>CM060385.1:134767824-135967824 GCA_030545235.1 Helianthus tuberosus | reverse complement strand
GATAAATATTACATTATGGTGTAAGCCATAATGGATAAAAGGGTAAAATGGTAATTTAGTCATGTAATGACAAACAAATAAGGAGTTTTGAAAAAGACACCCTATATTGTAAGCCATTGTTAGGATCTGAGTTTGACTTGATTGTGTTGTTTTAATTAAGATGGTAATGAAAGAAGTAAAACAGAGAATAATTGCAGCGGAAATGAATGTTTAACTTTGTAACACAATCAAGGAAAGATTAGCTTTGATCATACAATTCTTTCATAGTGAAAAGATTGAAAGATTACAATAGTTCAACTTATGCATGCATGAAACACTAACTCCCCCTCAGCCTGAGCTTACTATGGTTGTTCGTACAAGAATGTGTGTGTGCAAAATAGGGGTGTTCAGAAAACTCGTGGCTCGCAGAACGCTTGAAACTCGCTCGAAAAAAGCTCAAAGAAAGCTCGACTCGAAATTGGCTTGGTTGTAAACGAGCCAGCTCGGCTCGGCTCGGTTTGTAAACGAGCCGAGCTTGAGCTTGGCCTGGCTCGGCTCATGAGCTGGCTCGATAAGGTTTACATCCTTCATTTTTTTGTCCCACGTCGCTTAGAAAACAAAAACTAAGGGAGTATCTCCCCTATAAAAGAAGGTAAAGACAATGTACAAAGTAAATTAACTATTTATACTTGCATAGTTAGCTATATGGTTAAATTAAATGGCAATTATAGCCCTCAGTCTATGAAGAAATTCATTTTAAGGGCTTTTTAAGTAATAAATTTTGCGGTTTTTTGTTAGTTCGAGCTAGATCGAGCCGAGCCGAGCCGAGCTAGCTTGACTTTTAATCGAGCCGAGCTCGAGCCTTAAATCTCAGCTCGATTTGAAATTCGAGCTCGAGCAGAGCCAGCTCGAATCGAGTTCGAGCCGAGCTCGAGCTAGGTCTAGCTCGGCTCGACTCGGCTCGTTTATAGCCCTAGTGCAAAAGAGCTTAATAGAACAGTACATGCACTGTCTATTTATAGTACAAATCCTAACCACTGAGCATCTATGCTGACATCACCTAGACAGTGACAGCTAACAATTATAATAACCTGTAAACACTGATTATACAAAACACTGTTACATTGATAAGCAACTATACTAAGCACTGATGAAGCCATCCACTGATGATGCTTTAAACACTGATGAGTCTGAGCAGTGCTTTCCTCTTAGGTTGATCAGGCCTTTGATTCCAGCAGTACTTTGTTTTCAACAACACTTTGACAATTAGCAGTTGATAGGCCTTAACAGTCTTTGTAATTAACAGAGCTTTGATAGAACAGTCTTTATGCATAACAGCCTTTAGGATCATCAGTTGTTAGAAGACACTGCCATTGGAGGGAAATAAGTTCAAGCACTGCTTATTGTGGATCAACTGTTGAGAACTAGTTTTGGCTTTTGTATCATCTGTTATTAAAGGAAGGACTGCATGGACCAACAACCATAATGGGTCGAACGAATTAAGGAACGACTATTAGTAATATGATCATACGGTGTAAACCGAAACAGATTAAATAGTGAGATGGTAAATAAATACCATCTCATAAAGATAAAATGGTCGTTTAGGCTAAACGGGTCAAATGGTGATGTCGTCACCATTTGATAATAATAACTAATGGTCGCTAGTCAAGTTTTGTGTTTACAGGAAATAGCGTATGGTTGCGTTGCTATTAAAATAGCAATTAATGGTGCAAGGTAGTAAAACAAACGGGTCAAAACTATGACCCGAGCCAAGTATGTGTAATGGGTCAAACTTTCAATAAGGACTTGAGAGTTAAATATGTCATGGGTGGACATTGGGTTACCTAAGGTAAATATATCTAATGATTTGAATGGTAGACATTATGTTCATAGGAACATAATGATTTTTTTAGTTAGAATATTGATTAAAGGTGCCCACTTGGTCAAAATATGCTTGTAAAAGTCCTCCGTCGTAGAAAGGACTAAAGTTGACCAAAATGCCCTCCAATTTGAAAATCGGGCAAACGACCCTTAAGGGTAGTTTGAAAATAAGTTTTATGATCGAGTAAATCCTTTTGATCAGTGTAAAAGTGAAAGGTATAAGCCTTTTGGTCTATTGCCTCGAAATGGGTCTTTTTCGTAAATTGTCAAACCATAGAGTACAATTTTGAAAATAAGATTTTATCATATAAAATCCACCACAAATATAGTTGTGGTGGAATATAAATGAAAATCCTAGTGTGGAAATAGGAGGTATGGAAAGTATAAGCGATATTTGAGCTTAGTGCTCAAATCTTGAAACGGGTCGAATAAATTCGTAAATAAATATTAAGCCGAAGGTTTGTAAGATGAAAATTTTGGATAATCCAAATGGTGGATTTTGATTCCAAATGATAGAGGATCAAATTACGATCACGTAGGAAGAAACGGGAGGTTAAACGGATAAACGGTTTGAAAGTTACGGCCGTTTTTGTAAAAAGACCAAAACTGAAAAATATGTAGCTAAGCTGCAACGTAACATACGGTTGGCAAGCGTAACTTACGGTTCAGAGCTGTTGTCCAAGTTGTTTCATGTGCGCCGTAAGCTACGGTACACCAACCGTAGCCTACAGCGGGCTTCCCAAACTTGATTTTGATTGTTTATTTGTTGTTTTTGGGTTATAAATCCAAGTCTAAGCATCATATAACTAATATATGAGTTGTTTTGGTGTATAAGTGATAGCTAGGAATTTACGGATGATGATCAAGCATAATGGACGAACCGAACACAACTGAAATTCAAGCTTCCGCTTATTTTAATTATTTTACGAACCAAATCAATTATGAACTTTATAAGGGTTTTATACTTTATGAACGTATTAATGTGCTAAAGTGTTTTAAACACTTATGAATACTTTTATTAAACCCGAAACATTATATGAAAGTTTATTTGCATCTTTTGTATAAAATGCAAAAGGTTTTTTATAAATTCTCAATTTTGTAAGCTTGGGTCTTACATAAAACACATGTCGGTATCGTTTTAAACATATAAAAATTTTATTTTTTAGATTTTCTTTTTTAGTTTCTATACCAAGTGCCGGTATCGTACTTGTATTGTAACAAAACGAACTAATACCGACAAATTCCCATCACTGATGTGGTAGTCATGTTTCTATAGCTGCTTGTACCTTTCAACTGAAAAGCAGCAAAACAAAATCCGATAACACAACCAACACATCAGCAGTGGAGAGCGGTACCACACGTAGAACTCTTAGATGGTCTCTAGTCGGAACAACTAGTAATAACAATAACAACAATTTGTTGGTTTCGTAAGCTATAGTGAGTGTCGATAGAATGATGGTACCATAGCGAATTGAACTATAACACCCCAAAAATAATTAATAGTTAAAAACACCATATCCCAAAATATAAATAAAAGGTGTTAGTTTTATTTACATTAGTCTAACAAGATAAACTAGAGGGGCTGATTTTGTAAGAATGGCCAAACTTGATTTTAATAAAAATAAAACAAATCAAAACCCAAACACATTAGTGTGTGTGCGTGTGGGAGGCGACCAGAAGAAGGAAAAACACCCCAAACCCTTATTTCATCAAATTGATCAAATTGAAGGGTGAATTGGGCTTGTAATTAGTGCATGAATAAAAAAATATTGATCACCCACATTTGTCTAACACTAGGTAAGTTACAATTTCAGTTTTGGTGATGTTTGCTTTTTGGGTGAAATTTGATTAGTAGAAGTTTTTGAATAATTGGGTGATATTATGAATCCAGGAAGTGTGATTAAAGTGTAGGATCATAAACCCTAACTGAAATCATGTGAATAGATTGATAAATTTTGTGTTAGAATAGTTATGTGCCATATATTGAAGTGGGTTTTTATCTAGAAAGAAAAGCCCCAAGATATTGTATGAACTATGTGCGTAATAACCTAGGTTTGTTGAACTAGCATGATAATATGGACTGTGATGAGTAATTAAGTTTGAATAAGATTGAAATTCTTGGATTTACTGTCACGGCCCCCGGCCCGGTTTTATCCGTTCCAGGAGCCGCGGGACAGAAACCCGTGGTAAGTATTAAATGAGTTGACAGTGGAAGATTTACAGGATCTTTTAAACTTGAAAATGCCCAATTATTTTATTTCATAATTTGGGATAAACCCTGAAATTTACAATAGAGGAATTTCTCGAGGAAATTCCCTGATTTACAAAACATGTTTATTTATTTATCTGAGCCACTACTTCAAGCTTGTTAGTGCTCTGTAGCACTTTTCCTTGATTCACAGTAGGTCACCTGAAACATGTTTTAAAAATAATTTATCAGCGGGGAAATACTGGCGAGTCATTCAAGTTTAATAAAACGACACATAGTTATAAATTACAGCATAAGAGTGATTACAATGGCTTCTATCTTATTTTTATCTGGCGCCGTGTCACCTCCTGGTGACGATGGTCATACCACTATTGGGTCCTTTCACCCAAGTAGTGATGATTATCACTGTTAGGATTTATTAGCCTAACCGTGAGAAATTAGTAATGTGCACAATACCCCACTAGCCAGTGATTCAAGATAACCATGACTTAATCCCTGTAATTATAACTTTTGAAAATGGTTTGGAGTATTGTAAAACATAATTGATAAAAAGAGAATGACTCACATTGCGAGTTTAGATGGATAGCGTTTAGCCTACTGATTAGCCTTGTAACCTAATTTAAATAACAATGCACACGAAAACTAGGTTAGTAACTTTAATCCAACTTTTACGACAACTCACGAGATTCAAAACCTTCACAATGAATGACAAAGTGCGATACTTAAACATCCATCGAATTCACGACGAATGACAAAGTATAACCCGAGTTTGAGCAGCACTTAAACATTCATCGAATTGGTTTCAATCGATCGGACATTAAATCGTAGCAGTGATCGAGTTATTACCCTGTTATCGCGGCATAATTCGTGCTTGTGTGTGTTTTTGGAGTAATTAGACGATATCTCAGTGTACGAATTGAGTTTTTACGTCGAACCAACGCCAAATTTCAAGTGCCAAACTCCCCTACTTATACCTGGAAAACGGTGCCGTCGCGCCACGCGACGGGTCCCCTTTTAGCATAGGGTAGCCACGTCTGTTACTAGCTTAGCTGAGTTGACGGTTCATAAAAATTCGATTTTGACAACGAACTGTGATGATAATTGTCAATAGGGAATACCCCCCCTGAGTTTTAGGGGCCCTGATCCTGATTCCGATTGTTCTGAAAATTTTAGGGGTTATGCAGGATTACTTAGGGGTCTTAATTAGGGTTTCCTGTTGGACAAAATAAAATAAGAAATAGGACTTTTGGTGAGAGTTGTTACATCCTCCCCACCTTAATTAAAATCTCGTCCTCGAGATTTACTGGAACAAGTAGGGATATTTTCGCTTCATTTCTGATTCCAGTTCCCAAGTGTACTCATGTCCTCTCTTTGAATCCCACTTGACTTTTACCAGTACTAGTCTTTTGTGTTTGAGAAACTTGACCTTTATGTCTTCTATATGCAGTGGATTCTCAACAAATTTTAACTTTTCATTTACCTCTACATCTTGAAGAGGTACTACCAGGGATTCGTCAGATAGATATTTCTTGAGATTGGATACATGAAATACGTCATGTACCCCGGCTAGCTCTTCTGGTAGTTGTAAACGATAGCAACTGGTCCTATTCGCTGGATTATTGGGAATGGTCCTACGTACCTTGGACTTAACTTTCCCTTCTTCCAGAACCGAACTACTCCTTTCCAAGGAGAAACTTTCAAAAGTACCCTATCTCCGACTTGAAATTCCAGTGGCTTGCGTCGATTGTCTGCATAGCTCTTCTGGCGATCTCGAGCCGTTTTCAGTCTTTCCTTGATTTGAGTGATCTTGTCGGTGGTCTCTTGCACGATTTCAGGACCTGATAATTGACTTTCTCCTATTTCTGCCCAGCAGACTGGAGTTCTACACTTTCGTCCATACAGTGCTTCGAATGGGGCAGCTTCTATGCTTGCATGATAACTATTATTATAGGAGAATTCAATTAAGGGTAGGTGGTCATCCCAGTTTCCACCAAAATCTATCACACACGCCCTAAGCATGTCCTCCAGGGTTTGGATTGTCCTTTCACTTTGTCCGTCTGTTTGAGGATGATATGCAGTGCTTAAATTTAATCGCGTCCCATGGCTTCTTGGAAACTTGTCCAGAAATGTGAAGTGAAATGACTATCCCTATCTGATACAATGGAGAGTGGGACTCCATGTAAGGATACTACCTCGTCTACGTACAATTTTGCCAACCTTTCCATGCTAAAGGTTTCTTTCATGGGTAGGAAGTGAGCTGAATTGGTTAATCGATCCACAATTACCCAAATAGCATCATTACCTTTTCTGGTTTTGGGAAACTTAGTAACAAAGTCCATGGTTATAAGTTCCCATTTCCATACAGGCATTTCTCTAATTGTTGTAGTAATCCTGAAGGTTTCTGGTGTTCTGCTTTAACTTGTGAACAAGTTAGACATTTAGATACATATCTAGTGACGTGTGCGTATATATACATAAATTTGCAATGAAATTACACACGAATCGGTTTTAAATTTATAAAAGTGATTATTACTTTAACATCAAAACACACACGAAAGAGGCAAGTGTACCCCGTCATATATGTAGTAAAGTATCGGTAAGAACCAAGTATCGATCCAAGGAAATGGGCGGAGAAATAATACTAGACCTTTGTCACTAAACTACCGGTAAAAACATAAGTTTTGTTTGATTTTAATTAAACTAAAGTAAGCGTAAACAAATACATAATAAAAACATAATAGATAATAGATAAAAAGCCTTGCTTAATACACAACCACAGCATGTCAACTAAGTCGGTTTTGGCACTAGAAGCATTCGGTCAATTTTCCAATTTAAGACAATTAGTATCCCTTTCGGGAATCCTAACATGACAATCATTCGGAAAGCTAAAACGATAAACACACTTTAACCACCTAAAATTGTTCTTTAACGTGCAATTGATAAATGTCTATGAAAATCTCTTAAAAATGAGTTAGTCATCCGTTAGGAGTTTTCTAACCGCACTTAATCAAGGAAAGCAACACCGATAAACACAATGCAACCACCGAGACAAGCATAAACTAGATTAAATCACAACCGAGCTCATTTTAGAAATCTTGCATAATAATTCACCAAGATAGCAATTTTGGCCTAAACTACTAACTAGGCTAACAAATCATGGCAAGAATTTATAACGACACCATCTAACCCGTTAAGGTCCTTACGTGACGGCAAGCTCTCTTGATTAATAATAATTACATTTTATTAAATCACTAACCATTTCTAGTATCATGATGCATACATTTAAACCAAGCTAAACTAGTTAACCAAGTTCAAAGTTTACTAATACAAGATTAATTAAGCTTCATTTTTCAACTATCTTAACTAACCAAGCATCAATCATCCAACATAATTACTTATAATCAAGAAATCAATATCAATAACAAGGTTGCAAACTAATCATCAAAGATTAACATAGAAAATACTTCAAAATGTCATTACAAACAAAGATTAACACACTAATGGCTATAATCAAGCAAGGGATTGTTGTGTTTTTGCCCAAAGGCTACAATAATACATAAACATTAATCTAAATGCTTGAAAGATTAACAAAATCATGGAAAGATTAGAAAACCAAACCATAAACAAGCACTAGACTAAGAATCCGGATAGTAATGGAGCTAAACGGCACGATGTGGCTTGAATCCGGGTCAAAAGCATAGCCTCCGGAGCCTGTAAAATCGCCTGTGAAGCTCCCAAAATTCCAGAATATCGAACAGAATGTTTCTGTTCTGTTTTTATATTTTTTCGATGTCGCACGGTCGTTCTTCCTGTGGCACGACCGTGCACTTTAAGCAATTATTGGAGTATGGTGCACCATACTGCATACGTCATCAGATCTTTGACCAGATTCGATATCGCACGACCGTTCTTCATATGGCACGGTCGTTCTTCGCCGGGTTCTTGTTGCACGCTTGGCCGCACCGATCGTTCAGTTCCGATGTTATGGCTGATCATCGGATCCGCACGGGGTGCAGATCATGGCACGACCGTGCGTCACCGGGCTGGCCTTGTGTGCCTTGCACGCCTAGTCGCAATGGTCGTTCATTGCCGGACCAAGTTGGTTTTATCGGAGATGCACGGTCGTGCATCTGGTCGCACGACCGTTCCGCACGCCCAGGTCAGTTTTCTAACAGAAGGTTCGCAGCTTCGTCGTTTTGTCCGGAAAGTCCTCGTTTTTGCTATCATCTTGTCTGGTATGCTGTTTTAGGCCTGTAAACAAAAGTGTAGATAATTAAGTATCCGAATGACGGTTTTACGGCCAAAAACGCATAAAATAGGGGTAAAACGGGGGACTAAAATATGTGTAAATTAGCGAATATCATCTAGCTATATCCTTTTTCATTCCTATCCACCAGAAATTATTCCTTAAATCTTTGGACATCTTATTGTTTCCAGGGTGCATGGTATACCTAGATTTATGGGCTTCCTCTAAAATCTTATTTCTTAAATCTCCTTGCTTAGGTACCCAAAACCTTCTTTTGTGGAATCTCCAAATTCCATCAGCTCCTTGCTCTAATTCCTTTATTCGTCCTTTCATTCCTTCAGCATCATCCTTGATTGCTGTTTCTTGAATGTTTTTCAGTTGTTCCATTAAATCAAACTGTAGATTTAATCTAAGAGCACGAACTCGCTTTTGCTTTTCGTGATACTTACGACTTAAAGCATCTGCAACTACGTTTGCCTTTCCTTCGTGATACTGAATATCACAGTCGTAGTCACTTAGAATTTCCATCCATCTTCTTTGCCTCATGTTCAATTCTTTTTGCCCAAATATGTACTTTAAACTCTTATGATCTGTATAAACAGTAAACTTGCTTCCATACAGATAATGTCTCCAAATTTTAAGGGCAAAAATTATTGACCCTAATTCTAAGTCATGAGTCGTATAGTTTTCCTCGTGCTTCTTCAATTGTCTTGATGCATATGCAATTACCTTTTTGCGTTGCATTAACACACATCCTAATCCTAGCTTAGAAGCATCGCAGTAAACTTCAAAATCCTCTGTTCCTTCTGGCAAGGCCAGTATTGGGGTGTTTGTTAACTTTTGCTTCAAAATCCTAAAGGCCTCTTCTTGCCTGGGTCCCCATTCAAACTTAACTGATTTATAGGTTAGCTTAGTTAATGGCACAACTATTTTGGAAAAATCCTTAATGAATCGTCTATAGTAACCAGCTAACCCTAGAAAACTTCTAACTTCCATAGCTGTTTGCGGGACTTTTCATTTGGTGATTGCTTCTATCTTAGCAGGATCTACGTGAATACCTTCATGATTCACCATGTGACCTAAAAATTGCACCTCCTGTAGCCAAAATTCACACTTCGAGAATTTGGCGTAAAGTTTTTCTTTTAACAAAGTTAAGAGTGCATGCAGATGCTCACAATGCTCTTCCTGACTTTTGGAATAAATAAGTATATCATCGATGAAGACAATTACGAATTTATCCAAATATGGTTCACAGATCCAATTTATCATGTCCATAAATGCTGCAGGAGCATTTGTTAACCCAAAGGGCATAACTGTAAACTCATAGTTACCATACCTAGTTCTGAAAGCAGTTTTAGGTATGTCTTCTTCTTGTACTTTAAGCTGATGATATCCAGAGCGTAAATCTATCTTAGAAAAATACCTAGCTCCTTGGAGTTGATCAAAGAGATCATCAATCCTAGGTAATGGGTATCGATTCTTAATTGTAACCTTATTTAATTCCCTATAATCGATACACATTCGCGTCGAACCATCCTTCTTTTTCACAAACAACACTGGAGCTCCCCAAGGGGATGAACTAGGTTGTATGAATCCTTTGCTTAATAATTCATCTATCTGCTTTTTCAGTTCTAACATTTCGGCGGGTGCTAACTGATAAGGTGCCTTTGCTACGGGTGTAGTTCCAGGAATCAAATGAATTCTAAATTCTACCCCCCTATCTGGTGGTAATCCTGGTAGCTCTTCTGGAAATACATCCGAGTATTCTGATACTACTGAAATTTCCTTAAGTTCCTTACCCTTAGTGCTAATGACTACCGAAATCATATACACTATTCCTTGCTTTCTTTCATAATTAGCAACTTTCATTACTGAAATGAACTTCATGGGTTTACGCGGCTTATCCCCTGTAATCATAATTACTTCTCCTGTGGGTGCACGAATTTCTATGGAATTCTTATCACAAAGGATTCGAGCATGGTTGGCTACTAACCAATCCATTCCTAACACAACATCGAATCCAACTAAATTCATGGGTAAAAGGTTTGCAGAAAATTTATGACCTGAAAGTTCTATATGTTCTTTTTGCAAAACCGTATCTATGTTAACAGAGTTCCCGTCTGCCGTTTCTACTGTAAAAACTTGCCTAAGTTTTGTTAAGGGTAGCTTAAGAGCTTGGCAGAATGAAGTATTAATAAAACTTTGGTTTGCACCAGAGTCAAATAATACTTTCGCATAAACGTTGTGAACTAAGAACGTACCAGCTATTACATCAGGAATTAGTTCGGCTTCCTGTGTGGTTAATTGAAAGGCTCTTGCGTTTTTCTTTATAGTCCCTTCGGCAGGTTTGACCTTGTTGTCTGCTGGTTTGACCAATTTAGGGCATTCTGGTCTAAAATGCCCAGCTTCTCCACAGTTGTAGCAGATCTTTGTTTTCTTTCTGCAATCTTCTTCACGATGTCCTATCGCTTTGCAGAAGTTGCAGGGTTCATTACATTTTCCAAAATGTTTCTTTTTACAGTTCCTGCAGAATGGCGGAGTAGAAGATTGCCCAGTTCTTTTTTTCTTGAAATTGCTATTATTACCCACACGAACTGCTTGGGTAATTTTCTGAGCCAATTCCTTCTTCCTATTTTCTTCTCGCGTACGCACCAGTCCGTCAGTCAAAGTGTTGGCTAATTCCACCGCATCATCGATCGTGCGGGGTCTCGCAGCTTTGACAATATCACGGATCTCGCTAATTAAACCCCAAATGTAGAGAGAGATAAGTACCGGTTCTGGCGAAGCCAGAGTAGGCACAATTCGAGCATATTCGAAAAACTTCGAAGTATACCCTCGGCAGTCAACATCCACCATCCGGTGGCTCGGAAACTTATTCGCCATCTATTCTTTTTCATATTCTGGGCAGAATTTTCGTTCCACCAGACGCTTAAACTCCTCCCAATTCACGGCATAGGCCATGTCGCTTCCTTTGGCTTGCAATACCGTATTCCACCATTCTAATGCTTCTTCCTTGAAAAGGTGTGAAGCATACATGACTTTATCCTCCTCGGCACATTTACTTATTTTAATTACTGCCTCGGTTTTCTCCAACCAACGCAGCGCCGCAGTCGCCCCTTCATTGCCAGCGAATTCAACGGGTTTACAGGCAAGAAATTCCTTGTAAGTGCAACCAGGTGTTGCAGCTTTCATTCTCTTAAGAATTGGGGCTTGTACTATATGGTTATCATTATTATTAAAGTTGCCGCCTCCATTTACGCTATTACTGAAGTTGTCTTCATGAGTACGTTTGGTAGGAATAATTTGTTGAGGTTCAACTGGATTTCGGGCAGCAGCAATTATTGCTGGAATAGCATTGGCTATTCCCTGAGCGACGATATTTTCTATGTCTTGTCTATTCAGAAATTGATCTTCCTGGTTTTGCGCGGATTGGTTACCCTCGTTAACTTGTTCATTACCAGCGTGTTCCATCTGAATTTTTATTAATTATCATAGGCTAATATTTAGTATAACCATTCAAGTATCACTGTACAAATAGAAAAATGGAAAACACTGCGACTTTTATATATAGATATATACATGTCTATTACAAATTACACTGAAATTCAAAATATACTAGGGGTTGTGCATTCATAATTTATTTTAGTCTATCTAGGAATATGATGTTTAGCATGCTTTTATACAAGGTTTATTCTATCTTCTCTTACTAAGTCGTTTATCTAATGGGCAAGGGTTCTTTGAAAGCTTCTGGCTTATAGATGATATGGGTACTAGTACTGGGTCAGGGTGTTGAGATCTAATTTCATTGGTTGGTCCGGGTTTGGCAGTTTAACTTAATTAAAACTTAACATTTACTGCTACAGTGGCTAACATATAGAGATTTGCCCATTGTTCATCTAATTCATCTTCCCATGGTGGGTTATTGCCTATTTTCTGGGTTTCCTTAATCATCACCCCTTTTGGTTGTGACTTGTCACACCCCGATTTCCACGTGTCACCGGTGGGCCCGGTGGGGAGTATCGTGACGTGGTTGGCAACATAATAGTCAAACAACACAATATTTAATATGCACAGCGGAAGCAATTTAAAAGATATAATACAACCGAATTTAATATTGTAATATCAAATGTCACAATATTCGGAAGTTTATCCACCGATGGATCGGAAACAAAATGGAAACAATAGTTCAACAGACTTTAGGCATCTTAAGCTTGCGAGACTTCTAGTGATGCTAAGGAGAAATCCCAGCCAATTACGCTTAGTACCTGCATTTAATCTTTTTGGGAAAATACGTCAGTTTACACTGGTAAATATAATCAACTGACTCATTTTAGAAAATGATTGAAAATTGATTTGGATGCACGTGGCATAAACATTTTTATTTAACTTGGGAGAATTATTTAAATATATAATCTTGTGAACGAATTACATGTTCCTTGTGCGTTCAGTAACCCGGATCTTGTCCGGGTTAAAGATCAATAGACACACCACATTATTCTTTTGTGCACTGACGAGTGTACGCCTACACCCCGCGCTTAAGTCGTGGCCATTTCGTAAAATGATGCCAAGGATACCCGGGACATGGTCATTAACCCCCCAAAGGCTTTAAGTAACAAGACTGTTTAAACGAGCCGATCAAATTATTCAATTAACCATCCAACGATGGAAGATTTGATGCCCGATCAAGCGGTATTCTATATACCGTAACCCAAGCCCGTATAGGGAAAATAAGTTAAAAGTATTTACCTGAGCAATGTATAAATCACAATAGGCAAACGCAAGTAGCTTTTACTGGTACTCCTAATCTGGAACGAAGGTTTATAATAACCTATTAGAATCCTAACGGGTCTTTAGTTAAGTTTAAGCTTAGACCGGTTAGTTTCAAAGACACGGTTCGTACGCACGATTAAGCGAAGACCGGATAGAATGTGATTTAGACCCGACAAGTTCAGAGACTTGTTTAATATGGGTATTTCATACACATTCTGGATTTTGAGATAAAACCGTTAAGGTTTGACCCGTTTAGGCTAGTTTATGTAAACTAGTTACATAAACCGAACCGAACGCGTAATAAGCGTAACGGGTATTCATATGAGTCATTTACCGGTTTCCTAAGTTAATATGCTTCATATATATTGTGACATCAGTAAGATGTCTTTTATTATGCCCGAAATGAATTTAATCACAAACTATGCCCCGTAGGGGTAGTTTGGTCATTTTAAAGGTTGTAAAAGAGTTTAAGTGTCAACCTGAGTTACAGGCCTGATGTAATCAGAAAATATACTCAATTTGCTAAGTTATATCAGTAGGTTAAATTATATACGTGAAATTTATCAATTATAACCAAACTATGCCCCGTAGGGGTATTTTGGTAATTTCACATAAGCCGAAAGGCTCAAAACTGAAGTCTGAGTTTAAGGACTTTTGCTTACTGTCAAAATATTATAATTTGCCTCAAATATCAGTAGGTATCACCCTTTGTATGTTTAAAATAGTTTTAGTACATACTATGCGTTAAAAACGCTTAAAAGGGCGATTCGAAGCCGTTTCCGGGTTCTATATAGAAACTGATATTTTTATTATTCCAGAGGGTTTAAAATAATTTATTTATCATTTGGAATCAGTAGCAAAAGGTTTGGAGTCGTTTAGATATGTAAAACTCATTTTGTGGCCCGTAAGGGCAAAACCGACAATTACCGGATTAAGCCTACGACTGTAAGTTATGCTCAGCCTAAAATTAATTAAAAATCTTTAAAAATCCCAAAATAATATATTACATCAGTGGGTAAAGAGATTGATATCAAAAAAATGTTTAAGTAGGCTATACGCTAAATACGCCGTTTAATTAACATAAAGCTTTAATTTTGCGCTAACGAGCATAACTCTTAACCTACACCTCAAACTGATGTCAAATTTTGTATGCAAGTTTATATATCAGTAATTAAGGTTTCTACTCTTTTACATTTCGAAAAATCACGTTTTAAGGTGAAAAGGGCATAATGGTCAACATATGAGCAATTAACGGAATCATGCATATTAATTGGATAACTAATGATCCGAAGTGTATAATCACAGAGGGTTATACTAGCATATAACCTGGTCCAAATAAAGCTCTAAGGCATTTCTAAAACATACCATAACGGGTCAGAACTGAAAGTCAAAGTATAAGTCAAACTATGCGACTTTCGGTTCCGAACCGGGTCTAAACAGGAAATTGTCGGGTTGAACATGTTTAGACATGTCCTTACACTAATTACCAAGTTATATTAATGATCAAACAGGTTGTATGTGTTCTACATTGCTAATTATGCATAAATTGTAATTTACACATTCTGTTGACTTTTTAAATACAAGTTTGACCCGACATTTGACCTAGTTAGAGTGGGAATCAGGGGGGAACCCTTTTGAGGGTTTATTACCCACATAATTACCAACTTATAACTACTTTTGATTCGACTAATCACTGGACCATTAGTGATTAATCTTAAAGTCAACCGTTAATTACGACGGTTTGACTTTTAAGCTAAAACTCGGCTAAAACTTAATTAAGAAAGGTTTAGCAAACTTACCAAGGTCCTATGCACGAAATGTGAAGACTTGAGCCTGCTTGGGAGCTCCAAGAATGATCAAAAGTGCAAATGAAGGTGTGAGGAACAATGGTTGCAACTAAGATCCTTTATATAGTGATCAAATCAGCATAAGATGTTGACAAGCAAGTCTAGCACTGACCACAAGCTGCCCACAAGTGTCCCTAGTGCTTAGGGGGTGCCTAGGGGTCGTCCAAGATGAGAAAATATCGATTAAAGGTTGAATACCCGCGAATACAGGAGTCTGTTCGAAGTTTCTGTATCTGGGCGGTTTACGCGGCCCGCGTAAAAGACCTTAAGGTCTTACGCGGCCCGCCTTGACCCTGTAATCAGATTATGCATTTTCTATTTTCCGCATACATGTCTCTTGGCCTTTCGAAAGGGCAACTAGCTTAATATTTGCAATTTGAGCCCTCTTTATTTACCCACAAGGGCTTTAGGACTTATACCCACTTTGCCAAGTCCCTGTACACTTCCGGTTAACCCGAAAAGTCATAACTTTCAACGTTAACGCTTTAACCCCTCGTATGCGAATTTGATCATAACTTTCTCATACGATTACAAAACTTTATGAAATTTATATCGTGCATTCTAGTGAGCATAATTAACCGTTACAAAGCTTCGGGTTTGTCAAAAGGTCACTCAGAGGTATAACTTAAACATGTTGACACATTTAACCCCTGTAGTTTGTAATCTCTCACTTTTAGCTTCGTATGATCCATGATTTATTCGTTTGATGCTATAAACATCATGTAGGGTTATTGTACAATATATTTATTCACTGTTGACATTTAGAACTCGTATATTCACATACTTTCCATTACTGTCAACTTTAGCCCTTCTATAACATTCTTTCACACGTTCAAACATATGACACGTGTCTACACATTATAGGACGTGAATTTTCGAGGTGTTACATCCTCACCCCCTTAAAATAAATCTCGACCCAAGATTTACTGAAATAAATAAGGGTACTTTTCTTTCATTGTGGATTCAACCTCCCACGTATATTCGGGACCTCTACGGGCATCCCATTTGACCTTTACAATAGGTACATGCTTCCTTCGAACCTTCTTGACCTGTCGATCCTCAATCGACAATGGTTTTTCCACAAACTTCAAGCTCTCATCTATATGCACATCTGTATGTGGTATAACCAGTGATTCATCAGCGAAGCACTTTTTCAGATTGCAGATGTGGAACACATTGTGAATTCCACTGAGCTCTTCAGGTAAGTTTAATTTATAGGCAACTGACCCGACACGTTCGATAACCTCGAAAGGTCCTATGTATCTCGGGCTTAGCTTTCCTTTCTTACCAAATTGCATCACCCCCTTCCAGGGTGATACTTTAAGCAACACTTTGTCACCTACTTGGAAGTGAAAAGCTTTACGCTTTGGATCCGCGTAACACTTCTGCCTATCTCGGGCAGCTTTGAGACGGTCACGAATCTGGACAATCTTGTCCGTCGTCTCGAACACTATCTCCGGTCCTGATAATTGGACATCTCCAACTTCCGCCCAACAAACAGGCGTTCTACACTTTCTACCGTATAATGCCTCAAAAGGCGCAGCCTTAATGCTGGTATGGTAGCTATTGTTGTAGGAGAACTCAATTAGTGGTAGGTGTTTATCCCAACTACCACCCAAATCGATCACACATGCTCGTAGCATGTCTTCCAAAGTTTGAATGGTACGCTCACTCTGACCGTCAGTCTGAGGATGGTAAGCCGTACTAAAATTCAAACGCGTGCCCAAAGATTGTTGGAAGCTTTTCCAAAAATGTGACGTGTATCTAGTATCTCGGTCAGAGATAATAGACACAGGTATGCCGTGTAAGGCTACAATCTTATCCACGTATAACTGGGCTAGCATGTCGGAGCTATAAGTCTCCTTGATGGGTAAGAAATGTGCCGACTTAGTTAGTCTATCAACTATAACCCATATTGTATCATTTCCTTTCCTTGTCTTGGGTAACTTGGTGATAAAATCCATGGTTACCATTTCCCACTTCCACGTAGGAAGTTCAGGCTGTTGTAGCAAGCCTGACGGCTTTTGATGTTCTGCTTTGACTTGCGCACAAGTCAAGCACTTAGCTACATAGGCAGCTACAGACTTTTTCAAGCCTATCCACCAATAATTTGCCCTTAGATCCTGGTACATCTTATCAACTCCAGGATGAACGGAGTATTTGGAACTATGGGCTTCCTGGAGGATGACATCTCGAAGTCCTCCATAAATTGGAACCCATATTCGTCCATTTAATCTTAGAATTCCGTCCTTGCTAAGAGTTAACTGCTCCTCAGTTACCCCTAGCTTTTCATTAGGATAGTTAGCTTCCAACACAGCTTCCTTCTGTGCAGCTAACAACCTTTCAGTCAAACTGTTCTTTATCTCCATGCGCTTGGCATTGATTCGGATGGGTTTCACCCTCTCCTTCCGACTCAAGGCATCGGCGACTACATTCGCCTTGCCGGGATGGTATCTGATTTCACAATCATAATCATTTAAAGTTTCCATCCAACGGCGTTGCCTCATATTTAAATCCTTCTGATTAAACAGGTGCTGAAGGCTCTTGTGATCGGAATAGATCACACACTTGATTCCATATAAATAATGCCTCCACAGTTTTAATGCGAATACAACGGCACCCAACTCCAAGTCGTGGGTGGTGTAATTCTTTTCATGCACTTTTAACTGTCGTGATGCATAGGCAATAACTTTGCCTTTCTACATAAGCACACACCCCATGCCAGTGTGCGATACATCGCAGTAAACCACAAAATCTTCGATTCCATCTGGCAATGTCAAAACAGGAGCGTTGCTCAACTTTTGCTTCAGAATATCGAAGGATTCTTGCTGCTTAGGGCCCCAAACGAACTTTACCTTCTTCTTAGTCAAGGACGTTAAGGGTGCAGCAAACCTTGAAAAAATTTCAATGAAACGCCTGTAATATCCTGCCAATCCCAGGAAGCTACGAATCTCTGTAGGCGTCTTTGGCTCTTGCCAGTTCATAACTGCTTCAACCTTAGCGGGATCCACTTGGATACCACGCTCGCTAACCACATGTCCAAGAAATTGGACTTCACGAAGCCAAAATTCACACTTGGAGAATTTGGCATAGAGCTTCTCCTGATGTAGAAGCTTGAGAATATAGCGAAGGTGTTTCTCGTGGTCAGCTTGGTTCTTAGAATAAATGAGAATGTCGTCGAGGAAAACGATGACGAATTTGTCTAAGTAAGGCTTGCAAACGCGATTCATGAGATCCATGAACGCGGCTGGTGCATTAGTGAGCCCAAAAGGCATCACTAGGAACTCGTAATGACCATAACGAGTCCTAAATGCTGTTTTGTACACGTCTTCATCTCTAACCTTCAGTTGATGGTAACCTGACCTCAAGTCAATCTTCGAGAAATAACTTGCCCCTTGTAACTGATCGAACAAATCGTCGATCCTGGGCAAAGGATATCTATTCTTTATTGTGACCTTGTTAAGCTCACGGTAATCGATGCACAGACGCATCGATCCATCCTTCTTCTTAACAAACAGGACTGGCGCTCCCCAAGGAGACGAACTAGGTTTAATGAAACCCTTGGTTAGCAATTCGTCTAGCTGTGTCCTCAATTCTTTCATTTCCGTTGGGGCTAACCTGTAAGGTGCTCTAGCAACAGGTGCCGCTCCGGGGATGATATCAATCCTGAATTCCACTTGCCTATCTGGTGGCAAACCAGGTAGTTCTTCCGGAAAAACTTCTGGGTATTCAGAAATGACAGGGATGTCTTCTATCTTCGGTTTAGGCTCATCAATAATCACTTGTGCCATGTAGATGACACAACCCTTCTTTAAACACTTTGAAGCCTTGAGCATAGTCACTTGCTCAGGTAGTCCATACTGGGTATCTCCCCGAATGGTAAGTGATTCACCAGACGGAGTCTTTATCACCACTTGTTTTCTGTTGCAGACAATTTGGGCTTGGTTATGAGATAACCAGTCCATACCCAAAACTATGTCAAAACCGGCCAACTTAAAGGGAAGTAGAGACAGAGGAAAAGAATGGTTCTTAGTGGATATAACACATCCTTCTAATACAGTTGAGACGGTTTCTAGTGTGCCATCTGCTAACTCCACCTCATAATTCACACTTAAGGTTTTGACAGGTAATTTCAGTAATTCACAAAACTTATTATCAACGAAAGACTTATCAGTGCCTGAATCAAAAAGTACTCTTGCATAGACATCGTTTACAAGGAAAGTACCTGTAATAACATTGTCGTCTAGAACCGCTTCCTTTGCGTCCATTCTGAAGACTCTAGCATTAGTCTTTTTGGCCTCTTCAGGCTTCTTGGTGTATTTAGGGCAGTTGGTCTTAATGTGCCCCTTTTCATTGCAACGGTAGCACGTTGCGTCTTTCATCTTCTTGCAATCCAAGGTCTTGTGATCCGTGGACTTGCATATACCACAAGCAAAGGTCTTCGACTGAGTCTGAGAGTTCGACTCGAGTCTGCACTTTCCATAGTGCTGTTTCTTGCAAATTTTGCATTTGGGCTTCTCACCAGAATGATGCCCATCTTTCCTTGACTCAGATCCTTTCTTGTTGTCACCGTTCCCACGGTGCTTCTTGTTCGATCTGCGTTAACTATCATCTTCACGTTTTCTCTTCTCAGCCTCCTTATTCCTCAGCGATCTTTGCTTGACCGCATCCAAAGTGAGGGACAGGGATATGTCAGCTATAGATCTAAAAGTAGCTGGCCGAGAAGCCTTCACGCTTGCCTTGATTTCCGGGGCTAAACCACCGATAAAACGAGCTATTCTTTTTGGTTCCGGGGTTACTAGATATGGAACCAACCGGGACATCGTGTTGAAGCTCGTGAGGTAAGCTTGACAGTCAAGGTTTGTCATCACCAATGATAGAAAATCAGACTCTATCTTCTCCACCTCATGCTGAGGGCAGTAATTTTCCCTGATAAGGGCAACAAATTGATTCCACGACATGTTGTACAATGGGATTTTTCCGGTGGCTTGAATCAGAGATCTCCACCATGCTAAAGCTTCACCCTTAAAAGACTGCGACACAAACTTGACCACATCTCTCTCAGCACATCCGCTGATATCCACAACCGTATCCATCTCATCCAGCCACGTCATACAGTCAATGGCTCCTTTCTCCCCAGTGAAATTCCGGGGTTTGCAGGAAACGAAATATTTATAAGAGCAACCCTTGTCACGGGGTCCTTGGTTTTGTACAACCTGCTGAGATGGAGCACTGTGGTGGTTCGAGGAGTGTCGATCATCATCTTTCTTCGGTTCGTCCTTCTTGGACGGTGGCTTTGAAGGCTGTGTAGATAGGGTCCTACTACGAGTCCCACTATACTCCTCGTACTGCCGTTCCAATGTCTTAGTAACTGCGTCGTCGACCAACGCTTTCAATTAAGCACCCGTTAAGTTAATCCGGGCGTTATCAATGTTCTCCGCTGGATGACTATTTATCTCGTCTGAGTTAGCCATTTTAATTGAACTGTTACAGAAAACAAGGACAATAGTTTATTTGGGAGTTTATTATGGAATTGCCCCTTAGGGTAATTCATTAACCATGGTAACAGAGACCATATTTGGTTAATTTATTAATCATATTTATTTAGGATTTCTATCATAATTTATCCTAATTATAAAACAATAACAGTTTTATTTATGGCACAAAAGGCCTAGTCACATGGACATTTTAATTTATAAGCTATGATTTCAGAGAATCAAAACATGAAGGTATACTGGCACAATAGGTCTAGTCACAAGGACATTTATAAATTATAAGCTACGATTTCAGAGAATCAAGGCATGAAGGTTTGAACCTAGTTCATTACCTTTATTTGACAGGGAGTCATCGTTACCACTGTCTTTTGGCTCATATGGAAATGAGCAGGGCCCGTAGGCGCTATATTACCACGTATGGTCAAAATATGATCATCTTAATTGATGATCTAAACCCATGATTCAGAGATCATTAAGTTGGGTTAGGAATCTTTAGAAAGATCCTTTTTATATATAAAAATGACGTGTGCGATTTTAACGAATCACTTCTGCCAGGAGTGTTAACATGTTTTCAGATGTTAACTGGGCTTTGAATCTTTTGAACAGGTCCTACCATCTTGGCCCGGTCTTATGATGACCCGAAGGCTAGGTTTCACTCTTTAAGATTCTTATTTAAAAATTTGCATAGGCAGATTATTTCAAAAGGAATGATTTTAATTTATTTATTTCATATATAATTTATCAATGCACCTAATGGCAAACATGAAATTTATAAAACAAACATTCCATTAATTTATTAAAATATTACACGTTGCCCTAAACGGGACTTTTCAACATACAACTTACCCACGCAGGGGTTTAAACAAGTACTTACCCATGCAGGAGCTTAATAACACACATACCCACGCAGGGGCTTAATAACATAATGGTCCACGCAGGGACTTACACAAATAACATACCCTCGTAGGGGTTTACAGAAAGATAGACCCACGCAGGGGTTAAAACAAACAAGCATACCCACGCAGGGGTTTACACAGCAAGACTGGCCCACGCAGGGGATCAACAATAATTGGAAGGATTTAGCGTTCCTTCTTGTTCTTCCCTTTGATCAAGCTTGTCAATCCTTGGAAGAAGCTTTGTCTCTCCTGGCGGTCGCGGCGATAGTCCCGCTCAACCTGATCCAGTCTCTGAAGAATTTCCTCCCGTTCTGGGGGAGAAAATCGTGGTGGCTGCGATTGCGTCCGAATGATAGGTCTGGCCGGTATCTGGTACCCATGAGTTGGGTACCCTAATCCCCATGGGTCTCCATAGGGTCCTTGGGGGTTATAGTTAGCCGCTACCAAGTATGGGTCGGCTTCTGCGTAGTTGTAATTGGTGTGCACTGGCTGTTCAAATGGGTTATACGCCATGGAACCCGTGTATGCCGGAATTGGGTTATCAAAACCCATCGGCGGTGGTTGCGGTGCAACTGGGTGTGAAGGTCCACCCATTTGTGGATCTTCTTGATGTGGCGGGTAATGGCTGCCACTTGATTGCCGGGGAGAGCTGAAATGGAAGTCTCCTCCCCGTGTAGACATACGCGGTCCAGATCTCCTACGCCTCGGCGGTTGCGGAGGTGCCGGCTGAACTGGTGGTGGTGGAGGTGGTGGCGTAACTGCCACAGACCACGAATCCACAGAGGGATCCTGTTGCTGCTGTTGCTGCTGCTGAGGAGGTGAATGGGGAGGA
Organism: Helianthus tuberosus; assembly: GCA_030545235.1. Classification (NCBI taxonomy): domain Eukaryota; kingdom Viridiplantae; phylum Streptophyta; class Magnoliopsida; order Asterales; family Asteraceae; genus Helianthus; species Helianthus tuberosus. The sequence continues at coordinate 135,945,669 of CM060385.1, read as the reverse complement.
GGTGTATAGTACCATTCGTGCCTGGTAAACATAGCTTGAAAGCTATCTGGACCAACATGGGGTGATCCGTGGAAAGAAGATCCGTCAGAGATCTCTATCGGGTGGTTTGGTGTACCACTGGCAGGTTCGACGGGGTCCGTATCCTCGTCCATATCATCCGCGTGATCACCTGAGAAATGGTCATCGGGCCCCAGTGGGTTAAAACCCGCTGGTTCTGGTATGAAATCGGCCGGGTTAAACCGGCCCCTGAAGACAGGTGTAGGGTCTCCAAAAGAGTGGTGCGATAAGGATCGCTGTAATGGTATGTATGAAGGTTGAGGGTTGTTGGGCTCATACTCCGGCTGTGGCCCGTAAGGGTTATGAGCAGGAGGTGTTGAACTGTGTGAGACCGACCGTCTAGCCGGCTCGAAGAGGTTCCTCCGGTTCTGCCGGGGATCGTCACTCTCTATGGTCGAAGGAGCTCGCACATTCGAAGGTCCTGCTTCGTTGTCATTGGGGGCGGTGATTGGCCCCTTACCTCGTCCTCTTCTTCGGAAGAATCTTGGCGGCATTTTTTTAAATCCTGTCAATATAGCATGAGATAACAACAACAATATATAAAATTAAAGGACAAAATAAAAACCAAACAAGGTAGAATTTGTCCTATGTTATTTGTCTAGACTCGAAAGTTTAGATATGTGCAATTGTGTTATTGAGATTAAACACAAAAGGTTAGTGTTTAATTCACTCAATGTTGGCTCTGATACCAACCTGTCACACCCCGATTTCCACGTGTCACCGGTGGGGAGTATCGTGACGTGGTTGGCAACATAATAGTCAAACAACACAATATTTAATATGCACAGCGGAAGCAATTTAAAAGATATAATACAACCGAATTTAATATTGTAAAATCAAATGTCACAATATTCGGAAGTTTATCCACAGATGGATCGGAAACAAAATGGAAACAATAGTTCAACAGACTTTAGGCATCTTAAGCTTGCGAGACTTCTAGTGATGCTAAGGAGAAATCCCAGCCAATTACGCTTAGTACCTGCATTTAATCTTTTTGGGAAAATACGTCAGTTTACACTGGTAAATACAATCAACTGACTCGTTTTAGAAAATGATTGAAAATTGATTTGGATGCACGTGGCATAAACATTTTTATTTAACTTGGGAGAATTATTTAAATATATAATCTTGTGAACGAATTACATGTTCCTTGTGCGTTCAGTAGCCCGGATCTTGTCCGGGTTAAAGATCAATAGACACACCACATTATTCTTTTGTGCACTGACGGGTGTACGCCTACACCCCGCGCTTAAGTCGGGGCCATTTCGTAAAATGATGCCAAGGATATCCGGGACATGGTCATTAACCCCCCAAAGGCTTTAAGTAACAAGACTGTTTAAACGAGCCGATCAAATTATTCAATTAACCACCCAATGATGGAAGATTTGATGCCCGATCAAGCGGTATTCTATATACCGTAACCCAAGCCCGTATAGGGAAAATAAGTTAAAAGTATTTACCTGAGCAATGTATAAATCACAATAAGCAAACACAAGTAGCTTTTACTGGTACTCCTAATCTGGAACGAAGGTTTATAATAACCTATTAGAATCATAACGGGTCTTTAGTTAAGCTTAAGCTTAGACCGGTTAGTTTCAAAGACACGGTTCGTACGCACGATTAAGCGAAGACCGGATAGAATGTGATTTAGACCCGACAAGTTCAGAGACTTGTTTAATATGGGTATTTCATACACATTCTGGATTTTGAGATAAAACCGTTAAGGTTTGACCCGTTTAGGCTAGTTTATGTAAACTAGTTACATAAACCGAACCGAACGCGTAATAAGCGTAACGGGTATTCATATGAGCCATTTACCTGTTTCCTAAGTTAATATGCTTCATATATGTTGTGACATCAGTAAGATGTCTTTTATTATGCCCGAAATGAATTTAATCACAAACTATGCCCCGTAGGGGTAGTTTGGTCATTTTAAAGGTTGTAAAAGAGTTTAAGTGTCAACCTGAGTTACAGGCCTGATGTAATCAGAAAATATACTCAATTTTCTAAGTTATATCAGTAGGTTAAAGTATATACGTGAAATTTATCAATTATAACCAAACTATGCCCCGTAGGGGTATTTTGGTAATTTCACATAAGCCGAAAAGCTCAAAACTGAAGTCTGAGTTTAAGGACTTTTGCTTACTGTCAAAATATTATAATTTGCCTCAAATATCAGTAGGTATCACCCTTTGTATGTTTAAAATAGTTTTAGTACATACTATGCGTTAAAAACGCTTAAAAAGGCGATTCGAAGCCGTTTCCGGGTTCTATATAGAAATCTGATATTTTTATTATTCAAGAGGGTTTAAAATAATTTATTTATCATTTAGAATCAGTAGCAAAAGGTTTGGAGTCGTTTAGATATGTAAAACTCATTTTGTGGCCCGTAAGGGCAAAACTGACAATTACCGGATTAAGCCTACGACTATAAGTTATGCTCAGCCTAAAATTAATTAAAAATATTTAAAAATCCCAAAATAATATATTACATCAGTGGGTAAAGAGATTGATATCAAAAAAATGTTTAAGTAGGCTATACGCTAAATACGCCGTTTAATTAACATAAAGCTTTAATTTTGCGCAAACGAGCATAACTCTTAACCTACACCTCAAACTGATGTCAAATTTTGTATGCAAGTTTATATATCAGTAATTAAGGTTTCTACTCTTTTACATTTCGAAAAATCACGTTTTAAGGTGAAAAGGGCATAATGGTCAACATATGAGCAATTAACGGAATCATGCATATTAATTGGATAACTAATGATCCGAAGTGTATAATCACAGAGGGTTATACTAGCATGTAACCTGGTCCAAATAAAGCTCTAAGGCATTTCTAAAACATACCATAACGGGTCAGAACTGAAAGTCAAAGTATAAGTCAAACTATGCGACTTTCGGTTCCGAACCGGGTCTAAACAGGAAATTGTCGGGTTGAACATGTTTAGACATGTCCTTACACTAATTACCAAGTTATATTAATGATCAAATAGGTTGTATGTATTCTACATTGCTAATTATGCATAAATTGTTATTTACACATTCTGTTGACTTTTTATATACAAGTTTGACCCGACATTTGACCTAGTTAGACTGGGAATCAGGGGGAACCCTTTTGAGGGTTTATTACCCACATAATTACCAACTTATAACTACTTTTGATTCGACTAATTACTGGAAAATTAGTGATTAATCTTAAAGTCAACCGTTAATTACGACGGTTTGACTTTTAAGTTAAAACTCGTCTAAAACTTAATTAAGAAAGGTTTAGCAAACTTACCAAGGTCCTATGCACGAAATGTGAAGACTTGAGCCTGCTTGGGAGCTCCAAGAATGATCAGAAGTGCAAATGAAGGTGTGAGGAAGAATGGTTGCTACTAAGATCCTTTATATAGTGATCAAATCACCATAAGATGTTGACAAGCAAGTCTAGCACTGACCACAAGCTGCCCACAAGTGTCCCTAGTGCTTAGGGGGTGCCTAGGGGTCGTCCAAGATGAGAAAAGATCGATTAAAGGTCGAATACCCGCGAATACAGGAGTCTGTTCGAAGTTTCTGTATCTGGGCGGTTTACGCGGCCCGCGTAAAAGACCTTAAGGTCTTACGCGGCCCGCCTTGACCCTGTTATCAGATTATGCATTTTCTATTTTCCGCATACATGTCTCTTGGCCTTTCGAAAGGGAAACTAGCTTAATATTTGCAATTTGGGCCCTCTTTATTTACCCACAAGGGCTTTAGGACTTATACCCACTTTTCCAAGTCCCTGTACACTTCCGGTTAACCCGAAAAGTCATAACTTTCAACGTTAACGCTTTAACCCCTCGTATGCGAATTTGATCATAACTTTCTCATACGATTAGGAAACTTTATGAAATTTATATCGTGCATTCTAGTGGGCATAATTAACCGTTACAAAGCTTCGGGTTTGTCAAAAGGTCACTCAGAGGTATAACTTAAACATGTTGACACATTTAACCCCTGTAGTTTGTAATCTCTCACTTTTAGCTTCGTATGATCCATGATTTATTCGTTTGATGCTATAAACATCGTGTAGGGTTATTGTACAATATATTTATTCACTGTTGACATTTAGAACTCGTATATTCACATACTTTCCATGACTGTCAACTTTAGTCCTTCTATAACATTCTTTCAAACGTTCAAACATATGACACGTGTCTACACATTATAGGACGTGAATTTTCGAGGTGTTACATGACTTCTTTATTTTCTCTTGACTTTTTCTAATAATCCAACTTCTTTTCTTAGTGGTAAGTGGTTTCTCAAACTGTGCCTTACGAACAAATATTCCTTCCTCAGTATCTGCTGAGTATCTTGAGAAAAATGAGGTTCCCTCATCTTTTGGTGAACTATCTAATTGACGATAGATGTCCGAAATTCTTTGCTTACCCATGCTGTAAACTAACAAATAGTCATATAACACAAAAAAACACATAATCACAAAATGACAATCAGAAAATTAAGTATTTCTAAATACTTAATTGGCTTAAATCAGTGGCTCTGATACCACCTTTTTCTTTCACGGCCCCCGGCCCGGTTTTACCCGTTCCAGGAGCCACGGGACAGAAACCCGTGGTAAGTATTAATTGAGTTGACAGCGGAAGATTTACAGGATCTTTTAAACTTGAAAATGCCCAATTATTTTATTTCATAATTTGGGATAAACCCTGAAATTTACAATAGAGGAATTTCCTGAGGAAATTCCCTGATTTACAAAACATGTTTATTTATTTATCTGAGCCACTACTTCAAGCTTGTTAGTGCTCCGTAGCACTTTTCCTTGATTCACAGTAGGTCACCTGAAACATGTTTTAAAAATAATTTATCAGCGGAGAAATACTGGCAAGTCATTCAAGTTTAATAAAACGACACATAGTTATAAATTACAGCATAAGAGCGATTACAATGGCTTCTATCTTATTTTTATCTGGCACCGTGTCACCTCCTGGTGACGATGGTCATACCACTATTGGGTCCTTTCACCCAAGTAGTGATGATTATCACTGTTAGGATTTATTAGCCTAACCGTGAGAAATTAATAATGTGCACAATACCCCACTAGCCAGTGGTTCAAGATAACCACGACTTAATCCCTGTAATTATAACTTTTGAAAATGGTTTGGAGTATTGAAAAACATAATTGATAAAAAGAGAATGACTCACATTGCAAGTTTAGATGGATAGCGTTTAGCCTACTGATTAGCCTTGTAACCTAATTTAAATAACAATGCACACGAAAGCTAGGTTAGTAACTTTAATCCAACTTTTACGACAACTCACGAGATTCAAAACCTTCACAATGAATGACAAAGTGCGATACTTAAACATCCATCGAATTCACGAAGAATGACAAAGTATAACCCGAGTTTGAGCAGCACTTAAACATTCATCGGATTGGTATCAATAGATCGGACATTAAATCGTAGTAGTGATCGAGTTATTACCCTGTTATCGCGGCAGAATTCGTGCTTGTGTGTGTTTTTGGAGTAATTAGACGATATCTCAGTGTACGAATTGAGTTGTTACGTCGAACCAATGCCAAATTTCAAATGCCAAACTCCCCTACTTATACCTGGAAAACGGCGCCGTCGCGCCACGCGACCGCCTGTCGCGCCACGCGATGGGTCCCCTTTTAGCATAGGGTAGCCACGTCTGTTACTAGCTTAGCTGAGTTGATGGTTCGTAAAAATTCGATTTTGACAACGAACTGTGATGATAATTGTCAATGGGGAATACCCCCCCTGAGTTTTAGGGGCCCTGATCCTGATTCCGATTGTTCTAAAAATTTTAGGGGTTATGCAGGATTACTTGGGGGTCTTAATTAGGGTTTCCTGTTGGACAAAATAAAATAAGAAATAGGACTTTTGGTGAGAGTTGTTACATTTACCAAGGTTTAATTGAATGAAAATGGCTGATTAAAAAGTATGCACATAAGGTGCTTGACAAAACGCCTAAAAGATGTTGATAGACACTAATTGTTGTGTTTGGCAAAGTTAACAAGCTTTAGTTATGAGCCGAAAGGTTCTAATGATAATTGGCTTGTATATTTTAGGCAACACAAGTGAGGCATCGGGAAGTCAAGCCGGTACGGACACTTGCTTGAAGGAAAAGCTTTAAGGTACGTGGCTAAACGCTTCATTAATATTGTTATTTAGTATTTTGTTATTGTTAATAGTTGGTATATTAGAATATGAGATTCGAGTGGTTTATTTTGCTTGAATGATGGACTTCATAAGGGTAAACCAAACGGGTTAGTAAGGGTAGGTACAAACCGGGTAACGGGAGTACCTTATCCGTAGACTTTAAGCCCGGGTGACGGGTAGTGATTTATTAAACACGCAAACCGGTAATGGGAGCGTGAGTGTTGAAAATAATGAATCCGGGAATGGGTGGGAGGGATGGATATGTCCCAAGTCATATTTCACAAGTGGTCTAATTCTATGCACTTAGCTCACTAACGGGTCGATTGATGAAAACCGTAAACCCGGTAATGGGGAACATGAGATAAGTATGATAAGGAACCCGGGAATGGGTCATCTTATTATGAAGTAATATCCCGTCCATATGGTTTTGGGTAGAATGAACTAAAGGGTAAAGTTGGTTAAAAATGTTGAATAAATATACATATGTTTGATTATGTATCCAATGATGCATATTCGTTACAAATCATGTTATGAAAATGTTAATAGTTTGAAGACAAGAAATCATAAGTCTCACTAGTAATTTTAGGATGTCCTGTATTACGTTTTAATGTTCTAAAAGTGCGAAATGAGAACAAACGGGTCAAAACAGCAAGACAGCAAAGATTTTTGCTGCAGATGAGTCTCTGGCGGGCCGCGATAGCTTGGCCTGGTCTTACGCGGGGCGCGAGAGAGCTACCGTAAGCTACGGTAGCTACCGTAGCTTACGATACTGACTAAAGTTGTTACGCTGGTTCTCTACTGCCTTACGGCAGCCTCATATTGTCCAGTGGCTACCGTAGCTTACGTAGGCTACCGTAAGCTACGGTAGTGCCCAGTCATTTTTGTTGAGTTTTGCTTATTGTGGCTAATCAAATCTGTTTTCGAGCGTGGTTTTCGATTATGCTAATTTCCTAGAATACTAATACTAATGTTTATTGAAATTTTCAGCCTTTAAGACGATGCAAGCATGTGGATGATGATCAAATCATTGCTATCGAACCGAACACATTCAAGATCTTATTCTGCAACTTTTGTTAATACGTGTAGTTAGTAAAACTTATGTAATTAAAGGAATACTTATGTATCCTAATGTTGTTTTTTGAACGTTTGTTAAACTAGTAATTACTAAGCTAATGTTAATGCAAATGTCTTAGCTTAACGTTTATAAAGATTAGTTCTATTTTGTCGTCAGAATTTATAAAAAAAATGAGTGTTACAAGTTGGTATCAGAGCTAAGGTTAAAGACAAATGTGTTCGGTTCACGGCTTGATCAAACATCCGGTAAGAATTTATTTGAAGTAAATTCTAAATTGAAAGACTAGAAACAATAGTTATTTAAAGTGTATGGGAGGAGTATAGTAATATACTCGAACCCGGGAAGTACACTTAGCATAAACGGTTAAGGCAAAGTTATATACTTGGCCGAATAATGAGTATAAATTCTCACGTAAAGATATGAGAATGATTGAATGAATTATTTATCAAATTACCTTTAACATTTCAGTAAAAAGATGTCGGGAGGTGCTAGTGACAATATCCTATCCCTCACTACCGACGAGTTGCAAGAAAAGATTCCCGAGGAAGTCGGAAGGGCATTTGAAGCTAGCCTACCAAGATTCATGGAAAGGCTATAAAATACATTACTTTCGACTATGGAGGAAAAGATGAGTGAATTAAGAGAAGACCTTACCAATGATAGAGACAAGGCCAAAGAAAAGAAAGGTTGTTCTTATAACAAGTTCATGGCGTGTAAACCCCCGATCTTCAACGGAGAGGTGGATCCAATTGCGTGTAAAAGCTGGATAAGCGATATCGAGGGTGTTTTTGAACGAACGCATTGTGATATAAGCGACTTTGTGGCTTATGGAACTGGCCAACTTAGAGGCCAAGCCAAGGATTGGTGGGACAACCTCAGAAATGAAAGGGGTGTTGAAGCAACGAGGGCGATGACTTGGGAAGATTTTAAAACACCGTTTCTCAAACATCATAGCCCCAAGGCAGTAATCAATAAGATAAAAGAAGAATTCATGCAATTAAGGCAAAAGGGGGAAACTGCCGATAAAATCATGGGGACGTTTATGGATAAACTCAAGTTTTGTGATGAGTTGGTCAAGACCGAAGAACAGAAAATTTACTACTATCACAATATGCTTAGGGCCGAATATAGGGAGTTTATGACTCCCTCACATTATGAAAGCCTCACCGACATAATCAATGCGGCGCGGGAGCGCGAAATTGAATTGAAAAGGCAAGTTGAAAGAAGTGAGAGAAGGGCCTTGGATGCAAACCAGAGTCCCACAAAGAAGTCGAAGGTAGTGGAATCTTCGAAGAAGGGAAATGCGAAAGGAGGTTCCCCGAGTTGTAAGATATGCGGACGCGCCCATAGAGGCGAATTTTATTTTAAGAACAAACCTTGCGTTGCATGTGGCAAAACAGGGCATGGGGTTTCAAACTGTCCAGACAAAGGGACGGTGTGCTATAAGTGTTATCAACCAGGTCATAAAAAGTCAGAATGCCCGGAACTAACGGGAAAGAAAGAGGGTGTTGACTCAAAGAATGAAACCCCGAAGTCAAAGGCAAGGTCATTCCAAATCACTGCTGCTAAAGCAAAAATGGAACCTGACGTGGTTACAGGTATATTTACTGTAAATTCTATCCTTGCACGTGTTTTATTTGATACGGGTGCGAATAAGTCTTTTGTTTCACATAGATTCATTCAATACCCTTTGTTAACATTAATAAAATTACCTATGCCAATAGAAGTAGAAGTAGGTAATAATAAAAGTTTCATTGTTTGTGATGTATGCCGGGAACGCAAACTGAATATCGATGGCGAGGAATACTCTATTGATTTAATACCCATGTCCATGGGTGAACTTCAAGTGGTAGTTGGAATGGACTGGTTGTCTCGCTACCACGCTAAGGTGATATGCTTACGTAAGGAGATACACTTAATGTCTCCGAGCGGAAACCGTGTCATAATCTATGGGGAGAAGGCTTGTAATCCCATGGTATGCTCGATGATGGAAGCCCGCAAGTTTATACTACACGGATGTAAGGCATATTTGACTTACGTACTTGATGTGGAAAAAGAAATGCCAAGGATTGAAGACGTACCAGTGGTGCGTGAATTCGAAGACGTCTTTCCCGAGGATCTACCGGGAATGCCGCCAGAGCGTGAAGTAGAGTTTGGGATCGAACTGATTCCAGGTGCTAAACCAGTTGCTAAAGCACCATATAGATTGGCACCGTCGGAATTGCAAGAATTAATGTCCCGATTACAAGATTTACTCGATAAGGGATTCATCCGGCCTAGTGTATCTCCTTGGGGAGCGTCGGTGCTATTTGTAAAGAAGAAAGACGGGAGCATGCGGATGTGCATCGATTACCGGGAGTTAAATAAACTCACGGTAAAGAATTGATACCCGCTCCCGAGGATTGACGATATGTTCGACCAGTTACAAGGCACTAGCTGGTTTTCGAAAATCGATTTAAGATAGGGTTACCATCAGTTGAGGGTAAAGGAGGAGGATATACCAAAGACGGCGTTCCGTGCGCGATACGGACATTACGAATTCCTCGTGATGTCCTTCGGATTAACGAATGCACCAGCGACTTTCATGGACCTCATGAACCGGGTTTGCAAGTCGATGCTCGATAGGTCGGTGATTGTTTTTATCGACGACATTCTCGTTTACTCAAGAAACGAGGCGGATCATGCTAGCCATTTACGAGAAGTGTTAAAGCTACTAAGGCAGGAAAGATTATATGCTAAATTCTCGAAATGCGCCTGCTGGTTACGAGAGGTGCAATTCCTAGGGCACGTCATAAGTGCCGAAGGAATATTGGTGGATCCATCGAAGATGGAAGCTGTGTCAAAATGGAACCCTCCAAAGAATCCATCCAAAATTAGAAGTTTCTTGGGGTTAGCAGGTTACTATAGGAGATTCATTCAAGATTTCTCCAAGATTTCATCGCCTTTGACCAAGTTAACCGGCAAGAACGAGAAGTTCGTATGGGAAGATGATCAGGAAAAGGCATTTCGGACATTAAAGGAAAAGTTAACCTGTGCACAGGTGTTGACTTTACCAGATGGTGCGGATGACATGGTAGTGTATTCGGATGCATCGCACTTAGGCCTTGGGTGCGTGCTAATTCAAAGGGGAAGGGTAATTGCGTATGCCTCAAGACAACTTATGCCGCACAAAACAAAATACCTGACTCATGATCTTGAGCTGGCAGCCGTAGTTTTCTCCTTAAAGATCTGGAGGCATTACTTGTATGGTGTGAAATGTACTATTTTCATTGACCATAAAAGTTTAAAATACTTCTTCGATCAAAAGGAGTTAAATATGAGGCAGAGACGCTGGTTAGAAGTAGTGAGGGATTATGACTGCGAAATCCACTATCACCCCGGGAAGACTAATGTAGTGGCGGATGCCCTTAGCCGAAAGGAAGAATACACTCCTATTCGGGTACGATCCATGCAATTGGTAGTAACTTCGGGCTTGCTCGAACGAATTCGAGAAGCCCAGAACGAAGCAGTAAAGGAAGAAAACTGGGAAAAAGAACGTATAAAAAGGTTGGTAAAAGATCTTGTGGAAGGAAGTAATGGGATGAAATACCGGCATGGTAGAATATGGGTCCCAAACACATGTGGTGTTAAGAATCTTCTACTTGATGAGGCTCATAAGTCTCGCTATTCGATTCACCCTGGAACGACCAAAATGTATAGAGATTTGAAGCAAAACTATTGGTGGCCGGGGATGAAAAGAGATGTGATTAAATATGTGGAGAAGTGCATGACTTGTTTACAAGTCAAAGCGGAGCATCAAAAGCCTTATGGCAAACTTCAACCCTTGGATATTCCGGTTTGGAAATGGGAACATATTACTATGGACCTATTGACAAAACTGCCAAAGACGGCTCGTGGATTTGATGCCATTTGGGTAGTTGTAGATAGACTAACCAAGAGCGCTCATTTCATCCCTATTCGAGAAACCTACACCTCTGAGAAGAAGTCAGAAGTATACGTAAATGAGATCATAGCACGCCACGGGGTGCCGGTAACTATCGTGTCCGATAGAGATACCCGGTTTACTTTGAATTTCCGGCGCGACTTTTAAGAACAAATGGGTACCAAGCTGTTGATTAGTACCGCATATCACCCGCAAATCGACGGGCAAAGTGAGCGAACGATACAAACCTTAGAAGATATGCTTCGAGCATGCATAATAGATTTTGGCGATAGTTGGGATGCGTATCTGCCGTTAGCTGAATTTTCATATAACAACAGCTACCATTCAAGTATTGGTGGAGCCCCATATGAAATTCTTTACGGTAGAAAATGTAGGACACCGATGTGCTGGGAAGAAGTAGGCCCTCGAGAGCTAGCTCATAAAGATGTGATTCGGGTTACGAACGAGAAAATTGACATGATCCGAGTCCATTTAAAGGCAGCCCAAGATCGACAAAAATCGTATGTGGATAAAAGACGAAGGCCAATTGAATTTCAAATTGGTGATAAGGTGATGCTTAAGGTGTCTCCGTGGAAGGGAATTATCCGGTTTAGAAAACGGGGAAAGTTAAGCCCGAGATTCATAGGGCCTTTTAAAATCCTAGATCGGGTGGGTAAAGTGGCTTATCGATTGGAGTTACCAGAAGAACTGAGCGGAATACATAACACGTTCCACGTCTCACATCTACGGAAGTGCTTAGTGGATGATACGGCTTATGTTCCTCTCGATGATATAGAAATTGATAACAAACTCAACTATATAGGAAAGCCTATTGCAATCCTCGACCGTAAGGTTAAGAGTTTAAGGAACAAAGAAATTGACCAAGTGAAGGTCAAATGGGAACACCAGAAAGGATCAGACACCCTTGGGAGTCTGAAGAGGAAATGCGATGACTCTACCCTTCACGTTTCGGTACGTGTATGCGTTATAATTTTATGCGTAAAATGGTTTCGGGGACGAACCCCTCTTTAAGGAGGGTGGACTTGTAACACCCCAAAAATAATTAATAGTTAAAAACACCATATCCCAAAATATAAATAAAAGGTGTTAGTTTAATTTACACTAGTCTAACAAGATAAACTAGAGGGGCTAATTTTGTAAGAATGGCCAAACTTGATTTTAATAAAAATAAAACAAATTAAAACCCACACACATCAGTGTGTGTGCGTGTGGGAGGCGACCAGAAGAAGGAAAAACACCCCAAACCCTTATTTCATCAAATTGATCAAATTGAAGGGTGAATTGGGCTTGTAATTAGTGCATGAATCAAAAATCTTGATCACCCACATTTGTCTAACACTAGGTAAGTTACAATTTCAGTTTTGGTGATGTTTGATTTTTGGGTTAAATTTGATTAGTAGAAGTTGTTGAATAATTGGGTGATATTATGAATCCAGGAAGTGTGATTAAAGTGTAGGATCATAAACCCTAACTGAAATCACGTGAATAGATTGATAAATTTTGTGTTAGAATAGTTATGTGCCATATAATGAAGTGGGTTTTTATCTAGAATGAAAAGCCCCAAGATATTGTATGAACTATGTGCATAATAACCTAGGTTTGTTGAACTAGCATGATATTGGGCTGTGATGAGTAATTAAGTTTGAATAAGATTGAAATTCTTGGATTTACCAAGGTTTAATTGAACGAAAATGGCTGATTAAAAAGTATGCACATAAGGTGCTTGACAAAACGCCTAAAAGATGTTGATAGACACTAATTGTGGTGTTTGGCAAAGTTAACAAGCTTTAGTTATGAGCCGAAAGGTTCTAATGATAATTGGCTTGTATATTTTAGGCAACACAAGTGAGGCGTCGGGAAGTCAAGCCGGTGCGGACACTCGCTTAAAGGGAAAGCTTTAAGGTACGTGGCTAAACGCTTCGTTAATATTGTTATTTATTCTTTTGTTATTGTTAATAGTTGGTATATTAGAATATGAGATTCGAGTGGTTTAGTTTGCTTGAATGATGGACTTCATAAGGGCAAACCAAACGGGTTATTAAGGGTAGGTACAAACTGGGTAACGGGAGTACCTGATCTGTAGACTTTAAGCCCGGGTGACGGGTAGTAATTTATTAAACACGCAAACCGGTAATGGGAGGAGGGATGGATATGGCCCAAGTCATATTTCACAAGTGGTCTAAGTCTATGCACTTAGCTCACTAACGGGTCAGATGATGAAAAGCGTAAACCCGGTATTGGGGAATGTGAGATAAGTATGATAAGGAACCCGGGAATGGGTCATCTTATTATGAAGTAATATCTCGTCCGTATGGTTTCGGGTAGAATGAACTAAAGGGTAAAGTTGGTTAAAAATGTTGAATAAATATATATACAGCAACAACAACAACCATACCCAGTAAATCCCACAAATAGCAAAGCTACTCATAGGGTCTGGGGAGGGTGGGATGTAGACAGACCTTGCCTCTATCCCTAGGGATAGAGAGGCTGCTTCTAGAAGAGACCCTCGGCTCCAAAACGAACAGCAAACCAACACATCAAGTCCAAGAATATATAAAAATAGAAAAATAGACTATAGGGAAAAAGAAGTCACCTATACGAAGCAAGTGATCAGAGTGGCACGGTATAATGTAAATCATGTATAATAGCCTACAACATCATTTGGGCATATACACAAGAAGTCAATCGTCGGTAAAGTCACTTAAAAGAATAAGAAAACCTACTTCCCTAAAATACACCTAAGACCTTACTGAAGTATCCTCTAGAAGTCCTTAACCCTAATCATACGCCTCCACGAAGTCCTATCTTGGACCATGTCCTCAGAAAGATGTAACTCTAGTAAATCATGCCTAATCTGCTCTTCCCAAGTCAGTTTGGGTCTGCCTCTTCCTCTCTTCCCCTCCACAGTAAGAGTTTCCACTACTCTAACTGGTGCTGTCGTTTGTCTCCGCTTCACATGCCCAAACCATCTCAATCTCCCCTCCTTAATCTTATCCGATATACTAGCCACTCCTAATCTCTCCCTAAAAACCTCATTTCTTATCCGATCCAACCTCGTGTGTGCACACATCCACCTCAGCATCCTCATCTCTGCTACCTCCATCATGCGCGCTTGTGTCTTCTTGATAGCCCAGCAGTCTGTTCCATACAGCATAGCTGGTCTAACTACTACCCTGTAAAAGTTTCCCTTTAGTTTAGTAGGGAACCTCCTATCGCACAATACTCCACTGGCTGCCCTCCATCTACACTAGCCAGCCTGTATGCGATGGGTTACATCACTATCTATGTCACCATCCCTTTGTATAAACGACCCCAAATATTTAAATTTAGTAACTTGCGGGACCAATTGATCCTCAATGGTGATTTGGGTGTCATCGTCATCGGCTACACCACTGAAATCACAGTGTAGATACTCAGTCTTAGATCGACTAATCCTTAGGCCCTTGCCCTCTAGAGCTAATCGTCACTCCTCTACCCTCGCGTTCAGGCACTGTTTAGTTTCTGCAATCAACACAATATCGTCTGCAAAACGCATGCACCACGGAACTGTGACAACCGGTGATTTATGGCTCCTAATTATGTGATTAACAGATGATTAACGAGATAATAAATAGTGTTTACAGCGCAAATTAACTTAATTAGGCCTTTGGAGTGTCTAGGAACGCCTATCCGACTTTACAGTGCGCGAACGGTGGTTTACAGGGAAACCCGTGAAACGTTAAACGGAAACGGATTGAAACCGAACAGAATACTGACAACGCCGACAAATATTAAATTTTTACGATATATTTTAGCTTCGTAATTAAATTTTAGTGACTACAGTCGAAACTGGATCGAAAAACGGATTAAAGACGGCAATGATACAATTTTTCGCGATTATTACCGTAATCGACGAACGGGCGTGCAAACAACGACTACCGACCGTATTTTTGTGTATTTTAATTTTTGACGTTAAACGGAGTTCCGGATTTGACAACGGGTCTCGTAGGAATTACGGGCCACTTACACACGAGATAGGCTTGTGGGCCCTGGGCCCAACCCCCAAAACCCACAAGCCTAAATCTGCGCATATTATACCAAAGATATTCCTTGGAGATCTATACAAGATCTCACTAAATCTAGGAAATCTCTACAAAATATACTATGAAATCTAAACAAGATTTATATAGATCTATAAAATCTACAAGAGATCTTACAAGATCTCCACACCTTTATATAAAGACTCATTCCCCTCCCATGATCTTCATTGTGCAGAAGTTTATTAAACTCACACAAAACCCATCTCAAACTAAACTTCATCTTCTCTAAATACACACATCAAACAAACCCTGCACTCCCACATCTCACCCTCCCTCTCCCTCTCTCGATCTATACATCAGCCACACCACACACACACCCACATGAGCTCTCTCTCCCTCTCGACATATTACCAGCAACCGGAGTCGGAGGTCCGACCGAACTCCGGCGCCACCACTCTCGTCGGCAAGCATTCACACCCAACCCCGACCTAGGCGCACCCCCATCTCACCTCACTGCCCCTTTCTGCTCCGACGAAACCGGCGACCACAGCCCCCCCCCTCGATGGACGGGAAACGGACCACCACCACCACCGTCATCGGGTGGTGGTGAGCAACGGCTGCAGAGGAGAGAGAAAAAAAGAGACAGACGAGAGAGAGATAGAGAGAGAGAGAGAAACGCAGGAGAGAGAGAGAGATGTAGCGGAAGAGAGAGAGAGCGGCACCGCCACTCACGGCGGCGGCTGTAGAGGCTCACGGCGGCGACAGCAGCAGCGTGGCTTGGTTCGGTTTATCAGATTGGGTTGTTCGGGTCAGATCTGGTCGACTATGATTCGGGATCAGGATTCAGGTTATGTTTGGTTCAGTCAAGAAAGTCAACTGGTCAGCGGGTTCGGTTTCGGGTCAGGCGGTTTAGGTCAACACGGGTCTTGGTTCAGTTCGGGTGGCTCGAGTTTTGCGGCGCGGTCGGTTCAGGAGAACTCAGCAAGCTGACTCGGTCAACTCAGCGAGTTGACTCAGTCAACTCAGCCGGTCAACACAGTTGACCCGGTCAACACGTTTCGGCAACTCAACGAGAGTTTTGGGTCATAGTTTAAGCCGCGATTATTTTCGTTAACTATTCCTTATTTTAATTATACGTGATAACGAGCTTGAACCGACGTGATTATATTTTACATTTTTTTGAAGTATTTGGCAAATTGATATATTGGCAATTGAACATTGGTTGAATTTTGAAAAGATAACGACACTTTAGTTGTCGGGGACATCCAAAAACAGAGGAAACTCTGCCCTTTTCTCGAGAAAAACCATAAACAAAATGTATTTTACAATAAAGCGAACTCTACGGATCCGAATTTAATTACGAAACGAATATGTCTAGCACAAATGTTTTCTTTAAACAAAACGACGATACGGATATTGTTCACAACAATAAATATAGATATTGTATTTATTCTAAACTTCGAAATGTCGACGATTATTTTATAAGAATGAATATAAACATAGTTTATTTCAAACGACAAACACTTTACAACTTTCGATATCAACAATTCGGAAATTATTTACAACAAATAAATATAGTTATTATATTTATTTTAAACTTCGAAAATCCGACAAGTCTTTTATAAAATCAATACAATTATTTATATTGTTTCAAACGCCGAACACGCCTTCACTTTATAAAATAAATATAGCTTTATATATTTATTTCAAATGTCGAACAACATGAATTCGTTTTTACAAAATAAATATAGTTTGTATATTTATTTCAAGTATTAAACAATACGAGTGCTTTTATAAAAATAAATACAGTTTATGTATTTGTTTCACATCGATTCTTTTGCAAAATAAATATAGTTTTTATATTTACTGTAAACATCAAACGACTTGTATTTGTTTATAAAATAAATATAGTTTATATATTTATTTCAAACTTCCAACGACGATTCTTTTATAAAATAAATATAACTTTTCATATTTATTGTATACGCCTAAACGGCATATACGGATATTTTGACAAAGATCATACGAAACACGATATATAATACGAGTTTGTCATATATTATTTTCGTATAAATATTCTTTTATACACGTATGACTTCTCGGGACGACAAGCGGTCTTAACGATATATTTATATATTTTGATATAAATGTTTATTTACTTTCAAATCTCTCAAGAATCAAGTCTTGTCAAGACTTATTGGTTATTATTGACAATAAATGATACTTATCAAATATGACTTAATCATTTCCGATAAGTTAATCTACTTACCGTTGAATCGTTCGGCTAACGATTCGGTAGAGCTCGATGACACGTAGTTTAGTTACTACGTTTATTTAGAAACTTATTAGATATTCCGTGTTAGGAATATTGTAGAATGCACGCTAGCAAGTCAAGTCTTGGAAACGACATGACAAAGTCGTAATTAGCTAGCTTTGCACGAGTCAATTCAGGTGAGTTCATAACCCCACTTTTTACGGTTTTACATTCTTGTAAATGTTTTCGGGGTGGAAAGACATGCACGTTTTGCAAGAACATACAAAGTTTTCGAATGAATGAAAACTCATATTTCTAAATCATGTTACGAACGGATTTCAAGGAACTCAAATGGTTTACGAATGGGTTATACTAAATATACCGGTTTTTACAAAACAAATGTGTATTAACGAAATGGGAATGATTTTCATGACTAGGGGAAGTTAGCCTTAGTGGCTAGGGAGGTTCAGCCTTAGTGGCTGGGGAGGTTCAGCCTTAGTGGCAGGGGAGGTTCAGCCTTAGTGGCTGGGGTAAAATACATGTTACAATTATTAAGGACATTTTTATACGTGGTATGGCTAGCTTAAGGAGGGTTTGGACGTTCAGATCATGTGAGTGGTGGGTACAACACTTAAAGCCATTAATCCTCGTTGTTAGGACCGAGGGACACAAGAGTGATAGATCTATTTGGGTGTAGCGAGCCCACACCCATGAGGCCAGGGGCGGCCCATAGAGGTGACTGTGTCTTACAGCCGAGGCCCGGTACAAATTTGCTAGGTTTGAGTTTTCCTGCATCACTTCACACATACCAGTGGCTTTGCAACCCATTGGTGATCTCTTTTTCCTTAATTGCTACATACCAGGGACATTTGTACATTGGGACGTACTTTAACGGTTTATACACACAGACATACACATGAACTCGCTCAACCTTTGTTGTTTTTTTTTTCAAACTACATGTATTTACAAAGGTTTATACATACCAGGGACGTACATACTTACAGAAATTCTTGATTTTATACAAATTAAATACCATGTTTTATACAAATTTAAGGCATAGGATTATGCGGGCATGGAGTCAAAGTCAGGGTGGGCATTGACGGTTATACGAACATTACAAATACGAGGGTTTACAACTACATGGTTTTACGAACATAATGCATTACAAATGCAAAGTTTCCATATAACTCGGCAAGAAAATGATTTTAAATTCGTTTTCTCAACAATACTTCACAAACCGATTATTCAAAAGATTTATTTCAAATCTTTTACAAACAAACTATGAACTCGCTCAACTTTATGTTGATTTTTCGCATGTTTCTTTCTCAGGTTGCATTTCAGAAATTATAGCACGGTTGGAATTGGGGTACCATTGGAGATACGAGTACTTAGTGGCGTTCAATTTGTAGAAGTCTTTGCTTATTTGCTTCCGCTGTGCAATGAAGATACCAGTCCAGTCACACCAGCTCTGATAATTTCGGGGTGTGACAGATTGGTGTCAGAGCCATAGGTTACAACGAATAAGGTTTTCTGTAGGAATACCTAGGCTCTAACCTCACCCTTCTCTGGGACTTAGACTACTAAGACTTTAAATACATACAGAACGCCTAGTACTCGAATATGGTTTAACGCCCTCTTACGTTTTAACCAAATTTTGACGCAGCGGAAAATACATACTAAAAATTTCTTTATAAGTTATTCTTTCTTTCACTTAAATACATTAATCCCTTTTCATAAATTGATTAAAAACTAACATACGTATATCGAATTAAGTGACCACATACACACCCAAGTACAACCCATGTCTTGACTCGATCTTCAACCGCTTACACATCTTGAACAAACATTCATAAACCTGTACAACCTGCAGTCACCACAACCAATTACTTCATTAGCAACCAGTGACATAATATATATACTTTAAAGCGTGCATAATCAAGCATCAACATCTCTTATTCTCATTCATATAAGTCCATTCGTCCATCCATTCGGACACTCTCGTACGACTTCCATACTTAACCTTCACTCTCCATTATTAGTATACCTGCACTTTCATTTCATTCTTAACAGAAAACAATTAGCATCATTATACTTTCCTATTCACTTTCGACTTCTTTTTCCGTAAACTTACCTATTTACTTCCATTGTTTAATACTTTCATATGTATCACAATAATGATCATAGTACAATATATTTTACATCTAAAGTGTAAGTCCGGGATTTACTTACCTTACTCGTCCGTATTTGTATTTGCTTACTTGAGTCTTCTTGTCCGTTAGCCTTCCACGCTCCCATCCATCTTGACATGATTCCTATACTTTCATGTCATTACATTAACATCCTTATTAGCATACATGATTATTCATATGAACGATCATATCAAGTTCATATCTCACATATGTATTCCATTAGCCGATTCAAACAAGCATATAGCATACTCAACATCATCATAACACAACCTTCACATATTATTGTCATTTAGACATTTCATCAAACACGTGGCGTGCGTACTACTTCCTAGGCATCATGTACAACTAGTTTATGCATAATCTTCCTAGTTCATTTATATTTCATCAAATCTTCTTACTAATCAACAAGTATCATTAGCACATAAACATCAAGCATAGCATCATCATATTTCTCCTAATTCATCTAACAAGAATTCATCATACCCACATAATACATCAATCTTTCCACAAGACTTGGACATAGATGGTGATTCTAGTCATCATCTTCACCATAACTAATGGGTTTCACCTCTAATCATCAAATTAGCACTAACCACACGTAACCGATGTTCTATACGAGGGTTCTAACCCTTGTACATGATTAATTTCATATTAACTCACGGATTAGAACATAACCCACTTCACCCATGATCACCAATCTTAAATTTAAGACATACCTTATGATCCCCTCGTGATAGTGATCATTTATCCATGCTCGGTTATGATTTTAGACTTCATTCCACCCTTCAATTTGAAGATTTATCAAGAACTAGGGTTTGAACCCTTGTTCTTCTTCTTCCTGATCGTCTCACACACACACGAAGTGTGTGTGTGTGTGTGGGGGGGGGGGGGGTTTCCTTTATTTAATAAATCATGTTTCCTTTTTAACGGTTTTGGTCCCTCAACTTCGTTTCATTTAATAAAGAGACTAACACTCATTATCTTGTTACTTATATATACATGTCACCACTCGGTAAATTATTC
The DNA here is from genome assembly GCA_030545235.1 of Helianthus tuberosus. Lineage (NCBI taxonomy): Eukaryota > Viridiplantae > Streptophyta > Magnoliopsida > Asterales > Asteraceae > Helianthus > Helianthus tuberosus. The sequence continues at coordinate 135,924,942 of CM060385.1, read as the reverse complement.
CTAGTCAACTTTTATTTACGGGTCACTTTTACCCCAAACGGTAATTTACCCGTTCCTTTATATTAACCGGGTTTAAATTATCAAACCCCATTTTTGGGGTGTTACATATGGTCTCCAACCGTTGCAGAAAAACAAACAGTCAAAATTTTGTGTTCAAACATACGCTAAAGTTGTGTTTTACACACGGTACACGAAACGATTACATACAGTACACAAAGCTCTGAGAGTTTAGGAAACATGCATTTAAGACCTTCGGAAACTCATGTTGAAATTCATTAAAGGTCATCACGTAGGAACCACGAATGTTAACTCGGGCACGCACTATTATCCATATTGTCTATGATATTCTAACTTCCCGAGCATGCAGCCTACGCATAACAAAACGCTAGTGCACGAGAATACATGGAACTCAATTTTACGTCAACGGATGTCGGGGTACATCACATTCTACGCGAAACGTAACGCTAGTGCACAGGTACACGTGAAACTTAAGCTATGCATCAACGGAGGTTGAAGTACGACACATACGACTATCGAGGCGAGGCCTTTGAAAAGATACGATGGCGCAATTCAACGACGACACTAGATTCCTGCCAGCAGGAGAACTATCGATCAGGAAGCGGCGGCTTTGCACGCGGTCCTGCAAACGAAACGAAACACACCAAGGAGAAGGCGTATGTCTCCTCATTCCCCCTAACTCATAACGACGAATATGCCATGTTCGACATTCCATGGTAATGTCACCTAACAACCGGTTATCACATGCGACCCCAGGTAAAGTCCTTAAATTTCTTTTACTGAAATTTTGACTTTCACATTTACTGAGTAGATTTCCGTATCTCTACTCCTCTTAATGGTCATTGTGTCACGATCATTTTTTTTTCAGTATAGCGAACACTCATTGCTTGATTTCTTGAAAATTCATATGTTACGTATGCATCGTTTGTTACGCATGTGGTTTCGTTTCAAAGAAGCGTTTAATTAAAGTTCAAATATTGTTTCGCTAAACCTAATTATTGATTTGTGATTCGAATGACCCGCATTATTGTAACTGTTGGCTCTTTTGTTATCAAGTCAACACAATTTCTTTTCTTTTCAAGTTACATACATGGTTTTCGTTGTGACCATGCCGAAAGTTTTCTTGTCGATACATATATTTATTGTCGGATTACGCTAAAACCAAGTTCAATTGTTTGAACTTGTCCATTACACATATTCACTTCAGAGCATCATATGATGTATTGGGAGCATCATATTCAAAATTCATTTTAACAAGTGTTTCATTTGTTCCGAGTCGAAGTAAACTTGTTTGGCATTCGACTCCATTAAATTGTTTGTTGATTTCGACACATTGTGGTGGTATTTTCACTTATTTGAAGCTTGCGCTAAACTCGTTTACATATCTTATGCACGGATTTAATTATTTATTTATTGATTTAAATTAAATCTGCTTTGATTTATCACATTACAACAGTCTTAACACAATCGTGTGATAAGACAAGGGTACACAAAATTCATTTCATATTCCGGTGTACCTCCTAACGGTCCTTTCAACATCGATCGAATGTTTTGCGATATTCATTGCTTCTTCGTCTTTGATCGAAAACATTATTTATTTGATGTTCAAATTTCAATTGAAAATCCTATGATGTTATTAGAAACAAATTTTCATATTTACTTCATTGCGCTTTCAATTGACTTCAAACACGGTGAATTTGTTTGATCACCGCTATTATTGAATTATTTAAGTCACTACGACACCTTGTGGTGTCAGTACAAACTTGTAGCTTGGGCTAATCATGATTGAGCGTTTCATGCAAAACACAGGTGATACTTGTTCGATCACCCCTATTATTGAATTGTTTCATTCATTGCGACACCTTGTGGTGTCGGTATGACTTGCAGCTTGCGCTGATCACGATCGAGCGTTTCATGCAAACTATTATATTTGAGATTGTTGATTCTAAGTTCATCCAGTGGATGTTATTGCTTCTAGAACTCATTTACATGTTATAAACGTTCATATGGAATTCGATTGGTCGAAGTTCCTGTTCATTGTTGGATCCTTGTTAACTTAGTCGCACTGGTGACTGTATCATCACGTCTCGTTTCCTTTGACATCAATTACTGAGACACATTTCTTTTAAACCGTTGGGATTCCTATTGTGGAGGAATGTTCTTGAATTCACATGATTTGAATAAGTCTTGATCTGATTTTATGGTCATACACTTTGATACTATTCGTAATTACCTACACATAACGTAACTCTAAGGAGTTAACGTAGTCTAAATTTCGAGGACGAAATTTCTGTAACAGGGGGAGAATGTGACAACCGGTGATTTACGGCTCCTAATTACGTGATTAACAGATGATTAACGCGATAATAAATAGTGTTTACAGCGCAAATTAACTTAATTAGGCCTTTGGAGTGCCTAGGAACGCCTATCCGACTTTACAATGCGCGAACGGTGGTTTACAGGGAAACCCGTGAAACGTTAAACGGCAACGGATTGAAACCGAACAGAATACTGACAACGCCGACAAATATTAAATTTTTACGATATATTTTAGCTTCGTAATTAAATTTTAGTGACTACAGTCGAAACTGGATCGAAAAACGGATTAAAGACGACAACGATACAATTTTTCGCGATTATTACCGTAATCGACGAACGGGCGTGCAAACAACGACTACCGACCGTATTTTTGTGTATTTTAATTTTTGACGTTAAACAGAGTTCCGGATTTGACAACGGGTCTCGTAGGAATTACGGGCTACTTACACACGAGATGGGCTTGTGGGCCCTGGGCCCAAGCCCAAAACCCACAAGCCTAAACCTGCGCATATTATACCAGAGATATTCCTTGGAGATCTATACAAGATCTCACTAAATCTAGGAAATCTCTACAAAATATACTATGAAATCTACACAAGATTTATATAGATCTATAAAATCTAAAAGAGATCTTACAAGATCTCCACACCCTTATATAAAGACTCATTCCCCTCCCATGATCTTCATTGTGCAGAAGTTTATTAAACTCACACAAAACCCATCTCAAACTAAACTTCATCTTCTCTAAATACACACATCAAACAAACCCTGCACTCCCACATCTCACCCTCCCTCTCCCTCTCTCGATCTATACATCAGCCACACCACACACACACCCACATGAGCTCTCTCTCCCTCTCGACATATTACCAGCAACCGGAGTCGGAGGTCCGACCGAACTCCGGCGCTACCACTCTCGTCGGCAAGCATTCACACCCAACCCCGACCTAGCCGCACCCCCATCTCACCTCACTACCCCTTTCTGCTCCGACGAAACCGGCGACCACAGCCCCCCCCCCCCCCCCCCCCTCGATGGACGGGAAACGGACCACCACCACCACCGTCATCGGGTGGTGGTGAGCAACGGCTGCAGAGGAGAGAGAAAAAAAGAGACAGACGAGAGAGAAATAGAGAGAGAGAGAGAAACGCAGGAGAGAGAGAGAGAGATGTAGCGGAAGAGAGAGAGAGAGTTGCACCGCCACTCACGGCGGCGGCTGTAGAGGCTCACGGCAGCAACAGCAGCAGCGTGGCTCGGTTCGGTTTATCAGATTGGGTTGTTCGGGTCAGATCTGGTCGACTATGATTCGGGATCAGGATTCGGGTTATGTTTGGTTCAGTCAACAAAGTCAACTGGTGAGCGGGTTCGGTTTCGGGTCAGGCGGTTCAGGTCAACACGGGTCTTGGTTCAGTTCGGGTGGCTCGAGTTTTGCGGCGCGGTCGGTTCAGGTCAACTCAGCAAGCTGACTCGGTCAACTCAGCGAGTTGACTCAGTCAACTCTGCCGGTCAACTCGGTCAACACGTTTCGGCAACTCAACGAGAGTTTTGGGTAATAGTTTAAGCCGCGATTATTTTCGTTAACTATTCCTTATTTTAATTATACGTGATAACGAGCTTGAACCGACGTGATTATATTTTACATTTTTTTGAAGTATTTGGCAAATTGATATATTGGTAATTGAACATTGGTTGAATTTTGAAAAGATAACGACACTTTAGTTGTTAGGGCCGTCCAAAAACAGAGGAAACTCTGCCCGTTTTTCGAGAAAAACCATAAACAAAATGTATTTTACAATAAAGCGAACTCTACGGATCCGAATTTAATTACGAAACGAATATGTCTAGCACAAATGTTTTCTTTAAACAAAACGACGATGCGGATATTGTTCACAACATTAAATATAGATATTGTATTTATTCTAAACTTCGAAATGTCGACGATTATTTTATAAGAATGAATATAAACATAGTTTATTTCAAACGACAAACACTTTACAACTTTCGATATCAACAATTCGGAAATTATTTACAACAAATAAATATAGTTATTATATTTATTTTAAACTTCGAAAATCCGACAAGTCTTCTATAAAATCAATACAATTATTTATATTGTTTCAAACGCCGAACACGCCTTCACTTTATAAAATAAATATAGCTTTATATATTTATTTCAAATGTCGAACAACATGAATTCTTTTTTACAAAATAAATATAGTTTGTATATTTATTTCAAGTATTAAACAATACGAGTGCTTTTATAAAAATAAATACAGTTTATGTATTTGTTTCACGTCGATTCTTTTGCAAAATAAATATAGCTTTTATATTTACTGTAAACATCAAACGACTTGTATTTGTTTATAAAATAAATATAGTTTATATATTTATTTCAAACTTCCAACGACGATTCTTTTATAAAATAAATATAACTTTTCATCTTTATTTTATACGCCTAAACGGCATATACGGATATTTTGACAAAGATCATACGAAACACGATATATAATACGAGTTTGTCATATATTATTTTCGTATAAATATTCTTTTATACACGTACGACTTCTCGGGACGACAAGTGGTCTTAACGATATATTTATATATTTTGATATAAATATTTATTTACTTTCAAATCTCTCGAGAATCAAGTCTTGTCAAGACTTATTGGTTATTATCGACAATAAATGATACTTATCAAATATGACTTAATCATTTCCAATAAGTTAATCTACTTACCGTTGAATCGTTCGGCTAACGATTCGGTAGAGCTCGATGACACGTAGTTTAGTTACTACGTTTATTTAGAAACTTATTAGATATTCCGTGTTAGGAATATTGTAGAATGCATGCTAGCAAGTCAAGTCTTGGAAACGACAACACGAAGTCGTAATTAGCTAGCTTCGCACGAGGCAATTCAGGTGAGTTCATAACCCCACTTTTTACGGTTTTACATTCTTGTAAATGTTTTCGGGGTGGAAAGACATGCACGTTTTGCAAGAACATACAAAGTTTTCGAATGAATGAAAACTCATATTTCTAAATCATGTTACGAACGGATTTCAAGGAACTCAAATGGTTTACGAATGGGTTATACTAAATATACCGGTTTTTACAAAACAAATGCGTATTAACGAAATGGGAATGATTTTTATGACTAGGGAAAGTTAGCCTTAGTGGCTAGGGAGGTTCAGCCTTAGTGGCTGGGGAGGTTCCGCCTTAGTGGCAGGGGAGGTTCAGCCTTAGTGGTTGGGGTAAAATACATGTTACAATTATTAAGGACATTTTTATACGTGGTATGGCTAGCTTAAGGAGGGTTTGGACGTTTAGATCATGTGAGTGGTGGGTACAACACTTAAAGCCATTAATCCTCGTTGTTAGGACTGAGGGACACAAGAGTGATAGATCTATTTGGGTGTAGCGAGCCCACACCCATGAGGCCAGGGGCGGCCCATAGAGGTGATTGTGTCTTACAGCCGAGGCCCGGTACAAATTTGCTAGGTTTGAGTTTTCCTGCATCACTTCACACATACTAGTGGCTTTGCAACCCATTGGTGATCTCTTTTTCCTTAATTGCTACATACCAGGGACATTTATACATTGGGACGTACTTTAACGGTTTATACACACAGACATACACATGAACTCGCTCAACCTTTGTTGATTTTTTTTCAAACTACATGTATTTACAAAGGTTTATACATACCAGGGACGTACATACTTACAGAAATTCTTGATTTTATACAAATTAAATACCATGTTTTATACAAATTTAAGGCATAGGATTATGCGGGCATGGAGTCAAAGTCAGGGTGGGCATTGACGGTTATACGAACATTACAAATACGAGGGTTTACAACTACATGGTTTTACAAACATAATGCATTACAAATGCAAAGTTTCCATATAACTTGGCAAGAAAATGATTTTAAATTCGTTTTCTCAACAATACTTCATAAACCGGTTATTCAAAAGATTTATTTCAAATCTTTTACAAACAAACTATGAACTCGCTCAACTTTATGTTGATTTTTCGCATGTTTCTTTCTCAGGTTGCATTTCAGAAATTATGGCATGGTTGGAATTGGGGGACCATTGGAGATACGAGTACTTAGTGGCGTTCAATTTGTAGAAGTCTTTGCTTATTTGCTTCCGCAGTGCAATGAAGATACCAGTCCAGTCACGCCAGCTCTGATAATTTCGGGGTGTGATAGGAACTGTCTCCTGGATCAACTTGGACAACTCATCCAAGACCACTGCAAAAAGGAAAGGGCTCAACGCAGACCCTTGGTGGAGTCCTACCTCCACAGGAAAGAAGTTTGTATCCCCTACGGGCGCGCGGACACTAGTTTCAGTTCTATCGTATGTATCCTTAATTATGTCTATATACTTCCTAGGTAGCCCTCGACCCTCCAAACTATCCCAAATCAGTTGTCGTGGGACACTGTCATATGCCTTTTCAAGGTCGATGAACACCATATGTAAATCTTGTTTCTTTACTCTATATTTTTCCACCAGTCTCCTTAGAATATGTATCGCTTTTGTAGTTGACCTCCCTTTCATGAATCCAAATTGGTTTACTGAAACCTGCGTTTCCCTTCTAATTCTAGTTTCAATTACCCTCTCCCAGAGCTTCATAGTGTGGCTTAGCAGTTTGATTCCTCTGTAGTTCCCACAACATTGAGCGTCTCCTTTATTCTTGTATATAGGCACTACGACACTTCTCCTCCACTGATCTGGCATTTTTCCAGTCTTGAAAATACTATTGAACAAAAGTGTTAACCATCGGACTCCTTCTCCCCCCAAACACTTTCACACCTCAATCGGTATGTTGTCCAAACCTACCGCCTTGCATCTTCCCATCTTCCTAAGTGCCATCCTCACCTCTTCATGTGTGATCCTCATGCAGTAGCAATTATTCTGTTGTCGCCTTTGGGTCCTGGGATTGCTGCTATCTTGTTGGTATGCCCTACCGTCGTTGAAAAGATTATGGAAGTAGGTTTGCCATCTCAACTTAATGTCATGTGCCTTGACTAAAACACTTCCATCCTCTCCTTTGATAAACTTTACTACTCCTAGGTCTTGTCTTCTTCGCTCCCTAGCTTTTGAAATCTTGAACATATCATGCTCCCCCTATTTCGTTTCCAAACGTTCATACATTTGTTTATAGGCTGTGTTTTTCGCCTCGGTCACCGCCTTTTTCGCTTCCCTTTTTGCCTTCTTGTATATCTCCCTCACCCTCAACCGCTCCTCCTCAACTGTGCACCTCAAAAGATCTCTAAAACTTTGTTGCTTAGCCTTTATTTTGGCATGCACGTCTTCATTCCACCACCAGGAGTCCTTATGCCCACTAGTATTTCCTGTTGTTACCCCTAGCGTCTCATTTGCCACCGTAGTGATCGTAGTCGCCATATCCTCCCACATCCGGTTTGCGTCGTCACCTAGTTGCATCGATGCCATCGAGTTAACTTTATCTCTAAACATAGTAATTTTTTCTCCCTTCAGGTCTCCCCAACGGATCCTAGGTCGGGTTTTCCTCTACCCCTCAGTTAGCCTTACTTTTATGGCTATATCTGCTACCAGCAAATGGTGTTGAGCCGCAATAGTCTCCCTTGGTATAACCTTGCAGTCCATCCAAATTCGTCGATCTTCCTGTCTCATCAGAAGATAGTCAATTTGCGTGTTACGTCCTCTGCTACTAAAAGTGATCAAATGAGATTCCCTCTTCCTAAAGAACGAGTTTATAATACCTAGGTCGTGAGCTGCCGCGAAGTCTAGAAGGTCTCTACCAGGGTTATTCCTATCGCCAAAACCAAAACCCCCATGTACCAACTCAAAGCCATCACTGTCCTTACCAATGTGCCCGTTAAAATCTCCTCCTATAAAGATTTTCTCCTCCCTAGGTATGGCCCTTACTACTACATCTAGACAATCCCAGAACTCTCTTTTCTCCTGTTCTCCTAGTCCCACTTGCGGTGCATAGGCGCATACCACTGTCACTACTTGCTCACCTAATACTAACCTTAACACCATAATTCTATCGTTGTGTCGTATCACCTCAATTACATTCTTATGCAGTTCTATAGACACCAAAAATCCTACCCCATTCTTGGCCCCATCCGACCCGGAATACAACAACTTATACCCATTCCGCTCTTCAGCTCTGTGTCCTTTCCACCTAGTCTCCTGAAGGCACGCTATCTGTACCCTACGTCTTTTAAGTGCGTCTATCACTTCCAACAATTTATTACTAAGTTCCTACGTTCCAAGATGCCACCCGTAAACTACACCCTCTAACTCTACCCTTCCCTGCACCACTCGTCCTTGGACATGATCTCAAGTAAAAGTCATGGTTTCTATTGTTAATGTTTACAACTAACAACTAACCACAAGGTAACAAACAACGGGCAACACAAAGTACACAAAGGGCAAAACTATGCAATCCGCAACAACAAGCACACAATGACAATAAATAGCGTAGATGACTATGACCAAGTAATATACTTAGTATGCGACAGAGTTAACACGAAAACACAATAAGCCACACAAGAGGCACACAAAATGTCTGCTATTATTATTAGACTTTATATTCAGTTTTTTTTTTTTTTTTTTTTTTTTGAAATGAAAGCACCTGGCCCTAGAAAATATTCGTTACAAATCATGTTATGAAAATGTTAATAGTTTGAAGACAAGAAATCATAAGTCTCACTAGTAATTTTAGGATGTCCTGTATTACGTTTTGATGTTTTAAAAGTGCGAAATGGGAACAAACGGGTCAAAACAGCAAGACAACAAAGATTTTTGCTGCAGATGAGTCTCTGGCGGGCTGCGATAGCTTAGCCTGGTCTTACGCGGGGCGCGAGAGAGCTACCGTAAGCTACGGTAGCTACCGTAGCTTACGGTACTGAATAAAGTTGTTACACTGGTTCTCTACTGCCTTACGGCAGCCTCATATTGTCCAGTGGCTACCGTAGCTTACGGTGGCTACCGTAAGCTACGGTAGTGCCCAGTCATTTTTCTTGAGTTTTGCTTATTGTGGCTAATCGAATCTGTTTTCGAGCGTGGTTTTCGATTATGCTAATTTCCTAGAATCCTAATACTAATGTGTATTGAAATTTTCATCCTTTAAGACGATGCAAGCATGTGGATGATGATCAAGTCATTGCTATCGAACCGAACACATTCAAGATCTTGTTCCGCAACTTTTGTTAATATGTGTAGTTAGTAAAACTTATGTAATTAAAGGAATACTTATGTATTCTAATGTTGTTTTTGAACGTTTGTTAAACTAGTAATTACTAAGCTAATGTTAATGCAAATGTCTTGGCTTAACGTTTATAAAGATTAGTTCTATTTTGTCGTTAGAATTTATAAAAAAAAATGAGTGTTACATGAACCGATATCATTCGAACAATATCAATATTATCAGAACCAACATTAGTATTTGTTTATGTACTTTTAGATCGATGTAAAACATATGTCCGTATCGTTTTGAACATATAACAATTTTATTTTTTGGGTTTTCTTTTTCGGTTTCTATACCAAGTGCTGGTATCGTACTTGTATTGTTACAAAACGAACTAATATCGACAAATTCCCATCGCTGATGTGGTAGTCATGTTTCTATATACATATATATATATATATAGGGGAAGGATGTATAGAAAACCCACTTTAATTTAGAAAACCCGGGAAACTCTAACCTCCCGATGTTTAAAAAAAAAATATATATACACATGTTATATACATGTTTTTAAGGTATTTGGGCCAAAAAAATCAAAAAAACGCCGAGTAGATATTTAAAAAAAAAATAAACAAGTTTTGGTGTAACACGTGTTACATTCATCTGACATATTTGTAACACGTGTTACACCAAAACTTGTTTATTTTTTTTAAAAATATCTACTCGGCGCTTTTTTGATTTTTTTTGCCCAAATACCTTAAAAACATGTATATAACATGTGTATATTTAAAAAAAAAAAAAACATCGGGAGGTTAGAGTTTCCCGGGTTTTCTAAATTAAATTACGTGGAGGTGACGTGGCGGCCCATCCCCTTGGGGATGAGGCTCACCATACCGAGTAGTCGCATACTTGGGATTTTTAGCCACACAAGGATTTGCCACCATATTGCTTTCGCCGTTAAACATTGCACCAAAAGATGGTCAGTAGATTCTACCTAGAACCCACACCTTAGGCATAGCACATTCCGAATCTACACTCTATACGCTTGCTTAGCTCAGCTTTAGATGAAATTTTGTTTATGTTTGCCCTCCAACAAAAATAGTTTAATCACCTTTGAAGGAACACACCTATTCTAATATGGCCACTCGACATCGGATTCGACAATTTGCAACTACCACCTACTTGTTTTTTTCTTTTGCATACATATAACATATTAGGAAAGCGGCCGCCTCCCCCATCTATTTTTTTTTTTTTTTTTTTTTTTTTTTTTTTTCTGGAAGGTGACTTTCAATGCACAGGGCCTTAGGTCACCGGGTTCATGTCGAAGACATTCCCCCGTCAGCCCCGCTCTTCCGGACGCGATGTTCGATCGGGCCCCGGCCTTTGCGCAAGCTGACTTCCGCCCGGAAACCATATTGCCCCCACACGAGAGACTCGCTGGGGTAACAGCTGGGTAAAACCGGGTTGCCCTCAAGACCGCACCATACCTCGGTAGGATACGATCTATCATTGGGACGTCCCCCCTAAGACCACAAGTGGGAGTCGAACCGGCAACCTCCAAGGAGGAAGCCGGCCGACTTAACCCCATGGGAATAACCCACTGGGCCACGGGAGGCGGGCCTCCCCCATCTACTTGATATATTTAAATTTGAGTGGTTTCAATTTTATTATCAAAAAGTGTGGATAATTTTAACATAACATTGATTACTATTGGTCGGAAAATCCAATTAAAAATATTAAAATGTAAGAGAGAAGTTGCTATAATCAATTAATCATGGTCGAATGTAGTGGCAAAATCAGAAACCTTTTGTTGGAGGGTCAATCTATATTTGTATATATGTTACAATATTTATTATTTTTTTATTTTTTTACAAATGTAAAGTAATAAAGTAAAAATCTAGACGTTTTTAAACTACATTGAACAAACTAATAAAGTAAAAATACATAGAAACTAAAATCTGTAGTTATTAAAAGAATAATTTTAAACTATTATTATCAAGCATTTCTGGTTTATATGTTAAAGAATAATAATTTTAAACATAGAATTCTAATGTTAGACTGTAAGTTGCTTTTAATAGGGGTGTTCAAGATAGGATTATCTGGTTTTTGGATATTCAAAAATTTCGGATAGTGAATATTAGTATCCAAACCCGTATCCGAAATTTCGGATAACCAAAATTTCAGATATGATTTGGATATTCAAACGGATATCCGAATTTATAAGAATATTCAAAAAATTTGTTTCGTGCATAAATTAAAACTAAACCTATATTCGAATTTACAAATTTTCAACGTTGAAAACAAAGAACTTTTATAATTCCACACCTGAATCCAATTATTTAATATTTTTAATATATTTCAAACTAAATATAGTGCTCATATATATTTACAATTTTTTGTTAGTTTTCGGATATTGGATAATCCGATTATCAGAAAATTTTAGAATTCCACATCCGAATCCGAAAATTCGGATTATCCGGTTTTTGAATATCCGAATTTTCGGATATTTCGGATTCAGATTTTTTTAAACGCCCCTACTTTTAACCACACTTTATAATAGTAAAATACCCGAAATACCCATCATATTTTAGATTTTTACTATCAACCCATCATCTCCTTCAATCACCCACCAAAACCCCATATCAATTCCTGCAACCGCAAGTGCCGCGCATACTGGTTAAAAATATTAGATGGACCATGTTTTCATCTTTTTCTTCCTCTACAAATCGGTCACATTAGCATTCAATTAACAATATTGGGTCAAACTACAAAATTTCACTGGATTATCGATCTTCGTATTAGGAAGGCTAGGATGGCCGCTGGAGGGTCAACGGATCCCTTGTAGTTCCTCCCCTGATCGCAGTGGCGGAATCAGGACGATTTAGTTAGGGGGTCATCATAAGCTTATATTCTATACTGGTTCAAATTAGGGGGTCCATCTCTAAGTTTGTTCTTCAAAAACTCAAAATTTATAAATAAAAATTCAAAAAGTTCCGGTGACCGGAGGGTCAACAGACCCTCCTGACCCCTCTCTGGTTCCGCCCCTGCCTGATCGAATGCCAATGTTATTTAATCAATATCTATTACTAAAACAATAAAACAGCTAAACCATTATTATTATTATTATTTATTATATATTGTTATGTTATTATGTGTATATTAAAAGAAACTGATCAGGGTTTTATAATTTATTCTTAGTATTGTTTGTTTCTTTGTTTTGATTTTTTTTCTTTATATTTTTTTTTTGTTTTTTTTTAATTTTGATTATTTTATTATCATATTATTTTAATTGATTATAAGACAAATAAATTGAGATGTGAAAAGTCCTTAAAGCATGTATTGTATCATTAATGCAATAAAAAAACTCACAAAACATGGTTGCAAAAGTTGCTATGAGCTCCCTAGTCGGCCGGCTAATGAGTTGAGAGTACACGGTTTAGGCGGAGAGCACACGAGAAGTACTCGGACATGTCAAATTATAAAGAATTAGTTTTCGAAAATTAAATATGTGCCAAATAATATAAATTTACTAATATTTATAGCAAAATACGTGAAACTGATATTCATTCTTTAATATTATAGGCGTAGAATTTATGTTTTATTTTATTTTAAGTCAAACTCGACTCGAGTTGACTTACAAGATCCAATTTTTGCTGACGTTGACCGCGTTTCATTGATTCCGAGTAATTAGGCGGACTTGGAAAAAATCAACTTGACAATCAACCTTGTAGCGACTACTCGGGGAGTACTCGGCCTTGGAGACCTTGTTTTACAACCAGGCATTCGATATAAAATTTACAACGAAGTTCATTCATCATAAAGTGTTTTTTTGGTATCGTGCTAATGCCCTCACATACCAAACTGAAGTCGACCGAACATCGATATAGGAATCGGTATCACTATTATCACGCGGGTGTGTTTAATTTTTTCCTTCACTGAGTGTTTTCTTGGTGCTGCGTCTTGGTACCGATATTGCTATTATCGAAACCGATACCAGTTTATAGTTTATCGATCAATGAAACACGTAACTTAACTTTTTTTTTTGCTCTAACGAGTGTCGGTCCATAACAAATGAATCACACTAGAATTTTATAAAAAAAAGAGAAATGCTCGGATAGTCCCTGGCATAGATAGGGGTTAATTTTTGGTGTTAAGTGGGTGTTAAATGACCAAAACATCCTCACTGTTAAAAAAATTAAAACAATACAAAAATCTAATTTCTTATTATTTAAAGTTACAAGTGGGCCCAACCCCTCTATCTTCTTCAGCATATCTACCCATCACACTGTATCTTCTTCTTTATATTCCCCAACCCACTGTACCCCAAATTCCCACAATTTTCCACCTATTCAACATTAGGTATGACCAGTGAACTCGAACCCACCTTCTCCACCCTCACTATTTATTTGTTAACCCTAAAACCCCTAAAACGCACAGCCACTGCACACTTCCGGCCGCCACCACGCATCAGAACACTCGCTGCAACTTATCGCTCGTGGTTGCAGGTTTTCCGGCAATAAATCAGAGATATATCTTCCGAGAACCCAAACCCGGACCCGAAAACCACCCGGAGATATATCTTGAAAGTTGCATGTTTTCCGACGATAAACAGAGTAACATGTTTCCAATTCAGGTTCCCACGAGTCTGTTTTTCGACGATAAATTGGAGCTGTTTGTTTCAGAGTGTAATAACAAAGAAAAAGAGTTTCAGGTTGGGACTAAATTTGTTTCCAATTGTAGCCAACGAGTGGGCGTTGACCCGCGCGTTGCGGCGGGAACAAAGTTAAACAAAACATTAAGAACAACAGATTCTTATATACTCAGATCAGGAGTTTAAACACAGACATATGATACCGACTGAACTTGAACATCAAAATCACAAAATACACATACATTTTGAAACTAAAACAATGAAGTTATGACCAGAATACGTCGACTATTCATCCAGATACTTAAAATCTACTAATAACAACAATATAATCAATATAACTGTTGTTTCATCAAGTAAATCCAATAAGCAATCGCAATCACAAACAGATAAATCCTTCATCCAGATACTTAAAATCTACTAATAACAACAATGTGGGGGTTTAGGTTTTTGGGTGGTGGTGGGGTGGGGGTGGGTGTTTAGGTTTTTGGGTGGTGATGTAGTGGGTTTAGTTTTCGGTTATTGGACACTTGTCACTCTATAAATCTTTCTTACACTTCTTACAATTAGAAGCCTTTATAGAATAACTTGACCCATTAAGATACAGCAATTTCCAAAATATTTAGATAAGTTCATACATGAACATACGATATGGACTGAACAACTAACAGAAACACACATACATTTCGAAACTACTTATGGAAACAAATTATGAAAATAGATCATATTACCAAAAAGCAAAGAAGACGAAGAACATATAAAAAGCAAGGAATGAATTCATATCGACGGTGGTGGTGGATAGAGACGCACTTGTGTTGATTATAAATAATGTCTTTGATTACAATAGGAGAGAGGCAAGAATATGCAATTTACATAAGGTCCTTGATTATTAACTCAAAATATTCATAAGTCTTTGGAGAATAAACCCCAATGGCTAATTTTATAAAAAACGAAGACGAGTCTATAATTCAATATCTATATATTAAAATTCACAATGAAAATCAAGTTTCATAACTGAAATCAAAAGAAACATTAGTGGTCATTATATTGATGCCATAAACCATCACAATCAAAGAAACCATTGGTATAACTGTATTTACATCTCCATCAAAATATCAAATATTCCAAAAACCAAAAAAAAAAAAAAAAATCTATTTCTTAATATACACCATAAAAATTGCTAGTGTCATCTAACCGTGACCCAATTGCTTGCATCAGGCACATCCACCGTCACAAACTGTCGTAACCTACTCACGTTGACAACCGTCTCTCCACTTCGTTCCAAGATTCCAATTCCGGCTGTGTCAGCGTAACCATTTGCTATGATTCTCAATCTAGAAAATCAAGTGGTTTTAATAATCGACGAAATCACACTGGTAAAAGGCAATCGGATTCACGCAAGAAGTACAAAAGTAATGGAAAATCATATAACTTAATCAATTGACAAAAAATTGAAAGTGTACCTGGGATGGCGGTGGTCATTAATGGGTTTCTTTGAATTGATTCATGGAAATTGAAGAGGATTATGAAAGGGCGTTGAAGATATGGATGAAAGTGGCGATTCATAATCGGTGCGTAACATCCAATTTGATGATATATAAAAGAAAAGGGAACTGAAAAAAGAAAATGGATGGGTAAAAAACTGAAAGCAGAAACGATGTAAATGAGACTCGAACCGGCGGCGTATGGGAATTGAAAAGGCATACTACCAGTGGACTAATTTGTATTCCATGTTTTGTATTCTTGTTGATTATTATAAAACACGTTACTCCTTAATTCAAACGGTTGTGTCCTTTCGACGTACCCCAAGTTGTTTTTTGTAGGGTATAGTAATGTGTCTGAAGCTTCATTGTGTTGTGTGAATAAGAAATTAGAATGTTTGTAGTGTAATTGGCGAGATCAGTAATAAAAGAACATGACATAGTGGGGTGGTGATGGTGTGACGTGGGTTTGGTTGGAGAAGAAAGTGGCGAGGTGGTTGTCGGAATAACTAGTTGTCAGGCGGCGATGATTTTGGCTGGAGAAGAAAAGTGTGGGGTGGGGTTTAAGATATTGTATTTAAATGAATAGTGTGGGGTCCACTTGAATTATTAATTAATAAAAATTATATTTCTTTTAAAGTTTTAATTTGTTTTGTTTTGTTTTGTTTTGTTTTGTATTAAGGGCATTTTGGTCATTTCACATCCATTTTTTTTTATTTTTGAACGGCAAATTAGGATCACTGACGGACCACTGGAGTATCATCGTGCCACCAGCAGAACCACCCGATCATATCCATCTCCACTAGGCTATAATGCCTATACACCAATTCAGGAGGAAACCCAATAAATCTGGGAAAACCCCTCTTGATGAGAATCGAACCCAGGACCTAATGGTCCCAAAGCCCTATCTCACCCTCAAGATACCACTAGGCTTCTACTTAACACTAAAAACTCACCTACATTTATGGCAGGGACTATCCAGGAACGAAATTGTAAAAATTGAGGACTATAATTGTAATTTTAGAAAGTTAAGAACTAAAGGTGAAAAATGAACAAACTATAAAGGTTAGCCCGACATTTTTATAAGAAAAAAGTGAAACTCGTTGCAAACGAGGTATAAATAATCCATAGCCAACTTTGTGTTGTGGTGTTGACTCTATACGTCTCAACGGAGAAGCAGCAAAAATAAAATCCAATAACATGACGACCACCACGTCACCGGCAGCGTCATCAGCAGGAAGTCTCCGATGGTCTCTAGCCGGAAAAACTGCTCTGGTAACCGGCGGTACACGTGGCATAGGCTACGCCGTCGTAGAGGAACTGGCGGCGCTAGGTGCCGCCGTACACATCTGCTCTCGCAACCAATCAGAGCTCAATCAACGCTTACAGGAATGGTCCGATAAAGGCTTCACCGTCACCGGATCCATTTGCGATGCATCGTCTCGTCCTCAACGACAAGAGCTTCTAGATAAAGTCTCCTCTCTCTTCAACGGAAAGCTCAACATTCTAGTAAGGTTTTTTTTTTATTTTTTTATTTATTTTTTATTTTTTAATCCTTAATGTTGTGAATTGAACATGATAGATTGATTGGATGCCTTTTGTTTGTTTGAGATTTTGTGAATTTGTATAATTTTGAGGATCTTGTAGGTTATTTTGATCTGTAGGTAATTATGAGTAAAAAATTACGAAAATACCACCACGTTTTTTTACCTTTTCACGCTTTTTGTACGTTTTGTACGATAAAGGCTATTTGTACAGGATCTTTACCCATTGTCTTTTTGATGTTGTTAACTAGCTATGTTATTGGCTTCGTTTAAGAAAACGGTAGGCGCTCCGAGGCTTTCGGTTGCCAAAAGCCGAGGCGTGAGACGAGAGCATAGTTGTTAATGTCGAATAGCAACAAATAGCGATAAGGTACATATATGCTACATAGCAAATAATGATAAATAGCGGTACACTATATTATATCAAAATACCTTGGTTACATGTATATTTAACAAAAGCCTAAAATCAAGCTATTTTAGAGCTATATTTAATCGCTATTTATATCAAGAAAACAAAAAAAAAATTGTCGCTATTTTTGCTACAACCCTAATAGCGAGCCTAGATCTCTACGCTACGTAGCGTGCTATAGCGATCGCTACGCTCGCTATTGGCAACTATGCACAAGAGCTTAAGCCTTAACTTATGTAAGGACGTTGCTTTATGTACAATCAGAAGTTATCTCATCTGTTATACATATTAGTCTTATTATCAAGTAAACCATTTATTATGTCTTCATTTTGTTGTTTTTACATATCAGTTATCACACTCCAAACCACCCTAGTTTTGACCAACTTTGACCTAGATGTGCATGAGGTGCAGCCATGAGGCCTGAGGCGCTTAACGCTTTCCTAATCGCTTCTAGAGCCTCGCGCAACAGGCGCGCTGTTTTTAAGCAAGATTATTCTTCCAGAAGTTCTCAATATGAAGGAGTTATATAAATATTTTTGTCAACAAACCCCAATTTGGTGAGTAGGCGTGTTAGGAACTCTCATGTTTCTTAGGACTTACTTTAATGAAATTCTTTCATGTAGATAAACAATGTTGGGATAAACATAAGGAAACCTACCATCGAGTATACCGCGGAAGAGTATTCGACGCTCATGGCTACCAATTTGGAATCGTGTTACCATTTGTGTCAACTCGCGCATCCTCTTTTAAAGGCTTCCGGTGTTGCTAGCATTGTCTTCATTTCTTCTGTTGGAGGTCTTGTTCACGTTAATTCGGGATCCATCTATGGAGCCACTAAAGGTATGTTTTCCCCGACCCATTTCGGGTTACGCAAAGTTTCCGTCAAGTGAACTTTGTTTTTTTCACTACTGTTTTCCACCCACAGGTGCAATCAATCAGCTTGCAAAGAATTTAGCATGTGAATGGGCCAAAGACAATATTCGGGTTAATAGTGTGGCACCGTGGTACATCAAAACCTCGCTTGTCGAACATGTAATATACTTTCACCATACCCTAATTTCTCTACCATATTGTTGAAGTTGGTTGGGCCAGCCAGACAGTCAAAATGGTTCAGTTTAGGCGGTTTGAACCGGTTTCCTATTTAAAATGCCATTTTTGTCCTTGAGGGTTGTTCAGTTTTTAAACTTTCGTCCAAAGGTTTGTTTTTTCCGCATCTGGATCCAAAAGGTTTGAAATCTTGCCATTTTCATCCGGCTCGTTAACTCCATCCATTGTTCTCCGTTAAATCAGGGATATTTTTGTCTTTATACCTATATTATTATTTTTTTTATTTAGTAAGGGTACTTTGAATACTTGTACGTTATGCTAAATGCTTGTACATAAAGTGAAAAAGCCTTAATTGCTCTTTAAGTTAGCAAAAAAGAGGGAAATATCCGTGACTTAACGAAGACAAATGGATGGAGTTTATGAGCCGAATGAAAATGGCAATATTTCAAACCTTTTGGATCCAGATGCGGAAAAACAAACCTTTGGACGAAAGTCGCAAAACTGGCCAAACCTCATGGACGAAAATGACATTTTACTCTTGTTTTTTTCAAAACCATTAGTTTGTATTAAGTTTTAAAAATGATAAAAACGGTTCATGAATATTTTTAAAATATTCTGAAAATGAAAAAAAAAATAGAGGTAAATGGTCTCGGTTTATACGGGCGGTTTCAAGTTCCAATCCGAATCGAAACCATTACACCCAATTTTTAAACTGAACTGCACTGACCGATTTGCTTTGGTTTGATCGAACAAAACACCTAGTTGAAGTTTCCTTTGTAGATCTTTCACTGAGATAGTATATTTTGTGCAGTTGCTAAGCAATGAACAGTTTTTGGATCAAGTGGTATCTAGAACTCCGTTAAAACGCCCCGGAGAAGCTAACGAAGTTTCATCATTGGTGGCATTCCTCTGCCTGCCTGCTGCTTCGTATATCACTGGACAAACAGTTACTGTCGATGGAGGATTTTCGGTTAACGGTTTCCCATGATCCCATTTCCTTTTTATGTTCAAGTCAACAGACTTTTGTAATGATCGTTTCTTGTTTAATATGATCATTTTCATATGACCCTATGATCAATAACAGATTGTAATCTTTATGGTTTTTTAAGATCTGTTTTATGAGTTTTGGAGACTGGTACAAGCGAATCGTTTTGTTATTTATGTGTTTGTATGGGTGTTGTCTGCTGCATATGAGACGCGTTGATAGAAATCAAGTCAGTTTTGTGTGCCTCGTAGACGAAGAGTACACGAAGATCATTCTGGGTGATATATGACTTATTGTAGTAGATGATCTCTATAAACACCGAGTTATGCTTTTAAGCGTGGTTTCTTTTTGTCATAAAAAACTCGATACAATTCGTATGAATCGTTAAAGGTTAGTTTTACCTTTATATGAATTTTGTAACTCTAATACTCTAGTAATAATAACATGAGGAGATGATGTGAGTAGAATGCAGTTAAATTCTCATTTTGTGAATCACACATTAATTAAATTTAACTATAATTCTTAACCTTGAACTTTTAAATTTTTAAAAGTTTGTTTCAGGATTAAATTTAACTATAATTCTTAACCTTGAACTTTAAAATTAAAAGTTTGTTTCAGGAAATAAATGGACTACTGTAATAACAAGTTAAACATAGGTATCTAAGCACGCTTGATTTTGTAGGTTTTTGCACTCCCCCATGAATATCTAATCTAACTTATAATAAAGAGTTAAATGCCATTTTAGTCCCTGTGGTTTGGGCCATTTTGCCAGTTTAGTCCAAATGTTTCATTTTTAACCTGTGGGTCCAAAAAGGTTTCACAGTTGCCATTTTAGTCCACTGGGTTAACTTCATACATTTTTTCTGTTAACGAGAAGGCCAATTCGGTCATTTTATATGGCTAAATTGCCCTTAGTTAACAGAATTACATACAAAATGACCAAATTGGCATTCTCGTTAACAGAAAAAATGGATGAAGTTAACCCAGTGGACTAAAATGGCAACTGTGAAACCTTTTTGGACCCACAGGTTAAAAATGAAACCTTTGGACTAAACTGGCAAAATGGCCCAAACCACAGGGACTAAAATGACATTTAACTCTATAATAAAAGAATACAATAAATGTCATATGTCATTTTCTCCATAATTCATTAGTAATATTATTAATTAATATATAATTCTAATTTATGATTAAAAAATACATAATGATCTATAATTTTATAACCAATGAAATCCTTTAATAATTATAGCGTAATAAAAATAATCCACATTTGTAGCTTATTAATCCACGTTTGTATCCTAAAAGGAAGTCCAGGTGAGAATTCAAGTATTTATATTAAATAGTTTGAAACGCAAATACTAAAAGTTAGGATGTGTTTAAATATTAGATCTATATGGTGATATAGTTTGGTTCTTATCTTTTAAATCTCAAAGAATTCATGAGGATCCTTATTATTTTTAGGCAAATTAGATTTGAATAATTTCAGCTTTCTCAATTTGACCGATAATAATCCCAACTCAGTTATTGGCCGATAATAATCCGAATTAGTCCACTTTTGGCAGATAATAATCCGCCGTTAAAAATAGCTTAACAGAGTTAAGTTTTTTTACGAATTACAAACTGATGTTTTATGGATTTTGATCAAAACGAGGATACGAGTCGACTTATGTAAAACGTACCTCGAAACGATGCTTCAAACGGCTTGATTTTTGTTAATTATAAGTTTAACCACCCAAATTGAAGCATCGTTTTCGTCGTTTGGGGCAGTATTTCGAAGTAAATTTTACATCTACATCAATCAACTCATATCCTCGTTCTAATCAAAAGCCCTAAAACACCAATTTGTAATTCGGGAAAAAACTTACTCCGTTAAGCCATATTTAACGCAGACTATTATCGCCCAAAAGTGGACCAGTTCGGATTATTATCATCCAATAACTGAGTTGGGTTTATTATCGGCCAAATTGAGAAAGCTGAGATTATTTAAATCCAATCTGCCTTATTTTTATAATTGTTTTGCTTATATATAAAGCTAAACAAACGAATTAATGATATATTTTATATTAATCAATCCAACCGTGACACAGTTTTTCAGTAAGTTCTTTAATTTTTATTACGATTAGTACGATTCTTCACAATGGCGTCGGGAATTCTTGTTATTGCATGCTTTGTGATCTTAGATATTATGTGGTATTATATATGTGGATTAGGATCAAATACAAAGGATCCTAATTGTAAGAAGTGTAAGAAGGATTTATAGAGTGACAAGTGTCCAATAACCTAAAAAAACCCACTACACAAAAAAACCCCATTACAAAAAAAAAAAAAAAAAAAAAAAAACAAAAAACCTTAAACATCCACCACCACCAAAAACCTAAACCCCCCCCCCCCCCCATCACCCACCCCAATTTTTTTTTTTTTTGTTGCCGAGGGGTTGGGGGGTGGGGGTTTAGGTTTTTGGGTGGTGGTGGGGGTGGGTGTTTAGTTTTTTTTAGGTTTTTGGGGGGTGGGGGGAGGGGGGGTGGGGGGGTGTTGGGTTTTTTTAGGGGGTGGGGGAGGGGGGGGGGGGTTAGGTTTTTTGGGGTTTTTTTTTTGTGAGGTATAGTTTTTTTTTTTGTTTTTTATTGCCCGGGGGGGCGGGGGGGAGGGTTAGGTTTTTTTTTAGGTTTTTGAAGGGTGGGGGGTTAGGTTTTTTTGGTGAGGTATAGTTTTTTTTTTGTTTTTTTTTTTCCGGGGGGGGGGGGGGGGGGGGTGTTTAGGTTTTTGGGTGGTGGTGGGGTAGGGTGGGGGTGGGTGTTTAGGTTTTTGGTGGTGATGTAGTTGGTTTAGTTTTAGGTTATTGGACACTTGTCACTCTATAAATCTTTCTTACACTTCTTACAATTAGAAGCTTTTGTAGAATAACTTGACCCTTATATATGTATAGTTATATAATTTTTTTGGCATATACTGAATATGATTGATTGTGACGGACCGAAAGGTGACGCACTGAAATATTAAATATGACTAAACTATCGAATGTGAACTACCGAATGTGATTATGTGAACTACTAAAGGTGACTAACCTACCATATGAATTACTAAGACCACCCGTAGTGGGGTTTTTTTGGCGTTTTTCCCCAAAAAAGCCCCCAAGGGCGTTTTTTTCAAAAAAAATCCCCCAGACATGCTTTAAAAAACGCTCCAATCTTGCCCATTTTCAAATTATGACCAATGACATTTTTTTGATGGTTTTTTTATTTAATTCTATTATATAATGCCCCACATCCCCACTATACATATTTTAGAAAAACACCCCATAATACCCCATTGCTGACTGGACTACCACATGATGCAAAACGCCCAAGGATGAGAACATTATTGGTGTCTTCCACTATACATGGTCTAAATGTGGCTAACCCAATATGTTATAACAACTGTATAATGTATAGTTTTATCTCATGGCTAAAATCGTTTTAATCAGACGTACATTCCCTTTTTGTATAGGTTAAGTTACCAGTATTTGTGAAGAAGAGAATAAAAAAATCAATGTTTTTTCTTACACACAATTCATGAGGTATTCTATTTTATTTTGAATAATTGTAGAGATGTGATGTTTTTATTTATAATGGAATGATGTTTTGTGATTTGATTGTTGTACAAGTGACACATCAAGCCTAGAAGTGTTGGAATTTTACACCCTTATTTTAACGATCTAGTTATTGCTCACCATTAGACACCGTTAATCAAGCAACATATCAATTTTTAAGGGTTATTGGATTTTCATAATCCTAAGTTTCATCTGTTGGCCGATAATAATCGCAACTTTTAAAATTCCCTCCAATAATCCCAACTTGTAAAAGTTTGGCCGCTATTGATCATTTTCAAACATATAATAATTTGGTCTCCTCAATAGATTCAGTTACAGTTACACCTAGAGACTCCTTAATTGATTTAAGTGCACCTATGTTAGAAAAGGATCAATGTCGGCCAAACTTTTACAAGTTGGGATTATTGGAGAGAATTTTTAAAGTTGGGATTATTATCGGCGAACAGGTGAAACTTAGAATTATTAAAATCAAATAACCTATTTTTTAATTAAAAAAGGCAAATTGGAAATAAATAATCCCAACACACTGTTATTGATCAATAATAATCCCAACTCATTTAAACACCAATAATAATCCGAACTATTCACTTTTGTTTGTAAAATACTCCCACGTTAAAAAAACACTAACTAGGTTAAAATATTACTGATATGGCTTAACATGTGTGGACTGACGTGGCTGGTTAACATCTTACCTGTGTATAAAATGATTATCAGCCTCATTTTCACACACAATCGCACTCTCCTTCAAAACCCTAATTCTACAAATTGGGCAAATTCAGTCGACTGTGTCTGCAAATGAGGCTGATAATCATTTTATACACAGGTAAGATGTTAACCAGCCACGTCAGTCCACACATGTTAAGCCACATCAGCAATATTTTAACCTAGTTAGTGTTTTTTTAACGTGGGAGTATTTTACAAACAAAAGTGAATAGTTCGGATTATTATTGGTGATTAAATGAGTTGAGATTATTATTGGCCAATAACAGTGAGTTGGGATTATTTATTTCCAATCTGCCTTAAAAAAATATAGCAATACTCATTTTTTGGAATAATTTTTTTAAATAAAATATTAATGTACAAAAAGTTATGACCATTTAAAAATCATGGGGCTGGTTAGTTTTTTAGAAAATAATAAAATGTAACTACTAACTAATTATCTATAATTTTTTAAAGATGAGGGGGTTAAAGTGTAACTAACATAAGAGGATTAAAGTGTAATTAATGTTTAATGACTAATTTACTCTCATTTTAGGTTATACATTATGCATTAAAGCAAAAAAAAAAAAAAAGTTCTTAACTTTTCGGGATCTTAAAATGCCCTTGTCTTATGCATTATATAGTATAGATATAGATATATAATCCAACATACTCCCATGTTGAAACTCTCGAGGTGGAGGGGGGTGGGGGAGGAGTAGAGGTTAGAAGTAGCTAATATATCATATAAGATAAAGGAGGGAAGATTGAGATGGTTTGGGCATGTGAAGAGGAGGCAGTTGATAGAGCCAGTTAGAGTGGTTGAAACTCTCGAGGTGGAGGGGAGGAGGATTAGAGGCAGACCCAAAATTACTTGGGATGAGCGGATTAGGCAGGATTTGCAAAGATTGCACCTCTCTGAGAACATGGTACATGATAGGAGCTCGTGGAGACGTAGGATTAAGGTTAAGGATTTCTAGGAGAGGGTACAATTGTGTTTTTAGGAGTAATGTATGGTCGTAGATATGTATCTATGTGTAAAGGCTGTTTGTGTTGTTATATTTGTCTTGTTTACCATGCACTCCTTCACCGCTCATGTTATATTGGTAGCTTCATACACACACACACACACCTCATGTATAATTTATTTCTTTCTTTCCTGGGTGTTTTGGAGCCGAGGGTCTCACTAGAAGCAACCTCTCTAGCCCTAGGTGTAGAGGTAAGGTGTGCCTACATCTCACCCTCCCTAGATCCTACCAATAGCTTTGTTATTTGTGGGGTTTTACTGGATATGATTGATTGATTGACTCCCATTTTTCATGAGTCTTGACCATTGGTCAACAAAAAACGGTGGTGGATGTCTAGCTACATCTCACTATCCATGTCAATGTATAATGCTTTATCAACATTCTACTATTCTCGATCATTACAAGAATTCTTACTTTACCTCTCGTAACAGCTATCGTTGCTTATTATTAGTCTTTTTGACATGGACATTTTGTTGAACATTAGACATAGATCATAATTTATTCTCGTATAGCGTCCAACGATTCTCTTCTCGATCTAGATTAAAAGTGGTATGTTCAAACTCCTAGTTAAGCATGACTGTGCATTTATACCATTTTGAATCAATGAAGGGACTAGAGTTATCCCTTACTTACATGTTTAAGGGTCAAAAATCCCATATTGACTATGTACAACTATTACTAAACTTCATATTATCTGCTAATGTGATCCTTATTACCGCCTAGTCAAGGGTAACATTAGACCATTTCAATGAGCAACCCTCTATAGAATCAAGTTCTAGTATATATCTCAGGTCTAAAGATACAATGCCATCACCATTTTCAAAACCTTATTACGAAATTGATCCATGAGATACATGCAACATTAATTCTCCAACAAATATATGTGAATGTAGCTGACAACTCGTCTTTTCATCTAATACAAAATAAAAACAACCAATGAACATTGAGAATAATCTTTATTCAATGATCTTAAACTTGCTAATATTTCAACAAATCATACATTAGTGAAGAAGAAATTTACCATTAATGTATAATAAGATAAAATGTTATTATCACCGTTCTAAAACATCCAGATACTTAAAACAAATGATATCGACTATCTAGCTATCCTAAGCCCTATCATTCTTCCTCATCTCTCACTTGAGGTAAGGGCCTTAGTAAATAGCCATGTTAGATCATGATTTGTGTGTCTCTTGCTTATTTTGATGTCTTCACGTTTCGAAATCTCTCGTATATAGTGGAACTACCTGTTTATGTGCTTTGTGTTGTGACGCGACCTTGGTTTAATCTTCTTAGCAATTGCACCTTTGTTATCACAAATATCTCGATTAGTCTCTTAATAATCGGCGCCATCTTGAGATTAGCAATGAACTTCTTCATCTAAGGAGCCTCTTTTGTAGCATTAGATGCTGCAATGTATTCAGATGATGGTAGACCATGCAATAATAAGTTGCTTGGAAGTCTCTCAAGTTATTGCTCCGCCGTTCAATATGAGAACGAATACTATAGAGATCGAGGATCATCTTGATCAATTTGGAAGCTAGCATCAATGTAACACTTTACAGCGAGCTCATCATCCACACCTCCATGTATTAAGAACATTTCATTAGCCATTCTTGGGTACTTTAGGATACATGCAGAATAGTGACACTCGAGTTTTGCTAACAACGCCTACTCATGCTTAATGCAAACGAGACATTAGGCCTGGTGCATTGCATGACATACATAACCGATCATATGGAATAAGAAATTGGAACTTTTTTCATTATCATCATCATCATCATCATTTTCTTCTTCTTCTTCTTGTTCGTCATGGGACGAGACATTGAGACTTGTTAAGGATCGTTTTATTTACCATGGGCAAGAATCCCCTCTTGGGGTCTTGCATTGAGAAGCGCTAAATGACCTTATTAATATGCACTTCGACTTAAACCTATAAGTCGCTTTGATTTATCCCTATAAATCTTCATTCCCATAATATATGCAGCTTTGTAAAGGTTATTAATTGCGAAACATCTTTAAAGACATGAATAAACGTTCTTTAGGGTAGGATTATCTTCTCCGAGTACATATGCATATAGTATTAGGAAAAAAAAAATTCTCTCCCACTTGCGTTCTTGTAAACACACGACTCGTCTTCATTCTTGATAAAACCAATTATTTTCTCATCAAACCGTAGATCCTAGCTTTGAGATGCATGTTTCAATGCATAAATGGATTTCTTCGGTTTACATACCTTGTCAAGATTCTTTGGATCTACAAAACCCTCTGGCTGAGGCATATAGAAATCTTTCGTAAGATATCCTTCCAAGAAAGCCCTTTAACATCCATCTACCATATTCCATTATCATAATACGCAACTATGGCAATAAAAAATTACGATCAATTTAAGCTTGTTGACTAATGAGAAAATTTCCTTTGCTGCAAGCCTTGCCTTAAATGTATACACATTCTTATCCATGTCCGTTTTCGTCCTGTAAACCCACTCAAGCTGTAGCCCGATTGTGGAGAAGAAGATCAACCAAGTCACAAACTTAGTTATCGTATATGGATTGCATCTTAGTACCTGTGGCCTCATTTGTGTTATCATTGGATGTTTCTTCTTTCGATCCGACTGTGCTTGTCTCTTTGAATTCGCAACTACAATCTCTAGATAATCCCAATCCACATCCACATGATTATGATGAAAAGTACCCCCAGTTGTAGCCTTGATATATCTTTTATCATCGTTAGATATCCCATCATGAAATGCAATTATTAACTCCTATCGTTGAATGCCATGATGGGGACAATTCTGAATCAGTAGGTTGAACCTATTTCACGATTCATTAAACAACTCACCAAGTAACTGTTGGAACTCTCTGATCGCTGCCCTAGTTGCACCTGTTCACTGAGGAGTGTAATATTTTTCTAAAAACTGTTATTGCAACTCCTCCTAAGTATGTATACTAGCATATGGCAATGAAATAAACCAATCCCGTGCAACATCTTTCAACGAGAACTGAAATAAGACTAACTTCACCTAACTTGGTGTAAACCTGTGTCCACCTATCATGTCGCACACTGCCTCGAAGTCTGCAATATGTGCATACGGCTCCTCACTACCTTTCCTATGAAAAATAGGTAGCATGTTCAGAATATGGGGCTTCGCCTCAAATGACCAATCACAATTCACTACCGGCATCACTATTGGAGAAGAGTGCGCTGCGATTTGAGGTCGGAAATGGATCCCTACCCCCTAATATGTAGGTCCGGAAATCTAGGACCCATTTGCCTATGGTGAGGCATAACCGGTGCCATGTTTTCTTGTGGGGGGGGGGGGGGTTAATATCCATCTCCACCACGTTGATTTCTCGGCTGAAATCCTTGTTGGTTTTTGTTTCCTGGCGGATTAAACTGACCACCTTGATACACCATGTACCATCATCAGTACCCCAACCCTCATCATTATCATACCCATCAATTTATCTACCATCATCCCAGTTCTCAACTCTAACCCGATTGTTTCCTTGATCGAACAGGTCACCTGCACGGTGCAGGTATGGCTCTCGGTTGGCTCTATGAACAACCCACAATGGATTGGGTTGTGGTGGTTAGTTTTCTAGCGGGTATTCCATACATGGGTATTCTAGTGCCCCACCAATCACGTGAAGCTCACTTTGTGGAGGTGGTGCTTGTCGGGTATTTACATTTTGTTGTGGTGGTGGTGGTTGATTTGGTTGTTGCTAGTTCAGTTGATTTTGATTTTGATTTTGGAAGGGAGGAGGTGGCATGTCAGGTAGTGGGTTTCGTTGTGGTGGCGGTTGGTTCGGGTTTTCCTGATTCTCTTGTGGATTAATGCTTGTAGACTGTGATTTTGCTTTGACTGCTGAACGAAGAACAACTCGCATGCATTTTTTAACGGTTCTTTCAATTTCTGGATCAAAGCGAAGCGGTGATGACCTTCTTGAAAACCTGGTATGCATGCAATGAAGAGATCAGCTGCACACAAGAAAACAAGAAATTGCGTGTAGTGCTGAACAAAACAAGAAACAAACGAAAACAAATATACTTGGATTTTTATGGTTTTTTTAGAAAACAGACAAACAACTACTCTAAACTAACACACTAAGCGCACAATTTCCCCGGCAATGGCGCCATGATGATGCAGTTGTCGTGGGCTAATAAAAAACAAGTAGTTTACTAAAATACCAATATGAGTATGAGTACGGGTAAGTAAGGTCGTATCCATAGGGAATTTGTGGTCAGTGTTTAGCGATTTAACTAATTAACTACTACTGTCTAGATTGGGGGATTTGTTTGATTGTTTAAGAAAAAAACACGCAAATTGTTTGAGAAAGTGTTGACAGATTGAGAAAAGGTAACCCCCACCCAGTATCCCAATTGCAAGTTTAACACAAAACTCCATTTAACTGATTTTAACATCACATAGATATGGCCACAGAATTAATTAATTCAAACATTGATTAGGTACAGTTTTTAATAATAACCATACGACCTAATGATCCGTTAAGATATACCAACTACCTACCTAATTACCAACCCGCTAACAATGCAAGAAATTATCAATATATTTGATAAAAGACAAACAGTTCAAATATAAATAACGTTTATCAAATCCAACATGAGTGATCAAGATATATCAGTTACAATAATCAGAAAAATAGAGTATTCATGCAAAACCTAACAATTGTTCATTCGGGGGAAGTCACAAGGGTTTTAGCCTCGCATGCTTGTCATCACAACTTCAATTCTTGATTCAGAATGAAGAAACAAAATAATTCGGGTATTGGAACTCCGAAAATTGTCTTTTCTCTGCTCTGGAATCGTAAAATCGCTTGGGAAATGAATGGTAATGCGCTAAACGCATTTTAGGTTAAAAGTAATAGAATCTGCGTCGACCTCCCCCGCGTGTCGACCGGAAGCCTTCCTTCCATTCCGCGTGGTGCGGCGACACAAATTTTACGGACCCTCAAATCGTCCGCTCCCGTGCGTCATGGAGTGTTACACCTTCTCCTCCATGACGCCCGGGGGAGACACTTTTCTAGAATTTGTTTTTCGGCCACTCGCTTGCTCCGTGCAACCCGATTTCCTGCATTTACTCTTCTATTCCATCATTTAGCACCCGTTAAACCTATAAAACCCGACGCACCATAAGTACAACATATCGGTACAATACGACGCATTAAAACTATGAAAACGTACAAAACTCATACAAATGCAATGTGTTTTTACCAACACATCAGTAGGTCTGCAAGGTTTAAATGAAAAATTAAACATCATTGAACGTCTTCAAAGCATTTTATTAAGTTTAAAGACCTTTGACCAGAAACTGTCTGTTTCAGCCTAAATAACCTGATCAGTGAAACGAAACAACTGGTGTGGAAACTGTTGATTAGGATCCAGAAACAACTGCTAAGCCAAACTGCTAGTTAGAAACAACTGCCTAGCAATGGCTAGTCAAACAATTGATCATCAAACAGCTGATTCGAACTAGCAATCGTTTTGTCTAGAATTATTGCCGAGCTTAGCAACACCTTAGCAGTAGCTGAGTATGTCAGTAGTTGCAGTTGTAACATCATCAGTAGTTGCAGCTGCTGACATCATCAATCGTTTTTTGACCCGGTTCATGGACCTGACCCAAAGTGCAACCTTAAAGCACCACGTTGTACCCTACACCCCTGTCACGGCCCCCCGACTCGGTTTGACCCGTTTCAGGAGTCGCGGGACAGAAATCCCGTGGTATTTATTTAACAGCGGAAGTTTTCACCAGGACCTTTTAAAACTTAAAATTTCCCGATTATTTTATTTCACAACTCGGGATAAAACCCGGTAATTTACAATCTTTGAGATTTCACAAGGAAATCTTTTATTTTACAAAACCTATTTCTTTATTTTATATTGAGCCACTTCCTTAAGCTGGTAGTGCTTCTCGGCACTTTTCCTGGATCACAACAGATCACCTGAAACATGTTTGAAAAAGGTTTTGTCAGCGGGAAATACTGAGTGAATCATTCATTTTGCTAAAATGATTCGTTTGTTATAATTTACAGTATTAAGGAAGATTACAATGTTTCAGATATCAACCAACTACCCACAGTATTTGTCATCGACTCGTTTCGTGACTGTGGTCATATTACTATTGAGTCCGTTCACCCAATAGTAACGAGTATCATTAATTAGGTTCGCCCACCTAAAGTGATAAAAATAGTAATGTGCACAATACCCCACATACCGGCTGTAATTTGGTGATTACATAAACTTAATCCCTGTAATTATAACTTTGGAAAATATTTAAGAATTTATAAAGCATTTTGATAAAAAGAGAATGACTCACATTGCAGATTTAATTGAGCAGAGTCTAGCCTTCTGATTAGCCTTTTAACCTAATTTAATAACAAGCACACAATTCGGTTAGTAACTTAATACAGCATTTACGATAACTCACGAGATTAAAACCTTCACAACGAATGACAAAGTGCGATACTTAAACATCCATCGATTTAACGACGAATGACAAAGCATAAACCCTAATGTGGGCAGCACTTAAACATCCATTGGATAGTTTAATCGATCGGACATTGAATCGTATCAGCGATCGAGTTATTACCCTGTATTGCGGCAACACTTCGTGATCAGTGTGTGTGTTTTTAGACTATTTCTACAATAAATCGGAGTGTAATTGGAATTCAAACGTCGCATCAACGCCCAGAATCAAGTCCCACAGCCTACTATTTATATCTGAAAAATGTCCTCCCCCGCGTGTCGCGACAGGGACATATGTTCCTGTCGCGTGGCGCGACAGGTAACAATTTAGGGTAGGGTGGGTACGTGTCCCAGTAGGCTTGCTGAGTTGGTTTTGCATGAAAAATCGATTTACACGTTAAACTGTATGGATTTTACTGAATAGGGTTTACCCCCCCCCCCCATGAGTTTTAGGGGTCCTGATTCTAATTCCAATTATTCTGAAAATTTTAGGGTTTGTTCAGAATCACTTGGGTTTCTCAATTATGGTTTCCTATTGGACAATTAAAATAATAATTAGGACTTTTTAATGAGAGTTGTTACATTCTCCCCACCTTAATAAAAATCTCGTCCTCGAGATTTACTGGAATAAATGAGGATACTTTCGCTTCATTTCTGATTCCAGCTCCCAAGTATATTCAGCTCCTCTCTTTGAATCCCATCTGACTTTGACTAAAACTAGTCGTTTGTGTTTGAGAAACTTGATCTTTCGATCCTCAATTTGAAGAGGTTTCTCAACAAATTTCAGTTTTTCGTTTACCTCTATATCTTGAAGAGGTGCTATCAGTGATTCGTCTGATAAACATTTCTTGAGATTGGATACATGAAATACATCATGTACTCCTGCTAGTTCTTCTGATAGTTGTAAACGATAAGCAACTGGTCCTATACGTTGGATTACTGTAAATGGTCCTACGTATCTGGGACTTAGCTTTCCTTTCTTACCGAATCTAACAACTCCTTTCCAAGGAGAAACTTTCAACAATACTCTGTCTCCAACTTGGAATTCTAACGGCTTGCATCTATGGTCTGCATAACTTTTCTGACGATCTCGAGCCGTCTTCAGCCTTTCTTTGATTTGAGTAATCTTGTCAGTCGTCTCTTGCACTATTTCAGGACCTGACAATTGATTTTCTCCTATTTCTGCCCAACAAACTGGAGTTCTACACTTTCTTCCGTACAGTGCTTCAAATGGGGCAGTTTCAATACTTGAATGATAACTATTGTTATAGGAGAATTCAATTAATGGTAAGTGATCGTCCCAATTTCCACCAAAATCTATTACACATGCTCGGAGCATGTCTTCTAGATTTTGGATCGTCCTTTCACTTTGCCCGTCTGTTTGAGGATGATATGCAGTACTCAAATTTAGTCGAGTTTCCATAGCTTGCTGGAAGCTTTTCTAGAAATGAGAAGTGAAACGACTATCTCTATCTGATACAATGGAGAGTGGAACTCCATGTAGAGATACGACTTCATCTACATACAACTTTGCCAGTCTTTCCATGCTAAAGGTTTCTTTCATAGGTAGAAAGTGAGCAGATTTGGTTAATCGATCCACAATTACCCAAATCGTATCATTACCTTTTCTGGTTTTGGGTAACTTAGTAACAAAATCCATTGTTATGAGTTCCCATTTCCATACTGGCATTTCTAATTGTTGGAGTAGACCTGAAGGTTTCTGATGTTCTGCCTTAACTCGTGAACAAGTAAGACACTTAGAAACATATCTAGCTATATCCTTTTTCATTCCTATCCACCAGAAATTCTTTCTTAAATCTTGGTACATCTTATTGTTTCCAGGGTGTATGGTATACCTAGATTTATGAGCTTCCTCTAAGATCTTATTTCTTAATTCTCCCTGCTTAGGTACCCAAATTCTGCTTTTATGGAATCTCCAAATTCCATCAGCTCTCTGTTCTAATTCTTTTATTCGTCCTTTCATTCCTTCAACAACATCCTCTATTGCTGTTTCCTGAACATTCTTTATTTGTTCCATTAAATCTAATTGTAGATTTAACCTGAGAGCACGAACTCGTCGTTGTTTTTCATGGTACTTACGACTTAAGGCATCTGCAACTACATTTTCCTTTCCTTCGTGATACTGAATATCACAGTCGTAATCACTTAGGATTTCCATCCATCTTCTTTGTCTCATATTTAACTCTTTTTGCCCAAAAATATATTTTAAACTTTTATGGTCTGTATAGACAGTAAATTTACTTCCGTAAAGATAATGTCTCCAAATTTTAAGGGCAAAAATTACAGCTCCTAATTCTAAGTCATGAGTTGTATAATTTTCTTCGTGCTTCTTCAATTGCCTTGAAGCATACGCAATTACTTTATTGCGTTGCATTAGCACACATCCTAATCCTAGTTTTGAAGCATCACAGTAAACTTCAAAATCTTCAGTCCCTTCCGGTAAAGCTAGGATTGGAGCATTTGTTAATTTCTGCTTCAATATTCTAAAGGCTTCTTCTTGTTTAGGTCCCCATTCAAACTTAATGGCTTTACAGGTTAGCTTAGTTAATGGTACAGCTATTTTGGAAAAATCCTTAATAAACCGTCTATAGTAGCCAGCTAAACCTATAAAACTTCTAATTTCCATTGCAGTTTGTGGAACCTTCCAATTAGTAATCGCCTCTATCTTGGCAGGATCTACATGAATACCTTCGTGATTTACCATGTGGCCTAAAAATTGCACTTCCTTTAGCCAAAATTCACACTTCGAGAATTTGGCATAAAGCTTTTCTTTTCTTAACAAAGTTAAGAGTGCATGAAGGTGTTCACAATGCTCTGTCTGACTTTTGGAATAAATAAGTATATCGTCTATAAAAACAATTACAAATTTATCCAAATATGGTTTACAGATCCTATTCATCATGTCCATGAATGCAGCAGGTGCATTCGTTAACCCAAAGGGCATGACTGTAAACTCGTAATGACCATACCTAGTTCTGAAAGCAGTTTTAGGTATGTCTTCTTCTTGTACCTTCAATTGATGATATCCAGAACGTAAGTCTATTTTAGAAAAATATCTAGCCCCTTGAAGTTGATCGAAAAGATCATCAATCCTAGGTAATGGGTATCGATTCTTAATTGTAACCTTATTCAATTCTCTATAATCAATACACATTCTCATTGAACCATCCTTCTTCTTCACAAACAACACCGGTGCTCCCCACGGGGATGAACTAGGTTGTATGAACCCTTTACTTAGTAATTCATCTAATTGCTTTTTCAATTCTAACATTTCTGTGGGTGCTAACCGATAAGGTGCCTTGGCTATCGGTGTAGTTCCTGGGATTAGATGAATCCTAAATTCTACTTCCCTATCTGGTGGTAACCCTGGTAACTCTTCTGGGAATATATCTGGGTATTCCGAGACTACAGGAATCTCCTTAAATTCTTTACCCTTAGTAATAATGATTACTGAAATCATATATACTATTCCTTGTTTTCGTTCATAATTGGCAACTTTCATTACTGATATGAACTTCATGGGTTTTCGTGGTTTATCTCCTGTAATCGTGATTATTTCACCAGTAGGTGCTTGAATTTCTACAGAATTCTTATCACAAAGAATTCGAGCATGGTTGGCTACTAACCAATCCATTCCTAATACAACATCGAATTCAGCTAATTTCATAGGTAATAGGTTTGCAAAGAATTTATGACCTAACAGTTCTATATTCTCTTTTTGCAAAACCTTATCTATGCTAACAGAATTTCCGTTTGCCGTTTCGACTGTAAAAATTTGCCTAAGTTGGGTTAAAGGTAATTTAAGAAGTTGGCAGAATGAAGTATTTATAAAACTTTGGTTTGCACCAGAGTCAAATAATACTTTTGCGTATACGTTGTGAACTAGGAACGTACCAGCTATCACATCTGGAATAAGTTCTGCTTCTTGAGTGGTTAGCTGGAAGGCTCGAACATTCTTCTTAGTAGCTCCGTTGTCTGTCTTGACTTTGTTGTCTGCTGATTTGACCAATTTAGGACATTCTGTTTTAAAATGCCCCTTTTCTCCACAATTGAAGCAGACTATGGTTTTCCTTCTGCAATTTTCTTCACGATGTCCTATGGCCTTGCAAAGATTGCAGGTTACATTACATCTTCCATAATGTTTCTTTTTGCAATTCTTGCAGAATGGCGAAGTTGAAAATTGCCCTGTTCCTCTTCTTTTGAAGCTGTTATTATTACCCGTACGAAATCCTTGGGTAATTTTCTGAGCCAGTTCCTTCTTCCTGTTTTCATCTTGCGTGCGTACCAGTTCATTAGTTAGGGTATTAGCTAATTCCACCGCATCGTCAATAGTGCGAGGTCTCGCAGCTTTAACAATGTTACGGATTTCGCTAATTAGTCCCCAAATATAGCGAGAAATGAGTACCGGTTCTGGCGAAGCCAGTGTTGGTACCACTCTAGCATATTCAAAGAATGTCGAAGTATAACCGCGACAATCTACTCCCGTCATCCGATGGTTTAGGAACTTATTTGCCATTTGTTCTTTTTCATATTCAGGACATAATTTTCTTTCTATAAGATTTTTAAATTCGTCCCAATTCATGGCATAAGTTATTATTCTTCCTTTTGATTGTAACACAGTGTTCCACCATTCGAGTGCTCCTTCCTTGAAAAGATTTGACACGTACATAACCTGATCATCTTTGGCACATTTACTTATTGCAATTACTGCTTCGGTTTTCTCTAACCAACGCAGTGATGCAGTTGCTCCTTCATTGCCTGCAAATTCAGTGGGTTTACAAGCAAGGAATTCTTTGAAAGTGAAACCAGGTGTTACGGCTTTCATTTTCTTAGGGAGCGGAGCTTGCCGTGGTTCATTATTATGATTAACATGATCATCGCCTCCGTTTACACTATTACTGAAGTTATCTTCAGAAATACGTTTACTAGGAATGATTTGTTGCGGTTCGATTGGATTCTTTACAGCAGCAACGATTGCTGGAATAGCATTGGCTATCCCTTGAGCAACAATATTTTCGTTTACTAGGAATGATTTGATCCCCTGGATGTTGCTCAGACTGATTAACCTCATTTACTGGTTCATTACCAATGTTTGCCATCTGATAATTAATATATATAATTTTATTAGTATCTGATAAATAACAATTATACACAAAAACAATCAAACAATTTTCATAATACACATATAGTCAAAATTATCGATTTCTCGATTTCATTTTATATCTTGTTATAGTATGCATCACTACACACCAATATCTTACAGAGTTTTATTCGTAGTTATTTTACAGACTGATTTCACTATTACTTTTACTATTACACAACCATAGTTTCACCATTCTACTATCTCTTATCACTTGTCGTCCTAAAAACGAAGCTCCCTTTCATCATACTTCCAGGCAATTTGTCCCCCTATCTCCCGGATTCTATTTCCCGCATCCATTAACTCTTCGCCAAAATGGCGAAGTTCTGCTAAATTCTCGTTACTCATGGGTGGATTTGGTAATGGTTCCGGGTCGAACTGAGGAAGAAAAGAATAAGGACTATTGATTAGGTTTTGAAACTGTCAATCATTTGTCCACCATTCGTCTATCCCCAGAGGTTGAGTATGGATTATAGGGTCTGGAATTGCTGGTTCTAAGTTTATTGGTAGTTGATTTTCAATAGTAGGGTACAGATTATTATTAATTGGCCTGACAACATCACAGCTTGCCAATGCCCTATCTAATTCCTCCTGAAAAGGTAACTCCTCCACCTGTCTAGAACTTTCTCCGACTTCCCTCTGGATTTGCCTAGAACTTCCTCCATATTCCATTCCTGGTGGCCTAGAATCTTCTCCCAATTCCATTTCCAGTGACCTAAAACCTTCACTGACTTCAACCCCTTTTCCTTTGTCTAAAGGATTTTCTATTTTAGGAATTTTCCTGGTTGTAGGCTTCCTCCTACGCACACGTCTCCATCCCACAAATCTCCTCCTCTTCTTGGGTTTAGGTTTCTCTGGAGGTGGTGAAGCATTGAATTCAACAGGTTCTTCTATGTCTGGTATATACCTATTGAAATCTCGGGAAACCTCTATTTTTACTGGATAGAGATTTAGGTTTTGAAGAGCGTCAGACAAGTCACTCATGCTGTTATGCAAAATACACACAATTACTAATGTATAACAAAATTTTCATAGGAAATCTTTTTAAATATTATTTCATACTGGGTAAATACAAAACAAATGAAAATTTAAAACACACGAGGTTTTATTGTAAATTTATTTATTTACTGGATAGGATTTCTGGACTGTAGGCGCTAAAACTTGATTTTTTTTTATTTAGAGATTTGCATTTACTGCTACAGTAGCTAACATATAAAGATCTGCCCATTTCTCATCTAATTTGTCCTCCCAAGGTGTTTTACTGTTTAATTCCTGGGTTTCCTGTTTAACTTTCTTTTCTCGGATTTTCTTTATTTTCTCTTTACTTTTTCTAATAATCAGACTTCTTTTACTAGGAGAAAGTGGTTCCTCATAGTGTGCCTTTCGCACAAATATTCCTTTTTCAGGAATTGCAAGGTGATCTGAGGATTTGGTTTGAGATGAACTTCCCTTCTCGTGGGCTGACCTATCTAATTTAAGATAGATGTTTGACAACTTTTGCTTACCCATACTGTACACAAATATTCAAATAAGAAATCACATAATCACAAAATGGCAATCAGTAAAATTAAGTATTTTCTAAATACTTAATTGGCTTAAATCAGTGGCTCTGATACCACCTTTTTCTGTCACGGCCCCCGCCCGGTTTGACCCATTTCAGGAGTCGCGGGACAGAAATCCCGTGGTATTTATTTAACAGCGGAAGTTTTCACCAGGACCTTTTAAAACTTAAAATTTCCCGATTATTTTATTTCACAACTCGGGATAAAACCGGTAATTTACAAAACCTATTTCTTTATTTTATATTGAGCCACTTCCTTAAGCTGGTAGTGCTTCTCGGCACTTTTCCTGGATCACAACAGATCACCTGAAACATGTTTGAAAAAGGTTTTGTCAGCGGGAAATACTGAGTGAATCATTCATTTTGCTAAAATGACACGTTTGTTATAATTTACAGTATTAAGGAAGATTACAATGTTTCAGATATCAACCAACTACCCACAGTATTTGTCATCGACTCGTTTCGTGACTGTGGTCATATTACTATTGAGTCCGTTCACCCAATAGTAACGAGTATCATTAATTAGGTTCGCCCACCTAAAGTGATAAAAATAGTAATGTGCACAATACCCCACATACCGGCTGTAATTTGGTGATTACATAAACTTAATCCCTGTAATTATAACTTTGGAAAATATTTAAGAATTTATAAAGCATTTTGATAAAAAGAGAATGACTCACATTGCAGATTTAATTGAGTAGAGCCTAGCCTACTGATTAGCCTTTTAACCTAATTTAATAACAAGCACACAATTCGGTTAGTAACTTAATACAGCATTTACGATAACTCACGAGATTAAAACCTTCACAACGAATGACAAAGTGCGATACTTAAACATCCATCGATTTAACGACGAATGACAAAGCATAAACCCTAATGTGGGCAGCACTTAAACATCCATTGGATAGTTTAATCGATCGGACATTGAATCGTATCAGCGATCGAGTTATTACCCTGTTTTGCGGCAGCACTTCGTGATCAGTGTGTGTGTTTTTAGACTATTTCTACAATAACTCGGAGTGTAATTGGAATTCAAACGTCGCATCAACGCCCAGAATCAAGTCCCACAGCCTACTATTTATATCTGAAAAATGTCCTCCCCCGCGTGTCGCGACAGGGACATATGTTCCTGTCGCGTGGCGCGACAGGTAACAATTTAGGGTAAGGTAGGTGCGTGTCCCAGTAGGCTTGCTGAGTTGGTTTTGCATGAAAAATCGATTTACACGTTAAACTGTATGGATTTTACTGAATAGGGTTTACCCCCCCTGAGATTTAGGGGTCCTGATTCTAATTCCAATTATTCTGAAAATTTTAGGGTTTGTTCAGAATCACTTGGGTTTCTCAATTATGGTTTCCTATTGGACAATTAAAATAATAATTAGGACTTTTTAATGAGAGTTGTTACATTCGCTACGTGCGCGCGCGCGTGTGTGAGTGTGAGTCAAGGGTGCTCACCCTTCACGAACCTACTAGAGTGGGTTTCTATATGAAAAAACAAAGGAGTGTTCACATATATATACCACTTCATTTTTTTTCCTCCTATGTGGGTCAAGTTCCCACATTTCGACCATTTTCCATCTTTCATATCTCATCTTTCCCAAGTTTAAGTACTAATTTTGAGTATCGATATCTCATTCATTTTAGCTTTGACTTGGACGCGGTTTAGTTCATTGTAAAGCCCTCTTAATATACGACACAAGCCCACAAAATAGTACTTATGTTAACCAAGGTTTAATGTAAATATATTTGTCCAAACTTTGGTAAAATTACACATAACACTTTAGTGAAAATACTAATATTTTCACTAATTTTTCCAACGCTAATTACATGGACTTGATTTTTTGTTATAAATAATCGGAACTCTTTTGTAATAATTTCCTGTTAGATCGTTTAACTCCATAAACGCTCTTATCTAGTTGTTGCTCTTGATGTAACCCTTTGGATCTTACCTAATAATTGTATTGTCAACTGTTATAACTTGGAAGAGGCAATGGTTGAGAAAGGGAAGACGAATAAGATGGAGTGTTAGGTAAAGTAGTAGACATAGGGTGAGGTGAAGAGATCCAGGGAAGGGTGAGTATGTATTATAGAGGACAATTTCAAAACCTTGAAATGAGGAGAGGTGTAGGTGTGAGGGTCATAGCATTTGTAACCACTATGATGGGGAGTATAGCCGAGAAAGTGAAATGTATATAGCTTTATAGTCTAGTGGAATTTTTGGGATGTGATAAGGCTTCGGGACCAATAGGTTCTGGGTTCGATTCTCACAAGGGGTTTTTTCCATATTTATTGGGTTTCCTCATAAATTGATGTATAGACATTATGCCTAGTGGGGATGGATATTATCGAGTGATTCCGCTGGTGGCACGATGCTACTCCAGTTGTTCATCAGTGATCCAAATTTACCGTAAAAAAAAGAGGTTAGAGAGTTAATGAGAAACAATGAAGTATACCAAATATGGTTGGGGAATATGGGCCTGAAATAATAGGGCATGCGCAACTTTAGACAACGGGTGAGTTTTTCCTTTCAATAACTCCATTTTATTCGGATGTGTATGAACAAAAGATACCGTTGAAGGGCATTTCCTTCCCTCATTTTTCCACTATTGGATTCAAGCTTCAAGTTGGTACGAACATCTTACTTTAAAGGGCATATGAGGGCAATTTGTATTTTTGCATTTCACAATGCTAATGGGACATGTTGTCCCCCCTCCTACCAATTTTATTGCGAGTGTTTTTAATATCACCTCATATACTTAAATGTTGATAACAACCAATCAAATTTGAATACAAATTTCATCATTCTTCTTTTGTTTTGACTTATAGATTCTCACATATAGAAACAAGCAACACATGAATAAATACACACAATAACATCATAGCAACGAGCGTAACACGTTGAACAATGTGATTACCACAAGAATCACATTATTATCATAAATATATATAGAAACAAGCAACACATGAATACACACAATAACATCATAGCAACGAGCGTAACACGTTGAACAATGTGATTACCACAATAATCACATTATTATTATAAATATATAGTTAAATACACACACGAGATCAACGTAAATTCTTGAACGATAGGGAAATAAGAAGTCATGATCATGGGAAAGCGTTGACCGAAAATCCTCCATCAACAGCTATTGTTTGGCCAGTGATATAAGAAGCCACAGGCATGCAAAGGAATGCAACAGTTGATGCAATTTCATATGGTTCTGCTGGTCG
Organism: Helianthus tuberosus; assembly: GCA_030545235.1. Classification (NCBI taxonomy): domain Eukaryota; kingdom Viridiplantae; phylum Streptophyta; class Magnoliopsida; order Asterales; family Asteraceae; genus Helianthus; species Helianthus tuberosus. Next base: position 135,883,555 of record CM060385.1, on the reverse strand, counting down.
TTTCATAGGAGTTCTAGATACCAGTTTATCCATAAACTTCTTATCACTTAGCAACTGCAAAAACAAATATTCCATCAATCTTTTATTAAACTACAACTACAAACAAGAGAGATTCAAGTATATTACTGGTTCAACACGCGGCGTTTTGGTGTACCAGGGTGCTACACTATTAACCCGAACATTGTCTTCAGCCCATTCGCATGCAAAGTCCTTTGTAAGCTGTACTATTGCACCTGTTGATATTAGAGGGAAGTTAAACTCTGTCCCCTTAATAGTTTCACCAAGGAAAACCATATACCTTTAGTGGCTGCATAGATAGACCCTCTAGAAATGTTAATTAGACCTGCAACAGAAGAGGTGAAGACAATGCTACCAACTCCAGAAGCCTTTAAAAGAGGATGTGCAAGTTGAGATATATGGTAACAAGATTCCAAATTAGTAGCCATAAACAACGAATACTCCTCGGCAGTAAACTCTGTGGTAATAGTCTTAAGCAAGTTTGTCCCAGCATTGTTTATCTGCAAGTTGAGATATATGGTAACAAGAAAACTTGTTAGGTCTTTGAATTTAAACTCAAACTCAGTTAAATTGAAGCTTGACTAATATAAGTTATGATAACTCATGTTAGAGAATTTGCTGATTACAAACCCTATATCTAGTACTTGCTTTTTTTTAAGGTTGGTCTCTTTTATTTTCAAGTTAATTACTTTGATTCTATAAATAATTAGTTATTATAATTATATAATAAATAATATGTATCATTTAGGTTTTTTAATATACTTATTGTAGTATTACTATATTAGAAACCCGTGTCTTATACACGTTAATGAAATAAAATACTAAATAGTTAAGATATAGAATACCAACAAGTGAAGCGAATCTTGAAATAAAATTTCGAAGCTTACAGAATTAAGACACGTAACACAACAAATTACTTATTTATTAGGTATAGATTTATTTCATAATTATATTTTGTATTATTTATGTTATTATATTAGAAATTTGTGTATTAGTATTATTTATTTTAGCTGTGCCGGCGATATTATTTCCGACAACACTCACCCAAATCGAAATTTTAGTATATTTAAAAATTTGTTTTGTACCTCACAAAGGTCGAGCTAGTTCTCGGCTTGTTATATATTTAGATTTCGTTTTATTTAGTACTCGAACATATATACAACATTCATCCAGATCAAAATATCCTTATCCTGATTAGATGCCTATAGTCACGCGATTAAAATAACCAAATAACTACCAAAATGACTTACAAGGATGTTGAGCTTTCCATTGAACATGGACGAGACTTTTTCCATGAGTTGTTCACGTTGAGGACGGGATGAAACATCGCACACGGATCCAGTGATGGTGAAGCCTTTGGCAGACCATTCCTGTAATCGTTTGTTTAGTTCAGCTTCGGTACGAGAGCAAGTGTGCACCATTGCACCTAGTGCGGCCAATTCCTCCACCACAGCATAGCCAATCCCCCGTGTACCGCCAGTGACTAGAGCATACATTCCGGTTAGAGACCATCTTGGGTTTATAGTTGGAGAATCAATGGTCATGTTGTTGTTGGATGTTGGGTTGCTTTGCTACCACCTTTCAATTTAGTACATGGGTTGTTTACTCTTTGTATAAAGTATATATAGAGGTGCGGTACAATTATATTTTATTAGTTAATGATTTAAAATAAATAAAAAAGCATTTATGCTTGAAAATAATAAATTGCACATTTGCCAAAGAGGTATTGGTGGAACGGTTTAGAAAAGACTTAGTGTTTTGTGATTCAGGTTCGACTTCCACTCTCCCCATTATTTTCTGCGGCATCCAGGTGAAGGGTGAATACGGGTGGCGTCGGTTTGTCTTGGATGAGAGGCGAGGTTTTACCGATTATTCCATTTTCGTGCCTTCGGGCAGGTGGAGGTCGGGTTTCCACGCATCTAGGAGAGCCAAGGGGCTGGCGGCGGTCGAGTAGTCGACCTTGACCACAGCTCCCTGGTGTCACGGTGGTTGACACGTCGTTCCTTGCCTTAATTGCACATCTATGAATTTGTATGCTTTTCTTTTTAGTACACCTACATCAACATGACACGGTCTATTTATATATATGGCATTTACGCATATTTATTGTGTAACATTTATTGATATACTACTACATCTTAAAAGATAAAGTGGATGTTGTAATTTTATCCCCTTATTTTAAAGTTTCATAAAATAGCAAATTTAGTCCCTAAATTACTACTTCATTTTACAAATAGTTTGTTTTTGCCACCCCAACTTTGTGTTAGTTTACTTTTCAGCCCCAACTTTGTTATAGTTTCTTTCTTACCTCAAAACTTTATCAAATTTTATCTCTACACTTTCTTAGTCCTTAGGTTTAGAAAATGAAATTTTTAACCATTAACTTTTTATAAACTTTGTAAATGATACTTTGATCCCCTCGAGAGTTTTTGTCTTGACGACACCAGCTTTGCCTCCCCCCCCCCCCCCATACTTTCACGGATGTTTTAATTTTAGCCCATTGACTTTGGTATCTTCAAAGTTTCATAAAATGGAAAATTTAGTCCCTACACTACTACTCCATTTTATAAATAGTTTGCTTTTGACACCCCAACTTTGTAATAGTTTTCTTTTCAGCCCTAACTTTGTTATAGATTCCTTCTTACCCCAAAAGTTTATCAAATTTTATCTTTACCCTTTCTTAGCCTTTAAGTTTAGAAAATGCAATCTTTAACCACTTAACTTTTTATTAACTTTGTAAATGTCACTTTACCCCCTCGAGAGTTTTTGTCTTGACGATATAAATTCGAGTTAGTCGGGTAGCGTATAATACGTTATGATTGTACGATATAAATTTGATTTACGTTACATTTTGATCTAATCGCAATGCAACTATAGGATACATTGAGTTCAATCGGATACGTCAAAATGTGCGTTTCCATATGCTTAACACATCATATATACGCTTGGACTAATCCGTTCGATATTTGCGAGGTACCCGCGCTGCAAGCGCGCGGGTCTTATTACTAGTTATATCAAAGAACAATACACTTATGCCAAAATCTAATTTCTTGACATTTTAGTCAATACTAGTTTTTTTAGGTCGCGCGTTGCGCCGAAACCGAGCAAATGATTAGTAAAGAAACGTGATTTGAAAATAAAGCATGCTGTTTAGAAAGCCAAACCATTAGAACTGTTTAGTTTATTATCGTATCGTTTTATAATACCAAATAAATACTTTATTTAGAGTACAACTTCGTTTTTAACAAAACTTATAATAGAATATCGGGAGGAAAATCAAGCACAACTACGCACTTAAGTTTTTAGAAAAAAAGTTATAAACGTAAATTATTAAAGATGTATCAAATTTATCGATAAATTAATATATGTTATAAAAATGGAAAAAAAAGAATTATTAAAAAATGGGGAATTGGACTGTAGTAATCTCACCTAGACCTTAGTGGCCATTAATAATCACACCTTTCACCTATTTTTCCTACAATGGGCTCCCGTTAAAAAACATAACCGAGTTAAGCTTTTTTTTCCAAATTACAAACAGATTTTTTAGGGCTTTTGATTAGAACGACGGTACGAGTCCATTGATTTAAAACTTGCCTCGAAACGGTGCTCCAAACGATGAAAACGGCGCTTCAATTCAGGTGTTTAAATTTCCAATTAACAAAAATCAAGTCACGTGAAGCACCATTTCGAGGCAAGTTTTACATCATTGGACTTGTATCGTCGTTCTGATCAAAAGCCCTAAAAAATCTGTTTGTAATTTGGAAAAAAATTTAACTCTGTTAAGTTTTTTTAACGACCATTGTAGGAAAAATAGGTGAAAGGTGAGACTTGTGGGGGGAATATTCTGAGGTGGGATTATTAATGGCCAATAAAGTCTAGGTAAGATTATTAAAGGCCACTTTCCCTTAAAAAATTGGTATAGGAAATATATGGTTTAAAAAGGGAAAAATTATAAAATATATTATTAAAAGTAAATATAATAATAAACTATTATAATATATTAAATAAAAGAAAAACAAAAAACTATATATTATTTAAAAATAAAGTTAGTGTTTATCATCCTTCTTCAAAAGATACCAAATAAATACTTTATTTAAATTACAACTTCATTTTTAACAAAACTTATGACAGAATGTCGGGTAAGAATCAAACACAACTACGTACTTAAGTTTATAAAAAAAAGTTATAAACATAAATTATTAAAGAAGTATCAAATTAGTTGATAAATTTCATATATGTTCTATAAAAAATAAAAGAATTATTAAAAAATGGTATAGAAAATATATGGTTTTAAAAAAGGGAAAAAATTAAAAATATGTTATTAAAGGTAAATATAATAATAAACTATTATAATATATTAAATATAAGAAAAACAAAAACTATATATTATTATAAAAATAAAGTTACTATTCATCGTCCTTCGTCAACAATATTTATATAATATAATAGCGAGATACTAAGGTAGCGTTTGGTATGCAGGAATGAGAGGTGGAATGGGATGGACCATTGTGAGGGAATAAAAAAAAGAGTGGTTGGTCGATGGAATGGAATCGTCCATTCAAAAATGCATTCCATTCCCTCAAAATCATTCCATATGTCCCCCTGTTTTTTTTCCATTTCATTCCCTCTTCACCCTTCATTAACAACACCACAATCCACCACCGTTGCTACCACCCACCACCATCGTCATCCGCTGCCGTCACCCACCTCCGCTTCCACCACCTACCGCTGCCACCCACCTCCGTCCCCACCACTGTTGCCGTCGCCGCCACCCACCGTTGCCACTGCCACCTCCGATCATCGCCACCACCCACCTTCCATCATCGTCGCCACCATTTCCACTTCCACCTCCGATCACCGCCATCACCGCTATCAACCGCCACCACCGCTAACACCTCCGACCACCGTCGCCGCTGCTACCACCTCCGACCACCCCTGCCACCACCATCGGCCACCGCCGCCACCTACCTCCACCGTCATCCACCACCACCACCACCGTTGTCACAACCCGCCGTCGTCTCCACCCACCACCACCGCCAACCACTGTCACCGCTACAACTGACACCTAGCAGCACACACCATCATCGCCCATCACTGACCACCACCATCTGATTTTATTCCTTAGTCTTTTTTCGCATACCAAACAACAAAAAGTAATAGTTCATCCCAATCACATATGGCAACCAAACAAGACATGGAATGGTAATGATCAATTCCATTACCTCATCCATTCCATTACCTCGTCCATTCCATTTCCCCGTTCATTCCATTACCCCATATCAAACAGACCCTAAGTTAAAAACGGGAAATATATGTAATCAAAGTCAAATATTATAATTTATTATGTATTGAAAATGATATGGTATTTAGACACCTCCCAATTTCATTTGGACGCACTTTATACGTCACGTATAAGCTTTTGAGTTTGCAAAAATATTATTGTTGTGTTGGTGCATGCGTCTGTCGACTTCGTCTTGTATCGAGTCTTGTATTAAAATTGTTAGATCAGGGCACGTTATACGAGAAATAGGTTTTTAGTGTGTATGAGCTAGTTTCGCTTGAAAGTGACATGTGTCATTTCAAACGAAATTAACTTGGTTAATTCCGTTTGAAATGACAACTGCCACTTTCAAATGGAATCACCTCCTCTATAAATAGGGTTCATACGAAATCAGTTGTAACTTTGAGATTTCCTGTGCCGAAGTGCTGCCGACGTGTCTACTGATCTGTAATCCTGTTATAATCAATATAAAAGACAATTTTGTATGAAACAAGCTGTTTTACAAGTCAATTCATCTGTTTCCGCCTCTTGAATTGACTAGAACTCTTTTGATTGACTCGTTTGGGTCTCAAAAACGATCCTACAAGTGGTATCAGAGCTCATGAGGAAGAGTTCTTGCCAAAACAGCCATTATTTCTGACTTCTACACCTTCTTTTACAAAATTCACAAGATTTTACGGTCAAAATGGTCTGAATTTCACACATGTCATGCAAAACTGCGTTTTAACGAATCCTTGAAAGTATTGGACCTTAATTCAGCCTAAAATTGGTAAAATACATAATTTCGCTTGAAAATCATGTCACACCCCAACCGATGGCGGAATCATCGGGGCGCGGCACTAGGCGAATCAGATTGCTCAAGAGAATCCATAACAACTATATTGCGATAATATTTAATACATTCGTTATCCCATACTAACAAATAATACAACCACATAAGTTATCACAGATTTCTTGTCCTCTCGAACAATACAATACAAATCCGACAACCTAGATTTTAGTTGAGTTTCTAGACCTCCTAGCTTGATTTGATATAGTCTGCGATCTAACCTGCAACATACGTTAAAATATTTATCAATACAAAAGTATTGGCGAGTATACAGGTTTGATAAGTATAGCGTAATAGATAAAAGTGTAGCGAATTTCCATATGCAAGAACGTAACTCACGACATATATACTCACAAAGCTGATACTACCAATTAAGTCCTCGATGCTCGAATATGCGATGGCAAACTAGACCCCGTCGGGCGTAATAGTACTATACTAGTCATGGTGGGACGTCGCGAGTATAAGCCCTAGCACATATGCAACTAGCATCACGTATATCTATGCATAACAGTTATTCGCAAGTGGTAATTCGATTGATTGAATAATTTGTTTGATAAGTTCGATTTGTTAGAAACGTATGTTACACCCAAAATACGATTAAAAAGGGTTCAAGTATACTCACAGTGCGTATTTAGCGGGGATGCAACTTGATTGGGTCGGTTGGGAGCACGTCTGCGTTAATCGTTGAAGAATAGAGTAAACGATGTACGGTTAAGCGAGAATAGCCTTGAAAAGTCATTTATTTGGTCAGATGGTGCTCATCCGTCCGGATGACATGTTATCCGTCCGGATGACATGTGATCCGTCCGGATGATATGTGATCCGTGCGGATGGCATGTGATCCGTGCGGATGACATGTGATCCGTGCGGATGACACATCTGTTTCGCATTCCGAACTCTGTTTTTTAGTGTTTATCGGAAGGAATACGTGCGGAGTTACCGGGACAGTGTAATTTCGCACTAACACTTGAAATTCCATCAGTTCCGACCCGCTCTAACGGCTGGGAATCACCCCGCTCCATCAGAACTGGCCGTTCTTGACGGTTTCTCCAGTTTAGCTCGAAATCGCACAGTTCCTTGGTTGAATACATAGATTTAGGTGAGATTCGTTATCAAAACATGTGGAAATCACTCAGATCTGAGGCGCTTATGGTGGGATGAGGTCATAACTTGAAGTTCATATGAACTCTTGGTGACATCACCTTAAAACACCTCAAAATCAATAGATTTCACGGTTAAAAATTGAGTTTTAAAAGATAGAATGATGTAGAATTGAGTGTAGATCGTAGAAGTATAAGTTTTAGGTTGAAATCTTACCGGAATCGCGAGGAATCGAGAGAAAAGGGTCCTAGAGCGTGTTTGGTCGAGTGGGAGCTGTCACATCACGGTTAGAGTCATGTGACTTGCTATTTATAGGCAACAGAGGGCTGAAGTGGATTTTGGGTCGGATGGCCCATCTGTCCGGATGGCTATCCGTCCGGATGGCCCATCCGTCCGGATGGCCACTCCGACGCGATGGATTTCTCCGTTTTTGAGCGTTGCGATCGACTTTGAAGTGCGTGCGTTTTATATTATTATTATATATACCTATAGATATCACTAGGGGTCGTATTTACGTATCCATAATCCACAGTTTCGATAATTACAGTCGGTTTTCGTTTCGAGTTTTCGGTTATTAATGGCGTTTCACGGCCATCAAGGAGGGTAGTATAGGTCCTTTCTTGATGTCATCGTGAACGTTTTTGTGTGTTGTGCCACAATGACTGACGGGGTACCACTCACTCGTATTGTCATCATCGTCACGACGACTGGAGCTATAGCACTCACCCGAGAGTCTTTGTTAGCGTTATTTGTCTTCGTTTCGACACATCACGACCACTGAGGAGGGTAGAATAGGTCCTCACCCAATGTCATCGTGAGTGTTAGTGTTTGTGATCGGTGTAGTATAGTGATATTGTATTTCGAAAATATGCGATTATCCTTCGAATAGCGATATATGCGATATAGTTACATTATGATCCGAATCTCTGGTGCTAGGCGTAACGAGTATATCGAGTAGTAACAACTCACGAAAGTGCGGGTTGTTACAGTCTCCCCTGCTTTAGGAAATTTCATCCCGAAATTAATCCAACAGGTAGACTTTTGAGAGTTGCTCCTGCATACGTAGCGATACAGCGAGTGACTTGACCGCGAGTTGACAAGCGAGAGTGCTTCGAATAAGAGAGATCAATTGCGATAGTGAGAAAGTGACGTAAGAGACAAAAGTAATATCCCACGAGTTGGCGTTTCAGAGTACCTCGTGTCGCGAAGAATTCGTTAGTTCGATGCGATTGAAATTTTAAAGGATTTGAAAAGGTTTCTCATGACGTAGCATTAACTGAGTCGATCGTTAACCAACGTTACAAGAAGCGTTCGTTTTAGATGTTAACCAACGTCTCAAGAAAGTCTTGTTTTTTTGATATTGCAAAAGGTTTTAAGGAAAAATTTGGACTCATGAAACTCCCCTTGGTCATGGAGCTAAGCCGATTCGATGTTACCTCCACATCGTGAGGAATTTCACTTGTCCAAGGTTTTTAATAAAAGTTTCATAAAAACCAGTTTTAACCGTTTGGAAAAGATAATTTAGCATCGGGCCCCACTTGGCACTTTCCCACGGAGTTCGTTAATATGATTAAAACATTTATATATAGGAAGTACCAGCGACGTATCCACCATGTTTCTCCCATATTACTTCCGTTTCGTGAGACGGTGTCATGTGCGCCGATACGACACGGATAGAATTGCGCTCACTCGGTCCAATCGATAGAAAGTCAGACCGAGTATAAGATAGAATCGAATAGGTTAAACCGGCGAGTTGAGTTGCGAACGTAGCTACAACAACGTGCGCGAATAGCCTGGTGACACGAAATGCTTATGCGTCGTGTCTGGTTAGGCGTCGAACGGTAGACGATAAGCGATTAGCGCGATGTCGATTAGATTCCGCATGGCACGTTTCCACGAGAGTTTGCTAACATGGTGAAACACAACGTTTAACCAGGCTAGTTTTGCCTCGTGAAGCAATGTCATGCGTGTTATTACCACATAGGTTGTACCAAACGTGCGAATAAGCGGTAGATTATACACGATAAGCGATAAGCGATTAGGTGATTTAGCGAATACCGCAACACCAACACCAACAATGACGGCGATGATGAACGAGTTACGATGAGCGGCAGTTGTAGCGTTGCAAGCGATGAAGGTATACGCGATTTATGCGGTTCGATTCGATTGATTTACATCACAGAGGTTAACTGACATCAGACCCCCACATGGCCTTTTTCCACGAAAGCCCGCCGATATGACTAAAACACCTTGCCTTAATCATATGAGCTTCATCTCGTGAAACGAGGTCATGTGTGCTAACTTAACACAAACACCACAGATAACGGTAGGCGACAGTGATAGATTGATACACAGCAAGCGATATAGGTTCACATAATAAGCGATAGAGATTGCGAGATACACATGACAAGCGATTGCGATTAGTCGAGTTTTGTTTCGAATAAGCTTAACGTTACGTTGCGTCGCATCACGGCTATTGAGGAGGGTAGAATAGGTCCTCACTCAACAATACCATGAGTGTTTATGTACTTGATGAGATTCGTTGCAACAGACTTACGACCAGTCTTGCGTCGATGCAATTGCCCTGCGAGGTAGACTCCCCAGAGTCCATCGATGAGGCGATTGCACTGCGTTTGTAGACTTACGACAAGTCTTGCGATGATACGGTTTGTTACGCCTTGCGATTGAGTGTAGTGTGTTGAAAATAATCACAATAGTATAATAGGTCTAATAACGTTCAACTCCACGTGGCACTTTCTTCACGGAATTTCGGTAGTATGATAAAGCACACCTTGCTTGACCCCTACTACTTTGATCCCGTGGTTTGGTGTCATACTTCGTCGTAACGCTTGTGGCACCTTAGAATTTACTACGATCTCCGTGCACTGACCCAAATAATCCCGTGTGCACCCGTGATTAGTCATTCCTTGCATGTTTATCGTACCTCGTTCTAAGAGTGTAGTGAGGGTAAAACACATTATTTCGTGATATAGTATATAGTATGTGTGTGGATGTAGTCTAAGTGTGACGACTAGAGAGTGAAAGAGAACACGAGAGCGAGAGTTAGCGTTACACATAGTGGCAACATTGAGTAATATAGTAGGTTTAAAACTTAGAAATTAACATCGAAAATCGTGTCATTACAACTTCATCCTGCGCTTGCTAGGTGCTTGATGCTGAAGACTTTCGCTGGAGTTGTTGTTGTTGTACTCAAGTTCGCTGTTTGATGCGGCAGTTGCGGGTGAAGTGACCGTAACATTTGCAGTTATTGCAATAGCGACAGTCAGCCCCAACTAGGTGATGATAGGTACATGAGTAACACTGGGGATGAGCTCCAGTGTAGGCTCGTTTTGGAACCATCGGAACTGCTTGAAGAGACTTCGGCTGTGGCAGTTCGGTGGTTGATGAGTTCGGGCTTGAAGTCTTTCGTTTGCGGTTGGATTTGTCGGTGTCTTGCTAAGAGGTGTCGTCGTTGGAGGATTCGTCTGAGGAATCACTTGCAGAATCTTTGGCCGAGTTGTCGGAAGATCCGTCGGCAGATTTGTCAGAAGAACCGTTAGTAGATTCGCCAGAAGAATCGTCAGCTGATTCGTTAGAAGAATCGTTAGCAGATTCGTCAGGAGAATTGTCAACATGATCGCCTGAAGGATTAATGGCGATTGCTTGATAAGCTTGCTTGATAGGATTCTTTGAGAAGAACCCTTCCATGAGTCGTTTGTTGTTGATTTCTGCGGCTAAGCGGTAGGTTTCTTCGATGGTAGCTGGTCTTGCAGCTTTGACAAAATCACCCACACACTCAGGCAAGCCACGAATGTACTTTGAAATGGCTCTTTCTGGTGTGTTGACTTGACTTGGGCAGATTATGCTAAGCTGTTTGAACCTTGCGGTGTAGCCAGCTGTCACACCCTGGCTTTGCGGAAGCGTGGTTATTTTGGTGTGACTTCTTAATACCATAGCTTAATCATAACAAGCTATATGAATTAAAAACCATGCAAGATCATCCATAGATTTAAGTTTTAAAACCGAAGTAACATAACATTGTCTTAGGGACTACAACACCATAACATAAAACATTGTTTTGAAAGACATAAACATCAACATGAATAAAACGCAGTTTAAGATTTGTGACTCGTCCAGGAAAAAGTCACATCCCCTAAACCTGGATGACCTCGGAACCCATATGCAGCGGGAAAACATGACATACCGCGCCAGATCCTTTAATTCCCTGAAATACATGTGAGTTGAAAAATCAACAATAATGTTGAGCGAGTTCATGTGTAAGTGAGTAAGTAAACCTTTGTATGTATAAAAATCCTGGTATGTAGCAAATAAGGAAAAAGAGATCACCAATGGTTTGCAAGGCCATTGATATTTGTGAAGTGCAAGTAGGAAGACTCAAACCTAGCAGATTTATGCGTTGGGTACAAAGTCACCCCGAGGTCCGTTATGCTGGGCCTGGGGTTGGGCTCGCTACACCCAAGTAGATCTACCGCTCCTGCCCCTCGGTCCTACCCTGAGGATTAATGGCCTCAAGTTTCCGCCTACCCACTCACATGATCTAAATAATAACCCTCCTTACGCTAACCATACCATGTAAGAAACATTCGTAATCATAGTAACATGTATTTCACCCCCGCAGTTTAGAAAACTGAAAACAGTTAAGAGAAAAGGGGGACATGAACTCACAGTGGTGCGTCTCTACCAAGTATATCTCCTGATCAAGCAGCTGTGCGACGACCTACACGTACTAAATCTATTAGACAGACGGCCGTGCCTTAGCTTAAGGTTTAAGTTTTTGGGAAATAGTTAGACAACTATTTCGTGTTTATATTTTTGTAAATACTTGGTAATTATTCTCCTTCCCAAGGATGGGGGATTTAATACATGTGTATTCGTAAAATTCGAAATACATTATTAAGTCTCACTTAATATATTTTATTTCTAACTTCAAAATATAAATATTCTTCCTAAAAATATTATATTTTAATACATGTGATTCTCCCAAAATAATACTTAGTAATATTATTTTTACTCTAAAAATAATATTTACGTAGTTCACAAAATAATCATAAACATTTATACAAGTGATGTTGTGAGAAATATATTTACTAAATACATATATTTATCACGTTTCATTTTGTGAAATCCCACCTCCGATATTTTGTAAATAAGTCGTGGCGAAATCTATAATTTGAAAACAAGTCAAAATGTATTTCTAACACTTGTGGTGAAAATATTTCTAAGTGTTAGGTTTTCGGAAAAATTTCGCCAGAGTTTCCCCTGTAACTGGAGGTGGCCACGCTTTTAAGCCTATCATTTTCTTTTATAAATCAAACCAACAATTTTCTCACTCAATCAAAACAATGTTCAAAGCATCAACTAGTCAAAATATATATAAATCGCATAAATTACATGAACTTGTGATTTATCCAAAATATGAAGTAAATCCCATTACTTTTAGTGGATCTTTTGTATAAATCAACCCGGTTTCGTAAAAGTCTCGTTTTTAAAGAAAATAAATTTCACAACTTCTTGTCAACATTTACAAAAATAGTTCTTTTGTCAAAACTTTGTGTTACACAAGTGTCTACACACTTGTGTGTTTACAAAAGCACTTTTGTTTATGTAAGATCCGTCTTTAAAAGTATGTTTTCTCTTGACACGTGGTCCTTTGAAAATACCGCTTGTAGATCCGTAGATCTACTAGTTTTAAACACCACTTCGTAAGTAAAATCGTTTTTACACAAGTTCAAGTTTCTCGTGTGGTAGAGTTTCATCACTTAACCCTTGTTACACTTAAACAAGCTCTATGTCATGATCCATGATCATGACCAATCCGGGTTAAACGATGATCCGAGCTACCACAACATAGATCGGGCCCAAATAATTACACAAAACCAATCCTACATGATTTACACAACAATCAAGCTTTTAACCATCATTTTTAGCATTTTTAGTAGACTTTTTTTATATCATCTTGCATGTTCTTAACTTTTAACCGTCATATATTATTTTAACCACCTTAAAATAGTTCGAGAGTGTGATTATAGCCACTTACTACTAGCTCGAGGCTAGGGAAGAAACTAGTCGAAAAATGCGTGGATAAAAGCAATGGGGTGAGGTCCTTCGCGTTCCGAATGCACCAAGCTTCCTCGTATGCGATCCTCAACACTTGTATGCACTTGAAATGAGATGATCAAAACTCGACGATGGATGGATGGTTGTGTGGGTGTTCGGCCGAGAGGAAGCAAGGAGGGAGAGAGAGAGTGTTGTTTAGTTAAGTGATGGAAAGGTTAAGTGTGTTATGTGTTGATCTTATAGACAATTTTCATGGTCATTAACCAAGAGATTATGTGCTAGCTAGATATCAAGCAAGCTTGATTAATTTAATCACAAAAGGTACAAGGGTGTCCCCCTAGGGGACGAGTTCGGTTAGGGGGGGGGGGGTAATCTAGTTCATTTCCAACTAAGTGTTAAGTATTAGTTAGATGATTAGGAGGTTAAACCATTTACTAGCATGTAGTGCGTTGTGACGGGTGTTAGGGTATTCAGGGACCCTAACTGGCTCAGAAAAAGAAAAACTATGTTAATGACAATATTTTTATGTTCCGGGTAAAGTCCGGTTGTTCGGTTGGATAGTAATCCGTTAAAGTGCTTAACAAAGCTTTAAAGTGTCGTTATTATTATTTTTAGTGACACAACTTATTCCCGACACTTTGGAAAGTGTCTAGTAACATTTTCCTCATGTTTTGGCACTTTATTAGGTAGCTAAATGCTGAATTTTAATTAAAGTGCTGAATTTTGTACTTAAAGTATGTTTTAGGCACATCCGGTCACTGTAATCTCATTCCTAGTGACGCAGTTCTACAACCCTTATATCCCTACACTTTCTATTAGTGTAGTAAACTATCTCTGGCTCTTACAGGCCTTAGAGGCAGTGCCAGCCTGGTGCTAGTTATGACAGCACATTTAATAGGTTATCCGTTCATTGTGCTACTGTGCTTTTGGTGCGTCAAGGTTGTCACAAAGGTGCTGTAAGCAAAACATGGAGTGACAGCAAGTAAAGTATGATGCAAGTAAGTACATGTATCAGTATTCAAGTAGCAGTTTATCCACAAGTTCAAGTAAGCACAATAATTAAGCAGTAATTAATTATTAATTAAGTCGTACGGATACCTGGTTTGGTGAGGGTTGTCACATTCTCCCCCCGTTAAAGAAATTTCGTCCCGAAATTCTAAGTTCTGCTTCTATTTGCAGGGGTCTTAGGAAATAGGTGGGGTATTTCTCTTTCATCCGGTCCTCTCGCTCCCAGGTGTATTCAGGACCATGTCTGGCGTTCCAACGAACCTTGACGAGCTTGACACTGCTCCGGCGGGTCTTGTTTACTTTCCAATCCGTAACCTCAACAGGTTCTTCAACGAAATGGAGCGTGTCGTCGACATGAATCTCGTCGGTGGGAATGACAACGGTATCTTGAGTTGGACTTTTCTTTAGGTTGGATACATGGAAGGTATCGTGAACTCCATTCAGTTCAGCAGGTAAGTCCAGCTTGTATGCTACTAGCCCTATTCTATCCAAAATTCTGAAAGGGCCAATGTAACGCGGATTCAACTTCCCTCGCTTTCCGAAGCGTGCCACCCCCTTCCAGGGTGAAACCTTCAATAAAACCATATCTCCAACTTGGAATTCCAAATGTTTCCGGTTTGGATCTGCATAGGCTTTCTGTCTTTCGCGAGCTGCTTCGATGCGTTTTCGAATCTGCGCGATCTTGTCTGTCGTCTCTTGGACGATTTCGGGACCAACAAGCTGCCTATCACCCGCGTCAGCCCAGCATAGGGGTGATCGACACTTGCGTCCGTAAAGAGCTTCAAACGGCGCGGCTCCAATACTGGTGTGGTAGCTGTTGTTGTATGAAAATTCAACCAGTGGCAAATGCTTATCCCAGCTACCGCCCAAATCCATAACACAAGCTCTCAGCATATCTTCCAAGGTCTGAATAGTCCGCTCGCTTTGACCGTCGGTCTGAGGGTGGAATGCCGTGCTCAGATTTAGTTGTGAGCCAAAAGCTTCTTGGAAGGATTGCCAAATCCTTGATATGAAACGTCCATCTCTATCAGAGATGATCGAGAGAGGCACTCCATGACGTGCGACGATCTCTCTCATGTATATTTCTGCCAGTTTGCTCGTATTATCCTTCTCCCTGATAGGTAAGAAGTGCGCTGACTTCGTTAATCGGTCCACTATTACCCAAATAGTGTCATGGCCTCTTGGCGTTCTTGGCAACTTTGTAATAAAATCCATGGAGATTTGTTCCCATTTCCACTTGGGAATCTCAGGTTGTTGCAGAAGTCCTGAAGGCTTCTGGTATTCCGCTTTCACCTTAGCGCATGTTAGACACTTGCTCACATAAACAGCAACATCACCCTTCATCCTAGGCCACCAATAGTAATCCTTGAGATCTTGGTACATCTTATCCGCTCCTGGATGGATAGAGTACCGCGATTTGTGAGCTTCATCAAAAACAACTTTCCTTAAACCACCAAACAGAGGAACCCAAATCCTTTTCTCAAAACATAACGTTCTTTCCTCGTTTGGCACCAATAGCTTCTCCATCCCACGGAGATATTCTTCTTCAAGATTTCTTTCCTTAAGAGCTTCCTTCTGCGCGGCACGAATGCGCAAGGAAAGATCGGTTTGGATAATCATTTCTAAAGCTCTAACCCTTATGGGCTTGATCCTCTCTTTTCGACTTAGGGCGTCGGCAACCACATTCGCCTTCCCTGGATGATACTTTATCTCGCAATCGTAATCATTTAACAACTCAACCCATCGTCTTTGCCTCATATTCAACTCCTTCTGGTTGAATATGTGTTGTAGGCTCTTATGATCCGTAAAAATTGTACATTTCGTACCATATAGGTAGTGTCTCCAGATCTTTAAAGCAAATATCACTGCGCCTAGCTCCAAATCGTGCGTGGTATAGTTCTTCTCATGTACCTTCAACTGACGTGAAGCGTAAGCAATAACCTTCTGGCGTTGCATGAACACGCAACCCAATCCTTGACGCGAGGCGTCACAGTATACCACGAAATCGTCAGTACCTTCCGGTAGTGCTAGAATTGGCGCATTGCAGAGCTTATCCTTCAACAGCTGAAACGCTTCTTCCTGTTTGATTCCCCAATCAAACTTCTTATCTTTCTGGGTGAGGAGCGTCAATGGTTGAGCGATCTTTGAAAAATCCTCAATGAACCTTCGATAGTAGCCAGCCAGACCCAAGAATTGTCGAATCTTGGTTGGCGTCTTTGGCGTTTCCCAATTCTTGATTGCTTCGATCTTGGTTGGATCCACATGGATTCCATCTCCATTTACCACATGTCCAAGAAATTGGACTTCACGTAGCCAAAATTCGCACTTAGGGAATTTGGCATACAGCTGTTCTTTCTTCAGCAGCTCCAAAATAACTCTTAGATGCTGTTCGTGCTCAGCCTTTGTCCTTGAATAAATCAAGATGTCGTCGATAAACACAATCACGAACTTGTCCAAGTACGGCTTGCAAACTCTATTCATCAAATCCATAAAGACTGCAGGTGCGTTTGTCAGCCCAAACGGCATAACAAGGAACTCGTAGTGTCCATAACGAGTTCTGAAGGCTGTCTTCGGGATACTCTCCTCTTGTATCCTTAACTGATGGCATCCAGATCGCAAATCGATCTTTGAGTAAAAGCTTGAACCTTGCAGTTGGTCAAACAGGTCATCAATTCTTGGCAGAGGATATCTATTCTTGATCGTCAGCTTGTTCAGCTCCCGGTAGTCGATGCACATTCGAAAACTACCGTCCTTCTTCTTGACAAACAGGACCGGAGCTCCCCATGGCGAGAAGCTTGGTCGGATAAATCCCTTGTCTAACAACTCTTGAAGTTGTGTCGACAATTCTTGCATCTCAGACGGGGCAAGTCTATAAGGTGCCTTAGCCACAGGCGCGGCGCTTGGGACCAAATCGATGTGAAACTCCACTTGCCTCTGAGGTGGCAGTCCAGGCAAGTAGTCCGGGAAGACTTCCGGATACTCCCTCACGACAGGGATGTCTTCGATCTTCGGTTCTGCAGCTTTCTTGTCTACAATGTGTGCTAGGAAGGCAGCACACCCTTTTTGCAAACACTTTCGCGCTTTGAGGCAGCTGATAATTCTTAACGGCGTATCGCGCTTTTCACCATGTACCACAATTGTTTCACCATCTTCGGTCGGGATACGAATGACCTTTTCGTGACAAACAATTTCTGCCTTGTTGCTTGATAACCAATCCATTCCTACTACCATGTCAAAGCTCCCCAGCTGGGCTGGTAGTAGATCCAAAGTAAACTCACGTTCTCCCAACTCGATTGCACAACCTCTGATCACTTCATTGGCTTCTACTAACTTCCCATTAGCCAATTCGATTGAGTAGGGAATATCTAACTTACTAGCGGCTAACCCAAGCATATTCTTAAATTCTAACGAGACGAAGCTATAGTCGGCACCAGTATCAAATAAAACGGATGCATAGCGTTGGTTTACAGGGAACGTACCAGTAACGACATTGGGATCCTGGCGCGCTTCCCTCGCTTCGATATGGAACACTCTTCCACGGGCTTGGTTCAACTCTGGGCAGTTCCTCTTAAAGTGCCCGATATCACCACAGTTAAAGCATCCAGGTCTTTGTCCGTTTCCACCTCCATTTCCAGCCTGGTTATTCCTTTGGTTATGATTTACAGCACCTGCTTGATTCGTATTCCTGCCTCGATTCCCATTACCTCCATTGTTTCCTTGTGGGCGATTTCCAATTCCACCCCGGTTATTGTTTCTGTTTCCAAATCCTCCTTGGCCTCCCTGACCAATAGTGGCCCAACAAGAATCCTTCAAGTGGCCAGGTTTCCCACACGCTTCACATACCTTCAAACCACATCGGCCAGAATGGTGACGCTGGCAGGTGTTGCACTTGGGCTGGGTGCCCATATATCCCTTTCCTTTCTTCCCACCACCAGCTGTAACCTGAGCTGGCGCGTTTGGCTCTCCTTTCTTGACAACACCACTAGTGCCTTGTTTGAAGTTCGAGAACTTTCGTTTGTTACCTCCGGATGACTCGACGTGAGTCTCTTTTTTTCTTTGTCTCGATCTCACCAAACTTGTTCAGGCGGATAGCCTCCTCAGTGAGAGCTACGCTCAAATCGATTGCCTCAGTAATTGTTGCAGGCTTGGAAGAGGTCACCATGCTTATGATTTGAGGAGCTAATCCCCAAATGAAGCGTTCAATTCGCTTGAATTCTGGAGTGACCATATAGGGTACCACATGCGACAGGTCGTGAAACCTCTGAACATATTCCGCGATCTTCGGACCTTCCATCTTCAAATGCCAGAACTCAGTTTCCAATCTTTGGATTTCAGCGCGAGAACAATACTTCTTGCGCATCAGTTCCTTCAGTTCGGTCCATGTTAGTGCGTAGGCAGCAGCTTCACCAAGTGTCTGCACTTGCAAATTCCACCAAGATAGGGCTCCATCCAAAAATAGCCCAGAAATGTAGGTGACTTGCTGGTCTGGTGCACATTTGCTCATGCGGAGAACAGATTCAGTCTTCTTGGCCCAACGAACAAAAGCGACAGCACCTCCGATGCCATCAAAGTTGACAGGCTTGCAGTCTAGAAACTGCTTGTAGGTGCACCCATGAGGCGGATTGTTGTTGCCATTGTTGTTTGAGCTGCTTCCGCTGGGTCCTCCTTGTGAGGCGGCGTATTGCGCGATGGCAGCAGCGATGACTTGTTGGAGTTCTGCCTCATTGGTAGGCATCGGCGTTGGACGTTTCGGCGACATCTTCTAAAAGATGGGTTCACGTCGGTCAGACCATAATAAAGCGTACGTATATAATGATAGTAATAGTACATAACATCTCATGTTATAATCATATCAATCACACAACATCCCATGTTATAAAACATAAATAATCAATCAAAACATCACATATGATGAGAATACTGCGATTGCATTGCCAAAATTGGAACCACATGGTAGAGTATACAAGTACATAATAGTGTCATACATCATCATCGACTAAGGGCTACATCACCCCAGTCCAAAAGAATATCAAATCAGTGTCTATACATCCCATACACATGATCAACAAAAGTCAGAATCAGAATGCAGTCTCCAAAAATGCTGTGTGGTCAGAGCAATCGCCGTCTTCTCACCTACGTCCACCCACGTTGTACTAAAGACGCCCTAAACTGATGGTGGTGGAGGAGGGGGAAAATGGGTGTAGAACAAACGTCGCAAAAGGAGCCAGTCCTCCTCCATGGCTCTCTGGGTACGCAACCAAGAAGCAACCTGCTGCTCAAGTGCAAAAAGGCGTGCAGCATAGTCAGGTAACAAAGGTCGAGGGTGCTGCGAAGAAGCAGGGTGGGTCTGACCCTGACACTGGCACGGCGGTGGCTGAGCTCTCTCAAGCTCCTGAATGCGCCGTGTGAGTGCCTCCTGTTGGACAACAAACGACATCAGAACGTCCTCAATGGAATACCCCATATGGAAAGGATGATAGGGGTTGGTCAGTGGCATAACAGACGGTGACGTCCAGAGAAACGGCTCGCTGGCTGGATCAAAAGGTGGCACAAAGAATGGTGGTGCAGGGGGAATAGCAGATGAAGACTGTGGCATAACTGGAATAGATGTCGGCACATGTCCAAAGGGGTGAGCCGAGTAACCCTCTCCATGTCGAGCTGGAGGTGTGTACTGTGCAAATGAAAAAGAGAAATCAACGTGGCATGCATCAGTGGTATGAGGAGGAATAGGTGGAAGCTCATCATCCGCAGGAATCCACCCGCACTGGGCGTGCTCATCTCGTGGGTCAATCTGTGCCTCAAAAAGTGCTCGATCAAACTGTACAGGCATAGGGTCAAGGTGAGGTGCAACAAGAGGGTCAGCAGGTATATCCGCGATAAGTGGGGGATCAACATTATCAGCAGCAATAACATGGTCACCCTCCAGTAGTGGTGCATCAGCAGGGTGATCATCAATGGGTAGGTCAGCAATCACAGGATCAATGGGCATGCCAGCATGAACAGGGTCATGCTCAAACACTAGGTCAGGAGCAGCTACTGGCTCAAGGGCCATGGCAGGCTCGGGATCAACGAACTCCATATCAAAATCTGCATGATCAGCGAATGCAGGATCAACTGGGTCTACTGGGTCAACCATAGGCTGATCCAAGTGGATGAACTCTATCTCCTGGTCCGGGTCGTATCCAAGGGGAAAAACAGGGTCTGAATCCTCATCGAGGTCGTGATCGAAAGCAAATCTAGGAGCAGAGGCAGCAGATGATGCCCTGTCAGGATCTGAACCGTGTGAATGGTGCTGTGCGCTCCGAGTGTGTGACGGTGCGGAGGCCACAGACTCGAAGGAGTCTGGAGCGGGTGAGTGTGCAGGTGACTCCTCAGCTGGAGCATCTGCGAGTAACAAAAGACCACCGTCAGCTAGAAGGGCCTCGCCCTCAACATCGTCCTCCAGGGGCTCATCATCAAACAGATCGACGTCGTCGTTAACGTCGGCGTCGAGGAGCATATCGTAAGCTGGATAAGCGGCCAAAGGTATGGGAGCAGGGATCTCTACGAGTGGTAGGTACCCAGCAAAAGGACCATCAGCGGGCTCATCGACAGCGTCGGGCAGCGCAAAGGGCTGAAAGTCGTCCTCGTCAGTGCTGGTAACATCTGATGTGTGGACCTCGTGCTCTGAAGACTCTAAGTCGTCTGATACTATGGGTCTAGGGCCCGTGGTGTCCGAATCACCTGTGCCGGACGAGTCCATGGTGTCTGTAACACAAACACAAATATATACAAATAATCAATCATACAATCAGATAAGCACCTTAGTCACCAAGTAAGAAATCAAATAATTCTCCTAGTCCCACTAGCCTCCCAGCCTCTCAGACTGCTCTTCCTAGTCCCACTAGCCTATCATCTCAAACTGCTCTTCCTAGTCCCACTAGCCAACTACCTCGGTCTCCTAGACCGAGCCTCAGCCTCCCAGACTGAGCCTATAAATAATAATTAAATGTGCTCAACATTTGTTTGAAAAACGTTTTGGATCTGGACTTAAGTGGTATGCAGTGTAAAAATGTTTTCGTGAGAGCCCTAGTGATCATAGTCTAGACTCGAGAAGGAATCCTAGTTCGCTATGATCAGAGCTCTGATACCAAGCTGTCACACCCTGGCTTTGCGGAAGCGTGGTTATTTTGGTGTGACTTCTTAATACCATAGCTTAATCATAACAAGCTATATGAATTGAAAACCATGCAAGATCATCCATAGATTTAAGTTTTAAAACCGAAGTAACATAACATTGTCTTAGGGACTACAACACCATAACATAAAACATTGTTTTGAAAGACATAAACATCAACATGAATAAAACGCAGTTTAAGATTTGTGACTCGTCCAGGAAAAAGTCACATCCCCTAAACCTGGATGACCTCGGAACCCATATGCAGCGGGAAAACATGACATACCGCGCCAGATCCTTTAATTCCCTGAAATACATGTGAGTTGAAAAATCAACAATAATGTTGAGCGAGTTCATGTGTAAGTGAGTAAGTAAACCTTTGTATGTATAAAAATCCTGGTATGTAGCAAATAAGGAAAAAGAGATCACCAATGGTTTGCAAGGCCATTGATATTTGTGAAGTGCAAGTAGGAAGACTCAAACCTAGCAGATTTATGCGTTAGGTACAAAGTCACCCCGAGGTCCGTTATGCTGGGCCTGGGGTTGGGCTCGCTACACCCAAGTAGATCTACCGCTCCTGCCCCTCGGTCCTACCCTGAGGATTAATGGCCTCAAGTTTCCGCCTACCCACTCACATGATCTAAATAATAACCCTCCTTACGCTAACCATACCATGTAAGAAACATTCGTAATCATAGTAACATGTATTTCACCCCCGCAGTTTAGAAAACTGAAAACAGTTAAGAGAAAAGGGGGACATGAACTCACAGTGGTGCGTCTCTACCAAGTATATCTCCTGATCAAGCAGCTGTGCGACGACCTACACGTACTAAATCTATTAGACGGACGGCCGTGCCTTAGCTTAAGGTTTAAGTTTTTGGGAAATAGTTAGACAACTATTTCGTGTTTATATTTTTGTAAATACTTGGTAATTATTCTCCTTCCCAAGGATGGGGGATTTAATACATGTGTGTTCGTAAAATTCGAAATACATTATTAAGTCTCACTTAATATATTTTATTTCTAACTTCAAAATATAAATATTCTTCCTAAAAATATTATATTTTAATACATGTGATTCTCCCAAAATAATACTTAGTAATATTATTTTTACTCTAAAAATAATATTTACGTAGTTCACAAAATAATCATAAACATTTATACAAGTGATGTTGTGAGAAATATATTTACTAAATACATATATTTATCACGTTTCATTTTGTGAAATCTCACCTCCGATATTTTGTAAATAAGTCGTGGCGAAATCTATAATTTGAAAACAAGTCAAAATGTATTTCTAACACTTGTGGTGAAAATATTTCTAAGTGTTAGGTTTCCGGAAAAATTTCGCCAGAGTTTCCCCTGTAACTGGAGGTGGCCACGCTTTTAAGCGTATCATTTTCTTTTATAAATCAAACCAACAATTTTCTCACCCAATCAAAACAATGTTCAAAGCATCAACTAGTCAAAATATATATAAATCGCATAAATTACATGAACTTGTGATTTATCCAAAATATGAAGTAAATCCCATTACTTTTAGTGGATCTTTTGTATAAATCAACCCGGTTTCGTAAAAGTCTCGTTTTTAAAGAAAATAAATTTCCACAACTTCTAGTCAACATTTACAAAAATAGTTCTTTTGTCAAAACTTTGTGTTACACAAGTGTCTACACACTTGTGTGTTTACAAAAGCACTTTTGTTTATGTAAGATCCGTCTTTAAAAGTATGTTTTCTCTTGACACGTGGTCCTTTGAAAATACCGCTTGTAGATCCGTAGATCTACTAGTTTTAAACACCACTTCGTAAGTAAAATCGTTTTTACACAAGTTCAAGTTTCTCGTGTGGTAGAGTTTCATCACTTAACCCTTGTTACACTTAAACAAGCTCTATGTCATGATCCATGATCATGACCAATCCGGGTTAAACGATGATCCGAGCTACCACAACATAGATCGGGCCCAAATAATTACATAAAACAAATCCTACATGATTTACACAACAATCAAGCTTTTAACCATCATTTTTAGCATTTTTAGTAGACTTTTTTTATATCATCTTGCATGTTCTTAACTTTTAACCGTCATATATTATTTTAACCACCTTAAAATAGTTCGAGAGTGTGATTATAGCCACTTACTACTAGCTCGAGGCTAGGGAAGAAACTAGTCGAAAAATGCGTGGATAAAAGCAATGGGGTGAGGTCCTTCGCGTTCCGAATGCACCAAGCTTCCTCGTATGCGATCCTCAACACTTGTATGCACTTGAAATGAGATGATCAAAACTCGACGATGGATGGATGGTTGTGTGGGTGTTCGGCCGAGAGGAAGCAAGGAGGGAGAGAGAGAGTGTTGTTTAGTTAAGTGATGGAAAGGTTAAGTGTGTTATGTGTTGATCTTATAGACAATTTTCATGGTCATTAACCAAGAGATTATGTGCTAGCTAGATATCAAGCAAGCTTGATTAATTTAATCACAAAAGGTACAAGGGTGTCCCCCTAGGGGACGAGTTCGGTTAGGGGGGGGGGGGGTAATCTAGTTCATTTCCAACTAAGTGTTAAGTATTAGTTAGATGATTAGGAGGTTAAACCATTTACTAGCATGTAGTGCGTTGTGACGGGTGTTAGGGTATTCAGGGACCCTAACTGGCTCAGAAAAAGAAAAACTATGTTAATGACAATATTTTTATGTTCCGGGTAAAGTCCGGTTGTTCGGTTGGATAGTAATCCGTTAAAGTGCTTAACAAAGCTTTAAAGTGTCGTTATTATTATTTTTAGTGACACAACTTATTCCCGACACTTTGGAAAGTGTCTAGTAACATTTTCCTCATGTTTTGGCACTTTATTAGGTAGCTAAATGCTGAATTTTAATTAAAGTGCTGAATTTTGTACTTAAAGTATGTTTTAGGCACATCCGGTCACTGTAATCTCATTCCTAGTGACGCAGTTCTACAACCCTTATATCCCTACACTTTCTATTAGTGTAGTAAACTATCTCTGGCTCTTACAGGCCTTTGAGGCAGTGCCTGCCTGGTGCTAGTTATGACAGCACGTTTAATAGGTTATCCGTTCATTGTGCTACTGTGCTTTTGGTGCATCAAGGTTGTCACAAAGGTGCTGTAAGCAAAACATGGAGTGACAGCAAGTAAAGTATGATGCAAGTAAGTACATGTATCAGTATTCAAGTAGCAGTTTATCCACAAGTTCAAGTAAGCACAGTAATTAAGCAGTAATTAATTATTAATTAAGTCGTACGGATACCTGGTTTGGTGAGGGTTGTCACACCAGCGTTGTCACTTTCGACTTGCTTGATTTCCAGAATTCGTCTTCCAGCTTCTGTATTTCGTAAGGAGGACAGTGCTCCTTCTTCATGAGCTCCTTCAGCTCTTCCCAAGAGAGAGCGTAAGCTGCGGAGATTCCATGTTTGTTACGTTCGGCGGTCCACCAGTCGAGTGCTCGTGATTGAAATACTCTGGTAGCACAAGTAGTACGGAAACTATCAGGACACCCACTTTGACGAAGGGTAACTTCGATAGAATCGAACCACTGGAGTAGTTGAGACACACCTCCTTCACCCGTGAACTCCATCGGGTCACAGGCTGTGAAGTGTTTGTAGAGAAAAGTAGATTGCGGCACTTCCGTCTTGGAGTCTTCCGAGGCTCGAGAGTGGCTGAGAGAGTGCACTCGAGCGGAAATTTGAGGAATAAGCTTAACCACTTCCTTAGTCACAAGTGATGCAATCCTCTTATCGGCGCTTCGTTTGACTCTTCTCCTGGCTACTCGTCTCGAGGTAGAGTTGTTGGAAGGCATCTAGACAGGTAGAGACTTGGAATGAGATTCGATCATAATGATTTTTTGAGTTTCGTGATGCGATTGAGTGCGTTCAAAACTTGATGCGATAGTATATTAGTAATGCGAATCACATAGGAGCCACCTAGGAGACACGAAATCCCTAAGTTCTCACACATTGACTTGTTTGTTTATACGTATTTGTATACCTATATAGTTGTAGTTTGTAATCATACACATACAGGTCGATTTAGAATAAGCGAGGACGCGTTGAGGTGAGAAAACGATAGCGAAGGCGATAGATTATGCATTAGTTTCGTTGCGAACATTCGGGTTTCGTTTTAGATTGTGATGGCTGTGCGAATTGTGCGTTTATAAAGCAGGGAGTGGAAATCGTTAAATCGAGAAATCGATAAAGCGTAAAGTTTCAAAACGTAAATAAGTCCCAACCATTTGTAAGATCGGCGGTTCGTATGTTAGAGTGCCTTGGGTGTTTAGGCGTCGACTACCCAAGGTAACCCAACTATATTCAACAAGTTTGAGCATGCGCGTTGACCTAGAAGACTTCATGCTTCCACTGGGATGCAGCTCATGGCATTCGTCTTCCTAGTCATTGCATGGCTCGAGTTATCGTGATAGTCGAGTCCTTGGTGAGAGCTTTTTGGAACCCAATTTATAGAGAGTGGAACGTCTTATTAAGGTACGGGTTTCACCCCTGACTTAACAGCTTCGTTCCTAATTGTGGTTATGCTCTTCGAATAAATTCGTTCGTTCCTAATTGGAAATGGAGACTTTCGTCGAGATGTGGATGTCACTCCTAACTCGATGAAAGGTTCTCGTGCTAGAAAAATGCGCTGAGTGAGCGATCCCGTTGAGAGTTCTTGGTTTTCACACCTGATCTCGACTGGATCACTCGGTTTCGTTATGCGAGTATTTTTGAAAACACGTGTATTGTGTTGGCCTTGGGAAAGGCTAAGTAGTATTCCGGCCTTAGGAAAGGCTCCTTCGTGTGAAGTTGTAGTATGCGGTGTTCACACAAAGTTGTAGCTTTTAGCAATTTCGATCGAGAGTATCAAGTAGGCCCGATACAAACCCTACTGGGTTCGTACGAGTCGGCCTGTTGGTACTTAGACTATAGACTAGGTCAATTTCTAAGACGTCGACCCGGACTAGGTCGAGTCTGGCCTAATTCCCTATAGTTATGGCTCTGATACCAATCTGTCACACCCCAACCGATGGCGGAATCATCGGGGCACGGCACTAGGCGAATCAGATTGCTCAAGAGAATCCATAACAACTATATTGCGATAATATTTAATACATTCGTTATCCCATACTAACAAATAATACAACCACATAAGTTTTCACAGATTTCTTGTCCTCTCGAACAATACAAATCCGACAACCTAGATTTTAGTTGAGTTTCTAGACCTCCTAGCTTGATTTGATATAGTCTGCGATCTAACCTGCAACATACGTTAAAATATTTATCAGTACAAAAGTATTGGCGAGTATACAGGTTTGATAAGTATAGCGTAATAGATAAAAGTGTAGCGAATTTCCATATGCAAGAACGTAACTCACGACATATATACTCACAAAGCTGATACTACCAACTAAGTCCTCGATGCTCGAATATGCGATGGCAAACTAGACCCCGTCGGGCGCAATAGTACTATACTAGTCATGGTGGGACGTCGCGAGTATAAGCCCTAGCACATATGCAACTAGCATCACGTATATCTATGCATAACAGTTATTCGCAAGTGGTAATTCGATTGATTGAATAATTCGTTTGATAAGTTCGATTTGTTAGAAACGTATGTTACACCCAAAATACGATTAAAAAGGGTTCAAGTATACTCACAGTGCGTATTTAGCGGGGATGCAACTTGATTGGGTCGGTTGCGAGCACGTCTGCGTTAATCATTGAAGAATAGAGTAAACGATGTACGGTTAAGCGAGAATAGCCTTGAAAAGTCATTTATTTGGTCGGATGGTGCTCATCCGTCCGGATGACATGTTATCCGTCCGGATGACATGTGATCCGTCCGGATGACATGTGATCCGTGCGGATGGCATGTGATCCGTGCGGATGGCATGTGATCCCTGCGGATGACACGTCTGTTTCGCATTCTGAACTCTGTTTTTAGTGTTTATCGGAAGGAATACGTGCGGAGTTACCGGGACAGTGTAATTTCGCACTAACACTTGAAATTCCATCAGTTCCGACCCGCTCTAACGGCCGGGAATCACCCCGCTCCATCAGAACTGGCCGTTCTTGACGGTTTCTCCGGTTTAGCTCGAAATCGCACAGTTCCTTGGTTGAATACATAGATTTTGGTGAGATTCGTTATCAAAACATGTGGAAAACACTCAGATCTGAGGCGCTTATGGTGGGATGAGGTCACAACTTGAAGTTCATATGAACTCTTGGTGACATCACCTTAAAACACCTCAAAATCAATAGATTTCACGGTTAAAAATTGAGTTTTAAAAGATAGAATGATGTAGAATTGAGTGTAGATCGTAGAAGTATAAGTTTTAGGTTGAAATCTTACCGGAATCGCGAGGAATCGAGAGAAAAGGGTCCTAGAGCGTGTTTGGTCGAGTGGGAGCTGTCACATCACTGTTAGAGTGATGTGACTTGCTATTTATAGGCAACAGAGAGCTGAAGTGGATTTTGGGCCGGATGGCCCATCCGTCCGGATGGCCACTCCGACGCGATGGATTTCTCCGTTTTTTAGCGTTGTGATCGACTTTGAAGTGCGTGCTTTTTATATTATTATTATATATACCTATAGATATCACTAGGGGTCGTATTTACGTATCCATAATCCACAGTTTCGATAATTACAGTCGGTTTTCGTTTCGAGTATTCGGTTATTATTGACGTTTCACGGCCATCAAGGAGGGTAGTATAGGTCATTTCTTGATGTCATCGTGAACGTTTTTGTGTGTTGTGCCACAATGACTGACGGGGTACCACTCACTCGTATTGTCATCATCGTCACGACGACTGGAGCTATAGCACTCACCCGAGAGTCTTTGTTAGCGTTATTTGTCTTCGTTTCGACACATCACGACCACTGAGGAGGGTAGAATAGGTCCTCACCCAATGTCATCGTGAGTGTTAGTGTTTGTGATCGGTGTAGTATAGTGATATTGTATTTCGAAAATATGCGATTATCCTTCGAATAGCGATATATGCGATATAGTTACATTATGATCTGAATCTCTGGTGCTAGGCGTAACGAGTCTATCGAGTAGTAACAACGCACGAAAATGCGGGTTGTTACAAATCATATCGAAAAAGTGATGTGAGCAGCATTTCATACGGAATTAGCACTTGATTCCGCTTGAAATTGTTATTCCGCTTGAAAAGTTCACCTAATTCCGCTCGAAATTACCTGATTCTGTTTCTGGGTGTAATTCCGTTTGAGAAGTTTCAAGCGAAATTAGTAATTTCGCTCCAAAGATTGATTCCGTTTGAAAGTGTGCTGGTTCAAACGAAATAAGTGATTTCGTTTCAAAGTGATTTCGTGTGAAAGTGTAATCTCGTTTGAAAGGTGATTCCGTTTGAGAGGGAATTCCGTTTGAGAAGTGATTTCTGTTGAGACTTAATTCCGTTTAAGTTTGGTATTTCGTTTGAAGCTGTGTTTGTGAGACTTGTGTTTGTGAAATAATTTTTCCGAAACATGGAAGAGGAATTCTACAATACGTTTGCTACACCGGTTGCACCAGTTACAGCTGCGGAAACATTGTACAGTGAGAATGAAACAGGAACTCGTCAAAAACCGCCAAAGCTGATGTATATTGAAGATTTTAAAGGTTGGCAGAATCGATTTGAGAACTGGGTGCAATCTTACAAGTTTGATGCATGGTGTTCATTAGAGAAAGATTACGAGAAACCGAAAAATGAACGTGGGCTTGAAAAAGCATTTTGTGACTTTTCAGAGATTGATAAATTGAAATATACAAGTGAAAAAATGATGATCAGTATTCTTCAACAAGCGATTAAAGAAGATATATTTGTTTTACTTCAACATGAGGGTACAGCTAGATCAATTTGGACGGCATTGATTTAGAAGTCGAAAGGAAGTGCAGATATGATCAAGAACAAGAAAGCTTTGCTTAAGAAATCATTTGACATGTTTGTAGCCTTTGACCACGAAACCACGAAAATGACCATTGACAGATATTGTCATCTTGTTTTAGAAATGGGAAGATTGGAAATTAAGAAAGATGATGATGAATGGGTGGATAAACTTGCTTATGCATTACCACAGCAGAAATGGGGAACTTATTTGCTGATTCTTAAACACATGAGAAAATCTGAAAATATGAATCTGGCACAGTTTATTCAGAAGATTGAAGAGCACGAGTTGGATATTCAGAAAACGGCAATCATGAAGAATCCAAATGTTCAACAAGATGTCAGTTTATACTACAGAGGAAACAAATTTGAAGCTGCTCCCAGCCCAAAGATCCAAACAGGTTTCAGTGCTGATAGTTCTTCTGGAACGAAAGGAAGTACTGTGACTCAGGGTGGTGGACATTCATCTTCGTATTCAAGCTTTGATCCAAATCATACAACTCCAAGTTCTCAACAGCAGAATTCTACAAATCTGCAGTGCAATGTTACATTAAACATTCAAAATGGTCAAAATTTGTCACCAGAAATAGCTAAGCAACACATGGCATCACTCGTTGCTATGTTGGAATCATATGAAAGCTTGATTGGTGGCAAAATTGGAAACCCGATGCTTACAAAAGAAGATTATGACCAAATTGATGCAGAGGAACTTGAGTTGATGGATGTGAAGTGGTGTTTAGCCAGTGCTGTTCGAAGAGCAGAAAAATTCACACAAGTCACTAGAAGAAATGACCTTCATGAATTGTCTAATTCAACGTTAGGTTTTGACAAATCTAAGGTTACATGTTTTCGTTGTCATGAAAAAGGTCATTTTAAGCGTGAGTGCAAAAACAAAGAAGCTGATGGAAGACAAGATCAGTTTGGAAAGAACAATTATTATCAGAAGTCAATCTTTCATCAGATTACTCAATCACCACAAACTGTTCCTGCTCAACCAAAAACTGCTCATGCTAGAATGATCGAAGATGCAAATAAAAAAGCTTATTTTGGTATCATTGATCAAGATGGTGAGAAAGTGGCTGAAGGTTTCAGCTGGGATAAATATATTCCACCAGGTTCAGGTCTTGTTGCTAGAATTCTGGGTGAAGATGAGGCTAGTCAGAAAAGAATCCCGATTTTTCCAGATTTAGGAAGCGATATTGATACTGATGATGAAGAAGAATATCTTAACAAAGCTAGAAAAGGCATAGATCCTGACAGTTTTAATTTGTTTTTTGCAGATAAAGTTGAGTTGCTGAATCAGAAGAAGATTGCCAGATTGAGGAGAGAACTGGAAGCAACAAGAATACTAGCTGATGAAAAGGCAAAGAAAGAAGCTGGAGAAGCAAATGTTGAACCAGTGACTGAGAAAGTAGTAGAAAAAATCGTTGAAGTGGAGAAAGTAGTAGAAAAAATCGTTGAAGTGGAGAAAGTGGTAGAAAAAATAGTTGAAGTCGAAAAAATAGTCAAAGTTGAGAAAATCGTCGAGGTAGAAAAAATTGTTGAAGTAGAGAAACTTGTTGAAATTGAAAAGACTGTCGAGATTGAAAAGATAGTTGAAGTCATTAAACCTTGTCTGAAATGTTTGGAGCCTTGCAAACATTGTGAAGAGAAAGACAAGAAGATTAGTGAACTGAAAGTATTGAAAGAAAATTTGTTGTCTGATGTGAAGTATGTGAAAGAGTCATACGATGTTTTGAATAAGACGGTTGATGGTTTGAACAAAACAAATCGAGAAGTTGATGCTGCTATGACAATGATGAGCTCAACATTAATGACGAAACAGAAGGTCATCAATGAGTATATTGAAGATTGTGCTAAGCTGAAGCAGGATTTAGAGCTTGAAAAGATTGAGAGTGAAAGGATTAAACGTTTGTTGTTGAGTTATACTACTTGTGATTATTTGATTGATCGTGTTTATCCTACTGTTGCAGGTCTTGAAGTATTTCAAGATAATGAAACTGAAGAGGATACTGGTAAGAAACCAAGTGTCAAATATAACAAGTGTCCGCCCCCGATTTGGAATAGTTATTCTCCCAGAAAGCCAAATGAGGAACGTTTAAATAAGGCTCTCAACATCAAGTTAAAGTCTGAAACCATTGATGAGTTACCAGATAATATTGATGTCACATTCACAGCGTCTGACACTGATCATGAGTCTGAGTTGTTAAAAAAAGTGGTCGATCAGGTGTTGGATACGGATGAAGAGTCAAAACCGGAGTCTAAGTCTGAAAGTTCGAGTTTGTCAGAAAAGAGTCCGAGTTCGTCAGTCAAGCGGGTTTACAATAAAGAATTCTTGTTATCAAAATCTAATTTGAATGATAAATCAATCAAAGTGGCTTATACTTTGAATGATTCAGACAAATTATATTCTGATGAAAAATTTCCAATAAGAAGTGTCAAAACTGAAATGATCAAACAGGTTTTCAAATTAACAGAAATTAATATTTCTGAAATAAAAGATTTAAATCTTCATGAAAAACCTAAAACTTACACTTCAAGAGTTCAACAGAGATTGGACAAGAAAATGGGTTACGGTTCTGGTTATGATTTTCAAAAGAAACCAAACCATAACAGTAATTTCAAAAAGAAAGGTCTTGGTTTTAGTTCTTCGGAAAATTATAAAAATGAGAAAAATTATAAACCAAAAACAAAATTTGTTTCAGGAGGAAGTTCTGAAGAAGAGCAGAAGAAACCATTCTGGAAACAGTTAAATCAAGAGTTTCTTGCTGAAGTAAAGAAGAACGTGAAGAAATTTGCTCCAAGAGTTGACAGAAGAACCTGTTTTAAATGTCAAAAGGTTGGACATATTGCTTGGAATTGCCAACAGTTCAACAACACAAAACAGGGAGTTACTTCTAACTCAGAGAAATCTAAAGTGTTTGAAAATTCAACTTTTTGAAACTGGTGATGTTTCAAAACGTTTTTACAAAAGAAAAGTTGATTTGAATAAACAGAGATGGGTTGTAAAATCTGAAAGTAGTTATGACAATGAATCTGATTCCATAAAATCAGAGGAGTCATTTGTTGAGAAAAAGAATGAGGATTCCGTTCCTGAGTTGAACGATGAAAATTTTCCACCATTACGGGCAGAAAATTTGAAGTCAAAAGGTAGGTTTGAGATTTCAGGTCAATTCTTCTCTGGTAAAGAAAAATTTGATGCTGAAAAGCCTTTCAATGGGAAAGTCAAACATATTTTTGGGAAGATGGTTGATGGAAAAGTGAAGGGTGCAAAAGAATTTTACAAATCGAAATGTTGGTGGGATAAATGTGTACCAAAATCACCCAAGGCTGGTCAGGCTTGGGTGACTGCATTTTCAAACTAAATTCTGACTTGCCGGAGCTCCCAAGTGGGTAATCGCAGAGCATGAATCGGCATCATTCTTGAAAAATTGTTTTTGAACAGATATGACTTGCTGGAGCTTCCAGGTTGGTAAGAGTGGAGCAGGAATCGGCATCTTTCTTGAAAATGGTTGAGTGGTAAACCTACAAGTGATAGTTTTTCTTGAAATTGTTATATTTTGATTTACAAGTGGTATTGGTTGATAAGTGAACCTACATGTGGATGAAGAAGGTTTTCACTTACAAGTGGTAAATCAGGGACATTAAATTGTACTTGATTTTCTACAAATGTTTGATAAAAAACAATGTGATGAATGAATCCCCTAATCTACAAGTGGTTTTATGAAATCAACAAAACTAATTTTCCGGAAAAATCATTTGATTGAAACAAACTTAAGTGTTTTGAAATCATAATGGGAAAATAGTTTGTTGTGAGGGGGAGTTCTGATTGTTTATGCCAGGTGGATGGCGAATTGAAGTGATTTGATATCAGTTGTCACTTTACTTGTACAGTTTGTTTTCAAATTTCTTTAAATGATTTTGAATTTTAGGGGGAGTAAGAATTTTTTCAGAAAATCCAAAAACATTTGAAAATTTTGAAAAAGGCAAAAACATGATAAAAACAAAAATGAGTTTTGTTGTAAAAAGAGGAAATGATAGTACATCAGTGGACATTCACAACATGCTAAAGAATTGGAAGGACAAAATGTGATAAACGGTCTCACTGATGATGTGCCAGTAGGTTTTTGCACATTTAGTAGATTGTGACGAGATATAAACCTAAATTTCAAACTTGCTTATATCGTGGGGAACATTTCTAGGATATATGGGTAACCCCCGAAATCTTGTTTGAAAGGTCCCTCTTTCTGAGATACTAGGGCTTTATACTCAGTGATATCTGGGGTATTATCCCGGGACTTCTGATTTTGCGGAAGCAATGGCCTAGTCCCCGTATAATATTTTCCGCTTGCTTGAAATATAGCACTGCCCTCAGTACAAAAAATGATGAAACATTGAAAAATGCTAATCATGTGCTGTTGAAACAAAAGATCCTCTAAAGGGGACACACCTAAAGTCGAAGCCGTCATCTCTTTGCGGAACGAAAGTTCTGAACTGAGCTCTCACGGCCCTCGCAATTTAACCCTTTACAGATATCATCTGTGGTATACTCACCTGTAAGACTGAATATTGAGATCTGGATACAGGAGTATATTCTGAGGTGGGACACATGATTAAGTTTTAGTTCTTAAGACATTAATTTCGTATCTCGAAACAGTTGAACTTTGTGTGAAAATTTAAGTGGATCAGTATACTGACAATCTAAGTGAATCGTTTAGAACTTAAAATGTTTAAAGCTTAACGGTGTTGGTGATTTGTCTCATAAGCTGATATGATCCTCTTACGCAAACTCACAAAAATATTGTGTATATATTTTTTTTCTGCATGTCTGTTATATCAAAAATCCAAAAAGATTTTCGGAGTGTTTTAGCATAAATTTTGAAAAATTCAAAAAGTTTTTAGACAACTAATGTTGAAAAGCTGATTTTCAAAATTCCGAGTGCTTGACATGATGAACAGGTTTGGGAGAGTGTGTTTGAAATGATATGCATACAAGTGGTCATTAGAAATTGAAATTGTTATAATCAATAATTGATGTCTTGAACTGAGTTTATCAAGTGTTTAGCAGAGTTTAAATTTGTCAAATTGTTAATTTGTGAAATTTACTTTGAGGTAGAGTATGTGCAAGTTATGGCTATGAGAAAGTCAGGTTGCGATTCTTGAACATGTAAATATGTGAGCAGAGTATGAGCCAGATTACGATCCCAGCATAATTCAAGGGGGAGTCTGATAGTAAAGAGGAGTTTGTAGAGCCAGTATCAGATCCTGAAGTTCGTTATCTACTGATGCTGATGAACTTAAGGAATCAAGAGATCTGATCAAGAGAATTAGAGTAAAGAAAAAACTAGGTCAAGACTCTGGTAATGAAGAAATTGAGGATGCTTACAATGTCAGATATTTTGAAAGAGCCCAAAGACTGATAAAGACTGAAGACTGTGAAGACTCGACACTGAAGACTCGTCAACATTCGAGGGGGAGTCTGTTGGTGCATGCGTCTGTCGACTTCGTCTTGTATCGAGTCTTGTATTAAAATTGTTAGATCAGGGCACGTTATACGAGAAATAGGTTTTTAGTGTGTATGAGCTAATTTCGCTTGAAAGTGACATGTGTCATTTCAAACGAAATTAACTTGGTTAATTCCGTTTGAAATGATAATTGCCACTTTCAAACGGAATCACCTCCTCTATAAATAGGGTTCATACGAAATCAGTTGTAACTTTGAGATTTCCGGTACCGAAGTGCTGCCGACGTGTCTACTGATCTGTAATCTTGTTATAATCAATATAAAAGACAATTTTGTATGAAACAAGTTGTTTTACAAGTCAATTCATCTGTTTCCGCCTCTTGAATTGACTAGAACTCTTCTGATTGACTCGTTTGGGTCTCAAAAACGATCCTACATGTTGTTATATCTTGTCTGGCGACTGCTAAATACGACACGTATAGCGGCTGCTTAATAAGCCACGTATAAGCCTATACGTGCCATCTACAATGTTTCGTGTAGAATTATATGTTGCATTTAGAAGGGTGTTTTTCTGTTTTTTTATAAAAAAAAAATTAGAAGGGTGTTTTGATTTTTTTAGGAAAAAAATTTATATAATATTTTTCGTTTTTTCAAGTTTTATAAAAAATAAAAAAAGTATATATTTTCTTATAAAAAAGCAATGTTAAATTAAGAACATTAGATATAGATTTCTTAACATAAGATACATTTTTATATAAAATAATAACTATGGTAGTTTTTGGTATGCAGGAATAAGAGGTGGAATGGAATGGATCGTTAATAGGGAATGAAGAAAATTGTGTTTGGTTGGTCAATGGAATGGAATCACCCATTTCATAAGGCATTCTCCTCAAAATCATTCAATCCACCTTCATGGTTTTTTTTTTCATTCCATCCCCTCTTGCACCATTCATCAAAAACACCACAACCCACCACCCACCATCCACTGACGTGATCGCCGCCTCCACCCACAACCCGTCACCGCCTCCGCCGCCACCCCGACAGCCACCACCCACCACCTTTGCCACCCACCACCACCGTCGACGCCACTACCACCGCCACCACCAACCACCGGTGCCGCCACCCGCCGTCGCGCCACCAACCACCATTCACGACCACCGCCACCGCCTCCGCCACGTCCATCACCTCCACCCGCCGTCGTTGCCTCCACCGCCACTCGCTGCCGCTGCCACCACCCATCGCCGTCTCCGCCACCACCCACCACCGCCACCTATAACCACCCACCACCTATAACCATTCACAGTCATTACCATCGACCACCACCACTCACCGCTGATTTTATTTCTTTGTTTTTCTTGCCTACCAAACGATACACAATAGTAATTCATTCCATTCCCACATGATAACCAAAAAAGACATGAAATGGTAATGATCCACTGCATTCCCTCGTCCATTCCATTCACTTCCATTACCCCATACTAAGCGTTTATTATTTGAAACCAAACCAACCAAACAAACAATACAGGTGCTACAAGTTATATGAAGATCAACCATATAGAAAGCGAAGTAGTTTCTAGATCCCTGTATTCAAATTCTTTCCTTAGGTATCTCACATATTGTACTAGTTATATCGCCAATTTATCTATTATCGATTAAGGTTTCAAGCTCATATTATACGCTTGGCCCTATAATATGGTATGGTATAATATTATAGCATTATGTCGTATAGGGTTTTAAACATAAAGTATGTTTTTTAAACAATTTTAAAGGTAAAGAACAACCATTGAAAATTGATATAAAGGAATTCAACGAAAAATACCATTACTCTATTATTATCATCATTATGACGGTTAGTATACTACTATGATTATTACTATTACTATTTATTTATTCTTGTTGTTGTGAAGTATAGACATCATGTGTACTATATGAAGACTTAATCATGAATCAAGTAGATAAGGATAAAGACATGTTATAGATAATTCTTGATGAATTATTTATTGAGTCTTTTATAGGGATAAATGTCAAGTTATTAGATAGGTTTATCTAGTTAATATTTATTTATATTAATAGAGTTTGAGTCAGGTTAGAACTAAAACAAGTTTGGTATAAATAGAGGGTTATGGTTATTGGAATTAGTATGTTTTCATTGATAAAAAAATAAAAGAGTCTAACGGTTTGTTTAATCTCGTGTTTTTTTATGTTTGATTAAGGGCCTGATTTCCAACACTTGATATCAAAACTTGACGGTTTTAAGAGTCGTTTCCAAGAAGGGGGAGCACCCCTAGCGGGGTTGCAACAGCGGTATAAGGGTATACGGAGTGGGTGTCTAAACACACACGGCAAACAAGTTTGCCGATCGGGAACACCCGCGCTGAAGTCTTTACCGAGCGGCAATCTTTGTCGATCATCTTTGGGTTACCGAGTGACCAAAGAAGAGAGAGAAAACAAGTTGGTGTCTTGTTTTCTGTGTAACGGCTATATAGCCGGTGGAACAGGTGCGGCGGCGATGGGCGGAGCCACGGCGGTGTTGGTGGCGGCGGTGTTACCTTCAGCCGCAAACCCACTTCCACCATTTTTTCCGGTGGTTCGACGATGCCGGTGGTTGTTGTGGCCGTGGTTGTGGTGGTGGCGAGTGGTGATGGTGACCCAACACCGTCATCACCTTCAGCCGCAAACCCACTTCCACCATTTTTTCCGGCGGATGTGATTTTCCGGCGGGTGAAGATGTCGACTGATTTTTCCGGTGGGTGAAGGTGATGGGTATTTGTGGTGGAGGGTAGGACAAAAAAATAAAAATTAAAAAAAAATAGTTTACCAATTCCAAAGTGTTTAACCATTGCCAACACTTTTCAGCAAAGTTTAAATTTTTTCTCCTCTCTAACGTGGCACTCTCTGATTGGTCCATTTTAAAGTTTGCCACTTTCACCTGTTTAACCACTCCCTTCACCCTAACACCATAAGAAGATGCAAGTACGGCAATCGAAGTTTTGGACATATGATGGGCGTTTGATGCAATTAGTCAAATATGGAGGCTTAAATTATGGGTTATTGGATTTTATCACCCCCAACTATCAGCCTTTGGCCGTTGCCACCCCCAACTAACACTTTGACGCCCGACACCTCCAACTTGACTTTTAGTTTGTGCTGGCACCACTCTGTTAACTCTTTACTAATTGAGTTAGTTTCTAATCCTACGTGGCACAGTCTTGCTTACGTGGACAGGACTACATGGCGATTACGTGTCACTTTATGTCTATATCCACCTTGCTTACGTGGCCGTCTATCTTTGTTCATATCCACTGTCATTTTCTTCTCTTCATCCCAACACAAACACATAATAACATCCATGGGTATGGGTATTCAAGTTATGCATCTAGCAATCAAATCCCACAGTTCTTAACCGTCACCATCATCTCCAACATCGTATTCACCTCGTATCACTCCTGTTTGCCGGCCTCGGACTTTTCAAATCACCACCAGATCTCGAGACACGTCATCCTCCACCGCCAACTACATCCTCATCCTCGACGGCGCCTCCCCCTCTCTCCTCCCTGTCCCCGTCCACGTCATCACCGTCGCCATCAAAAACAAAGTCCCAGTTGTCCCATACGATGATTTTGTCGGTCGGTATGGTGGACCCGATGAACCGGTTTGCACGGTTTATTTTGAGTGTGTCGACAGTTGTGATTTGATCAGGGAGATTGTTAATTGTAAACATGTGTTTCATCGAGAGCGTTTGGATATGTGGGTCGATGTGGGCCAGGTTAATTGCCCTTTGTGTAGATCTGTGCTTCTTCCGTCGAAGAAATTGTTATCCGCTGCCGGTTCCGGTGTACTGGAGACCGCAGTGAGTGAAGTTGCTCGGTGATGAAGTTTACTTCTGCGAGCATACTAGCATATTATCTGGTTATATTCCGATTCTATTCAGGCAAGTTGAAGCCATAAGAAGGTTAAAACCATGCTGATTCAGTGGTGGCAAATGATATAAATGAGGAAGATGAAGTGGGGGCTGTTGGTGGATAACGTGGCACTAAGGGTCTACATAATAGAACATGTAATCGTCACATAGTCCTTCCACATAATCAAGACTGTGCCACATAGGATTAGAAACTAACTCAGTTAGTAAAGAGTTAACAGAGTGGTGCCAGCACAAACTAAAAGTCAAGTTGGAGGTGTCGGGCGTCAAAGTGTTAGTTGAGGGTGGCAACGGCCAAAGGCCGATAGTTGGGGGTGATAAAAGCCAATAATCCTAAATTATTGACTAAGTTCATGTTAGAAATTATGCATGGGAATTTTATGATGACACGTTTGCAGATTATGAAGGAAACATCTCATGGTTTCCATATGTAAATGTGTACACCACTACAAAAACATACATTCTTACATTATACAATTTCTAAACTTTGAAAAAATTCATATAAAACTAACCGTAATTTGAAGCTTTCAAGTGGATGTAGACCGCGGAGACGAGGTGGTGACCGGAGACGTGATGGTGGTGACCGGAGAGGTGATGGTGGTGAGCCTATTTCTCTAGCATAAACACAAAAACACACAAAAATCATAGACTATAACATGTATATAACAAAATAGAGAAGAAATTTAACAACATACAAACTTAAACTAACCGATTTGGGTTAAAATCGCCGGAATTCGCCGCTGCTCGAAGAAGAAATGGGGGAAAGTGAGGAAAGAGGGAAAAATGCGCGCCTGGTAGACTTTATGTCGTAAGGGCATTACCGGCGACACCTTGTCGCCGCTATTAGTTATGTGTCGCCGGTATTGGTCTCGATCAGGATAAGATATCAGTGGTTGGGGTTTAATGTGGGTCCACAGATCTTTAGCGGAGTCACGTTGTCGCCGCTAATACCCTAAATTTGTCGCCGCTATTAGCTATTAAGTCCCCAACCGTTGGATCATGGTAAGGATCAACGGCTGGGGATTGATGTTAGGTGGTGGCACGCGGATCGACCAATAGCGGCGACACTGAGCCCATCGCCGGTATTGCCGTCGCCGCTAAAAGTATTACTTTCTTGTAGTGCACGTGTATGAAGAAATTAAGGGATCAGGTGCCATGATATGC
Organism: Helianthus tuberosus; assembly: GCA_030545235.1. Lineage (NCBI taxonomy): Eukaryota > Viridiplantae > Streptophyta > Magnoliopsida > Asterales > Asteraceae > Helianthus > Helianthus tuberosus. The sequence continues at coordinate 135,843,653 of CM060385.1, read as the reverse complement.
ACATTGTTTTTTTTTTTTTTTTTTTTTTTTTTTGCATGAATGATGCATGCATCACACATTTTTAAACGAAGGTGCATCAGGTTTTGTGATGATCGAGTTTTGTTTATGGGGAGGTGTAACTCGGGTTTGACCGTATTTTATTTGGCAAGAGACTTTTTTCGCCAAGGAGGAAAATCACAACCAGAATCAAAAAGACAATCAAACATCGATTACATTAATTACGTTTATCTATTTAAAAAACAAAGAATTATTTATAACACATGATTTTTTATAAAAAAAATTATACTACATGTATATGTCTTCAATCTCTAATCTTAATCTTCATTTTTTGTTCGTTATCCTCGTCATTTGAACGTAAAAGCCCTAACACCTACGAAAATCAAAGAAAAAAACAGAGTGTTTACATTCCACAAACCTTTAGAGGAGCGCTCGACCGGCAATCAGGGGCGTAAAAAACATATTTTTATCGTGTGTAATAAAAAACATTTTGTACATTCGATACCGTGCGCGAATTTTTTTTTACATTCGACAACGTACGAGAAACAATTTTTCAAACGATGTAAAAACTAAACATTTATGCGTGCCGATTTTACATACGTTTGAAAGATAGATTTACGCGTGACATTTAGAGGAGTCCGCACCGACGATCATAGGTGTAAAAAACATTTTTTCATTCGACACCGTGCGTAAAAAAATATTTTACATTCGACAACTTACGTAAAAAAACATTTTTCAAACGCACGTCAATATTTTACGCCTTCCGTTTTTACATACGTTTAAAAATTACATTTATGCGTCACGTTTAGAGGAGCCCAGGTCGGCGATCAAGGGCGTAAAAAAACTTTTTTTACGCACGTTGTCAAAACATTTTTTTATTTTTTTTACATTGTGGTGTTCTCATACTCAGTTCATGTAAATGTTTATGTACGTTGTCAAACACTTTTTACACACGTTGTCATAACTTTTTTACGCACGTTGTCAAAATTTTTTTTACGCACGTTTTCGAATGTTTTTTCTTAAAAGTTGTAGTGTAAAGTCATCAAACTCTCAATAAACATATAAGACAAATATAACATGCATTTTATAAAAAAAACATTATGTCAGAATTAAGGAAAATAAAACAAAAAGAAATAGATATCATTTTCGATAATTTTGTATTTTCTAATAAACATATAAGACAAATATAGATTGCATTTTATAAAGAACATTATGTCATAATTAGGGAGAATAGAGCAAAAAAAAAAAAGATATCATTTTCGATATTTTTGTGTTTTTTAAATTACGTAATACTTTTGGTGTTTGAATTTAAAACCTAAGATATTTTCTCAATTTTAAATATAAAACTTATAAAAGAGATGAAAGGAGAGAGATAATGATGGTGTGATGTGTTTTAGAGATAAGAGAGAGGGGATGTAACATTGAGAGAAAAAGACTAAAATACCCTTTTAAATTAAAATGATTATAGGTGATATGTTAAAATTCTATTGGATGGGAGGAGTTCTCATGGTTCTCGCAACTGGTAGTGGTTCCTCCTTGAACCGAATCCTATAGGAACATGAGAACTCCTTGGAGGCGACGGCGGATCTCGAGTCTCGTAGAACAGAGTGTGGTACGGTGGCGTTTGGAGGTGGTGAGAGGACGTCAGAGATATTCCGGGCACCTGACAATGTGGCGGTGGCTCTAGTTCACTTCTCATACGGAGGTTAGGTTCCATTTTAGGGTTCAGTGTGATGGTGGCTCTGGTTCACGTGACAACTAGTATCATCTCCAACGTCACGTTGTTGTGTAGCGGCGGCTAGAGTTCGATTGTAAACTGCTAAGTTTCAGACCATATGTAAGTCTGTTTCTTTTCATTATAACACCACACATATGACTCTTGAGTGGTCCATATGTATGTCAAGTTTCAGATTTGGGTTTTGTGTTCAAAATGGATTTGTTTGTTTCAAAAAATTTTGATGTAAATTTCTTGTTCCTCGGATGTTGAAGGTTGGGGTGTGTATTTTTCTTTAATAAAAACTTTTGATTTGAAAACTGAGTTAATATGTTAGTTCCATTGGAGCAAACTAATTGTATATTTCATGGTGTTTAGTTTCCATTTTTTTAAATATTCTGTTTAAAACTCGTAAATTTTACAGGGAAATCGATGGAAGTGAAAATGCAAATAGTCGTGAAAGAACTTCAAGGGCTCTGTTAAGAAACAATGATAGAGAAGAATCCTTTAGAATCACTTTAATGGGTCTGGGCTCTGGCATCACATTATTGACTTCTCACATCAGGTAAAGATTAGATTTTTTTTATGCAAAAGGGCCATTAGGGTGTACGGTGTGGAGCGGCAAAGAGAAGTGGCAAAGTGGTTTGCCACACGGTAACACCATCACCAACAAAACTTTAGTCACCAAATTTCACCAATTCGGTGAAGGTTAGCCGATTCGGGGAAGGGAGGAATGAGAGAGAGAGAGGGTATTGTGGGTGGGGTCCATTCCTATCTCAACCAATCACACATTTTTCCTTTTTTAAATAGTTTACCACTTCACCAAGTGTCTAAACTATTGCCAACACTTTTCACCAAAGTTTAAACACTTTTGACTGATTGACATGGCGCGCTCTGATTGGTCGGTTTTTGGTTTGGCACTCCAAAGTGTTTAACCACTCCCTACACCCTTAACTATTCGAGACCGTACGTTAAAAAGTATGACTTTTTACCCCCAACCCTGGTTCTAAATTATTTTTACACCTTGGTTGTAAATTTTATTTCCGCCTCAGTTGTAAATTTTTTTATGCCTCTGTTAAAAAATTTTAAACTTTTTTATGCCCCGGTTGTAAACTTTTTTTACGCCTCGGTTAAAAAATCATTTACGTGTGAGTTTACATTCGACATTTACAAAAAAAACAAGTGTTTCCGTCACTGTACTCAAAACAAAAAGAAATAGTTTACATTCGACATTAGGAAAAAATATAGCGTTTACATACGTCACTATACGTAAAGAAACAATTTACGTTGAGTTTACATTCGACATTCAAAAAAATAAAACATTTATACTCGACACAGTGCGTAAAAAAACATTTACGTCGTATGTAGAATAGATTTACGTGTGATGTTTTTAGAGAATGTAAAAAAAGTTTCACACGTTTGTGAAAATGTTTTTACGTTTGTAAAAAAACAATTTGGTGCACTTTGTCGAAAGTAAACGTTTTTTTTTAAATGTCGAATTTTTATTTAGCGTACGATGTCTAATCCTTGATATTTTTAGTGGAAAGTCTCACCATTCCTCGCTTTGTGAAGTTCTCAATCGTTGATCACCATCATCCGGCGTGTCGAACTCTATTTTCCTTCCATCTTGTCCGTTTACTCAAATGCCGCATATGTAACATTTTCTACACCCATTGCCAAAGACGCTACCGACAATCAGGGGCGTAAAAACATTTTTTTTCATTCGACACCGTGCGCAAAAAAATATTTTACATTCGACAACTTACGTAAAAATATTTTTCAAACGTACGTAAAAACTATTTTACGCCTTCCGTTTTTATATACGTTTGAAAATTAGATTTACGCGTGACGTTTAGAGGAGCTCGGGTCGGCGATCAGTGGCGTAAAAAAACCTTTTTTACGCACGTTGTCAACACACTTATTTATTTATTTTTTTACATAGTGGTGTTCTCATACTCAGTTCGTGTAAATGTTTACACACGTTGTCAAACTTTTTTTACGCACGTTGTCAAAAATTTTTTTACGTACGATGTCAAAACTTTTTACGCACATTGTTAAAACTTTTTACTTTCTCGAAAGTAAAATTTTTTGTTTATTTTTTTACATAGTGGTCTATTGCGTAAAAACCTTTTTTTACGCACGTTGTCGAACATTTTTTATGCACATTGTCGAATGTTTTTTAGCGCAAGTTGTCGAACGTTTTTTCACATAAAAATTATGATCGAAACATAGAATAACCGAAAGCTCGGCTCGCAAATAAAACCCGCAAATAGAACCGAAAGCTCGAGCTCGGCTCAACTCGACTTTGGCTCGTTAAGGCTCGGCTCGAACGAGATTTTAATCGAGCCGATCATGAGTGCAAATTAAACTTCTAATTAACAAAAATCAAGTCGTTTGAAGCATCGTTTCGAGGTAAGTTTTACATAAATCGACTCCTATCCTCGTTCTGATCAAAATCCATAAAACATGAGTTTGTAATTCAGAAAAAAAGCTTCACTCCGTTAAGCTATTTTTAACGACGGACTATTATCGGACAAAAGTGGATTGGTTCGGATTATTATCGGCCAATAACTTAGTTGGTATTATTATCGGCCAAATTGAGAAAACTGGGATTATTTAAATCCAATCTGCCTATATATATTTATCTTTTTGCTTGTTGACTATGGGGTGTCGAATGTGTAACGTAAATGATTTTTTAACGCACGGTGCTCAATGTAAAAATGTTTTTTTACGTCGAATGTAAACTGTCACACCCCAACCGATGGCGGAAACATCGGAGTGAGACGAAGAAAGATTGTTCATCACACATAACGCTAAATTGTGACAATAGAATTAAAGATAAATTGATTTCTTTCATAAATAAATGTTACAATACATGAAATTTGAAATACAACATGTTAAATACAAAAGAACAATACGACATCAAATATGACATTTATACAACGTGTTTAATCTAAACGTCTATATGTGTATCAAGGTATCAACGCTACTTCATTTCATGGCATCATCATCCTCAACCTGTAACATGTTTAAAATAAAGTTCAATGCAAAAGTAAAGGCGAGTATACAAGTTTGGTACGTACATAACAAAAGATAAGTTTGGAACAATTCCTCATAGCATGCATGTGATTCAAGATAAACAATAAATTTGGCATGTGTCTAGCATATCAACCCAAAAGAGACGCAAGATGCTCATGACATAACCACAAGTTACGGGCGGCGGGTCGTCAATCCTATAGCGCTACATATGTCACGGTTTGGCTCGTACGAAGTTAATGATAAGTTCAACACATAAGTTTCACCCAAGTTTAAAGTATCAAGCCATCACGTATACAAGCATGTTATAGGAATGTTCATGTGTTTAAGCAAAATGTTCATGTGTAAGTTTGTTGATAGGTAAACATGTTACACCCCAAAAGTGGTAAAAGTAAAAAGGGGAAATACGAGTATACTCACAAAGTTTGCATATGCTTTCCAATTATCCAATTATTGACGAGTTGATGAGGTTAAAAGATTGAATGTGTAAGGGTTGAAGTTCAAGTATGCTTAGAGTCGAGTTTCGGTATTTAAAATAACATAAAAATAAGATATGAGAATAACATGTGAAAATAATCATCTTCAACACCTAACAGTTGTATGACACTTGGTAACCACAAGGGTTATGATAAGATTTTCATGAGTTGGACACCCATAAGAATCACAACAAGGTTTAGGTCTTGGATGATGTTCTACTACTTTAACATATAAACACAAGTTCAACATCAAAGGTTCGAATGAGTGTGTATATATACCTAGGTTAAGTATTACATATTATTTAGTCCAATGATTCAAGTAGGAGGTAGAAGATTAGGATCTTCATTTAGGCACCTCGAGTTATCATAGATGTCATGTATGGGGTAGGAAGAACATGCTTCCATTTAGGAACCCCTTGAATGTTCACCACTTCACTTGATGTAAAAACAACCAAGGAGGGTCACGAACTAGGATTAGCACAATAACATAAATAACCTAACTAAAGAGAAATCATCAAATCATGTGAGGATTGTATGTAGGACAACCCAAGTTGTTCCATAATCACTCATTCATCAAGATCTAAGCTTGACATGATTTGTGGGTTAAATACCCTAACAAAACAGAAAGTATTTGAGGTTTTAACCTCTGATTTATAGTGTCTCAACCTTGTTTTTAAGCTTAACCAACCATAAGAGAGGTTGTAAGCATTAGGACATAGGTGTGAGATGTGTTAAACACAAGTTGGATAAGTTTAAGCAACCTTTTGAAGAACATAAAACAAAACAGAAAGTTTGTGGACAATTTCGGAGCAATTCCAGGTCTGATTTCTCCATGGAGAAACCAAGGAATCAAACCCCATGATTATCCAAGCAAATAGGAAGAAGAATCAAGTGATTTCATTAAGAAATGAGCAAGTTATGCTCACTTTTGTGCAAGGTTGTGAATCTGTCCGAAAATGCAGCTTCTTGCAAGAACTTGAGAGTGTTTAGGAGAGGTTTGAGAGTATTGAAAGTGTTCAAGTGCTTGGAGGACCTTGGGTACTTATAGGGGAGTGATTAGGGTTGTTTTGGGGGGATAATTAAGGCCAAAACTCGGTTTAAACAAGGTTATCCCGCTCAAAAATGAATCTGGTCGCGAGCTGAAGTGTTTTCTGCAGACTTGATGGCCATGCGGCCCGCTTGAGGTATTAGGGTAAGTCCAGGCGGGCCGCCCGGGCTTGGTTATTCAGAATAAAGTTTCAAAATTTACAATTTAGCCCCTGAAGTTTCATATTTGATCCCTTTAGATGCATTCTTGATAGTTTAGGGACTTGTTTTAGCATATAGACATAGTTTAAGGTACATTTAAGCATGGCGATCAAAACCGAAGTATAATTGAGTGTATAAGGATCATAATCAAGTTTTGTTTACGTTCAAAACATGTTTTGGGCATAAGTTTAGTTTAATTACAAGTTTAGCACATAGTTTCCAAGAATTACGAATAAGTATCAATTGTTCCACGAAATTGAACGTAAGAGACTATATAAAGTATGTGTGTCATGTAATTGACGAAATACGAGGTTTATTCACAATCCAAGTCTCGGATTTTACATCGCTTTTAATGAAAGAACGATTACAAGACTACGAAGTTTCCAAAAATAGTTTTACAAACGATGGTTACTAAATATAGAAAGTATGAAAACGCGTGGCGTTACAGTCTCCCCTCCTTTAGGAAATTTCGTCCCGAAATTTATTCAAGAGGTAGACTTGAAGAGTTTTAGTAAAAAATTTGAGACTTGAAAATTTTGAAACGTTTGAAAAGTACGAAATCTTGGGAGAATAGTCATAATAGGTTTGAAAAGGATTTGTTTGGCTAAAATGGTTGTGAGGCATAAACATGAGTGGACGCGTATAGGTAAAGCAACCAAATTTGGAGTTGTTTTGCAAATGTATAGTATTTATGAAAGAGGTCTTTATAAAACGGTTGTAAGCGACAAAGTGAGGTAGTTTGCATAGGGAGTTTTAAAGGTAGTATAAGACCACGTATTCATAAAAATTGTTTCTTGAGTGGAACGAGAAAGTTTGGTACTTTAAATAAAGCATTAAAGGTATACTAAGTATAGTTACACAAGAATCTAGAGTAGGAAGACTATTTTATAGGTGACGTGGTAAGTTAGGACTCGAATGTTTAAACAAGCCTGATTGCGAACGAGGTTTGTATGAATTAAAAGGATAAGGAGAATCATTCGAGTATAGAGTGAACGAATGACTTTTAAGGAGTGCAAGTATAAGAATAGCATAAGTGTTGGGTATATGAACGTAGTGTGTTAAGGATGAAGTCTCGTCATTGGATAATCGGATATAATGCGTTTGAGAGTTGTATAGAGTTTGTATAAGGTCCAAAATAGGTCTGTAAAACACTGAATTTCTCGTGACACGTTTTACGAAAGTTTGGTAACGTGGTGAAAACACTTATATATAGGAAGTACCAGCGGCGTATCCACCATGTTTCGACCACATTCCGTCCGTTTCGTATTCGGTGTCATGTTACGTTCCGTGTCTTACCATACACAGTAGTACACTCTATGGTTCTCATACGCCTATCACTATAATCCCGTGTGCACCCGTGATTATATTGATCGTCGCCTGATCCGCATAGCTTGTACTAGTTGTGTATGAATTAGGGTATCCATAATTTAAAAATTAAGAATGTGCACGTGTAAGAATGTAGTATGTAAGCAAGTCCATGCTTAAGTATGTATGGGACCCACGCAAGCGAATCACTCGGATTACGCTCGCGTATGGGTACGAATGTATGGATCATGAGTATGAATGAAAGTGTGAGCATAAGTATAAGTTTAGGTCTGAATAAGCACGCAAGTATGTGTATCGACATAACACGTACGAGTAGTATGTGTATACGTATAAGCACGCAACGTATGAGTATAAGTGAAAACATGAAATATGTGAGTATAGGTAAAATCATGAAACGTATGAGTATAAGTAAAACATGAAACGTATGAGTATAAGTATGAATACGATTATAAGTATAGGCATAAAACGTATGAATGTAAGTGTAGGTATGAATATTTAAATTTACATATATAGTGTACGTTGGAACATCACGGATTTAGGTGTATAAAATCGTCCAAAAGGTTAGGTATGTAAATACGAATGATTATAAGTGAATTGTTGCGTTAAAACGACTAAAACGTGTAGGATGAAATGTGTGTATAGTTGTTTAAACGAAACGTTGAGTTTATCGTATCAAAATTAGATTGAGCTTGGTTTGAAATGTAGAATATAGTTGCATATGTAAAAGGATATAAAGTACTCATTGGTTAAGCATAATGTATTTTGTAATGAATGGAAATGCTACTTTTGTTTAAAAAAAGTTTACGTAATCCGAAGATGGTCGGTCTCAAAAAGTCTTCTTGCCCACGTGTTTTGTAAGTTGGTGTAGGAAAAAGGTTTTCAATCAAAAGTAAGTTCGTTTCATTAAACAAGAAATTATGATTTTAGGAGGTTCTTGTGAAAACGAGGATCCTTAGAAAAGAATTTTAGCAAAAGGACTTTGTGATTGTTAAAAGTTCTAACAAATGGTTTGTTGATGTGAAAAGAGTCTTTGGTAAAACGATCATATAACGTCCATAAGATCTTATAGGTGTAAAAGAAAGGTTGGTTTGATCCTCCGATTGAGAATGAAAGTCTTTAGTTTGGGGATATATATCATGAGTGCGTTTTAGTGATTAAGTCGAATATGAAGTTCATGGGCAAGAGATTTGTTGGACCAATTAAATTGATAGGTAGCATTTCGTAAGGTTTTGGAAATTTGTGTAGTAAAACGTTTAGGTTAAGTTTAAGAATCCGTGTATATGAGTTAAGAAAAAAAAAATAGGTTGTAGAATAGAAAGTATGCTTGATAAAACAATGTCCTTCGAAATCGTATACGTATGCATTTTGAATGATGATAAATAATTTAGGTATAAAACATGATCGAGTTTGCATAATAAGATATTTTGAAGAGACGTTTTGGTAATGATCACCTAGGTAAGGGATTCACCCCTAACTCGTTGGTGAGGTCGTTTTAAGAAAAGGGGAGTGGAGTTAATCGTCAAGGTAAGGAAATCACTCCTATCTCGAGGACATGTCTCCACTTGTCGTTACAAGGAATATGAATTTAAATTACATGAAATCACGCATATGTATAAATGTATGGAAAAGATTCAATATGTTGTGTGTGTGAGAAGAAAATATCGAAAGTAAATTCGAATTTGAAAGATTGCATCATATAAAATAAATAATAGAAACACACGTTTGATTAAAATTCGGATGGTTCCAAAACGGAACTTTTGACTAACCAAAGTGGTCGAAAAGTCTTTCGAACTTGAGGAGCATGCTTTGGCCTAATAGGTGAAATACTCTTGCCGACAAGTCGGTTAACGGTATTTACCCTTCCGGTTACTACACGTCCTCAATTCAATTGAAATTTCGAGACTTGGCGGGATTAATGAAAATCAAAGAGTGGAACTAGTCAACAAGGTGCGGGTTTCACCCCTAACTTGGCGATTTAGTATCCTAAGTGTGGTTGGTACTCGTCGGGTCAAAAGTTAATTTCGACACTTTGGCGAGGGTCCACTAGAATTTGAAATTTGAATTTCTCCATCAAGGTGTGGATTTCACTCCTAACTTGGTGGTGAATTTCGTGGAAGAATGAAAAGTAGGAGGATCGAGAGTCATTCACCAAATTGTGGGTTTCACACCTATTTTGGTGAAGTCGTCTCATTTTTGTAATATGAGTGTTGTCGGATTTAGAATAATCGAGTAAAATGCATGAGGGAAGTGTATGTCAAAGGAAATACACGAACAAGTATAAACACATAAGAGGGCATATCAAGAATGGTGCTTGGATGACGAAATGATAAAACATGTATTAACACATAGAGAAATATGTTTAGAGTAACACGTAAAGAATCGAACAATGAAGCAAGTATTAACACATAATAAGACAAGCATTAATGCATAAGAATAACATGTTGAATATTTCTCACGAGTGATACATATGTCTAAAATTGCATAAATAAGAAACAAATAAGGTATCGTGTAGTAGTTCAAGCAAACATACGAATAAGGCTCTAAAACTATAGACTAGGTAAAAGCATTCCTACTTTTCCTAATTCCCTATAGTTATGGCTCTGATACCAATCTGTCACACCCCAACCGATGGCGGAAACATCGGAGTGAGACGAAGAAAGATTGCTCATCACACATAACGCTAAATTGTGACAATAGAATTAAAGATAAATTGATTTCTTTCATAAATAAATGTTACAATACATGAAATTTGAAATACAACATGTTAAATACAAAAGAACAATACGACATCAAATATGACATTTATACAACGTGTTTAATCTAAACGTCTATATGTGTATCTAGGTATCAACGCTACTTCATTTCATGGCATCATCATCCTCAACCTGTAACATGTTTAAAATAAAGTTCAATGCAAAAGCAAAGGCGAGTATACAACTTTGGTACGTACATAACAAAAGATAAGTTTGGAACAATTCCTCATAGCATGCATGTGATTCAAGATAAACAATAAATTTGGCATGTGTCTAGCATATCAACCCAAAAGAGACGCAAGATGCTCATGACATAACCACAAGTTACGGGCGGCGGGTCGTCAATCCTATAGCGCTACATATGTCACGGTTTGGCTCGTACGAAGTTAATGATAAGTTCAACACATAAGTTTCACCCAAGTTTAAAGTATCAAGCCATCACGTATACAAGCATGTTATAGGAATGTTCATGTGTTTAAGCAAAATGTTCATGTGTAAGTTTGTTGATAGGTAAACATGTTACACCCCAAAAGTGGTAAAAGTAAAAAGGGGAAATACGAGTATACTCACAAAGTTTGCATATGCTTTCCAATTATCCAATTATTGACGAGTTGATGAGGTTAAAAGATTGAATGTGTAAGGGTTGAAGTTCAAGTATGCTTAGAGTCGAGTTTCGGTATTTAAAATAACATAAAAATAAGATATGAGAATAACATGTAAAAATAATCATCTTCAACACCTAACACTTGTATGACACTTGGTAACCACAAGGGTTATGATAAGGTTTTCATGAGTTGGACACCCATAAGAATCACAACAAGGTTTAGGTCTTGGATGATGTTCTACTACTTTAACATATAAACACAAGTTCAACATCAAAGGTTCGAATGAGTGTGTATATATACCTAGGTTAAGTATTACATATTATTTAGTCCAATGATTCAAGTAGGAGGTAGAAGATTAGGATCTTCATTTAGGCACCTCGAGTTATCATAGATGTCATGTATGGGGTAGGAAGAACATGCTTCCATTTAGGAACCCCTTGAATGTTCACCACTTCACTTGATGTAAAAACAACCAAGGAGGGTCACGAACTAGGATTAGCACAATAACATAAATAACCTAACTAAAGAGAAATCATCAAATCATGTGAGGATTGTATGTAGGACAACCCAAGTTGTTCCATAATCACTCATTCATCAAGATCTAAGCTTGACATGATTTGTGGGTTAAATACCCTAACAAAACAGAAAGTATTTGAGGTTTCAACCTCTGATTTATAGTGTCTCAACCTTGTTTTTAAGCTTAACCAACCATAAGAGAGGTTGTAAGCATTAGGACATAGGTGTGAGATGTGTTAAACACAAGTTGGATAAGTTTAAGCAACCTTTTGAAGAACATAAAACAAAACAGAAAGTTTGTGGACAATTTCGGAGCAATTCCAGGTCTGATTTCTCCATGGAGAAACCAAGGAATCAAACCCCATGATTATCCAAGCAAATAGGAAGAAGAATCAAGTGATTTCATTAAGAAATGAGCAAGTTATGCTCATTTTTGTGCAAGGTTGTGAATCTGTCCGAAAATGCAGCTTCTTGCAAGAACTTGAGAGTGTTTAGGAGAGGTTTGAGAGTGTTGAAAGTGTTCAAGTGCTTGGAGGACCTTGGGTACTTATAGGGGAGTGATTAGGGTTGTTTTGGGGAGATAATTAAGGCCAAAACTCGGTTTAAACAAGGTTATCCCGCTCAAAAAATGAATCTGGTCGCGAGCTGAAGTGTTTTCTGCAGACTTGATGGCCATGCGGCCCGCTTGAGGTATTAGGGTAAGTCCAGGCGGGCCGCCCGGGCTTGGTTATTCAGAATAAAGTTTCAAAATTTACAATTTAGCCCCTGAAGTTTCATATTTGATCCCTTTAGATGCATTCTTGATAGTTTAGGGACTTGTTTTAGCATATAGACATAGTTTAAGGTACATTTAAGCATGGCGATCAAAACCGAAGTATAATTGAGTGTATAAGGATCATAATCAAGTTTTGTTTACGTTCAAAACACGTTTTGGGCATAAGTTTAGTTTAATTACAAGTTTAGCACATAGTTTCCAAGAATTACGAATAAGTATCAATTGTTCCACGAAATTGAACGTAAGAGACTATATAAAGTATGTGTGTCGTGTAATTGACGAAATACGAGGTTTATTCACAATCCAAGTCTCGGATTTTACATCGCTTTTAATGAAAGAACGATTACAAGACTACGAAGTTTCCAAAAATAGTTTTACAAACGATGGTTACTAAATATAGAAAGTATGAAAACGCGGGGCGTTACATAAACTTCCATGTAAAATGTCTTTTTTTACGTATGAGTGTCGAATGCGCACCTTTTTGTTTGGGAATGTCGAATGTAAACTCACCTAAAATTGTTTTTACGTACGAGTGTTGAATATCATTTTGTTTCATAGGAAGGTGTTGAATGTAAAAAAAAAAAAAAAAAAAAAAACTACGCAAAGTGTCAACTGTAAAATGTTTTTTTTAAATGTCAAATGTAAACTCAGACGTAAGTGTTCTTTGACGTATGGCGTCGCAGGCCAATTTTTTTATTTTTTTACGGCGGGTGTCGAATGTCTTTTTTTAACATGTTGAATGTAAACTCTCACGTAAATTTGATATAAATATAAATTATGTCAATGTACTGAAATGTTTATTTGTTATTTTTACAGATCGTCGTTTATGGGGAAAAAAAGTTTTTAGGATGTTTTAGACTCATGTCAAAAAAGGAATAAAGATTGAAGGATCGAAGACGACGAAGATTAAGGGGACGCAAGACCTGTTGGGTTTTTATATTTTTTATATGTCGTTTACAATTGGTTTTGTGATTCTATTTTTTTCAAATGTAATTTTGTATAAATTTTTTTATGGTCATGTAAATATTACAACTTTGTGAAAATGAACATTTTGATAATGTTATTTTTAGGTGAAAGTTGTATAAGATAAAAGAGTAAATTACGATTTTGGCCCCTATAGTTATATCACTTTTACTTTTTTAGACCAAAAAAGAACTTTTTAACATCTGAGCCCCCAACGTCTTTTTTTCTAACCCTTTTGGGCCCGAACACTAACCCCATCCATTAAATGTTAGGGGTGAAAAGGGTTAAATAAAAAGACGTTAGGGGCCAAAAGGGTTAGAAAAAAATACGTTGGGGGCTCAGATGTTAAAAAATTCTTTTTTGGGCTAAAATGGTAAAAGTGATATAACCAAAGGGCCCAAAATCATAATTTACTCAAAATAAAATTATCAGAATTTTTTTATTTTATGTTTTTAATTTTTGCAAAAGTGTAAAATGTCTAAAATGTCCTTTATTGTACTTTATAACTTTTTATATTAAAAACACATTTCCCCATATATCAAAAGTCAAAATAAATCATAGCCATCCAACTCATCTTGTCAAGGGCTCACAAGAGCTCTTACGGTTAACTCGATACAGTTCTCATTTTACCCAATACCTATATATATAGGGTAAGGTTCATGCAAGAACCACCTTTATTGCGAGAACTAATGTGAACACAACCTAAAATAGCTAAAAAAACCTAACCCCCCCCCCCCCCCAAAAAAAAAAAACCTAACCCCCCCCCCCCCCTCAAGCTAAATGATAAAAACTAAACCCCCCAAAAAAAACCTAACCCCCCCCCCCCCCCCCCAAAAAAAAAAAAAACCTAAACCCCCTCCCCCTAAGCTAAAATGCTAAAAACTAAACCCCCAAAGAACCTAAAAAAATATAAAAAAACACACAAAAGTTTTTTTTTTACATTAAAATAGCAAAAAAAAAAGTTAAAAGTTAAAAAAAAAATTTGCTACTAAAAGTAGCGATTTTTTTATAAAAAATATTAAAAATAATTTGTGTGTTTTTTAGCTATTTTTAGGTATTTTTGGTTGTGTTCACATTGTTCTCGCAATAAAGGGTGGATCCTAACGGATCCTTATCCTCTCTCTCTCTCTCTCTCTCTCTCTATATATATATATATATATATGCGATGTTGAGACTTCTTCAGTAAATATAGTATGGGGAAGGATCCACTAAAAAAAGTGGATTTTGCCTAAGTAGCCTAAGTAGGATTGTGATGGTGACATGTGGCACTCCTAATAAGTAAGAATGAAGGGCATTTTGATCCTTATAAATAGGAGTGAAAATGACATGTGGCACCCCTTTTGTTTTTTAAAAATACAACAAAAAAAATCTAGTACACAAAAATATTGTACAAAAAAATATAGCACAAAAAATCTAGTAAAAAAAATCTAGCACAAAAAATCTAGTACAAAAAATCTAGTACAAAAAAATATAGCACAAAAAAATCTAGTACAAAAAAATATAGCACGAAAAAATTCAGCAAAAAAATGTAGTATAAAAAATCCAGCACAAAAAATTTAGCACACAAATATAGTACAAAAATCCAGCACAAAAAATGTTATACAACATAGAAATACAACACATTTTAGTGGGTTTTTTTAGTCTTCATATTTTATATAGCAATATGGTACTCAAATTAAAGATAAAAAAACGCTCGATTTTACGGTGAAATTTTTATGAAAAAATAATGTCGTATAAAAAAGTTATGAACGCTTAAAAAATGGGGGTGAAATATGCATGTGTCTTGCATGTGAAGAGAGAAAGTCCATAAATAGGATTTTCCCAAGATACCCTTGCACTCCTCCTTTCTCCTACACTTTTATCTTAACCATTGATTTGAAAAATGAATGATTAAGATTTATTCTCATCCTACTTAGACAAAAATAAACTTTTTATTTGATCTTTCCCTAATATAGTATTCGCAGACAAGATCCTGTTCAAGGATAAGAACATCATTCCAAATCTCAATTTATATTTGATTAAACAAGTTTTAATCACCAATAAATTAAGAGCATATATAGCCATGTTAAACCTTTGTTTTTCTAGTCTTGAGATCTTTGGCTATACTTGTCGTTTAATCAAAAAAATTTTTTTTTATCATAATACACAATTAACCTAACACACCTTTCTATTGGGAAAATATTAGTTCAAATTGATAAGCATGAAACCTTAATTATGATAATGTTAAAAATAAGTTGTATGTAGTAGGAATTGCTTAATATAGAAGATAATCATATGCCACATACAAGTTCCTACACACTCACGTCATTAAGTGTACTTGTTTATCTAAGGTTAAATCACCAAGTAATGGAGTTATCAATTACGTTAAGTAATCAAGATTATAAGGTGAAGTCACAAATAATGCCAATATCATGGAGTTATCAATTATGTTAAGTAATCAAGATTACAAGGTGAAGTCACAAATAATGCCAAGATAATACAAAATCAACACATACTACAAATGATCGATGATTTTTTTTTTTGAACGGCAAATTTGGATCACTGACGGACCACTGGAGTATCATCGTGCCACCAGCGGAACCACCCAATCATATCCATCTCCACTAGGCATAATGCCTATACACCAATTCAGGAGGAAACCCAATAAATATGGGAAAACCCCTTGTGGGAATCGAACCCAGGACCTATTGGTCCCAAAGCTTTATCTCACCCCCAATATGCCACTAGGCTACAAAGCCATGGGCAAACTAATACGAACTCAACACGTTACAAGTGAATGATGATAATTAACCAATGTTTGATGGCGAAGTTAACAAGAATCCGTCACACACTATCAAAGATAAATATATATAATGACAAAATGGGAAAGATCATAATTGATGTCTTAGGTAACTAACAACTCCTTTGAACCATCGGCAATGAGATAGAGATAGGCATGTATTCGAAGGGCTGGAACAAAGGCTAAATGGGACCTTCTGGCAAAGCAAATCTACGGAGTGATGATAGAAAGTTATTATAAATTCATGTAACTAGTTTTATACACAACGCCGCGTTGCGGCACACTCAACCAAATAATTCTTGGTGTGATAGTTAAGAGCGTAAAAACCATTGGAGCATCTCCAGTGCACACAACTAAAACCTCCATAGTTATCTCACACATTAGCAATGATTACAAACTTCCCCACAAACTTTTCTAATTGATCATTTCATCCCACAAAAATCCTTACATTTTTCATATAAAGAAAAAGAAAAAGAGTACTGTAAAAGGAAAAACAATAAAAAAAATACTCAACCAACAGATAAGAAGTAAACCTAGATCTTCATGGATTTCTTGTTGGTGGCAAATTGACTACTTTCAAATACCACGAACAGTTGATCACAAAGATCAAACACTTGGTCTAAGCTTCAACTTTTATAGCCTTACCAATTTTATTAATCATTAGTTTTTATCTTTATCAAAGTTTAATATTTAGTATATGATAATGCCCGACACCCGAACCCATACCGACCCAAAACCTGTGTCGACCCGAACTAAAGCAACCCATTTTTGAGTCGACCCGTTATGACACAAACACATAATGACTTTAACACGTTCATATGCGTAACCAAATCCAATTAAAACTCGTTTCGACTTGAGCCGCATTGATACCAAATCTGTACAGACCCAAAAGAAATAGTGTACATGCTTTATTGGTTCAGGTCAAAACAGGGCACTTTGACAAAAGTGATGATTTTGACCCGTTCACTAAGAACTGTTTTTTGACCCATTTACTAAAAATATTAACTCTCATAATTTTGCTGCAGTATTTAAAAATGCAAAACTACTGATCCGTTGACTATATATTGTGTTTTGCCCCAAAAGAGGTAATTCTGACTTGTTAGTTACGGGTTCGAGTTAGGACAACTTGTATTAGAATATTGTCATTTTGGTAATGGTCATAACAGGCTTGGGCATAATAGATATGGGTCGAGATGTACTCAGAATGAAACTTGGAACATACTTCACTGTCAGCATCTTGGTAGCAGTATATCTTAGAATACCTGCTGAAAACTAAGCTGCATTGAGAAAATGTATGATAACATCGAAGTGAACTTAAAGTATTATATGTAAAAGCGAAAGCTGAATAAGAGATAGGGATCTCACGCTTAAATTCAGACTTGACGTCTTTTCAGAAGCCTCCTACAAACGAACAGAAACATGTTGCTAAAATAAAGGGAATAGTGATTAAACTTCCATTTGCAGAAAATGCGATTTGCTTAAAGGATATGTCAACTTTTGAAAACTCATAAGAGTAGCATAACATGAATCCAATTTTTTTAGTCAAAAAGTATATGTGCCTGATGTAAACAATTTGATCAAATATTCCTTACATTGTATAGCATCATTTATTACTTGTGAATGCAAAGTGTATATCCATGTCATCTAACATAAAAAGGAATTAGGATAACATTTATCCAAAACAACTGAATAATTGTTACTCTAGAGTTCTAGTTGATTCTACTATGTTCAAACATGCCCATAATGTCTCATGATATGGCCTTAAAATTCAACAATAATCAATGATTATATCCGTCTCGGCTAATAATCTTTGTGAGGCAATAAAGATAACATTTAACCAAAGCATCGCGCATTGCGCGAGTGCAAAGTTGGTTACTATCTAGTAAATATAACATTTGATCAAAGTGTCGTGCGTTATGCGTTTCATAGGTCGTTCGAGTTTGTCATTGCTAAGGGTTTATACTAAGCCCGTAAGATATGGATTTTTAGCACTTTCAAACTTACAACCTTTATCATGATGATCATATTCTCCATGAGTCCACACTTCTTTCTAGCTCAAAAGCCTACTGCAAAGATCAAAGTAGATCAATAAAATCATCTAAACATGTGATCCATACATGACAAATAATCACCAACTACTGAGCTTTATCAAAGGCTGGAGATTAAACATGTACAACCCACCACCAAGTTACCCAATCAACACGCGACAGGCAGGTGATAGAACTGTTCATTAAAAAAAGTATATAAGCACTTAAAAATATACAGATCTAAGCCAGTATTTCCGAACATCACCCCAACTATCATTACACAAACAACAGAACTAACCTTTGACCAAAAGTTATCTCCATCGTCATAATCAAATCTATATAACCCGTGACTTGGTATAAACTTGTGTCTAGCCAGCTTTGACTCGACTCGTTTGTTGACTGAGTTGACTAAGTTTGACTATGTTGACCTGGTTGAGCCGCATATATGATCATCATCAATCAATTCTAAAAGTGAATCTCACAACACTGTTCCCACTAATCCATCACCATTGCAACCATCACCGTGAACCGTCGTTGACCGATTTCGGTTCCAATCATCTGTTGGACTACTATGCCGCCGGTGACTACTCCAGTTACCAAGACACCACCAACTTCCATTTAAGACATGGGATTGGAATCAAATGATCTAAAACAAAACTGAACGAACCAGCTGTATCTACATACTGAAAACTAACTTTGGAATCCATTGGTTTGGTAAAAAAAAGAACATGTAGAAGTAAATCTGCTCACTGGTGCTTCGCTGGAGATCAGAGATCATCAAATCTGGCTCACCGCCGGCGCCGGTTAGTCTTCGAACACACCAAGACACCACCAACTTCCATTTTAACAAAAAAATTTAACATCGGACACGGGATTGGAATCAAATGATCTAAAACAAAACTGAACGAACCGAGTGTATCTATATACTGAAAACGTCAATAGTATGTATAAGTCAAATTCGTTTTCAAAGTCCCAAGTCTCAAACCATCACAATCTAATATTCACCCTATTATGAAAATCAATGGAATAGTTTGGTTATGACTGTCACTACCTACCTAGGCTTCCGTAACCCTTACCGAAACCGACTTCAACAACTTCAAATCTTCACCAAGCCAAATCACCATGCTTTAAAGTATAAGCCGTCTAAGAATATCATTTGACTAATTGTTATTCTGAAAACAAAATACAAGAAAAATTAAATCTTTTCTTAAAGTCAAATATTCACACAACCACTTCAATCTAACTGATAAAAAGCCCTAACAATTAGGGGCATAGATTCAAACTGACCTTATGAAAACTGAAGTTTTGTGACATTAAAGTCATTCGCTTTCTCTAGGTGATCATCCGTGATTCCGGTGAACTTCACCAAACGGGTGTAACTGGAACTTCAAAAGCTCGCCGATTTGACATATCCAACCCTAATTGCAACGTTGCCCTATTCCTCGTCATTGTTTCTACACATTTAAACCTGACTACTTAATCGGAATTCATATATGTGGCCGGAAATAGTTCGTGGCTTACTTTATATGTAGAGTCGGCGTGGAGAGTTGCGGATTCACTTGAAGAACTCCCGTACAAGCTTCAATCTGCTCACTGAATCTTCACCTTATTCTCCTTGCAGGTTTGCTCCCTATAACCCTAGTCGTTCCTGCACCGGAACATTTGTGTTCACGGAATCAGTATATATGATTCTTTCAAGACTCGTTTTGAAATGATCATACAAAGAATGAAACATGCAGATGGGTTTGAATCTTATCGGAATCTGGTCTGACTTGGTCAGAATGCTAACTGTCGTGATGATCGTCCTCTACATAGCATTTGTCTTTTAAACTCCCAGTCTTTGTTCTTCATTTGGGGTCGCAGGCGCGTGCAAATCAGATGGCGACGTCGTCCTCCGCCGTGGCTCCGCCACCAGCGGCAGCGGTCATCCGCCACTCCCAGGCGAATCTGTCGCTCAGACTCTTTTTTTCTCTTTGTAATATGGTGTTCTTTGTACATCCAAGTGACAAGTGTTAATGGGTGAGATGAGGTGTCAAATGGGTGAGATGAGGTGTCAAATAACTAACATGATGAAATGAATAGGTGACACAGAGGTGTGTGCCACTGTTCATTCAACTCTCAAACTATCATATATTAATTGCGTAGAAGCCTTTGTTGTTTGGATTACCAAGTCACACATACCATATTGAAGTTGAGATTCCTTGAAACAATGGCGTCTCTGAGAATTCATGTACCCTGTTCGAACTTAAAAAAATGTGCCCTTATACCTTAACGATAAACAATGCAATTACGAAAATTACAAAATCGTAGTATTCGATAAACAATGAATTACGAAAAATAAGAAACTTATAGTATTCAAATGAGTTACATTACAAACCGTAATAACTAATAAACTAATAGCTAACCAATGATTCGTGCAGCCCTCCTTGCATTCTTCATAGTAAATTGGTGGATCAACTCTTTACAATTTATATTATCTAAGACTTTGTTTTCAATTAGTAATGGGCTCAATTAACCTAGTGGGCTAAATTCTAAAGTCTAAACCATAAAAATATGATTTGTAAATGAGCCTTACTTGAAATTGGTATGGGTTTACTATTTAAAAAAAAATTAACATATATATATCGGGTTTTTTTTAAACCACATGCCCTGATGAATCACAGGCCCTGTGCGGAAGTCCTCCCCGCACACCATCTAAGCCTCCCCTGCCTCAAAATGTCGTTAGTAAGCTTTTGGTGCCCGGTAACTTTGGTTTCCACATATCTCACACTTAAATATCAACAGACAACACCAGGGCACTTCCTCTCAACATCTTCCTTGATAGTTTCAAGATACCTGAAACTCCTAAGAACAAAGCTCCTGTCTGTTTCTTTCTTGGACAGTGTCCTCCTTGTGGAAAAGCAGTTTCACTATACCTTTTCTTAGACAGTGTCCTCCTTGTTGAGAAGCAGTGAAACTATACCTTAGACAGTGTCCTACTTGAGATGTTGACAGTAAACTATACCTTTTGATTATAAGCCATTAACTATGGCCCTTAGAACATCATCCCCTGCGATTGCCCGTAAGTTTCTTATAAACCTGGAATTCGAAATCTTATTTTTCTAAAACTGATAACATGCCGATTATTAGATTAAATTCATCAATAATGAAGGCACAAAATGAAGAAAAGATCAAAGTGAATAAACTTACATGATACTCATGCTGGAGTGTCTTGATCACAACCATCTTAGAAGAACTCAAATAATCCATGAGGCGCCTCATCAAACCATTGATACCCATAAGTTGTGATGTTGGTATCCTTAGGGACGACGCCTCTAGAGAAGTAACTTTTACAAATTACAATGAACATTTAAGATACCAAGGTCTAACCAAACATCATTGACACCCAAATTGAATTTTATGAAGAACTAATTCTAATTCTATTTCATAGTAAAACATGCTAGCCTTGTTTCCATATTTTATATTCAACAAACTTAAAAACAAAACTTATATTTCAATTTCATTGAGTGTTAATGAACCAAGCTCATTAAAATGATAAAATAGATGTTTGCTCACCAGTTAACGAATCAATTTGGAAACTAATGATGTAAACTGTAAGAATATGTGTGTTCATGTGATGTGTTGGAAATTTTAGTGAAAATGAGTTTTTCACTAAATATTTTGGACATCAATAATATTTATATATGTGTTGTTTAAATATTTATTTATGGTTTGTGTTCAAATTATGTCCAAATAGAGCTAAGATGAAGGAGATATCGAAGCTTGAAGTTGTATGTTTGGAACAAACAAAGATGAATAAAATGGATTAGTTTTGTCAACTTGTCCCACATGGGTGGGATGACAAAACTTAAAGTGGTTTATAAGGAGGAGCACTCCTTGTATATTGTTTCCTTAAAGGCAAACACTAGTGGGGACTCTAAAGGGTGCGGAGCACCCTTACTCGTGCACATATGCGCGCGTGCCGTGGGCTATAGGCCCTATGTAGTGCACTTTGAACTTCGCACACCGCCTTTGTATTTTTGTTCATGAGCGCGTGGTCAGATACATGGCGAGTCCGCTTATGGCGCACCCTTGGGTGGCGTAGGCGGATGCCATGGAATGTCGATGCGGCGCGAGCTCCTTAGGCGCATGGCGCACGTCATTGGCTAGGGCGGAGAGTGCGTGTGGCGCATGAGTATGGATGGCGCATGACCGGGTGGCGTCCTGGTATGCGTAGTGGCATCCGTGTGGCGCATGAGTATGGATGGCACATTACCAGGTGGCGTCCTGGTACACGTAGTGGCATCCGTGTGATGTGCGGCTCCATATGGCGTGGCGTAAGGTCCATGTAGCATGATGCATGGACTGCCAACTCGGTTCAGGCAGTAATATAAGTACTAGTTGGACAATAGCCATGATGCGGGTCCGCCTACGCACATGCGCGACCAGGAAAACTGGTCAACCACCAGTGAGTTAATGTCTAACTGGTCTCAACTAATTTAATTCTGTCATGAATGGAAATGAGCGTTTCGAGTTGACCACTTTAATCCATTTGATTGAACCTTAATATTGTATGTTACAATATTAAATATCTTGTTTAGTACAAGATTAATGAGAAATTAAAACCTATTGATTACAATGTTTAATATCTTGTTTAATTGTCTAACTTATGACAATATTGATTGAGTTTTAATTAGCTCTTTATGTGTATGATTATAAAAAGAACGAGGACTCATTCTAAAAAGATATGAGAGAGATACACCAAAAGGAGGTTCTTTTTGTTCCATGGAATTTTAGAGATGAGCACTCTCTAAATTATCCTTTTATCAACTTCATCTTTTCCATAACACCAAATTATACCCGGTGTAATCTCGGGCGTGAGAGCCATCTCCGGCAGTACAACTATTGTTTCGGTTGTTGTATCCTGGAAACAGACCGTCTGAGAGGAGGCGCGGAATCTGTTTTAATGGCCCCGTGTCAAACACGATCCTTAACCAAAACCGTCAACGATAGTTTGTTCATTCTTGCAGCGGAGGTTCGTACAAGATGGTGCGGTTGAAGTTCTTCCAAAGACGCTGGCTTGAATCAAGGTTGGTACAATGTATTTGTATTTTATTTATTTTTCATATAGTCTTGTAACCGGATTGTACTATCATATTTCCTACGAATAACGAGAGTCTCGTTATTATATATTTTGTAATATATTTTTATAAAAAAGTGAACCTAGTTCCTAAAATCTTAAAACAGACTTTCGTGAAGATTGTTGCTACAATCTTAGATCCCTTCTCTACGAGGATTTAGGTTCACGAAAGTTAAAATATTTAATGGGATTTTGTTAAAATCTTGTAAATATTTTTTGGGAAATATATATGTAGTACAAACGAGTCGGATTAATTTTATGATTGGAGTACAATTTTTAATACGAATACCGTGTTACAAAAACGAACGTTTTGATTCAAGTTTTGGAGTTTCATGGCTTGTGTTCGTGTTTAGATAAACCGAACCATATACAAAATAAAATGTATTTCAATATGTTTTGAAATACTAAATTTTCTAATGAGCGTATTAGAAAAATTTATTTTGTAACCCCTTAGAAAAGTGTTTGTAACGTTTAATATCTTTTTAATAAGCTTTTAGTAACCATAATTGATATATTAATTTTGGTTTTAAAAGTCTTGAAATATATTTATTTTCTAATTAGCATATTAGAAAATAATTATTTTATAAAATAACTTGTTTTAATATCTTCTAACGAGCGTGTTAGAAACGTTGTTGGAAGAATAACAAGATAAGAACTTTTTATCTCTAACGAGCGTGTTAGAATTTTATAGAATAATAAGTTTTAATATCATCTTTGATATCTAATGAGCATGTTAGATACGATGATTGTCTAAAACTAACTTGTTAAAAGACGATTAGATTTTCTAACGAGCGTGCTAGAAAATATACGTTTAGATTTTCTAACGAGCATGTTAGAAAATATTATTATTTCAAATAATTACCGACGAGCGTGTTGGAGACAATTATTTTGGATAATAAACCTTGTAACGGTTTCGTCTAAACTATTAAATTTCTAACGAGCGAGTTAGAAACGGATTTTTTCCACATATGTTTAAATGATTTTTATTTGTTTATTTCTAATTCGCGTATTAGAAACAATCTATATTTTTTATAAACTTCGAAACAAATTTTGTAATCGATTATTTCTAACGAGCATGTTAGAAACGATTTAAAGAGTTTGATAGTTGTTTATTTTCTAACGCGCGTGTTAGAAACGATTTAACGACTTTGTCAATTGTTTATTTCTAACAAGCGGGTTAGAAAACGTTTATTTTATATAAACTAAAAACGGCTTATGGCAATAAATAATCGTTAGTTTTTCTAATGGGCGTATTAGAATTAGTTTATCTTATAACCAACTATTTTAACGATTTGCAATCGTTAATTTCTAACGAGCGGGTTAGAACCGGGTTAACTATGATAAACTATTTAAGATGATTTGTAATCGTTTTATATATTTTCTAACGAGCATGTTAGAAAATGTAAGGACCTTCAAAAATGTCCCAAAATGACCCGGAAGTGAAAACCCGGACTCCTAAAACCCTAATCCATATCAAAAATAAAAAAATAAAAACAGATTTTTGGTCCTCTCGCGGGCCGCGTAAAACATCAGAAGGACCTCACGCGGGCCGCGTCAAATCCCTTTTGACCGGATAAGCGTTCCCGGTCCACGTGTCACCTAGTGGTGCACAAAAAACCCGAACCCGGACCCGAAAAAAAAACCCGGAACCGGGTATTAAAAAACCCGGGTTTTTTTTATACCCGAACCCGACCCTACCCGTAGGGTAGGGACCGGGTATGCATATTTGGTCTAAAACCTGAACCCGGAACCGGTTTTTTTTATACCCGGTTTATACCCGAAACCCGGTTTTTATAATACCCGAAACCCGGTTTTTAAAGAGCAAACTAATACGTTTATGGGACTCTCCTTGTAATTTGTAGAAAGCGTTCACTGTTAAATTAAAATCTGAAAGTATTTTTTTTTTCTTGCAGGAAACTTTCCCTCGAGCCTTAGACCAGAGTCCCATTTTTCTTCTATCCTTTTTGTTTTTGGTTTAAAAGCCCAAATTTGACCAACACCAACAATGGTAAGTGAACGACTCTTTTAAAGACCGTTTTTTTGTGTTTTTGCGTTTTTTTTAACAACTAAAAACAAATCTAGGGTTTAATAACTTATTCGCCCCTGTGTGGCTCTGTGTATCGACTTTACAGTGTGAAACCCAAACATCCAGTACTGAAGAATCCTCACTCCTCAGCCGCTCGCCACCACTGACTACTCGTCTCCAGCCACCTGCATCACTCGTCTAGCCTTCTCCAGCCACAACCGCTCTTCTTAGCCGCGCCAATTCGCCATTCCTTTCCTAATTCCTTTCAATCACCCGAATTTTCAGGTAATTACTTGCTTTTCATTGCTAATTCTATGTGAAATTACGTACACTAATTGTCTAATTAGTTGTTGAATTGTTGGATTGATGAATATTTAATTCTATGATTCTTGTTTAGACTTGTGATTATTGGGCTTACTTAAATCAAATTCTATATTGGTACATTGTATTAATCTTTGCATACTAACTGTTTGATGAAATGTTTATGTGAGAGTTTTCATCTTCAAATCAGTATTTTCAAGATTTGTTGCCCTGCTTGATGAAATGACTATCATTATTTTATCGTGTTCTGTACTTATGACCAGCAAAAAAAAAATTTCTTCTGACTTCAGTCAACCGAATTTAATGTTGTGGTTGAATATTTACTGCAGAATTTTAATGCACAACTAATATACACAACAACTCAAAAATGGCATCGCAAAGTGCTACGTCTTCCGTTGGCGTGGGTTCTACGGCTACCAAAGCAAGCGTCGTGGAGGTTATTCCTACAACTCGAAACCAAGAAGTTTGGGTTCATTACGAGTTATGTAAAATGTCGTTTGGACCAAACAAAGCTCGATGCGTTCATTGTGGAACTTTGTTGAAGTCTGATTCGAACACGACGTTGAAAAAACACCTGTCAATGTATTGCAAACTTTTGAGGAATGATCTGAACCAAGGTCAACCACCATTGTCAAGCGACGGGAAAATTTGGCATTATGACGTCGAGTCGGTTCGCGAAGGATTCGGAAATTTCGTGATTCAACAAGGTTTGCCATTTCAATTCTTTGACAACCAAAGATTGACCCGTCTCATCCAAAGAGTTCTACAACCACGTTATAACCAAGTAAGCCGCACTACTCTTCGACGTGATTGTCTAAAAGCGTGGAAACAAGCAAAACAACAATTGTTTTCGACTTTTCAAAGTTTAAAAACCGGTGTGAATTTGACATGCGATGTTTGGTCGGCACCTCATGGGTTACCCGAATCGTACCTTTGTGTTACCGCACATTGGATAGATCCCTCTACGTGGCAAATGCAAAAGCGTACGATTGCTTTTGAGTTATTTCCTTATCCACATACCGCAAACAATTTGTTTCAACTTTTAAAAGAAGTAATCGATGGTTATAACTTTGGTGACAAGTTGTTTGCTATCTCTTTTGATAATGCATCCAACAACACCGCCGCGGTCACACAACTAAAGTTAAGATATAAACCGACTTGCGACGGTGTTTTTTTTCATAGCCGTTGTGTGGCACATGTTATCAATTTAGTTGTGCAAGACGGTTTAAATGAAATTGTGGATTTGAGAAAAAATTTAAACAAATGCTACAAGATATTTTTGCTACTAGCAAGGGAATATATATGCGATATAGAAAATATTGTAAAGAATCGGGTGTTAAAAGTTTGGGTGCTAATTGGGACGTAGCGACTCGATGGAACTTGACTTGTAGCATGTTTGAAAGCGCATCAAAAAACGAAGACGACCAAAAAGTATGCACTTTGATGTAATCTTGTTTAATTATTAGGTTTCAAGCATTAAGACTTCTAGTTCTTATGATTTAACAAAATTATGTATGCACTTTGATGTAATCTTGTTTAATTATTAGGTTTCTAATTATAAGCATAGTTCCGGTCGGGTTTTTTTAATACCCGGTGCGGGTTTTTTCCCAACCCGATGCATACCCGAACCGTACCCGATGAATACCCGAACCGGACCCGAACCCGGAAATAGGGTATTATAATACCCGGGTTTTAAAAAACCCGACCCGAACCCTACCCGAACCCGGGTATATAGGGTATACATTTTTGGTCCCGAACCTGGACCCGGACCCGACCCGGTTTTAAAAAAAACCCGATTTTGTAAAACCCGATCCTACCCGAACCCGATCCTACCCGAAACCCGGTTTTTAAAAAAACCCGATTTGTGCACCACTAGTGTCACCCACGTGGCATGCCTACCAGTGACACGGATGCCCTAATCTACGACTAGGTGCCCTCGTGGGCCGCGTAAAGGTTAAGGGTGGGCTTACGCGGGCCGCGTAAGACCCATTTTTCAGCTATAAATGGAAGGGGCCATGAGCAGTTAACTGGTGTCGAAATTTCAATCAAAATCACGAAGTATACTGCTCAAAAGTCAAAATTACAATTCACAGTAGTGAAGGGCTGCTACGATACAGGGTATTAACTCGATCGCTGCTACGATTCAATGTCCGATCGATTGAAACTATCCGATGGATGTTTAAGTGCTGCCCACATTAGGGCAATACTTTGTCATTCGTCGTGAATTCGATGGATGTTTAAGTATAGCACTTTGTCATTCGTTGTGAGGGTTTTAATCTCGTGAGTTATCGTAAATGCTGTATTAATTACTAACCTAGTTCGTGTGCATTGTTATTTAAATTATGTTACAAGGCTAATCAGTAGGCTAAACTCTGCCCGTTTAAATCTGCAATGTGAGTCATTATCTTTTATCAAAAGTATTTTACAATACTCCATTTTCAAATGTTATAATTACAGGGATTAAGTCGTGGTTATCTTGAATCACTGGCTAGTGGGGTATTGTGCACATTACTAATTTCTCATGGTTAGGCTAATAAATCCTAACAGTGATAATCATCACTACTTGGGGAAAGACCCAATAGTGGTATGACCATCGTCACCAGGAGGTGACACGGCGCCAGATAAAAATAAGATAGAAGCCATTGTAATCGCTCTTATACTGTAATTTATAACTATGTGTCGTTTTATCAAATTGAGTGACTCGCCAGTATTTCCCCATTGATAAAATATTTTTAAAACATGTTTCAGGCAACCTGCTGTGAATCAAGGAAAACGTGCTACGGAGCACTAACAAGCTTGAAGAGATGGCTTAGTTAAAATAAATAAACATGTTTTGTAAATCAGGGAATTCCCTAGTGAAATTCCTCTATTGTAAATTACGGGGTTATCCCGAATTATGAAATAAAATAATCGGGTATTTCAAGTTTTAAAAGATCCTGTAAAATCTTCCATTGTCAACTCAATTAATAAATACCACGGGTTCCTGTCCCGCGGCTCCTGAGCGGGTAAAACCGGGGCTGGGGCCGTGACAGGAAAATGTGGTATCAGAGCCACTGATTTAAGCCTATTAAGTATTTAAAAATACTTAATTTTCCTGATTACTGTCTTGTGATTATGTGTTTTTAACTGACTACTTGTTAGTTACAGTATGGGTAAGCAAAGAATCTCGGACATCTATCGTCAATTAGATAGTTTACCAAAAGATAAGGGAATTTCATTCCAATCAAATTCCTCAAGATACTCCGCAGATACTGAGGAAGGAATATTTGTTCGTAAGGCACAGTATGAAAAACCACTTACCCCTAATAAAAGAAGTATGATTATTAGAAAAAAGTCAAGAGAAAATAAGGAAGTCACAACCAAAAGGAGTGATGATCAATAAGGAAACTCAGGAAACCGGTGATAAACCACCATGGGAAGATGAGTTAGATGAACAATGGGTAAATCTTTATATGTTAGCCACTGTAGCAGTAAATGGTAACTTATGATTGAACCATCAAACCAGTACCGGTACCTATGTCACCTATAAGCCAGAAATTTTAAAGAAACCTGCCTATTAGTTAAACCACTTAGTAAAAAAAAATGACAAACTAAAATAAATTATTAATGCACAATCCCTAGTATATTTTAAATTTCAATTGTACTTTGTAATATATATATATATATATAATCGAAATATTTCATATTTTTACTTAATTTTCTGATTGCCATTCTGTGATTATGTGAAAATTCAAGTTACAAACATTTAACCTGGAATTTTGTATGTTTCCTCATATTTACTAAACAGCATGAATGAGTTATCTGAAGCCCTTCAGAATCTCAATCTCTATCCTGTTAATATGGAAGTTTCCAGAGACTTTGCCGGGTATTGTGATGACAGAGAGGAACCTATGGAATTTCAAACCCAACCTCTGGAGAAACCTATGCCAAAGAAGAGAAGAAGAATTGTGGCCTGGAGGCGTGTGCGTAGGAGGAAACCAGCAACACGGAAAGTTGTAAAGACGGAGGATCCCAAAGGTAAAGGCAAGGAAATAGAGATTGGGGAAAGTTCCAGGAATAACCAGGAAATGCCACCCTGGGAGGAGTTGGATCATAAACTGGCACTTAGTGACCTCATCGGACTTGCCGGTGAAAACCTTTTTAATTACCCAGCAGAAGCACAACTTCCAGTTGACCTAGAACCTGAAATCCCAGATCCTATTATCCACTCCCAACCTCTACCAGCAGAATTAGAAGAATGGTGGACCACCGACTGGCAGTTTCAAAATCTCCTAAACAACCCTAATACCTTTTTCCCTCAGACCCAGAACCTTCACTACACCCACCTATGAGCATGGAAAATCTGGCTGAACTCCGCCATTATGGCGAGGAGCTGATTGATGCAGGGAACCGAATTAGGGAAGCAGGGGAAAGGATATCTTGGAAGTACGATGAAAGGGAACGTCGTTTCTAAGACGCCAGCTGAAGGGGATGATGTGACCGGGGTTATGTGATTGTAGGAATATGTGTATAATAATAATATAATAATAAAATATAATTATGTGAAATAACTAAAAATAAAACTTTGTAAGATAACCAGTTTGTACGAATTCCTATTATATATAAAATATTGAAAGTTGAAAAATCAACAATTTTGGCTATACTTGTTAACGTGATTAGGTGCAATTATTTTATTATGTTTGGTTATTAATTATTTTATGCTAATTACTTATATAAATTAATTACCAGATGGCACGCGCTGGTAATGAACAAGTTAACGAGGGTAACCAATCTGAGCAAAATCATGAAGATCAATTTCTGAATAGGCAAGATATCGAGAATATCGTTGCTCAGGGAATAGCCAATGCTATTCCAGCAATACTTGCTGCTGCTCGAAATCCAATTGAACCTCAACAAATTATTCCTAGCAAACGTACACACGGTGACAATTTCAGTAATAGTGTAAATGGAGGCGGCAACCATACTAATAACAACAACGATGGAATGCAAGCCCCGCTCCTTAAAAAAATGAAAGCTGCAACGCTTGGTTGCACTTACAAGGAGTTTCTTGCCTGTAAACCGGCTGAATTTGCAGGCAACGAAGGGGCGACTGCTGCACTGCGTTGGTTAGAGAAAACCGAGGCAGTGATTAAAATAAGTAAATGTGCTGAGGAAGACAAGGTCATGTACGCGTCACATCTTTTTAAAGAAGGGGCGCTAGAATAGTGGAATACAGTACTACAAGCAAAAGGAAGCGATGTGGCCTATGCCATGAGCTGGGAAGAATTTAAGCGGCTGGTGGAAAGAAAATTTTGCCCCGAATATGAGAAAGAACAAATGGCGAATAAATTTCTGAACCACCGGATGGTGGATGTAGACTGTCGAGGGTATACTTCGACATTCTTCGAATATGTTACAGTGGTACCAACCCTGGCTTCGCCAGAACCGGTACTTATTTCCCGTTATATTTGGGGATTGATTGGCGAAATCCGTGATATCGTCAAGGCTGCGAGACCTCGCACTATTGACGATGCAGTGGAATTAGCCAACACTTTGACTGACGGACTAGTACGTACGCGAGAAGAAAATAGAAAGAAGGAAGTGGCCCAAAAGATTACCCAGGGATTTCGGATGGGTAACCGTAGTAATTTCAAGAGAAAGGGAACCGGGCAATCTTCCACTGTTCCATTTTGCAATGCCTGTAAAAGGAAGCATTTTGGAAGATGCAAAGGGTATTGCAATTTCTGCAAAATCCTGGGGCACCAAGAAGAAGATTGCAGGAAAAAGAAAGCAACAATCTGCTATAACTGCGGAGAAGCTGGACATTTTAGACCAGACTGCCCGAAATTGGCTAAACCAGCTGACAACAAAACCAAACCTGCAGAAAGAGCTACCAAGAGAAACGCAAGAGCCTTCTAGTTGACTACTCAGGAAGCAGAACTAATTCCTGACGTGATAACTGGTACGTTCCTAGTTCACAACGTTTATGCAACAGTATTATTTGACTCTGGTGCAAACCAAAGTTTTATAAATACTTCATTCTGCCAAGCTTTTAACCTACCTTTAACCAATCTTAGGCAGATTTTCACGGTAGAAACGGCAGATGGGAATTCTGTTAATATAGATAAGGTTTTGCGAGAAGAAAAGATAGAACTTTTAGGCCATGAATTTTCTGCAAACCTATTACCTATGAAGTTAGCCGAATTCGATGTTGTATTAGGAATGGATTGGTTAGTAGCCAACCATGCTCGAATTCTTTGTGATAAGAATTCCATAGAAATACATACACCCACAGGAGAATTAGTGGTGATTACAGGAGATAAGCCACGTAAGCCAATGAAATTCATTTCAGTAATGAAATTGGCCAGTTATTCAAGAAAACAAGAAGTAGTGTATATGATGTCAGTAATCCTTAACACTAAAGGTAAGGAACTCAAAAAAATTCCAGTAGTATCAGAATACCCAGAGGTATTCCCAGAAGAATTACCTGGATTACCACCTGATAGGGAAGTAGAATTTAGAATCCATTTAATTCCTGGAACTATACCGATAGCCAAGGCACCTTATCAGTTAGCACCCACCGAATTGCTAGAATTGAAAAAGCAGTTAGATGAATTACTAAGCAAATGATTCATACAACCTAGTTCATCCCCATGGGGAGCTCGAGTGTTGTTTGTGAAAAAGAAAGATGGTTCAATGAGAATGTGTATTGATTACAGGGAATTGAATAAGGTCACAATTAAGAATCGATACCCATTACCTAGGTTCGATGATATTTTCGATCAACTTCAGGGAGCTAGATACTTTTCTAAGATAGATTTACGCTCCGGATACCATCAATTGAAAATACAAGAAGAAGACATACCTAAAACTGCTTTCAGAACTAGGTATGGTCATTACAAGTTTACAGTCATGCCTTTCGGATTAACAAATGCTTCTGCAGCATTTATGGACATGATGAATAGGATCTGTAAACCGTACCTAGATAAATTCGTAAGTGTCTTCATCGACGATATACTTATTGTAACACCTCAAAAATTCACGTCCTATAATGCGTTGACACGTGTCATAAAGTTTGAACGTGTGAAAGAATGTTATAAAAGGACTAAAGTTGACAAACATGGAAAGTATGTGATTATACGGATTCTAAGTGTCAACAGTGAATAAATATACTTCCTAATAACCCTACATGATGTTCATAACGTCAAACGAATAAATCATGGATCATACGAAGCTAAAAGTGAGAGATTACAAACTACAGGGGTCAAATGTGTCAACATGTTAAAGATATACCTCTGAGTGATCTTTTGACAAACCCAAAGCTTTGTAAATATAATTTATGCTCACTAGAATGCACGATTAAAATTTCATAAAGTTTCGTTATCGTATGAGAAAGTTATGACCAAATTCGTATGCGAGGGGTTAAAGTGCAAACATTGGAAATTAAGACTTTTCGGGTTAACCAAAGGTGTTCAGGGACTTGACAAAGAGGGTATAAGTCCTAAAGCCCTTGTGGGTAATTATAAGGGGGTCATAATGCAAGAAGTAACCTTAGTTGCCCCTTCGCGAAGCCAAAGGACAAGTTGCCAAACAATTAAAAATTGAAAATCTGATTTTGAGGGCCTAGCGGCCCGCGTGAGGATGTTCAAATTGTGAGGCGGGCCGCGTGGGGACGTCAGGTGCAGAAAAAACAGGTAACAGCCTGTTAAACGCGATTTTAACCAATAAGGCCGGTAATTCTCACTTGTGGACGACCCCTAGGCACCCCTAAGCACTAGGGAACAAGTGTTGATCAATTGTGGTGGGTTGTAGACCCCAAGTGTCAAAGAATTGTGGTGATTAAGGTGCTATATAAGGCCATTATGTGCAACATTGTTCATCACACATTCATCTGCATTTGTGATCAATTCTGGAGCTCTCAAGCAGGTCCAACTGATCATATCTAGTGCATAGGACTCTTGTAAGTCTACTAGTCCTTCTTTAATTGAGTTTAGCTTGTTTAATTAGCTAAAAGTCAAACCGTCGTAATTACGGTTTGACTTCGAGATTAGTCAATAATGGCTCAGTCATATCTCGAATTGAAAGTAGTTATGAGTTGGTATTTATGTGGGTAATAAAACCTCAAAAGGGTTTCCCCTGATCACCACTCTAACCAGGTCAAAAGTCGGGTCAAACTCTTAAGTAAAAAGTCAACAGGATGCTTAAAATGTCATTTATGCATAATTAGCTATCTAGAACATATATAACCTGTTTGATCATTGTTATAACTTAGTAATAAGTGTAAGAACATGTCCAAACATGTTCAACCCGACTATTTCCTGTTTAGACCCGGTTCGGAACCGAAAGTCACACAGTTTGACTTTCACTTTGACTTTCAGTTCTGACCCGTTTAGGCATGTTTTAGAAATGCCTCAGAGCTTTAATTGGATTAGGATACATGTTAGAACAACCCCCTGTGATTATACACCTTGGTTCATTAGTTATCCAATTAATATGCATATTTCCGGTAATTGCTCATATGTTGACCGTTATGCCCTTATTACCTTAAAAAGTGATTTATGAAAATGTAAAAGTGTAGAAACCTTAAATACTGATATATAAACTTGTATGCAAAGTTTGACATCAGTTTGACTTGTAGATTAAGAGTTATGCTCAATATCGCTAAATTAATACTTTATGTTAATAAAATGGCGTAATTAGCGTATAGCCTAGTTAAGCCTACTTTTTGGTATCAAAATTAATACCCAATGATGTAATATATTATTTTGATATTTTTAAAGATTTTTAATTAATTTTAGGCTGAGCATAACTCATAGTCGTAGGCTTAATTCGGTAAATGTCGGTTTTGCCCTTACGGGCCATAAAATGAGTTTTACATATCTAAACGACTCCAAACCTTTTGCTACTGATCACATATGATAAATAATTTATTTTAAGCCTTCTGGAAATATAAAAATATCAGATTTAAGTATCAAACCCGGAAATGGCCTTTAATCACCTTATTTAGCGTTTTTAACGCATAGTATGTTTTAAAATCATATTGAACATACCCGGGTTGATACCTACTGATATATGAGGCAAATTATGATATTTTAACAGTAAGAAAAGGTTGAATAACTCAGACTTCGTTTTTGAGCTTTTCGGCTTATGTGAAATTACCAAAATACCCCTACGGGGCATAGTTTGGTTATAAATGATAAATTTCACATATATGATTTAGCCTACTGTTATAACTCATCAAATTGAGTATGTTTGCTGTTTACATCAGACCTGTAACTCAGTTAAACATCTAAACGCTTTTACAAACTTTAAAATGACCAAACTACCCCTACGGGGCATAGTTTGTGTTTAAATTAGTTCGGGGCATAATGAAAGACATCCTACTGATGTTACAACATATTTGAAGCATATTAACTTAGGAAACCTGTATATGGCTCTTACGGATACCCGTTACGCTTATTTCGCGTTCGGTTCGGTTTATGTAACAAGTTTACATAAATTAGCCGAAACGGGTCAAACCTTATCGGTTTAATCTCAAAATCCAGAATGTGCATGAAGGACCCATATTAAACAAGTATCTGAACTTGTCGGGTCTAAATCACATTCTATCCGGTCTTCGCCTAATCGTGCGTACGAACCGTATCTTTGAAACTAGCCGGTCTAAGCTTAAGCTTAATAAAAGACCCGTTAGTATTCTAATAGGTTATATTAAACCTTCGTTCCAGATTAGGAGAACCAGTAAAAGCTACGTGCATTTTGCTTATTGTGATTTATACTTTGCATCAGGTAAATACTTTTAACTTATTTTCCCTATACGGGCTTGGGTTACGGTACATAGCGTACCGCTTGATCGGGCATCAAATCTCCACGCTTAGTGGGTAGTTGAATAATTTGATCGGCTCGTTTTAAACAGTCTTGTTTACTTTACAGCCTTTGGGGGGTTAATGACCATGTCCCGGATATCCCTGGCATCATCTTACGAGATGGCCACGACCTGAGCACGGGGTGTAGGCGTACTCCCGTGTATAACTCATTGAAGTGGTGTGTTTATTGAGCTTTAACCCGGACTAGGTCCGGGCTACTGAACGCATAAGTAACATGTAATTCGTTCACAAGATTATAATATTAAATAATTCTCCCAAGTTAAAAGATTAAATATTGCCTCTGTGCATTTTAATCAGATTATAAAATATTTATGCCATGTGCATCCAAACCAATTTTTAAACCATTTTCCAAAATGAGTCAGTTGATTGTATTTACCAGTGTAAACTGACGTATTTTCCCAAAAAGACTAAATGCAGGTACTAAACGTAATTGGCTGGATTGTCTCCTTAGCATCAATAAAGAGTCTCGCAAGTTTAAATGACTGAAGTCTGTTGAACTATTGTTTCCATTTTATGTTCGATCCTTCTGTGGATAAACTTCCGAATATTGTGATAGTTGATATTACAATAATAAATTCGGCTGTATTATATTTTCAATTGCTTCCGCTGTGCTTAATAATATTGTGTTGTTTGACCATTACGTTGCCAACCATGACGTCACGATACTCCCCACCGGGCCCACCGGTGACACGTGGAAATTTGGGGTGTGACAGGTTGGTATCAGAGCCAACACTGAGTGAATTAAACACTAGCCTTAGTGTTTAATCTCAGTTACACAATTGCACATATCTAAACCTTCTGAGTCTAGACTTAACATAGGAATAATCTTAATCCTAATATGGAAATTTTTGCTTCAAATTTTTACGTCGCCAAGCGAGGAAGCTGAACTAGGGATTCTCCACACCGGAGCCTTGAAATGCTGAGCTTCGTACAGCGACCAAGATGAGACGTGCAACCAAGGAGAAAGCATTCAGGAATTGAATAAAGAAGAAACTCCTATTGCTGAAGATCGTTTCCTTAATAAGTCCTTATAAGGACACAATTATCTTTCAGTCCCTCCAAGGACACATTATTCCTTTCAAGTCCCACTGAGGGCAACTTTATACTTTTATTTTTATATAGTGGAATGATTAAGTTTAAACTTTCATTCTAAATAAGGAATATTAAATAAATGTAAAAATAACATTTCTTTTATAAGATCTACCATTATTATAAAATGGCAAAGTCTAAAAAGGACAAGACCTAGCCACGTGTCATTTTAAGACCGGGCCAAGATGATAGTTCCATAATTAGATTTAGATCCATATTAACATCTCAATTTAAAATTGTTCTGCGTTAATTATTAATTAAGAATCTTAAGTGTGAAACCTAGCCTACGAGTCAATTTTAAGACCGGGCCAAGATGGTAAGACCTGTTTAAAAGATTCAAATCTCTGTTAACATCTTAAAACGTGTTAACACTCCTGGCAGACGTGATTCATTAAAAATCGCACACGTCATGTTGAAATAGGATTCTTCAAAAGACTCCTAGCCCAGTTTAATGATCTCTGAATCCTGGGTTTACACCATTAATTAAGATGATCATATTTTAAACCATACGTGGTAACATAATGCCTACGGGCCCTACTCATTTCCATATGAGCCAAAAGACAGTGGTAGCGATGACTCCCTGTCAGATAAAGGTAATGAACTAGGTTCAAACCTCAAATGCTCTGATTCTCTGAAATCCTAGCATATAATTTATAATTGTCCTTATGACTAGGCCTATAGTGCCAATATACTTTCATGCTTCGATTCTCTGAAATCATAGCTTAAAAAAAAAAAAAAAATTTATAAATGTCCTTGTGACTAGGCCTATTGCGCCAAGATACTATCATGCTTTGATTCTCTGAAATCATAAGCTTATAATTTATAAATGTCCATGTGACCAGGCCATTGGGTGCCACTGATAAAACTGTTAATGTTTTATAATTAGGATAAATTATAATAGAAATCCTAAATAAATATAGGATTAATAAATTAACCAAATATGGTCTCTGTTTACCATGGTTAATGAATTTCCCTAAGGGCAATTCTGTAATAAACATCCCTTAGAAGGAAGTGCCTACGGGCTACGGTTAATGTCCTCTGAGACTAAAGACAGTGGTAGCCTACAACTCCCTGTCAAGAAAAAGGTAATGAACTTTGATTCAAACCTTAATGCCTCGATTCTCCGAAATCATGGCTTATAATTAAACTTGTCTACGCGAATAGACCAATTGTGTTATTATTAACTTATGAATTAGGATTTATGAAAAAAAAAATCCTGAATAAAATAAATATCCTTCCTTCCCTGTCAGTATGCATTTTAAAAGGGAATCTTAAAGGTGAAACCTAGCCTACGCGGCCAAGATGGTGAAACCTACTCAAGGGATTCAGATCCTTGTTAACACTTAGAAATGTGTTAGCACTCTTGACAAATGTGACTCAAAAAAAAAAAAAAAAAAATCACAACAGTCATCCTTATATTGGGTTCTTCCAATTCTCAAATCTAGCCTAGTGATCTAGGAATCATGGCTTATATCATCCTATAAGATGATCATATTATAAACATCCGTTAGTGATGAAGTGCCTACGGACTAAACTTGTTGTCCGATAAGACAACGACAGTGGTGGTCTTTGACCTCCATTCTAAAATGTTGGACTATGTCCAAACATAATAGTCTATATGATCAATGCGATCATGACTAATATCATCTAGTACGATGATCATATTATTTAACATCATTTAGGGATGTCTTGCCTACGGGCTATAATATATTGTCCATTTGAGACATTGACATTGTTATCTTAATGATTCCTTGTCTAAGGTGGTGAGCTATGCTCAAGCCAAATAGTCAATATGATTAATGTAATCATGACTTATAGCATCTAATAGGATGAACCAATTATAAACATCCATGAGTGATGTTTTCGCCTATGGGCCAAATTATACTGTCCATGTGTGACAAAGACATTGTGATCTTTACGATTCCCTGTCCAAGGTGGTGAGCTATGCTCAAGCCTAATAGTTCATATGATCAATACGATCATGACAAAAATCATCAATACGATGATTAAAAATTTTAACATCCGTAATGATGTTTTGCCTAAGGGCTATATTATATCGTCCAACTGAGAAAAGGCAATTGTAATCTTTTGTGATTCTTTGCCAAGGGGGTGAGCTATACTCAATTCCCATAGTCTATACTATCAGTGCGATCCTGACTAGTATCCTCAGTATGATAATCATAATATTAACACCCATCGTGATGAAATGCCTACGGGCTAAACTTTACTCTAGTGTCGGTTAGACAAAGATAGTAGTGATCTTTATGATCCCCTGTTCAAAATGGTGTGATTATACCCAAACCTAATAGTCAATATGATCGATGTGATCATGACTAATATCATTAGATACAATGGTTATATATAAACATCCATTAGCGATGTTGATTGGCTTATTTTTCTGCCAAAAGAATCGTCTTTCAAGACGATGACAGTAGTAGTCTATGACTCCCTGTCCAAAGGTGAAGAACCACGTTCAAACCTTGAAGCCCTAATCTAATAAGATTGCGGCGTATAAATTAAGGTCCTTAAAAAAAATAGACCATCGAGTTATGTTTTAAAGTCATTCAGGACAAGCCTATGTGCAATAATTGGTCATTCGTGACAAGTTAACATATTAAATGTTAACATTTCTGGTGACATGCCTTTGTACCAAATTTGATGAATGTCCTTATAACAAGGCCGTTTGTGCCATACCTAAATGTCATCACGACAAGGCCTCCACGCCATATGATTATTTATGTCCTTCATGACTGTGCTTTATGCCATATTTTTCTACGTCCCTCGAGACAGGCTTCTATGCCATATATGTATATATATATATATATATATATATAATAAAAGCTTTTGAGCTATTTATAATCGTCCTAGTGACAAAGACAGTTGTGACATTATGGTCCCCTGTCAAGCAGGTATTGGACTCGCTCCAAACTTTGCATGCCATTGATGGTCCCGTTGTGACCTAGGCTAAATATAATGGAAATACGTTCAAATAACGTTCACTATGAATGTTCGGAACAAAATAGCCTATACGGTTTATGAATGCCGTGGCTAACCTAAGTAGGTCATCAGGATGATGACTAATAATGGTTAAACCTTGGTGATTGGTACCAAGTTTCGAGTATGGAAAACTCGGATGAGGTAGACGAAAGTCGCAATGCTAATAAGACGACGAAAGTTAATAAAACTACAAACGTAAACCTCAACATTAATGGAGTTAATCTTCAAGCTGTGGTTGACGCAGCAGTTGAAAAGACCATGGAAAGATCATGAAATAATCTAAAGAGCCGAATGCTCCTCGCTCTGAATTTCATTTAAAAACCATGTTCAATTACTCATGAGAAGAGGTTTTGTTCACACTTCGTATATGAAGGATGAACCAAAAGAAAGAGAATAACTCCCAGAAATCTGAGAAAGAGAGCAAGTACAGGCTTAATAATAAAAAAAAACAACGAAAGTTCGGTAAGAAGCCGGTATACCTCTGAGACTGCTTCAGCATTAATAGATGGATGTTTAATATCCATTAGGAAATTTTTCCGATGTCCTAGTTCCGCTAAAATATAAGGACTCAATATAGTGATAAAAGTCGATTGGTTGCCTCGAAAAACCAAGCCCATATCGTGGGTGATAAGAAGCAATTAGTTATCAAGACTCCTTACGAGACAACTCTCATAATTACACGTATCCGTACGATTAATTAAAATTAAACACAAAAAAATGGTGGAACTGGCCGTCCCCGGAATCGAACCTGGGTCTAGGCCGGCCGCACCCTTTCGCGCGCCTAGCCAACTGAGCTAGGTGCCTAGTTTGTGAAACTTCCATTATTAATTGAATATAAGCACTTGTACAATAAACTTCCTTATCATTTATCAATGATAATTTCTGCTAAGAGTCCTGTTTTTAATACAGGCAATAATAAATCTTCATGAACCATAAACTTAGCAAAAATTTTTATTATCATCCACAAGGTATAACTACCAAGGAAACCATAGTAACCGATTCTTATAGATCGGCAAGGAATCCTTCCGAAAATCTAAGAGCACTCTTTCTTTGCATAGAGTACGACAACATATGTTATTTTAATTATTTTCTCATTGTTTTCTATCGCCTGCGAATGCCAAACTATGTTTGATTAAAGTGTCATATGAGGATTGGCGTATCCTAGTGTGTCCCATAGATTATTTCCATGTCTGATCAGCATGGAGGGTTAATACATGGAACCCCTGAGATATCCCAATGGTCATATTGTACTAAAGTCGACTAGTAGTATTCAGAGAAGATATCCAAAAATGGAAAAAATTTTTTAAGTAAATGTTCCCGACTAAGGAATTCGTGGACTTATAACATAAAGGTGTCACTTAATTGACACGAGTAATGGTGGATGAACTGGAGCCTGAGATATGGAAAATCTCTGTAGCCTCCTTGCAATCTTGATTATCTTCTCATAAGTTTTCCCTGCTTACCTCCGGGAAGGCAGGTAGAATTAAGATTGTATCCCGCTGTGGGCTGGAGTATTGTGAAAACTCCATATTGATTATGGAATAATCGAAACCTTGATTAAGTAAGTTTTAAAACATAGGCACATAAAGCCTGACTCAATATTCTGAGGGTCTTATGTTATTAAATAAGAAAGACGGTTCATATTGCTTATGCATACATGCCGCAACCCTAATTAGGCAACGATTAAGAATTGCCATCAGCTACCCAGGATTTAAGGGCAAACTATTGGTGGATAGGCTCAAAGAAGGCTGTGGCCACCTATGTAGCTAAATGCTTGACAAGTGCGCAAGTCAAAGCCGAGCATCAGAAACCATCAGGTTTGCTACAACAGCCTGAACTTCCTACGTGGAAGTGGGAAATGGTAACTATGGATTTTATTACCAAGTTACCCAAGACAAGAAAAGGAAATGATACAATATGGGTTATAGTTGATGGACTGACTAAGCCAGCTCATTTCTTACCCATCAAGGAGACTTACAGCTCCGATGTGTTAGCCCAGTTATACGTTGATAAGATTGTAGCCTTACATGGCATACCTGTGGCTATTGTCTCTGATAGAGATACTAGATACACGTCACATTTCTGGAAGAGTTTCCAACAATTTTTGGGCACACGTTTGAACTATAGTGCAGCTTACCATCCTCAGATAGACGGTCAGAGTGAGCGTACTATTCAATCGTTGGAAGACATGCTACGTGCACGTGCAATCGATTTAGGCGGTAGTTGGGATAAGAACCTACCGTTAATCGAATTCTCCTACAACAATAGCTACCATACCAGCCTCAAGGCTGCGCCTTTTGAGGCATTATACGGTAGAAAGTGTAAATCGCCCGTTTGTTGGGCGGAAGTTGGAGATGTCCAGTTATCAGGACCAGAGATAGTGTTCGAGACGACGGACAAGATTGTCCAGATTCGTGACCGTCTCAAAGCTGCCCGGGATAGACAGAAAAGATATGCTGATCCTAAGCGTAAGGATTTTCACTTCGAAGTAGGTGACAAAGTCCTACTTAAAGTGTCACCCTGGAAGGGAGTGATGCGGTTAGGTAAGAAAGGCAAGCTAAGCCCGAGATACATAGGACCTTTCGAGGTTATCAAACGTGTCGGGTCAGCTGCCTATAAGTTAAACTTACCGGGAGAGCTCAGTGGAATTTTCAAAGTGTTCCACATCTGCAATCTGAAGAAGTGTTTCGCTGAGGAATCACTGGTTATACCACATACAGATGTGCATATAGACGAGAGCTTGAAATTTGTTGAAAAACCTTTGTCGATTGAAGATCGACAGGTAAAGAAGCTTCGAAGGAAGCACGTACCTATTATAAAGGTCAAATGGGATGCCCATAGAGGCCCCGAATTCACGTGAGAGGTTGAATCCACGATGAAAGAAAAGTACCCTTACTTATTTCAGTAAATCTCGGGTCTAGATTTATTTTAAGGGGGTGAGGATGTAACACCTCGAAAATTCACGTTCTATAATGCGTTGACACGTGTCATAAAGTTTGAACGTGTGAAAGAATGTTATAAAAGGACTAAAGTTGACAAACATGGAAAGTATGTGATTATACGGATTCTAAGTGTCAACAGTGAATAAATATACTTCCTAATAACCCTACATGATGTTCATAACGTCAAACGAATAAATCATGGATCATACGAAGCTAAAAGTGAGAGATTACAAACTACAGGGGTCAAATGTGTCAACATATTAAAGATATACCTCTGAGTGATCTTTTGACAAACCCAAAGCTTTGTAAATATAATTTATGCTCACTAGAATGCACGATTAAAATTTCATAAAGTTTCGTTATCGTATGAGAAAGTTATGACCAAATTCGTATGCGAGGGGTTAAAGTGCAAACATTGGAAATTAAGACTTTTCGGGTTAACCGAAGGTGTTCAGGGACTTGACAAAGAGGGTATAAGTCCTAAAGCCCTTGTGGGTAATTATAAGGGGGTCATAATGCAAGAAGTAACCTTAGTTGCCCCTTCGCGAAGCCAAAGGACAAGTTGCCAAACAATTAAAAATTGAAAATCTGATTTTGAGGGCCTAGCGGCCCGCGTGAGGATGTTCAAATTGTGAGGCGGGCCGCGTGGGGACGTCAGGTGCAGAAAAAACAGGTAACAGCCTGTTAAACGCGATTTTAACCAATAAGGCCGGTAATTCTCACTTGTGGACGACCCCTAGGCACCCCTAAGCACTAGGGAACAAGTGTTGATCAATTGTGGTGGGTTGTAGACCCCAAGTGTCAAAGAATTGTGGTGATTAAGGTGCTATATAAGGCCATTATGTGCAACATTGTTCATCACACATTCATCTGCATTT
Source organism: Helianthus tuberosus (assembly GCA_030545235.1). Taxonomy (NCBI): domain Eukaryota; kingdom Viridiplantae; phylum Streptophyta; class Magnoliopsida; order Asterales; family Asteraceae; genus Helianthus; species Helianthus tuberosus. The sequence continues at coordinate 135,800,203 of CM060385.1, read as the reverse complement.
GTGATCAATTCTGGAGCTCTCAAGCAGGTCCAACTGATCATATCTAGTGCATAGGACTCTTGTAAGTCTACTAGTCCTTCTTTAATTGAGTTTAGCTTGTTTAATTAGCTAAAAGTCAAACCGTCGTAATTACGGTTTGACTTCGAGATTAGTCAATAATGGCTCAGTCATATCTCGAATTGAAGGTAGTTATGAGTTGGTATTTATGTGGGTAATAAAACCTCAAAAGGGTTTCCCCTGATCACCACTCTAACCAGGTCAAAAGTCGGGTCAAACTCTTAAGTAAAAAGTCAACAGGATGCTTAAAATGTCATTTATGCATAATTAGCTATCTAGAACATATATAACCTGTTTGATCATTGTTATAACTTAGTAATAAGTGTAAGAACATGTCCAAACATGTTCAACCCGACTATTTCCTGTTTAGACCCGGTTCGGAACCGAAAGTCACACAGTTTGACTTTCACTTTGACTTTCAGTTCTGACCCGTTTAGGCATGTTTTAGAAATGCCTCAGAGCTTTAATTGGATTAGGATACATGTTAGAACAACCCCCTGTGATTATACACCTTGGTTCATTAGTTATCCAATTAATATGCATATTTCCGGTAATTGCTCATATGTTGACCGTTATGCCCTTATTACCTTAAAAAGTGATTTATGAAAATGTAAAAGTGTAGAAACCTTAAATACTGATATATAAACTTGTATGCAAAGTTTGACATCAGTTTGACTTGTAGATTAAGAGTTATGCTCAATATCGCTAAATTAATACTTTATGTTAATAAAATGGCGTAATTAGCGTATAGCCTAGTTAAGCCTACTTTTTGGTATCAAAATTAATACCCAATGATGTAATATATTATTTTGAGATTTTTAAAGATTTTTAATTAATTTTAGGCTGAGCATAACTCATAGTCGTAGGCTTAATTCGGTAAATGTCGGTTTTGCCCTAACGAGCCATAAAGTGAGTTTTACATATCTAAACGACTCCAAACCTTTTGCTACTGATCACATATGATAAATAATTTATTTTAAGCCTTCTGGAAATATAAAAATATCAGATTTAAGTATCAAACCCGGAAATGGCCTTTAATCACCTTATTTAGCGTTTTTAACGCATAGTATGGTTTAAAATCATATTGAACGTACCCGGGTTGATACCTACTGATATATGAGGCAAATTATGATATTTTAATAGTAAGAAAAGGTTGAATAACTCAGACTTCGTTTTTGAGCTTTTCGGCTTATGTGAAATTACCAAAATACCCCTACGGGGCATAGTTTGGTTATAAATGATAAATTTCACATATATGCTTTAGCCTACTGTTATAACTCATCAAATTGAGTATGTTTGCTGTTTACATCAGACCTGTAACTCAGTTAAACATCTAAACGCTTTTACAAACTTTAAAATGACCAAACTACCCCTACGGGGCATAGTTTGTGTTTAAATTAGTTCGGGGCATAATGAAAGACATCCTACTGATGTTACAACATATTTGAAGCATATTAACTTAGGAAACCTGTATATGGCTCTTACGGATACCCGTTACGCTTATTTCGCGTTCGGTTCGGTTTATGTAACAAGTTTACATAAATTAGCCGAAACGGGTCAAACCTTATCGGTTTAATCTCAAAATCCAGAATGTGCATGAAGGACCCATATTAAACAAGTCTCTGAACTTGTCGGGTCTAAATCACATTCTATCCGGTCTTCGCCTAATCGTGCGTACGAACCGTATCTTTGAAACTAGCCGGTCTAAGCTTAAGCTTAATAAAAGACCCGTTAGTATTCTAATAGGTTATATTAAACCTTCGTTCCAGATTAGGAGAACCAGTAAAAGCTACGTGCATTTTGCTTATTGTGATTTATACTTTGCATCAGGTAAATACTTTTAACTTATTTTCCCTATACGGGCTTGGGTTACGGTACATAGCGTACCGCTTGATCGGGCATCAAATCTCCACGCTTAGTGGGTAGTTGAATAATTTGATCGGCTCGTTTTAAACAGTCTTGTTTACTTTACAGCCTTTGGGGGGTTAATGACCATGTCCCGGATATCCCTGGCATCATCTTACGAGATGGCCACGACCTGAGCACGGGGTGTAGGCGTACTCCCGTGTATAACTCATTGAAGTGGTGTGTTTATTGAGCTTTAACCCGGACTAGGTCCGGGCTACTGAACGCATAAGTAACATGTAATTCGTTCACAAGATTATAATATTAAATAATTCTCCCAAGTTAAAAGATTAAATATTGCCTCTGTGCATTTTAATCAGATTATAAAATATTTATGCCATGTGCATCCAAACCAATTTTTAGACCATTTTCCAAAATGAGTCAGTTGATTGTATTTACCAGTGTAAACTGACGTATTTTCCCAAAAAGACTAAATGCAGGTACTAAACGTAATTGGCTGGATTGTCTCCTTAGCATCAATAAAGAGTCTCGCAAGCTTAAAATGCCTGAAGTCTGTTGAACTATTGTTTCCATTTTATGTTCGATCCTTCTGTGGATAAACTTCCGAATATTGTGATAGTTGATATTACAATAATAAATTCGGCTGTATTATATTTTCAATTGCTTCCGCTGTGCTTAATAATATTGTGTTGTTTGACCATTACGTTGCCAACCATGACGTCACGATACTCCCCACCGGGCCCACCGGTGACACGTGGAAATTTGGGGTGTGACACTTATTTATTCCAAGAGTCAGGAAGAGCATTGTGAGCACCTGCATGCACTCTTAACATTGTTAAGAAAATAAAAACTTTACGCCAAATTCTCGAAATGTGAATTTTGGCTGCAAGAAGTGCAATTTTTAGGTCACATGGTGAATCACGAAGGTATTCACGTAGATCCTGCTAAGATAGAAGCGATCACCAAATGGAAGGTCCCGTAGTCTGCTATGGAAATTAGAAGCTTTCTAGGGTTAGCTGGATATTATAGACGATTCATTAAGGATTTTCCAAGATAGTCGTACCATTAACTAAGTTAACCTGTAAAGCAGTTAAGTTTGAATGGGGACCTAGGCAAGAAGAGGCTTTTAAGATTTTAAAACAGAAATTAACAAACACCCTAATTCTTGCCTTACCGGAAGGAACAGAAGATTTTGAAGTCTTCTGTGATGCTTCTAAACTAGGATTAGGATGTGTGCTAATGCAACGCAAAAAGGTAATTGCATATGCATCAAGGCAATTGAAAAAGCACGAAGAAAATTATACGACTCATGACTTAGAGTTAGGAGCCATGATTTTTGCCCTTAAGATTTGGAGACACTATCTGTATGGAAGTAAGTTTACTGTCTATACAGATCATAAGAGCTTAAGATACATATTTGGGCAAAAAGAATTGAACATGAGGCAAAGGAGATGGGTGGAAATCCTAAGTAACTACGACTGTGATATTCAATATCACGAAGGAAAAGCAAACGTAGTTGCTGATGCTTTAAGTCGTAAGTATCATGAGAAACAACGACGAGTTCGTGCTCTTAGATTAAGTTTACAATTAGACTTAATGGAACAACTGAAAAACATTCAAGAAACAGCTATCAAGGATGATGCTGAAGGAATGAAGGGAAGAATAAAAGAATTAGAACAAGGAAGTGATGGAATATGGAGATTCCACAAGAAAAGAATTTGGGTACCTAAGCAAGGAGAATTAAGAAATAAGATTTTAGAGGAAGCCCATAAATCTAAGTATACCATGCATCCTGGTAACAATAAGATGTACCAAGATTTAAAAAATAATTTCTGGTGGATAGGAATGAAAAAGGATATAGCTAGATATATTTCTAAATGTCTTACTTGTTCACAAGTTAAGGCAGAACACCAGAAACCCTCAGGTCTACTACAACAATTGGAAATGCCGGTATGGAAATGGGAACTTATAACTATGGATTTTGTTACTAAGTTACCCAAAACCAGAAAAGGTAATGACGCGATTTGGGTAATTGTGGATCGATTAACCAAATCAGCTCATTTCCTACCCATGAAAGAAACATTTAGCATGGAAAGGTTAGCCAAGTTGTATGTAGATGAAGTAGTATCCTTACATGGAGTTCCACTCTCCATTGTATCGGATAGGGATAGTCATTTAACTTCCCACTTCTGGACAAGTTTCCAAGAAGCTATGGGAACCCGATTAAATCTAAGTACTGCATATCATCCTCAGACAGATGGACAAAGTGAAAGAACGATCCAAACTTTGGAAGACATGCTCAGGGCATGTGTGATAGATTTTGGTGGAAATTGGGATGACCATCTACCCTTAATCGAATTCTCCTATAATAATAGCTATCATTCAAGCATTGAAGCTGCCCCATTCGAAGCACTGTACGGACGTAAGTGTAGAACTCCAGTTTGTTGGGCAGAAATAGGAGAAAGTCAATTATCAGGTCCTGAAATAGTGCAAGAAACTACCGACAAGATCACTCAAATCAAGGAAAGATTAAAGACGGCTCGAGATCGCCAGAAAAGTTATGCTGATAATCAACGCAAGCCGTTAGAATTTCAAATCGGAGACAAGGTTCTCTTGAAAGTTTCCCCTTGGAAAGGAGTAGTTCGGTTCAGTAAAAGAGGAAAGCTAAGTCCAAGGTACATAGGACCATTCCCAGTAGTCCAACGTATAGGACCAGTTGCTTATCGCTTACAACTACCAGAGGAGCTAGCAGGAATACATGACGTATTTCATATATCCAATCTCAAGAAATGTCTATCTGACGAATCCTTTGTAGTACCTCTTCAAGATGTAGAGGTAAATGAAAAGTTAAAATTTGTTGAGAAGCCACTGCAAATAGAAGACGGAAAGACCAAATTTCCCAAGCACAAAAGACTAGTACTGGTCAAAGTCAAATGGGATTCAAAGAGAGGACCCGAGTACACTTGGGAGCTAGAATCGGAGATGAAGAGAAAGTATCCTCACTTATTTCAGTAAATCTCGAGGACGAGATTTTAAATAAGGTGGGGGAGGATGTAAGGACCTTCAAATATGTCCCAAAATGACCCGGAAGTGAAAACCCGGACTCCTAAAACCCTAATCCATATCAAAAATCAAGAAAAGCAGATTTTTGGTTCTCTCGCGGGCCGCGTAAAACATCAGAAGGACCTCACGCGGGCCGCGTCAAATCCCTGTTGACGGATAAGCGTTCCCGGTCCACGTGTCACCCACGTGGCATGCCTACCAGTGACACGGATGCCCTAATCTACGACTAGGTGCCCTCGCGGGCCGCGTAAAGGTTAAGGGTGGGCTTACGCGGGCCGCGTAAGACCCATTTTTCAGCTATAAATAGAAGGGGCCATGAGCAGTTCACTGGTGTCGAAATTTCAATCAAAATCACGAAGTATACTGCTCAAAAGTCGAAATTACAATTCACAGTAGTGAAGCGCTGATACGATACAGGGTATTAACTCGATCGCTGCTACGATTCAATGTCCGATCAATTGAAACTATCCGATGGATGTTTAAGTGCTGCCCACATTAGGGCCATACTTTGTCATTCGTCGTGAATTCGATGGATGTTTAAGTATAGCACTTTGTCATTCGTTGTGAGGGTTTTAATCTCGTGAGTTATAGTAAATGCTGTATTAATTACTGACCTAGTTCGTGTGCATTGTTATTTAAATTAGGTTACAAGGCTAATCAGTAGGCTAAACTCTGCCCGTTTAAATCTGCAATGTGAGTCATTCTCTTTTATCAAAAGTATTTTACAATACTCCATTTTCAAATGTTATAATTACAGGGATTAAGTCGTGGTTATCTTGAATCACTGGCTAGTGGGGTATTGTGCACATTACTAATTTCTCACGGTTAGGCTAATAAATCCTAACAGTGATAATCATCACTACTTGGGGAAAGACCCAATAGTGGTATGACCATCGTCACCAGGAGGTGACACGGCGTCAGATAAAAATAAGATAAAAGCCATTGTAATCGCTCTTATACTGTAATTTATAACTATGTGTCGTTTTATCAAATTGAGTGACTCGCCAGTATTTCCCCGCTGATAAAATATTTTTAAAACATGTTTCAGGCAACCTGCTGTGAATCGAGGAAAACGTGCTATGGAGCACTAACAAGCTTGAAGAGGTGGCTCAGTTAAAATAAATAAACATGTTTTATAAATCAGGGAATTCCCTAGTGAAATTCCTCTATTGTAAATTACGGGGTTATCCCGAATTATGAAATAAAATAATCGGGCATTTCAAGTTTTAAAAGATCCTGTAAAATCTTCCGATGTCAACTCAATTAATAAATACCACGGGTTCCTGTCCAGCGGCTCCTGACCGGGTAAAACCGGGGCTGGGGCCGTGACAGAAAAGATTTGTGTTCATTTCTAATGAGCGTGTTAGAAAACGTTCAATTAAACCAAAAGTGAATAATTGTATTCGTTTTATTTCTAACGAGCGCGTTAGAAGCAGTTTACTTTATAAAAACCCATTATTTTGAATGTTTGTTCAACATTTAAATTCTAATTAGCATATTAGAATTGGTTATCATACAAACCACTCTTTTTAACGATTGATAATCGTTATTATCTAACAGCAGTTAGAAATGGTTTGAATATGATAAACCATTTATTAAAACGATGTGTATTCGTTTTATTTTCAAACGAGCGAGTTTGAAATTGTTTTATTTATTAAACTATTATAAGGTTTATTGTCTTGATTTGTAATCAAAACATAAATATATATAATTTAATATTAAAACACTTGCATAAACGAGAAATGTTTTGAACGAATAAAACATGTCTTTGCGAAGTATAAGTGATTCGATACTTCCATGAGAAGTATAATGTCTTGAACCATATAAAAGTCTTGGAGAGCCTATTTTGTGAAAAACAACTCGATGTTGTTATAGAAATAATAAGTTGCTTAACTACTTGCGAGTAGTTAATTGTAAACAACTTTATACTTTGGACAACTTGTGATTATTCAAGTTTAGAGTTCCAAGATGAGGGAGTACCTCAAAACATGATACCGAACGAAATAATTGCATTTATTTCGGTAAAAAGTGTTGAAGATAATAACACTTTGGCATTTGATGTTTAGACATCTTTAGTGTATCCGTTTTATTTTTGTCCACTTTTATTTTATTATAAATGGTAGACTATCGTTTGGGTTTATTTCACATAAACAAATGGTTTAAATATAATAAAAATAAATATTTATTTTGGACTACTAATAATTTGTCAAAAGGATACACATTTTGGTACTAAGAGTAAAAAGTAATTTACACAAACACAACAAGCGGGTTGTGATCATGACTTATGTAATAAGTCACAACTCAAACATCAAATGCATAACGGCGTCGTAAGAAACGTGGTGAATGGTTTGAGATGAAATGCACGAAAACGAGATATGTCATCTAATGTTGAGAGTATCAACATGGAAATGCACATATAAGTTTTCAAAGAATATAACATATGAAAGGAATATATGTTATTATTGTAAATGATTTTAATAAATTTAGCAAATTTATTAATGGAAATTTACAATAGTGATGGACTTGTAGATGTTTCTACCACCATCAATGTTGTTTAAACTATGTGAAGGCTTGGTCCTCAATTTGGGAGAGTATCCCAATACATGGTATTAATGAAACAACAACGTAAATGTATATATCACTATAGGCATACGTGAATGTTTTGTTGTTGAGAGTCAATCTAAATGGCTATATCTCAAGACTCTAGTGATTTTATACAAAGATTTTTCATCAAAGTGACTTAGATTAAGACTTATGTTTAAGTCTTTTGGAAGTCAATGGTGAAGCCTTGAAGATAAAAAGGCAAACGAGTTATGATCCTAATGGATGAAGTTAACTATGGTTTTGAGGCCTTCCTAAAAACCGATGGTTTTGAAATTGTGAAATAAAATTTCATTATTGTGTCTAAACTAAGAAACGAATGTTCGAAAGAGATAGTGCGTTATCTCTTAAGGCTGTGAAGAATCGGAATGATGCATCTTCTGTTCACATGCTAAAGTATTGTGGTCTAAAGCATGCTAGACTAATACTTGTTAATTTATATGCTCGACGGAGATTAAATTAACTTTAAACATTCAAAATATGTGATGACACAAGAACGAATTTTGTTCTAAAACAAAACTATAAAGATAACTTCATTTTAGTCCTAAAGGATAGTTAATTAAAATGAAAGCAATGTGGGGGGAGAAACCATTTAAGAAACAAACCCTTTAGGGTATGAAGAAATGGTAGTTGAGAAGTTTTCTCAAACTCGATATGAAAGGGAGGACCTTTCATCACCCCATTTGGATGTTATCCAAATACACTTAAATGTGGGGGTGACTTGCATTTGAATGTGGAAATAAGAGTTGAGAAGTTTTCTCAAACTCGAAATGAAAGGGAGAACCTTTCATCATCCCATTTGGATGCTATCCAATTACACTTAAATTCGGGGGTGACTTGCATATATTGCAAACGCATGACCAAGTGGAGTACACAATGGTTATATGGAGTCAATCGAGTAGATTGGACTCGAATGCCAATTGGTTAGATTCAAAATCTAGTAAGATGTCAGTCATGACACACCAAAGGCATGGTGAAAACATGTCTAGCCATGAATTGAGTTTCATGTCATTCTAAAGACAAGGTACATAACTGGATCCAAGTTGAGATCACGAGTTATAAGTCTTAAGAATCGACTAAAAGGCAAAAGTGACTAGCGAGTCAAGAACACGTTAGAACAACTGATCTCAATTTAAATTGTCGTAGGTGACTTAGCGAAGTCAAAGATAATTTTGGATCCAACAACCAGTGGGTTGATAAGAGATCAGCTTGTGGAATGGGACTAAAGCCATGGAAAAAGGGACATGAGGGAAACCTAACCTAGTTGACTGGAGAGCCCAAGATCTAGGTTCAATATGCCAACTTAATCATGAACCAAAGGGTAGTCACTGTGGGGGCATACCTAATATATATGTTTATATATAAGCTAGTGTATATGTTGATATATCCCCCTAAAACTATAAAAGGGTGTTTAAATACGTCCTAGTCCATTCCTATAATATCCAGTGACATTGTTGTGAGGTTAAGCATAATATGTGGTTTAATGATTTGTGTAAATCATAGTAAACCATAATGCTTTTAATGATTTAAAGGGAAATCACCCATGTTGGAGAGAAGTATGGTCACTTCGAATGGAATTAGGGCATAATTCCTAGAGCTCCCGCAGAACCAGGAAAGTGCTCCATGACCATTATTGGAGACGAAAATGAGGAGATGGCCCGGCTAGGGAAAGTATTGTGTGAATGTATATTGTCGTTTACACAAATGGGGGGTTGTTCAAGGACATCACGTCTACAAAACCCTAGTAGGCTAAGTATGCTTCACAAAGGAAGGTTCGAAGGCTACACCTACCTATCCTGCAATACACGACTGTCGAGTTTTCATCGGGGAATTTTGTGTGTTTTAATCGATCTCCATTCATGTGGGGGATTGTTGGAAATTTTAGTGAAAATGAGTTTTTCACTAAATATTTTGGACATCAATAATATTTATATATGTGTTGTATAAATAATTATTTATGGTTTATGTTCAAATTATGTCCAAATAGAGCTAAGATGAATGAGATATCGAAGCCTGAAGTTGTATGTTTGGAACAAACAAAGATGAATAAAATGGATTAGTTTTGTCAACTTGTCCCACATGGGTGGGATGACGAAACTTAAAGTGGTTTATAAGGAGGAGCACTCCTTGTATATTGTTTCCTTAAAGGCAAACACTAGTGGGGACTCTAAAGGGTGCGGAGCACCCTTACTCGTGCACATATGCGCCCGTGCCGTGGGCTATAGGCCCTATGTAGTGCACTTTGAACTTCGCACACCGCCTTTGTATTTTTGTCCATGAGCGCGTGGTCAGATACATGGCAGGTCCGCTTATGGCGCACCCTTGGGTGGCGTAGGCGGATGTCATGGATTGTCGATGCGGCGCGAGCTCCTTAGGCGCATGGCGCACGTCATTGGCTAGGGCGGAGAGTGCGTGTGGCGCATGAGTATGGATGGCGCATGACCGGGTGGCGTCCTGGTATGCGTAGTGGCATCCGTGTGGCGCATGAGTATGGATGGCACATGACCAGGTGGCGTCCTGGTACACGTAGTGGCATCCGTGTGATGCGCGGCTCCATATGGCGTGGCGTAAGGTCCATGTAGCATGATGCATGGACTGCCAACTCGATTCAGGCAGTAATAGAAGTACTAGTTGGACAATAGCCATGATGCGGGTCCGCCTACGCACATGCGCGACCAAGAAAACTGGTCAACCACCAGTGAGTTAATGTCTAAATGGTCTCAACTCATTTAATTCTGTCATGAATGGAAATGAGCGTTTCGAGTTGACCACTTTAATCCATTTGATTGAACCTTAATATTGTATGTTACAATATTAAATATCTTGTTTAGTACAAGATTAATGAGAAATTAAAACCTATTGATTACAAGGTTTAATATCTTGTTTAATTGTCTAACTTATGACAATATTGATTGAGTTTTAATTAGCTCTTTATGTGTATGATTATAAAAAGAATGAGGACTCATTCTAAAAGATATGAGAGAGATACACAAAAAGGAGGTTCTTTTTGTTCCATGGAATTTTAGAGAGGAGCACTCTCTAAATTATCCTTTTATCAACTTCATCTTTTCCATAACACCAAATTATACCCGGTGTAATCTCGGGTGTGAGAGCCATCTCCGGCTGTACAACTACTGCTTCGGTTGTTGTATCCTGGAAACAGACCGTCTGAGAGGAGGTACGGAATCTGTTTTAAGGGCCCCGTGTCAAACACGATCCTCAACCAAAACCGTCAACGATAGTTTGTTCATTCTTGCAGCGGAGGTTCGTACAAGATGGTGCGGTTGAAGTTCTTCCAAAGACGCTGGCTTGAATCAAGATTGGTACAATGTATTTGTATTTTATTTATTTTTCATATAGTCTTGTAGCCGGATTGTACTATCATATTTCCTATGAATAACGAGAGTCTTGTTATTATATATTTTGTAATATATTTTTATAAAAAGTGAACCTAGTTCCTACGTGATGTTCCCAAATGACATGCTTTGTTGGTGATGATATATCATTGACACCCTAATCAAATTTTATGGAGCTCGATTGGTCTCTTTGTGTACCGAAATAAATTAATCCAGGTCCTAAACTTTCATGAAAAAACAGAAAATTATACAAACCACTACTGGGTTGAACTGGGTCAGGTTGCCCACGCTAAGTTGTCATAACTTACATCAGCCGGTGAGAGGCATACCCCGATCAATATTAGACACTGTACGAGAAAGCATCTTGTCAGGTCGTGGGTGCACTATCGTGTATGCCATTAGCGCACCCACGACAACACGGTGGTAGGCAGAGGTCATACCAAAAAAGTTGTTGAAGTAATGCTCAGCCTTCCAAGCGTTTGCACCAAGACTTCGATAAATCAGACATTGTACCAGAAAGCATCTTCTCATCTCTATTCCCTAAACCAGCTCTAGCTCCTCACAATTGCTCTTGACCAAAATGTTTTCACTGTTATTGACACTTATAGACTCTATAACAACTAAATCTAAACATAAACTAAAGAAACTCCTATAAAAACATGTACCAGTCAACCAATGATTATATCACTTTAAAGCCACAATTCACCAACACTTAAAGTGCATCTATTAGACAAGCTGTTCTTTGTAAGTGACTTGGTTTACCTGCGCCTGCAAAAATATCGCCAATCATCGGTTGTAAATCAAGCTACCCATAAGCTCATAAAGAAATACTACGAGTCTACGACCCTTAGGTGCTTGAGCATACTTGCCAGGTTGCCTATCACTTGTACCTCGAGGACAATTTCGTTTTTCTGCGGGGCGTATTGATTTTCCTTTCTTCTTCTTGATTTTCCTTGGAGACAGATCCACACTAGTGATCATATCATATTAGGACACGTTTTCCACCTCCTACCACTTTTATAGCGACTATTTTTAATATCACCTCATATACTTAGATGTTGATAAGATTGAATTATTAGTCAATCAAATTTGAATACAAAGTTCATCTTTCTGTTTTTTTCCACATAATATATTCTTATTACATATAGGAACAAGCAACACCAAGAACAGAATTTAGGATATAACAAAGACAGAGAAGTTCTAAATCATAGCAATGAGCTTAACTCCTTGAACAATGCGATTACCACAAGAATCACTTTATTAACATAAATAATAGACACACGAGATCAAGGTGAATTTCTTGAGCACTAGGGAATATGAAGTCACAATTTATGGGAAAGCGTTGACCGAAAATCCTCCATCAACAGCAATTGTTTGGCCAGTGATATAAGAAGCTGCAGGCATGCAAAGGAATGCAACAGTTGATGCAATTTCATATGGTTCTGCTGGTCGTTTCATAGGAGTTCTAGATACCAATTTATCCATAAACTTCTTATCACTTAGCAACTGCAAAAACAAATATAAATATTCCATCAATCATTTATTGAACAAAAACTACAAACAAGAGAGATTCAAGTATATTACGGGTTGGACACGCGGAGTTTTGGTGTACCAAGGTGCTACACTATTAACCCGAACATTGTCTTCGGCCCATTCACATGCGAAGTCCTTTGTAATTTGTATTATTGCACCTGTTGATGTTAGAAGGAAGTTATACTCCATGATCTCCATCCCCTTAATAGTTTCACCAAGGAAAACCATACCTTTAGTGGCTGCATAGATAGACCCTCTAGAAATGTTAATTAGACCTGCAACAGAAGAAGTGAAGACAATGCTACCAACTCCAGAAGCCTTTAAAAGAGGGTGTGCAAGTTGAGATATATGGTAACAAGATTCCAAATTAGTAGCCATAAACATCGAATACTCCTCGGCAGTAAACTCTGTGGTAATAGTCTTAAGCAAGTTCGTCCCAGCATTGTTTATCTACAAGAAAACTTGTTAGGTCTTTGCAATTCAGGAGTGTGATTAGAGAATTTGCTTATCACAAACCCTATATCCAGCGCTTGCTTTTTGTTAAGGTTGGTGTCTTTTGTTATTTATTTTAGAGTTAATTACTTGACTTTTTGTATTATTTAAGTTTTTCATTAAACTTATTAGGGTATTACTATCACTACTAGAAAACGGCAAGATTTGCGACAAGCATATTTGTAGCAAATCTGTGGGAAATTGACCTTAGTTACAGATTTGCGACAAAACAGGTTCGTGTGAAAAATACTTATCGGAAAGTTTGAATGCGAAAAAATACCACAAAATTGCAACAACTTTTCGACAAATTTAACATTTTATTTTTTTAAATTATTTACTTTATTACAATAAATAATAAGAAATACAATAACTTCTTTTGTCGGAAAACGGTAGTAATCTGGCTCAATTTGCTACAAATTTCCGACAAATTAACATTATTTTTTAAATTATTTACTTTACTAAAATTAGTATATAACAAATAAAATAACTTCTTTTTGTGAGATAAAAATGTATCAAACTGGCTCAATTTGCTACAAATTTCCTACAAATGCATATTGTGTAGCAATTTTGTCGGAAAAGTGTAGAAAAGTTTTGGGTTTTTTTGTTTCTCTTTTTTTTTGTGTTAAAATTTTTAGTAAAAATTGAGTTGTGGGAAATTTTTGTAGGAAAAAATTCAGTTTTCTAGTAGTGATGTTAGAAGCTCGTGTATCAACATACTGTAATATATAAAAATATTTATCATAGTAAATAAAATCATTTAAAAATGTAACAATTTTTTTTAAAGAATCAGTTTTAGAATTTTTTTTGTGCCTCACAAAGGTCGAGCTAGTTATGCTTCTTATATATATTTAGATTCGTTTTATTTTGTGATGCCTATAGTCACGTGATTAAAAGGACTTACAAGGATGTTGAGCTTTCCATTGAACATGGACGAAACTTTTTCCATGAGTTGTTCACGTTGAGGACGGGATGAAACATCGCATACGGATCCAGTAACGCTGAATCCTTTGACAGACCATTCCTGTAATCGTTTGTTTAGTTCAGCTTCTGTACGAGAGCAAGTGTGCACCATCGCACCTAGTGCGGCCAATTCCTCCACCACAGCATAGCCAATCCCCCGTGTACCGCCTGTGACTAGAGCATACGTTCCGGTAAGAGACCATCTTGGGTTTATAGTTGGAGAATCGATGGTCATGTTGTTGTTGGGCTATTTTGCTACCACCTTTCAATTGATTATATGTGTTGTTGTCTCTTGTATATAGAGTATATATGCCATTCAGAAAAAAATATAGAGTATATATAGAGGTGCAGTACTTATATTATGATTAATTAACCACATATTTAGAAATAAATAAAATGCATATTTATTTATTTATTTGCATGCTTTTATTTTTAGTATACCTACATTAACATGACACGGTCTTGTATGCTTTAGCTTTGTGTCCATAACTAATAATAAAATACGTTGGTTGCACGTTTATATAATGATTGAGCAGATTAGTAATTAGTTTATGGAGAAAATGGCATTTACGCATATTTTTATGTGTATCATTTATTGATATTTTATTAAATAACAATGCATCATAATCTACCCCAAATCTGATTTCCTGACGTTTTAGTCAATTTAAGGAGATGGTAACGCTACATAGTGTGGTTATGACCCAAAAGACTACTATCACCCTTCACGTTAGCGTCATGTTACACTAATCAAAAATACCTAATGAATATTATTGTTCATTATGAAAAAAAAAAAAAAAAAAAAATTTAAAGAGTGTCATGGTTGTCATCGATTAAACCATGCAAACAACCGTGGTTTTGAAAAGGGGGCGATGTACCACGAGAACCATGTCCCATATGGCAATCCATGTTCCAATCCACCACTCTCATACCCTATAGCCTAAGTTGAATTTCTTCATATCTAATTGCGACTCGGGTCAAGGCCCACAAATACATGTTAAGGCCCATCAAAGCCAAACAATGTATAGTGTTCATACACAAGGTGATGTAGGCAAAGTTGAGTTTTAATAACCTGGTGTGGGTTTGTGTAACAAAACAAAGACACAAAGACATGCAGGGATGAGAATGTTACTGGTATTGTATCGAACCGCTACCGTACCGCATAGCACCAATACCGAAATTTAGTGAAATTCAAAACCAAATATGTACCTACCGTTAAAAGTCCCTAATTGATACCGTTAAAAGTCATGAACTGTTATCGTACTGTATGGCTTCGGTACCAAAGTTAATTAAATTCAAAAC
Source organism: Helianthus tuberosus (assembly GCA_030545235.1). NCBI lineage: Eukaryota > Viridiplantae > Streptophyta > Magnoliopsida > Asterales > Asteraceae > Helianthus > Helianthus tuberosus. The sequence continues at coordinate 135,784,976 of CM060385.1, read as the reverse complement.
TGAATATTGTACCATATATGTTCGGTTGGTACCGGTATGGTATGGTACTGTATTGGTATATACGGTATGAAGCTTCCCATCCCTAAACACAAGTTAACGTATAGTTATCACACGCAATGATCAGTAGACCCAAATTACTTTGTTACGACTCGGTGTCAGTTTATGTAACCTAAACAATCCTTTAACACATGACAAGGCCCATTAAGGAACAACAATATATAGTTTTCACCAACAAGGATCAGTTGACCAAAACTGACTTCTTAGACCCTAGGTAGGTTTGAGCAATCAAAGCAAACCCAAAAACACATGTCAAGGCGCATTTAGGCTTTGATTATGACACTTCGGGTTTCCCGAACATTATATTATTGAATTAGAGTGTTATTAAATTAATATGTTTGGTTTGATATATATGTGTGTGTATACATGATTTCGGTATAATGTGTAAATAAATTAATAAAGACCAAATCCTACCGCACAATTTAAAATAATGTGTGCGACTAGATAATGCAGCCGCACGCCTCCTCATCCCTGTACACTATTCCTTAATCTGCTTGGGCCACCGCACACCCTAAGTATATTGGATCTGGCCCAAGATCAGTCCACTAGAAACCCTAACAGGCCGCACACTTGTGAGTACACTTAAGTGTGCGGTGTCCTCATGAGGGAGTATAAAACCCCATATCAGCCGACATAAAGAATGATTGGCAACAATCATTTTGGGCATCAATCCCAAAAACATTCCATCTCTATCTCCTCATCCATTTTCTTTCTCTAAAAACACTAAAAACATTTCCCTTCCCTTTTTGGGAATCTGACGGCGGCAGTAGCACAGAAGATCATCAGCAACGCTCGTTCTTTCCTTCTTCTTTGAAACACCATTCTCCTTTGTATAGCACACTATCTTATTTCTCTATTCCAGGTTAGTGAATTTCATTGTTTTCCTTAAAAGATTGAACGATGTGCTTAAGAGTGGTAAACAATGAGACTATTGTTGTTGAAACTTGTGTTTTGATGATGTTCTTGCAAACCAGTATGCTATAGGAACACACATGGATAATATTTAAAAGATTGGGTTTTTGTATGATTCCATAGTGATTAGAAATCTCATGTGATTGGTTAGATAGTAATCCGGTGTGGTGATTGTAAATGTGGTATATTGTTGAAATCTCCGAAAATGTAGTTCATGATCCCGTTTGAATCCCTTCACGATATTTGATTTAATGTGTAAGACGATAATGTTTTCTCGTGAGAAGAGTCTATAGAGATAAGTTCAGATCTATGCGTGATTTGAAATAAAAACCTTAAATCTATTTTGATGATTCAAGTGTGGTTAATCTGCTTGATGATCGATGATATAAAGAGGGTACACTGAAATATGAATCATATGATGATAGGGTTAGTCAGAATTGTTGAATGAATTTGTGTTTGATTTGATTGAACATGAAAACATAGATCTGTGTCTTTGATCCAATTTGATATGATGAATTGTTGTTTGAATAAGATGCCGCACAACTCTAAGAAGAGCACAACCTGGGATGCATAACGTACAGAAGCACAATGCAAGGTCGCACAGTATGGTGACCGAACACTTCTGTCGTACAACAAATTAATGCTTATGTACCACTCGTCTAAGCATCACCGCACACACTTGGAGCCACACATTCTCGTACAGACTGTGAAGCATAGAGTACAACACAAGCTGCATGACCGCACACTACCTAGGAACCGCACACTAGGCAGTGGGCCGCACACCCTCTTTTAGGCCAATAGGACATTGGGCCGCACACTTGATTAATGGACTGATATCTTAACTGGACCGCACACACGTATATGGATTATATAATAATTAGACTGCACACTTATAACCTAGCCGCACACTCCATTGGGCTCATAACCTATTTGGCCGAACAACTAGAATATATATATAGTGGACTGATGTATTACTATCTGTATGATTGTGTTGTGTCGTATGTGATACCTTGTGTGCTACTTGTTAGTTATGTGTACAAATATGTGAACTACTTGCATAACAAAAACCTGACTAGTATTGGTAACCATAATAGGACGTGGTTGGCCAACCGTTAAAAGAAGTAAACTACCTGCTGAGCAAACCAAGGTGAGTTCACACACTTTACTAAAAGCATGTGTTCCCGGTGGTTGGGAAACGGAACAAACGACATTTTCCCAGGTTTGGGATTGCTTACTATTCCTGGTTTGGAATACGGTTAATTACTATTTATATTAGATGCAACAAGTGTACTAAATGAAACTCTATCACGAAGTCCCTACTTTCTATATTGATTAGTCGCCGGTGCCAGGCAGGCGAACTGGTTATTAGTTGATAGCGCTATTTAGGTTTCACCAACCTCACACCGTGCCTGGAGAGGATCGGTCGTGAACTAATAGGCCTTTGCAAACCGTCAATGACGATAGACATTGACAAACGGGGCAATAACGAAACAACAGGTGGCTAAGTTTTCGGTATTACGCATTTTAGTAGCTTACATATGGGGTAGCTCCCCATGGCATGCTATAAATTAGTAACTTAACACAAAAACAAGTTTTATGGAATTAAAACTCGACAACTCGTGAAGTCGCCAACTTTATGTTGATACCCTACCGCATGCTTTGCAGGTACTAAGTGATAGCAGGAGCTTGCAGCGGGGAGTGTAGTAGTCATACTAACCCGTGTTGGGTTTTCTTTTATAATAATTACGAACTTTTGAACTTTTGTTTGAACTGTTTAACTTATGCTTCCGCTGTTATCTTTAAACGTTGTTTTAAACTTAAACTTTGGGCTTGGACATTAATAGTCACTAATCGTATTGGTAGTAATGAAAACTGTTTATTTATTATATTGTTTAATATGATTGGTGGCTTGATCCTGGTCAGTCACACGCCTCGCGGTGGTACTTCGCAAGTGGAAATTGGGGGTGTGACGTTGATTGACTTAATATGATCTAGTGTAGGTTTGTGTTGTTAAAAGAAACACATTTAGGTCGATTAAGGTCTCAAAGAGAAAAAAATAATGGTTGTCTTATCAATTCGTCAGTAATTACCGATGGATTATTGTAAAAATGTAAATCCTTTTCAAATCTATGACTAAACACCGAGGGATTACCTAACAGCCTAAAGTAACTAGGATTTCGATGGTTGGTTCATAGAAATGACAACTTTAGGCTAAAAAGAGTACAACATGTTGCCTACCTCACTTTTCCCTTACGTTTTCCTTCCATCTTCTCCTAAAGCAATCGTCTCCAACCGTCCCCCGCCTTCAATAAACTATTACAACCGCCATCTAGCACCTCCAATCAACCATCCAATCACCAACATAACTGCTTTCCATCCCCAGCATCTTCCGACATCGCCGCCTACCACAACATAAGTTGATCTTGAATTTTTGATAAGGTCGAAATGAGCTGAAGTTGAATTAGAAACAAGCTCGGGATCAAATGTGTTAAGTTAGACAAATCTAGCAGAAGTTCTCTTAAGCTAACGATCCAAGATCGAGTCTGGTATGACTCTTTTACACACCTATGTATGTCCTGAAGATCACATATATTAAGTAAACCAACGGTCTGGGAGAATCAAACTATTGATAGAAACTAAAAACACGAAGAAAGAGTATTAAACTTGCATACGATTTGATGTATAACTTTGATAATCCTCTGATACAAGAATGACTAAACAAAACTACTAACCTGATAATGAAGGAAGAAACCCTATTATGTAGCTAGCACCTAGCATCCCCTTATGGGCTCTTGCCAGCCGACCTTGGCCCACATGGCCTTAGGCACGGGCATAGCTAGTTAAACTAACCCAAAACGTTCCACCATTAACCCGTTAAACTATAACAACCCTCAATAAACAGACACTCTCGAATAATTTCCGACACCCTATTATATTTTAAAATGTCCCAATATGTCTTTAAATATACTCCGTATGTGAAAACTGAGCCCGAAATACAGTAAAGCATTAAAAATAAAATAAAAATCTGATTTTTTAGTTCAGGCGGGCCGCGTAAAGGATCCTTAACCCTTACGCGGGCCGCGTCAACTTATTGAGTAGGCGGGCTCCGGTATTGACACGTGTCGTGCAACGTGTTGAACCTAGTCATGACCCGGATCAGCTATGCCTAGACCCCTAAGCCACGCGGGCCGCGTAAGCCCTGCCTTTGTTTTACGCGGGCCGCGAGGGAACCAGATTTCAGCACTATAAATAGAACGCATCGGATTTCATTTCAAATCGTTCACTTTCTTTTCTCAATCTCGAAATCTCTGATATTAGGCATAATATTCGAGTAGTATACCCCCTAATTAGCAAGGTTCTGCTCCGTTGTAAGTATTATAACCCCGGTTTCGTACTAGATACGCTGCCCGATTGATTTAGGGTTCCGTAACAACTGTCGTGGTTCTGCCCGACGTAGTTGTTGAAATGCCGTCTCGGGGAGGGTATCATTATTATTTTCAAAGGGTTATGATACTAACCTATGTACATTTGTGTAAATTATAGATTATTCCCAGGAAACCCTTACGCGAAGTCTAAGATAACAATGTGAGTTTATCCTCTTTTTGATAACCTTTTTGTAATATTTTACAAAACCTTAAATGTTTTACAATGTGATTAAGCGATGATTGAGTCTTTGTAGCTCTTCAATTACTGCCGGTATGTTGGGGTTTTGTATACAAAATTTACTACACTGTGAGTTGTAAGTCGGGGATGACAGTACGTTACCATTGGACAACGAGTTAGCCAATGTGTAATATGACCCACAAGTCAGGATTGACAGTACTGAATGAGTAATTGTGTAGAAATAAACAATGTGATCGCTCTCAATACTGTTTTAATTAATAAAATGTTTCTTGATTAAACTGGGATTCACTCACCAGTATTTCCCACTGACAAATGTTTTTAAAACGCGTTTCAGGTAACACAATGTGACAGCCAATTAGTAAAAAGCCAGCTGGAGAGCACTGAAGGGTTTGGAAAAATGTGGCTATAAAAGTTACCTAAAAGACGATGTTTTAAATTCAATAAAATGGGGTTTATCCCTATAAACGTATAGTAATAAGAAACTTGGGTTTTGCCCATGTGATTATTAATATTAAATGAGGTGGTTTTACTCTGATAAACATTTCCTAACTACGGTCCTGATTTAATTGCCGCTGCCAAATTAACAAGCTGATACCACCAAAACTCTGAGTTCGCGTCCGCCCGTTCCCGGGACAGATAAGGGATCGGGGGTTGCGAAAGAAGGTGGTATCAGAGCCTAGCCACTGGTCTAAGCCAAAGAAGTGTTCTACTGACACTTAAATTCTAAATTTTGTGTTAGGAAATAAATTACGGAAATACGTGCATAACTGTATTTATTTGTTATGTGTTATTTGACTATTTGTTAGTTTACAGTATGAGTGATCAAGGACCCTCAGACATGTGTCGTCAGTTGTCTGATTCACCTAGGAGTGAAGGTACCTCTTCACAGCCTGCCCTTTCTGATAACCTTTCTGGGTAGCCTGCCTCTTCACAGCCTGCCCAGTCAGAAGAGCCATTCCCTCATAAGAAGAGAGGATGGTTCAGTAAGGAAGCCTTTGCACGTAGGAAAAGAATGCGAAAGTTGCAACAACAAAGAGTTCTAGCAGCTGCTAAGCGAAAGACAGATGCCCATACACAGGATATGCTTAATAGAAGCCTAGCCAATTTCCATATCCTAGCCACAACTGCTGCTGACCCAAGTCTGGAGCAAACAATAGCAACCCAACCACAATTGCCAATCCCTGACCAACCAATGGAGATAGAAAACCCTGAAAACCTAGTGGGGATGCATGACTTCAACCCAGAGGAAATCCCTAGGGTACCAGCACCAAATCCCCTAGACCCAAATTACGATCCCTGGTGGGATGACGTTAAGGACTATGTGCAACGTTACCCGATCCATGAAGACACCCCGATCCATGAAGACACCCCTATACAGAACATAGGAGCCTATCCAGGTATGGACCCTTTAGATTCCTATTACCATGATAACTACATTAGGGAAATCTTATAAGATCCTTACCGATTTCAGGCACTTTCACCCCCATATCAGGAACCCGCACCCCAGATTCCGAACCCAGTCCTAGAACCTGCACCCCCAATGAGTGCAGAAAACGTGCAAGAACTTAGCACTTTTGGGGAGGAAATTTTAGAAAGCAGTGAGAGAATGAGACAGGTGGGAGAGCGTCTCGTATGGAAATACGATGAGCGCAATATGGATTTTTGGATAAATCCATATCCATGATGTGATAGAGGAGATGGTAATAGTAATAATAATATAATATAATATAATAAAATAAAATAAAATATGTGTGTACGGATGACTATTACTGTTAGTATAATTCTATTTCTGTTGGTATTGTAATTTTTATTTCAGTACTAGTGTGTAATAGATGCATAATAGTATATGAAAAATAGAGTAAAAGTCGCAATGATCGACGTTTTTGGCTAGAATGCGTGTCATATGATTAACTATATTAAATATTATCTTGTGATATTAATATGGGGTAAATGTTTAAAATTCAGATGGCCGACGGAGGAAATCAAGAAAATTTGAATAATGATAACCAGAGTAACATTAACGTGGTTAATGAGAATCCAAGCATCAATAACAATGGAAACTGTAACAACTCTCATCAAAGGTCATAATTATTAAATTAATTTGTCTAAAAGGAAACCCTAATTGAGACACCCAAGTGATTCTGAACAAACCCTAAAATTTTTATAATTTTCAGAATCAGGATTAGGGCCCCTAAAACTCAGGGGGGGGGGGGGGTTAAACCCTATTGACGATTATCCACTTAAAACGTTGGCAGCAAGGAATTTTCGAAAATTGTCAACTCAGCAAGGCTAGTCCCAACCGTGGCAACCCTAGGCCTAAAAGTAGGTCTCACGCGGGCCGCGTAAGGATTAGCTTAAATCTCACGCGGGCCGCGTAAGGGTCAAAAATTACCTATAAATAGAGGACAGTGGGACTTGAATTCAGAAAGAAAAACGACGTAAAAATTCACTATACACACTGAGTTACGTTCGAATTACTACACAAACACACACGAATTCCGAATCGCTGCCGCAAAACAGGGTATTAGCACGATCGCTGCTACGATTCATTTTCCGATCGATCAATGTACTCAACGGGTGTTTAAGTGCTGCCCACATTAGGGTGATGCTTTGTCATTAGTCGATTAATTCGACAGATGTTAAGCATAGCACTTTGTCACTCGTTGTGATGGTTGATCTCGTGAGTTATCGTAAATGCTGTATTGATTACTAACCCAGTTTTGTGTGCATTGTTATCTAAATTAGGTTAATCAGGCTAATTCATAGACTAGACTCTGTCCGTATTAAATCAGCAATGTGAGTCATTCTCTTTTTATCAAATCTATTTACAAAAGCATGTTTATTTTAAAGTTATAATTACGGGGATTAAGTCTTTGTAATCACCAAGTTACAGCCGGTATGTGGGGTTTTGTATACATTACTTGATAATCGTCACCATTGGGGCAGCCAATTGGGGGATATGACCATAGTCACAGATTCGGTCGAGTGACAAATACCGTGGGTAGTTGGTTTGATAATAGAAACATTGTAATCGCTCTTAATACTGTAAATTATAACAAATGTGTCATTTTAGTAAATAGAATGATTCACTCAGTATTTCCCGCTGACAAAACTTTTTTTTAAAACATGTTTCAGGTGATCTGTTGTAATTCAGGAAAAGTGCTGAGAAGCATTTCAAGCTTGAGAAAGTGGCTCATTATAAAATAAAGAAATAAGTTTTGTAATATAACGATTTCGTAGTAAAATCATAATATTGTAAAATATCGGGGTTTATCCCGAAATGTGAAATAAAATAAAAAGGGGAAATTTTAGCTTTAAACGATCCTGATAAATAAACTTCCGCTGTTAAACTCAATTAAATAAATACCACGGGATTTCTGTCCCGCGGCTCCTGAAACGGGTCAAACCGGGTCGGGGGTCGTGACAGAAAAAGGTGGTATCAGAGCCACTGGGTTAAGCTAATTAAGTATTTAGAAATACTTAATTTTTCCTGATTACTATTATGTGCTTATGTGTGTTATTAACTGATTATTTGTTAGTTACAGTATGGGTAAGCAAAAGCTGTCAAGCATCTATCTTAAATTAGATAGATCATCCAATGAGAAGGGAAGTTCATCCCGAACCAAATCCTCGAATCAGGCTGAAATTCCTGAAGAAGGAATATTTGTGCGAAAGGCACAATACGAGGAATCACTTTCTCCTAGAAGGAGGGAGATGATTATTAAGAAAAGTAAAGAGAAAATCCGAGAAAAGAAGATTAAACGGGAAACTCAGGAATTAATTGATAAATCACCTTGGGAAGATAAGCTAGATGAGAAATGGGAAAACTTATATATGCTAGCCACAGTAGCAGAAAATATAAATCTTTAAATATTTTAAAGTTTAGCACTTTACCCATACAATCTAGAAACCCTGTGCAATAAATAAAATTTCAAAATCCTAAGTATGTTTTTCAGTTATCTTTGTAATAAATTAGTACACAGTATGTAATAAATTAAAAGGTTATTTATGAATTTTAACTTAGTATTTTATGCATTTTGCATATATGCTACATTAGCATGAGTGGGATATCTGAAGCTTTTCAGAACCTTAATCTTTACCCGGTGAATATCGAAGTTTCCAAAGAATTTACTGGATACTTTCCTGATATAGAACAACCTGTAGAATTCAATGCTCCACCCTTGAAAAAGCCAAAACCCAAGAAAAGAAGGAAATACGTTTGGGGGAGTCGTATACGTAAGAAAAAGTCAGCTACAAAACTTCCCAAAATAAACAATCCTTTGAAAAAGGGAAAAGAAATTATAATCGGAGAAAGTTCTAAACAGCAGGAAATGGAAACTGAAAACAAGGAAGAGGTTAAGGAGATAGGAATGCAGATGGAGGAAGGTACTAAAGAAATAGTAATGGAAGTTGGGCAAGGCTCTAGACCAACTCAGATAGAAATCGGAGAGAGCTCCAATCAAAACCAGGGAAGGACCTTTCAAGATGAGATAGATTTCTTATTGGCAAGCTGTGAAACTATTCAGCCTGTCAATACTAATATTTTTAATTATCCTCTTGAAAACCAACTCCCTATGAATTGGGAACCAGCAATTCCAGACCCAATAGTCCACTCTCAACCCATAGGAATCGACGAATGGTGGACAAACGATTGGCAATTCCAAAATATTGTCAACGATCCTTATTCCTTTCTTCCACAATTCGATCCAGAACCCCTACCTAATCCACCCATGAGTAATGAAAACATGGCTGAACTTCGCCACTTTGGTGAAGAGTTGTTTGATGCGGGAAGTAGAATCAGGGAAATAGGGGGACAAATTGCCTGGAAGTACGATGAGAGGGAACTGCGTTTTTAGAACGGCAAGTGACGAGAGATAGTACGATGATAAAACGGTGGTTGTATAATAGTAATAGTAAAGTTAGTCTGTAAATAACGAATAAAACTCTGTAAGATATTGGCGAGTAATGATGCATACTATACTAGATATAAAATGAAATCGAGAAATCGATTGTTTTGACTATATCTGTATTGTAAAATTTTCTGATTGTTTGTATATAATTGTTATTTAGCAAATACTAATAAAATTTATATATACATTATCAGATGACAAACAGTGGTAATGAACCTATAAATGAAGTTAATCAGTCTGAGCAACATTCAAGAGATCAATATATGACTCGGCAAGATATCGAAAACATTGTTGCTCAAGGGATAGCCAATGCTATTCCAGCATTCGTTGCTGCTATAAAGAATCCAATCGAACCGCAACAAATTATCCCTAGTAAACAGATTACTGAAGATAACTTCAGTAATAGTGTAAATGGAGGCAATAATCATGTTAATCATAATAGGGAACCACATCAAGCTCCATTACCCAAGAAAATGAAAACTGCAACGCCTGGTTGCACTTTCAAAGAATTACTTGCTTGTAAACCCACTGAATTTGCAGGCAATGAAGGAGCAACTGCATCACTGCGTTGGTTAGAGAAAACCGAAGCAGTCATTGCAATAAGTAAATGTGGTAAAGATGATCAGGTCATGTACGCATCAAATCTCTTCAAAGAAGGAGCACTCGAATGGTGGAACACTGTGTTACAATCAAAAGGAAGAGTAATAGCTTATGCTATGACTTGGGAAGAATTTAAGGGTTTTGTGGAAAGAAAATTCTGTCCCGAGTATGAAAAGGAACAGATGATGAATAAGTTTCTAAATCATCGGATGATGGGTGTAGATTGTCGCGGTTATACCTCGACATTCTTTGAATATGCTAGAGTGGTACCAACACTGGCTTCGCCAAAACCGGTACTCATTTCTCGCTATATTTGGGGGCTAATTAATGAAATCCGCAATATTGTTAAAGCTGCGAGACCTCGTACTATTGATGATGCGGTAGAATTAGCTAATACTCTAACCGATGAATTGGTGCGCACAAGAGATGAAGATAGGAAAAAGGAACTAGCTCAGAAAATTACCCAAGGATTTCGTGTGGGTAATAATAACAGCTTCAAGAGAAAAGGAACAGGGCAATCTCCAGCTCCGTCATTCTGCAGGAAATGCAAAAAGAAACATTATGGAAGATGCGATATCACTTGCAATTTTTGCAAAACTGTAGGACATCGTGAAGAAAACTGCAAAAAGAAGACCGTAATTTGTTTTAACTGTGGAGAAGCGGGGCATTATAAAACAGAATGTCCTAAATTGGTTAAACCAGTAGACAACAAACCTAGGGCAACCGAAGGAGTTACTAAGAAGAATGTTAGAGCATTCCAGCTAACCACTCAAGAAGCTGAACTCATCCCAGATGTAATAGCTGGTACGTTCTTAGTTCACAACGTGTACGCAAAAGTATTATTTGACTCTGGTGTAAACCAAAGTTTTATCAATACTTTATTCTGTCAAGCTCTTAAGTTACCTTTAACCAACATTAGGCAGATTTTTACAGTTGAAACCGCAGATGGGAATTCAGTTAAAATTAATCAGGTTTTGCAAAAAGTCGAAATAGAACTTTCAGGTCATAAATTTACTGCAAACCTATTACCTATGAAATTAGCTGAATTTGATGTTGTATTAGGAATGGATTGGTTAATAGCCAACCATGCTCAAATTCTTTGTGATCAGAATTCCATAGAAATTCAATCACCCACTGGAGAGGTGATTAGGATTACAGGAGATAAACCACGGAAACCCATGAAGTTCATATCGGTAATGAAAGTTGCTAATTATGAACAAAAACAAGGAATAGTGTATATGATTTCGGTAATCATTAGCACTAAGGGTAAAGATCTTAAGGAAATACCAGTAGTCTCAGAATATCCTGATGTATTCCCAGAAGATTTACCGGGATTACCTCCAGACAGGGAAGTAGAATTTAGGATTCATTTAATTCCAGGAACTACACCGATAGCCAAGGCACCTTATCGGTTAGCACCCATAGAAATGTTAGAACTGAAAAAGCAATTAGATGAATTACTAAGTAAAGGATTCATACAACCTAGCTCATCCCCTTGGGGAGCGCCAGTGTTGTTTGTTAAGAAAAAGGATGGTTCAATGAGAATGTGTATTGATTATAGAGAATTGAATAAGGTTACAATTAAGAATCGATACCCATTACCTAGGATTGATGATCTTTTTGATCAACTTCAAGGAGCTAGATATTTTTCTAAGATAGATTTACGCTCCGGATATCATCAATTGAAGGTACAAGAAGAAGACATACCTAAAACTGCTTTCAGAACTAGGTATGGTCATTACGAGTTTACAGTCATGCCCTTTGGGTTAACGAATGCACCTACTGCATTCATGGACATGATGAATAGGATCTGTAAACCGTATTTGGATAAATTTGTAATTGTCTTCATAGACGATATACTTATTTATTCCAAAAGTCAGGACGAACATTGTCAGCACTTGCATGTACTCTTAACTTTGTTAAGAAAAGAAAAGCTTTATGCCAAATTCTCAAAGTGTGAATTTTGGTTACAAGAAGTGCAATTCTTAGGACACATGGTGAATCATGAAGGTATTCATGTAGATCCTGCTAAGATAGAGGCAATTACCAATTGGAAGGTTCCACAATCCGCAATGGAAATTAGAAGTTTTATAGGATTAGCTGGGTATTATAGACGGTTTATTAAGGATTTTTCCAAAATAGTAGTACCATTAACTAAGCTAACCTGTAAAGCTACTAAGTTTGAATGGGGACCCAAACAGGAAGAAGCCTTTAGGATTTTGAAACAGAAATTAACCCATGCTCCAATCTTAGCCTTACCAGAAGGAACTGAAGATTTTGAAGTATATTGTGATGCTTCAAAGTTAGGATTTGGATGTGTGCTTATGCAACGAAAGAAGGTAATTGCGTATGCTTCAAGACAATTGAAAAAGCACGAAGAGAATTATACGACTCATGATTTAGAATTAGGAGCCGTAATTTTTGCCCTTAAGATTTGGAGACATTATCTGTACGGAAGTAAGTTTACTATCTATACAGATCATAAGAGTTTAAGATATATATTTGGGCAAAAAGAGTTAAACATGAGGCAAAGGAGATGGATGGAAATCCTAAGTGATTACGACTGTGATATTCAGTACCACGAAGGAAAGGCAAATGTAGTTGCGGATGCCTTAAGTCGTAAGTATTATGAGAAACAACGACGGGTTCGTGCTCTCAGATTAAATCTACAAATAGATTTAATGGAACAATTGAAGAATGTTCAAACTACAGCAATCAAGGATGATGCTGAAGGAATGAAAGGACGAATGAAGGAATTAGAACAAGGAGCTGATGGAATTTGGAGATTCCACAAAAGCAGAATTTGGGTACCTAAGCAAGGAGAATTAAGAAATAAAATTCTAGAAGAAGCTCATAAATCTAGGTATACAATACACCCTGGAAACAATAAGATGTACCAAGATTTAAGGAAGAACTTCTGGTGGATAGGAATGAAAAAGGATATAGCACGATATGTTTCTAAATGTCTCACTTGTTCACAAGTTAAAGCAGAACATCAGAAACCTTCAGGTCTACTACAACAATTAGAAATGCCAGTATGGAAATGGGAACTTATAACAATGGATTTTGTTACTAAGTTACCTAAAACCAGAAAAGGTAATGATGCGATTTGGGTAATTGTGGATCGATTAACCAAATCTGCTCACTTTCTACCTATGAAAGAAACCTTTAGCATGGAAAGACTGGCAAAGTTGTATGTAGATGAAGTCGTATCTCTACATGGAGTTCCACTCTCCATTGTATCAGATAGAGATAGTCGATTCACTTCTCATTTCTGGAAAAGTTTCCAGCAAGCAATGGGAACTCGACTAAACCTAAGCACTGCATATCATCCTCAAACAGATGGGCAAAGTGAAAGAACGATCCAAACTCTAGAAGACATGCTCCGAGCATGTGTGATAGATTTTGGTGGAAATTGGGACGATCACTTACCTTTGATTGAATTCTCCTATAACAATAGTTATCACTCAAGCATTGAAACTGCCCCATTCGAGGCACTGTATGGAAGAAAGCGCAGAACTCCAGTTTGTTGGGCAGAAATAGGAGAAAATCAATTGTCAGGACCTGAAATAGTGCAAGAAACGACTGATAAGATTACTCAAATCAAAGAAAGGCTGAAGACGGCTCGAGATCGCCAGAAGAGTTATGCAGACAATAGATGTAAGCCGTTAGAATTCCAAGTTGGAGACAGAGTACTGTTGAAAGTTTCTCCTTGGAAAGGAGTTGTGAGATTCGGTAAGAAAGGAAAACTAAGTCCCAGATACGTAGGACCATTTCCAGTGATCCAACGTATAGGACCAGTAGCTTATCGTTTACAACTACCAGAAGAATTAGCTGGAGTACATGATGTATTTCATGTATCTAATCTCAAGAAATGTTTAGCAGATGAATCTCTAGTAGTACCTCTTCAAGACATAGAGGTAAACGAAAAGTTAAAATTTGTGGAGAAACCTCTTCAGATAGAAGACAGAAAAGTGAAGTTTCTCAAGCACAAACGACTAGTGCTAGTTAAAGTAAAGTGGGATTCAAGGAGAGGACCTGAATACACTTGGGAATTAGAATCAGAAATGAAGCGAAAGTATCCTCACTTATTCCAGTAAATCTCGAGGACGAGATTTTTATTAAGGTGGGGAGAATGTAACAACTCTCATCAAAGGTCATAATTATTAAATTAATTTGTCTAAAAGGAAACCCTAATTGAGACACCCAAGTGATTCTGAACAAACCCTAAAATTTTCATAATTTTCAGAATCAGGATTAGGGCCCCTAAAACTCAGGGGGGGGGGGGTTAAACCCTATTGACGATTATCCACTTAAAACGTTGGCAGCAAGGAATTTTTGAAAATTGTCAACTCAGCAAGGCTAGTCCCAACCGTGGCAACCCTAGGCCTAAAAGTAGGTCTCACGCGGGCCGCGTAAGGATTAGCTTAAATCTCACGCGGGCCGCGTAAGGGTCAAAAATTACCTATAAATAGAGGACAGTGGGACTTGAATTCAGAAAGAAAAACGACGTAAAAATTCACTATACACACTGAGTTACGTTCGAATTACTACACAAACACACACGAATTCCGAATCGCTGCCGCAAAACAGGGTATTAGCACGATCGCTGCTACGATTCATTTTCCGATCGATCAATGTACTCAACGGGTGTTTAAGTGCTGCCCACATTAGGGTGATGCTTTGTCATTAGTCGATTAATTCGACAGATGTTAAGCATAGCACTTTGTCACTCGTTGTGATGGTTGATCTCGTGAGTTATCGTAAATGCTGTATTGATTACTAACCCAGTTTTGTGTGCATTGTTATCTAAATTAGGTTAATCAGGCTAATTCATAGACTAGACTCTGTCCGTATTAAATCAGCAATGTGAGTCATTCTCTTTTTATCAAATCTATTTACAAAAGCATGTTTATTTTAAAGTTATAATTACGGGGATTAAGTCTTTGTAATCACCAAGTTACAGCCGGTATGTGGGGTTTTGTATACATTACTTGATAATCGTCACCATTGGGGCAGCCAATTGGGGGATATGACCATAGTCACAGATTCGGTCGAGTGACAAATACCGTGGGTAGTTGGTTTGATAATAGAAACATTGTAATCGCTCTTAATACTGTAAATTATAACAAATGTGTCATTTTAGTAAATAGAATGATTCACTCAGTATTTCCCGCTGACAAAACTTTTTTTTAAAACATGTTTCAGGTGATCTGTTGTAATTCAGGAAAAGTGCTGAGAAGCATTTCAAGCTTGAGAAAGTGGCTCATTATAAAATAAAGAAATAAGTTTTGTAATATAACGATTTCGTAGTAAAATCATAATATTGTAAAATATCGGGGTTTATCCCGAAATGTGAAATAAAATAAAAAGGGAAAATTTTAGCTTTAAACGATCCTGATAAATAAACTTCTGCTGTTAAACTCAATTAAATAAATACCACGGGATTTCTGTCCCGCGGCTCCTGAAACGGGTCAAACCGGGTCGGGGGTCGTGACAGAAACCAAATGGATAATAGTGTTGTACAACACATGGTGGCACAAGGAATCATAGATGCAATGCCATTTATTATTCAAACGATTCAAGGAGCAAATAATAAAAGTAAGCATAGCAGTAAGCGACCAATCGAACCAGAAAACAGTATAAACAATGGACCTGTACTTCAGGTGCCCATTCCCAAAAGAAGAAGAACCATGCCTTAAGGTTGTTCTTATAAAGAATTCTGGTCTTGTAAACCAATGGAATTCTCAGGCAATGAAGGAGCCATTGCAACCCTACGCTGGATAGAGAAAACTGAGCCAGTCTTAAGAATAAGCAAGTGTGCTGAAGTAGATAAGATATTGTTTGCTTCTAATATGTTTAAGAATTCAGCACTAGAATGGTGGAACACTATCCTCCAATCAAGAGGAAGTGATAGAACTTACAATATGGAATGGGAAGAATTTAAGAACAAGATAGAAAGGAAATTCTGCCCCCCCCCCCAATGAGAAGGAACAGATAGCTAACAAATTCCTAAACCTTAGGATGACTGGTGTGGATAGTAAGGGATACACTAAATTATTCTTCGAATATGCTAGAATAGTGCCAACTCTTGCTTCACCAGAACCAGTATTGATCTCCCGTTATATTTGGGGATTAATCGGGGAGATAAGACACGTAGTCAAGGCAGCTAGACCTCAAACCATAGAAGAAGCTGTAGAACTAGCAAATACCTTGACAGACGCATTAGTCCGTACCCGAGAAGAAGATCAAAGGAGGAACCTAACCCAGAAGCTCACACAAGAATTTCGTTCTGGAAATTTTAATCGTGGGAAAAATATAGGTTCTACCTCTGCACCTTACTGTAAGAATTGCAAAAGAAAGCATTCAGGAAGAAGCTCCATATACTGTAACTTTTGCAAAATATCGGGATACAAGGAATAAAATTGCAGGAAGAAAGCTAATAACAGGATATGTTACAACTGTGGAGAGCAAGGTCATATCAAGCTTAATTGTCCGAAATTAGCTCCAACTACAAACAACAAGAATACTCAAAATGCTAGAGCACTTGTTCTGACTGCAGATGAAGCTAAAATGATTCCAGATGTCATAGCTGGTACGTTTTTAGTTAATGATATTTTTGCTAAAGTATTATTTGACTCTGGTGCGAACCAAAGTTTTATTAATACATCATTTTGCAAATTTCTAAATCAATCATTAACTAAACTACCACAAGAATGTTTAGTAGAGACAGCCAATGGAGAAACCGTTAGGATTTCTGAAATCTTGCCCGGAGCAAGAATAGGAATTTAAAATCAGAAATTTATTACAAATCTTTATTCCATGAATCTGGCAGGATTTGATGTTGTTTTAGGAATGGATTGGTTAATAGCCAATAAAGCCAGTATTTTATGTGATCAAAAGTCAATTCAAGTAAATTCACCAAAAGGTAAAACGATCACAATAAAAGGAGATAAACCATCTAGATCCACAAAATTCATCTCTGTGATGAAAACTGCAAGTTATATAAGAAAAGGGTCATTAGTGTATTTGATTTCTATAATCACTAACACTAAAGGAAAGGATTTAAAAGATATTTCCGTAGTATCTCAGTTTTCAGATATATTTCCAGAAGAATTGCCAGGGCAACCTCCAGATAGAGAAGTTGAATTCAGAATCCATTTAATACCAGGAACAACACCGATTGCCAAAGCACCTTACCGTTTGGCACCTGCAGAAATGCAAGAATTAAAGAAACAATTAGACGAATTGCTAGAAAAAGGATTCATACAGCCAAGTTCGTCGCCATGGGGAGCGCCAATACTATTTGTTAAAAAGAAAGACGGATCAATGCGTATGTGCATTGACTACAGTGAATTGAACAAAGTCACGATTAAGAATCGGTACCCATTATCGAGAATCGATGATCTGTTCGATCAACTGCAAGGAGCTCGATTTTTCTCTAAAATCGATTTAAGGTCAGGATATCATCAATTAAAGGTACAGGAAGAGGACATTCCTAAAACCGCATTTAGAACAAGGTATGGTCATTATGAATTTACTGTCATGCCATTCGGTTTAACCAATGCCCCAGCCGCATTTATAGACATGATGAACCGAATATGTAAACCATATTTGGATAAATTCATAATTGTTTTTATAGATGACATTCTCATTTATTCTAAAAATAAGGAGGATCATGCAAAGCATTTTCACGCACTTTTAAGTTTATTAAGAAAAGAAAAGTTTTACGCTAAATTTTCAAAGTGCGAGTTTTGGTTAGAACAGGTACAGTTTCTCGGACACGTAGTCAATCATGAAGGAATTCATGTAGATCCAACAAGGATCAAGGTAATTACTAAATGAAAAACCCCTGAATCACCAACCGAGGTTAGAAGTTTCTTAGGATTGGCCGGTTATTATAGAAGATTTATTCAAGATTTTTCTAGAATAGTCATTCCTTTAACTAAGCTAACCGGTAAATCTGTTAAGTTTGAATGGGGATTAAAACAAGAAGAAGCATTTAGAATCCTTAAGCAAAGATTAACTAATACACCCATACTAGCGTTACTAGAAGGAACTGAAGACTTTGTAGTCTATTATGACGCTTCTAAATTTGGTTATGGATGTGTGTTAATGCAACGACAAAAGGTTATAGCTTATGCATCTAGACAACTTAAGAATCATGAAGAGAATTATTCGACACATGATCTAGAACTAGGAGCTATAATTTTTGCTCTTAAGATTTTGAGACATTACCTTTATGGTAGTAAGTTTACCATATTCACTGATCATAAGATTTTAAGGTATATTTTCAAACAAAAGGAGTTGAATATGAGACAAAGACGCTGGATGGAGATGCTTAGTGATTATGATTGTGATATCCAGTACCATGAAGGAAAAACAAATGTAGTGGCAGATGCTTTAAGCCGAAAGTATCATGAAAAGCCAAAAAGGGTATGTTCTCTTAAATTAAATCTACAAGTAGATTTAAATAATCAGATAAGAGAAGCACAAGAATCAGTAATCAAAGATGATACTAAAAAATTAAAAGGTATGCTAAAAGAATTAGAACAAGGAACCGATGGAATTTATAGATTCCATGAAAAGAGAATGTGGATACCTAAATTAGGAAACCTACGTTATCGTATTTTAGAAGAAGCCCATAAGTCTAAGTATACGATGCATCCAGGAAATGATAAAATGTACCAGGATTTAAGGAAGAATTTCTGGTGCATAGGAATGAAAAAGGACATAGCAGCCTATGTTTCTAAATGTTTAACTTGTTCACAAGTTAAAGCTGGACACCAGAAACCCTCAGGATTGTTACAACAACTAGAAATGCCAGTTTGGAAATGGGAATTAATAACAATGGATTTTGTTACCAAATTACCCAAAACAAAGAAAGGTAATGATACAATCTGGGTGATTGTAGATAGGCTAACCAAGTCAGCTCATTTTCTACCAATGAAGGAAACTTTCAGTATGGAACAGCTAGCTAAATTATATGTAAATGAAATTGTTTCTTTACATGGAATCCTTTATCAATTGTTTCTGATAGAGATAGCCGATTTACCTCTCATTTTTTGTCAAGTTTCCAAAAGTCTATGGGAACCAAGTTAAATCTAAGCACAACTTATCATCCTCAAACAGACGGACAAAGTGAAAGAACAATTCAAAAGATGGAAGACATGCTTAGAGCTTGTGTAATTGATTTCGGAGGTAATTGGGACGATCACTTACCTTTAATAGAATTTTCTTATAATAATAGTTATCACACAAGTATTAATGCTGCACCATTCGAAGCACTTTATGGACGAAAGTGCCGAACCCCAGTCTGTTGGGCAGAAATTGGGGAAAAGCAACTGTCTGGACCTAAGATAGTGCAAGAAACAACTGATAAGATTATTCAAGTCAAGGAACGACTGAAAGCAGCACGTGATCGACAAAAGAGTTATGCTGATAACCGACGCAAGCCATTGGAATTTCAAGTAGGAGATAAAGTCTTGTTGAAAGTCTCTCCTTGGAAAGGAGTAGTAAGATTCATCAAACGGGGAAAGCTAAGTCCCAGGTATACTGGACCTTTTAAGATTATTAGAAGAATAGGACCTGTAGCCTATCAGCTACAACTGCCAGAGGAAATGGCAGGAATACATGATGTGTTTCATGTATCTAATCTCAAGAAGTGTTTAGCTGATGAATAACTGATAGTACCTCTTAAGGATATAGAGGTAAATGAACAACTCAAGTTTGTAGAAAGGCCTCTACAAATTGAAGATAGGAAAGTCAAGAACCTCAAGCATAAGAGATTAGTTCTGGTCAAAGTGAAATGGGACTCCAAAAGAGGACATGAGTACACATGGGAGCTTGAATCTGAAATGCAAAGGAAATATCCGCACTTGTTCCAGTAGATCTCGAGGACGAGCTCTAAAACAAGGTGGGGAGGATGTAACAACCCTCAATAAACCGACACTCTCGAATAATTTCCGACACCCTATTATATTTTAAAATGTCCCAATATGTCTTTAAATATACTCCGTATGTGAAAACCGAGCCCGAAATACAGTAGAGCATTAAAAATAAAATAAAAATATGATTTTTTAGTTCAGGCGGGCCGCGTAAAGGATCCTTAACCCTTACGCGGGCCGCGTCAACTTATTGAGTAGGCAGGCTCCGGTGTTGACACGTGTCGTGCAACGTGTTGAACCTAGTCATGACCCGGATCAGCTACGCCTAGACCCCTAAGCCACGCGGGCGGCGTAAGCCCTGCCTTTGTTTTACGCGGGCCGCGAAGGAACCAGATTTCAGCACTATAAATAGAACGCATCGGATTTCATTTCAAATCGTTCACTTTCTTTTCTCAATCTCGAAATCTCTGATATTAGGCATAATATTCGAGTAGTATACCCCCTAATTAGCAAGGTTCTGCTCCGTTGTAAGTATTATAACCCCGGTTTCATACTAGATACGCTGCCCGATTGATTTAGGGTTCCGTAACAACTGTCGTGGTTCTGCCCGACGTAGTTGTTGGAATGCCGTCTCGGGGAGGGTATCATTATTATTTTCAAAGGGTTATGATACTAACCTACGTACATTTGTGTAAATTATAGATTATTCCCAGGAAACCCTTACGCGAAGTCTAAGATAACAATGTGAGTTTATCCTCTTTTTGATAACCTTTTTGTAATATTTTACAAAACCTTAAATGTTTTACAATGTGATTAAGCGGTGATTGAGTCTTTGTAGTTCTTCAATTACTACTGGTATGTTGGGGTTTTGTATACAAAATTTACTACACTGTGAGTAGTAAGTCGGGGATGACAGTACGTTACCATTGGACAACGAGTTAGCCAATGTGTAATATGACCCACAAGTCAGGATTGACAGTACTGAATGAGTAATTGTGTAGAAATAAACAATGTGATCGCTCTCAATACTGTTTTAATTAATAAAATGTTTCTTGATTAAACTGGGATTCACTCACCAATATTTCCCACTGACAAATATTTTTAAAACGCGTTTCGGGTAACACAATGTGACAACCAATTAGTAAAAAGCCAGCTGGAGAGCACTGAAGGCTTGGGAAAAATGTGGCTATAAAAGTTACCTAAAAGACGATGTTTTAAATTTAATAAAATGGAGTTTATCCCTATAAACGTATTGTAATAAGAAACTTGGGTTTTGCCCATGTGATTATTAATATTAATTGAGGTGGTTTTATTCTGATAAAAATTTCCTAACTACGGTCCTGATGTAATTTCCGCCGCCAAATTAACAAGCTGATACCACCAAAACTCTGAGTTCGCATCCGCCCGTTCCCGGGACAGATAAGGGATCGGGGGTTGTGACATAAACCACCGTTAACTATTATATAGCATAAACCTGTTACACAAACCTTATAATCTCCCCTTAGGTTTTTTCTTTTCATGGCTCATTGTTGATGTACTTTCCAATGAACCTTGTTTTTATCGCTCTTAGTTCTCCAGTTTGCAAGTTCATATTAAGGATATACGCGACAACACATGTATACGCTTTAGCACACATTTCATATTTTGGATCCTACTTGATTTGATTCCTTGATAACATATCAATGTCTTCTCTTTCGTGCCTCATCAAATCTGTTAGACCATGCAAAACTACTGGAACTCAATCACATACTACTGGATCTCTGCAAGTCATAAAAGCACAAATTGGTACAAAACCAGTTGTTGGTAAAACTACTAGTACACAGCCCGGTGCAAAACCAGTAGTTGTTGAATACGCTATTCCAGAGAAACTAGTAGTTCAATTTTCAAGAAAAAGAAAGTTGGTATTGCAGGATGACCCGGAAGACTCTCCACCACATGCTCCAACATTGACAGCCATAATCATAAAGGATCCAGTGTCAACAGCAACATTCACTAAAAACATCAAAGAAAATCTAGTAGTTTCTGAAGAACTTCCTCCATCTCCAAGGTTTATCTTATCCCTGAAACAACTTATGCTGCTTAAAATTGGCAACAAGTTAAGGTTGGAAGAAGCGGCTGTCAAGGAGTTCACTAAGAACCAAGGCAAGATGATTTACAGAAAAGCTTAGTACATTATGGACAAAAGAATGAGTAAGATAAAGACTTATGAGCAATACATGTATCAAGAATCACAACGGATCTCCCAAGTCACATCTTTTAAAAATCACTTAGTTGCTAAATTATTAAAACAAGAAAGTGTTGACTTGTTAAAAAAAGAATGTACCTTATCCAGACAAGACTTTCTATGTATTTCAGAACTCGGATACCCAAAATATGTTGGCAAAAGTTGATAGGGTCAAGAAGATGCTTGCTGATCCAAACATATAGGTGACTCCTCCAAATTGGAAGCTTGGTAGTAAAAGAAAACCAACTCTAAAAGAGGCTGCAAAGACCTTCAAGATGAAGTAAGAGCTCATCCATGTAAATTAGGCCCCAAAGAGTTCAATCACAAGATGGAAAGAGTCTACTCTTAACAAAGAATACATGGACTACAGAGATGTAAGAAAAAGAAATCCTGAGAAATTTCTACCACCACTATCTTGGGAGAACACATATATCTACCTTGCTGAAAAAAAGAAGGAGTGTGTTGTTGTTCCTTTCAAACCCTAACAGATCTTCTCTTACAATCCAAAGCTTATAGAAAACTAAATGAACAATCTTAAAGAAAAGCATGGTTCTGCCAGATGGATTACAAGATTGGATGATGAAGAGAAGATGATTCTAGTCAACAACATGCCTGATGTGACACATGTGGTTAGAACATCTGAAGATATAGCTATTGGCACTCATACTGTTGCTCTATAAGAATCACTAAAAGAAGTTCCACAAGGTTTACCACATTAATCAATGGCACATCAAGGGGTAACAATGCCTTCAAGTCCAGATTCACCAACACCCACTGAAGTCCTAGACTTGCCTCCAATCCTCCCTAACCTAAGGATTGTGAGATGGAATGAAATAAAAGACTCAAATGATGTGGATACATTTAGAGAAAATGACTCTAGAGCCCAGGTGGATGGGTATGATGTTCAAAGCCTTAGCTTGGATGACATATAAGTTATTGCTTTTCTAGAACATGAAAAAGATGATGATGATATCCAAGAAATGTGTCACGACCCCCGACCCCACCCTGGACGGAATCGGGAGCCGCGAGCAGCCAAGTGGTACCGGTGGTTATTTAGAAAAACATTGCAGCGGAAATTTTATCAGAACCGTGAGTTAGGAAAAATATCAGAGTTTAGAAAACACCGGATTTTTTTATTTATTAAATAGATGGGATAAACCCATGTTTTACAAATGGAGCTTTAATAAGGGATAACCCAATTACATAAAACAATATTTCTTAATTTGATTTAATTAATAAAATAAGCCACTTCTTGAAGCATTTCAGTGTCGTATCCAACTCTTACTCCAATCTACTGTAATTACCTGAAACGCGTTTTAAAAATATTTTGTCAGCAGGAAATACTGGTGAGTTCATTCAGGTTTTATAAAATGACCCTTAGTTATAAATTACAGCATAAGAGCGATTACAATGGCTTCTATCTTATTTTTATCTGGCGCCTTGTCACCCGTGTGACGATGGTCATACCACTATTGGGTCCCACCCCAAGTAGTGACGTTTATCACAGTGAGGATTTATTAGCCTAACCCGTGAGAAATTAGTAATGTGCACAATACCCCACTAGCCAGTGATTAAGATAACCACGACTTAATCCCTGTAATTATAACATTTGAAAATGGAGTATTGTAAAATATTTGATAAAAAGAGAACGACTCACATTGCAGATTCATACGGGCAAAGTTTAGCCTACAGATAAGCCTTGATATATTACAGATTTATACAGGCAGAGCTTAGCCTATTGATTAGCCTTGATACCTAGTTTAATTAACAATGCACACGAAACTAGGTAAGTAACTTTAATCCAACTTTTACGACAACTCACGAGATTAAAACCTTCACAACGAATGACAAAGTGCAATACTTAAACATCCATCGAATTAACGATGAATGACAAAGCATAACCCAAGTTTGAGCAGCACTTAAACATTCATCGGATAGTTTCAATCGATCAGACATTTAATCGTAGCAGCGATCGAGTTATTACCCTGTTTTGCGGCAGCGTTTAGTGTTGTGTGTGTTTGGTAGTAATCTGGTGATATCTCGAGGTATAAAGCGAATTTTAACGTCGAACGAATGCCATAAATCAAGTCCCACACCCCTCTATTTATATCTGGAAAAAGGCGCACCCGCGTGGCGCGAGGCTCTGTCGCATGGCGCGACGGGGTCGGTTTTAGCATAGGGTAGCCACGTCCCTAACTAGCTTAGTTGAGTTGACGGATCATTAAAATTCGATTTCCACGTAAAACTGTGATGATAATATCGAATGGGTTTTACCCCCCTAAGTTTTAGGGGCCCTGATCCTGATTCCAATTGTTCTGAAAATTTTAGGGTTTATGCAGGATCATTTGGGGTCTTAATTAGGGTTTCCTATTGGGCAAATAAAATAATAGATAGGACTTTTGATGAGAGTTGTTACAAATAAAACGGTGAGAAAAGAAAATGGACCCACTTTGTAACTTTATGGTTCAACTAGAAAACCTCCTGGTATAAATTTTGGGTATAACTTCTGAGCTATAAAAATATATAATTTGCTCGTGTTAAATATAGTACCCCTAATTCAACCTTATCCCTATGTCACGAGACAGAACCCCAGCTAAATTAGTCAGGCAGAGCCTTGACATGTGTTATGGGGCTCAGGATCAATCGGACAGGGTAGCGTTTATCGGGGGTTAAAACACTTAAATCGGGACAGGGTTTTATTATTATTATTATAGAGAAAAATAAAAAAGAATATTGATGAGAGAGAGAGTAGGCGAAAGACAAGAGTAGGACAATTTTGATCAAAATGTTTGGTGCTATTTATAGTTGATGTACTGCTTGAATATCACGCCAATATGGCCACCTAACTCATACATGCATTGTTCCATATACTTACACGTATTCTTTTCAATTGATGAGTTTTTCCATTTTTTTATTTATTTTATTCCTTTGATGACACTACATAACTAATTCAATTCAAAATGTAAAATTTCTTTTATTTTTATTCTATTTATATTTCGTACATTAAATTTCAAAATTCAAAGTTTTGTTTTATTATTTATATATATTATAAGTAATTTAACTGTTTCGCTTATTTGGCGCGTATAACTTGTAAAATATAACGTTTTATAAAACAATAAATACGTCATTAGAATGACAATATTTGTATCTATATTTTGAACCAAGTTTCATTAAAAACGGGGTAGGTTCAAATATAATGTATTTTTATAATTTTAATTATTAAACGGTCACTAGGCCCGTCTAGGTACTTTATATTTTTAACGGTCAACTTACCCGAAATCTACCTGTCTAATAATATAAGTTTTTTTTATATCCTTTATTTTAATAGAAAGGTCACACATATATATTTAAACAAGCCAATTAATTTGTATAATACTCCAACCAATTATATATAAAATAGTTTTTAAAACTATTTGGGTCGAATAATTATATTAAAAATAAAATTAGTTACTAGTGGTTAATAAATTTAAACAACCCTATAATTCTTATACGATAAAAATGGGAATGTTACATCCTCCCTACCTTGTTTTAAATCTCGTCCTCGAGATTTGGGCTATGATATTTCTTTTAGACTTATGTCACGTCTTAGTCAATAAAAACAATATCAAGGTAAATGGTACAGAATCAAAATATTAAATTTTGTGAATATGAGTTGTACAATAAATAGGACTCAATGGTTTAACTGAATTAGTTCAATAAATCGATGTCAAATGAAAGGGGTGAAATGATATAATTTCCAACAGGTTCAAGCCAAAAGAGATATCTGATCAAATAGATGTCTAAATTGAATGTTTACAAGCTGTGAATGATTTTTAGAATCAATAAAATTCATTGTAAAAAGAATACTTACTGTAATTGTCAACTGAGGATGACTCGGAATTAATAAGTTCAAATGAAATAGAAGCACGGAAATGATTTGTCAATTATCGAACCATGACATGAGAAAAATCAATGTGTTGACATTTATCGAATTACAAGGATACACCGGTATACAACAGAGTTTAGTGTATCATTGTCTTAACACATAGTTGTATTAAGACCACTTTCAAGGATGAGTCAAACGAAATGTATATATAGATTAGCTCAAGCTACAAGTCTATACCGACGCCACAAGGTGTCGTAGTAATCGAAATAATAATAGTGGTGACTGAATGAGTTCACCATGCTTGAAACCAAATGAAAGTTCAACGAAGTAAATCTGAATGTTTGTTTCAAACAATTCTAGTATGATTTTTCGATTGAAATTGAAATAATTGAATAATATTTTTCGATTGAAAAGATCAAGAAATGCTCCATCGATGTTGTAGGAACTGTTAAGAGATATACTGAAATATGACATGAATTTGTGTATCATTATCTTAGCACACGATTGTGTTAAGATTGCTTTTATAGGATAAATCAACAAAGTGGATTCAATAATAATAAATAAATAATTAAATCCGTATATGATGCGTGCAAACGAGATTAGCGCAAGCTTCCGATTTGTGAAACCGTCACCACAAGGTGATCGTGATCAAATAAACGTTTTAATGAATTCGAAGACCAAACAAGCATGTTATGGTTCAAGAGAATTTGAAGTGCTTGTTGGGATTATTTCGAATATGATAGCTGCAATCCATCATATGAGATCTTGAATTGAATACGTAATGTGAGCAAGTTCAAACAATTGAACTTGGTTTAAACAAAACGAGTTCATGTATCAATAAGAAAGTTCGGACATGGTCACAACAAAACCATGTATGCCAAAGAAAATTGAGTTTTTCAAAAATTCATTGACTCGATATCAAAGAGTCATCGTTTTGCAATAATGCGGTTCACAGTGCCAAAAATCAAGTATAGCAAAATGAAATTTGTGTTTTGATAAGATAACAAATTAGAATGAAGCCCTCCAGTGGTCTTCATAAATCAAACGAACCACATGCGTAACAAACAGTGCATGTGTAATGTGTGGATTTACCAAGAAATAAAACAGATCAATATTCGCTACTATGAAAGAAATCCTCATGGTATGATGACGATTAGCGAAAGTCAACTCATTATATGCAGAAGTCAGAATTTCAATGAAAGAAATATAAGAACTTTATCTGAATTTTGTGTGATAACCGTTGTTAAGTGACATTACCAGGGAATGTCGAATAAAATGAAATAGGGGAGTTGCAAAGGTATGTGACTCCTTTTGCAGTGATAATAATTATGACTTTGATTAGACTGTGCACCGATGGTTGTGAAATCTTGTTCCAACGTACCTCAGCGAGATTCATGTCGTTTGTAGGATCACGTGGCAAAGTGCTGCTTTTTGATCAGTAGTTCTCCTACTGCCGGGATTAGCATTGTTGTTGTCGTGCCCAATCATGTTTTTAAAAGGCCTTGCCTCGAAAGTCGTGTGTGATATACTTTGACGTCTGTGGACGTATAATTTAAGTTTCATGTGTTTTCTTGTGCACTAGCACAACTTTACATGCTTCTTACTTGCATTAATAGTTTATGGTAACGCATTTGGAAATTTTTATAATTTTGATGGTGTCCCAACTTAATGGGTTTCCATTGTTATTATTGTCGCTCGAGTTACGAGGTAGATGATCAAACGAAATAATGTTTGATATTGAAATTATAGATATATGTAAAAGATTCCTGATAAAGAAATCTAGAATTATTATTGACACATATGCTTGTGCTTTATTCTTAATTGACTTTTGGAATTTCTTATAGATATACATATCTATATAATCATATATTTCAAATGCTATAATATACATACCCTTCATAAGGTCAATGTATTTAACAAATTCATATTTCCAAAAACAAGTCAGATATTAAGTCATGATACTATTTAGGGAAATCTTGTCACTTGTTTGACATATTATATACCTTCTTACCTGGTTCTAGCCGGAGAGGTAACCCCGTTATATCCGGACAAGCTGGAGAGTCTGCTACACCATACCCAGTCTTGCCGGAGAAGAATTTATATTTCCCATAAATAGTATTTTTCTTAAATCATGATTTGGAAAGTGCATTATGACTTTCGACAAAGACTAAGCAAATTAGTCTTCACATGACAGATCATATTCTAGAACAAAGTAGTACCAATAAATAAGAAATAACAGTGGTCAAGTGTTATTGTTTATTTATTATACTTGCAACGTTCTAGTTATTATCCTTACAGCATACCAAAACCTACCATACTTTATTTACACAAGTATTTTAGCTTATCTCGAAGCTTATACTAAGGCATCTTTTCTTAAGTTCAAGTCTAAATGTTATCCTGTGTGCTACCAGTTAATAGCAATCTCCTAACTCTTTAGGTATTATTATCACAACACCTATTGGCTTAAATCAGTGGCTCTGATACCACCTTCTGTCACGACCCCCGACCCCACCCTGGACGGAATCGGGAGCCGCGAGCAGCCAAGTGGTACCGGTGGTTATTTAGAAAAACATGGCAGCGGAAATTTCATCAGAACCGTGAGTAAGGAAAAATATCAGAGTTTAGAAAACACCGGATTTTTTTATTTATTAAATAGATGGGATAAACCCATGTTTTACAAAGATAGCTTTAATAAGGGATAACCCAATTACATAAAACAATATTTCTTAATTTGATTTAATTAATAAAATAAGCCACTTCTTGAAGCCTTTCAGTGCCGTATCCAACTCTTACTCTAATCTACTGTAATTACCTGAAACGCGTTTTAAAAATATTTTGTCAGCAGGAAATACTGGTGAGTTCATTCAGGTTTTATAAAATGACCCTTAGTTATAAATTACAGCATAAGAGCGATTACAATGGCTTCTATCTTATTTTTATCTGGCGCCTTGTCACCTGTGTGACGATGGTCATACCACTATTGGGTCCCACCCCAAGTAGTGGTGTTTATCACGGTGAGGATTTATTAGCCTAACCCGTGAGAAATTAGTAATGTGCACAATACCCCACTAGCCAGTGATTAAGATAACCACGACTTAATCCCTTTAATTATAACATTTGAAAATGGAGTATTGTAAAATATTTGATAAAAAGAGAATGACTCACATTGCAGATTCATACGGGCAAAGTTTAGCCTACAGATAAGCCTTGATATATTGCAGATTTATACAGGCAAAGCTTAGCCTATTGATTAACCTTGATACCTAGTTTAATTAACAATGCACACGAAACTAGGTAAGTAACTTTAATCCAACTTTTACGACAACTCACGAGATTAAAACCTTCACAACGAATGACAAAGTGCAATACTTAAACATCCATCGAATTAACGACGAATGACAAAGCATAACCCAAGTTTGAGCAGCACTTAAACATTCATCGGATAGTTTCAATCGATCGGACATTGAATCGTAGCAGTGATCGAGTTATTACCCTGTTTTGCGGCAGCATTTAGTGCTGTGTGTGTTTGGTAGTAATCTGGTGATATCTCGAGGTATAAAGCGAATTTTAAGGTCGAACGAATGCCAGAAATCAAGTCCCACATCCCTCTATTTATATCTGGAAAAAGGCGCGCCTGCGTGGCGCGAGGCTCTGTCGTGTGGCGCGACAGGGTCGGTTTTAGCATAGGGTAGCCACGTCCCTAACTAGCTTAGCTGAGTTGACGGATCGTTAAAATTCGATTTCCACGTAAAACTGTGATGATAATATCGAATGGGTTTTACCCCCCTGAGTTTTAGGGGCCCTGATCCTGATTCCAATTCTTCTGAAAATTTTAGGGTTTATGCAGGATCATTTGGGGTCTTAATTAGGGTTACCTATTGGGCAAATAAAATAATAGATAGGACTTTTGATGAGAGTTGTTACAAATAAAACGATGAGAAAAGAAAAAGGACTCACTTTGTAACTTTATGGTTCAACTAGAAAACCTCCTGGTATAAATTTTGGGTATAACTTCTGAGCTATAAAAATATATAATTCACTCGTGTTAAATATAGTACCCCTAATTCAACCTTATCCCTATGTCACGAGACAGAACCCCAGCTAAATTAGTCAGGCAGAGCCTTGACATGTGTTATGGGGCTCAGGATCAATCGGACAGGGTAGCGTTTATCGGGGGTTAAAACACTTAAATCGGGACAGGGTTTTATTATTATTATTATAGAGAAAAATAAAAAAGAATATTGATGAGAGAGAGAGTAGGCGAAAGACAAGAGTAGGACAATTTTGATCAAAATGTTTGGTGCTATTTATAGTTGATGTACTGCTTGAATATCACGCCAATATGGCCACCTAACTCATACATGCATTGTTCCATATACTTACACGTATTCTTTTCAATTGATGAGTTTTTCCATTTTTTTATTTATTTTATTCCTTTGATGACACTACATAACTAATTCAATTCAAAATGTAAAATTTCTTTTATTTTTATTCTATTTATATTTCGTACATTAAATTTCAAAATTCAAAGTTTTGTTTTATTATTATTTTATTATTTATATATATTATAATTAATTTAACTGCTTCGCTTATTTGGCGCGTATAACTTGTAAAATATAACGTTTTATAAAACAATAAATACGTCATTAGAATGACAATATTTGTATCTATATTTTGAACCAAGTTTCATTAAAACGGGGTAGGTTCAAATATAATGTATTTTATAATTTTAATTATTAAACGGTCAATAGGCCCGTCTAAGTACTTTATATTTTTAACGGTCAACTTACCCGAAATCTACCTGTCTAATAATATAAGTTTTTTTTATATCCTTTATTTTAATAGAAAGGTCACACATATATATTTAAACAGGCCAATTAATTTGTATAACACTCCAACCAATTATATATAAAATAGTTTTTAAAACTATTTGGGTCGAATAATTATATTAAAAATAAAACTAGTTACTAGTGGTTAATAAATTTAAACAACCCTATAATTCTTATACGATAAAAATGAGAATGTTACAAAATGAATCTGGAACTTGGCATTAAAGGTATGATCAGAAAAAGGCATGTTGGCATCATCAAATAAGAAAATAAACTACAGCCATTAATAAGTGTGATTTTGGCATCAGTAGATCTAGGGTAGATTATTGGGTTATATAAAATCTGCTGATGGTGAAAACCAAAACCCAAAGGAACCATCCTCCTTGCCTAATGGAATAAGGTTAAAGCTCAACTCAAAGTACCAGAAGTTCCCCCTTTGAAAGCTTCTCAACAACCAACTAAAACAGTTGGAAATAACTACTTGGTCAAAGAACTAGAAGGCAAAGTACAAAGTGTTGGAAAGAAAAAGACTAGTCAACAAGTCAACAACGGAAGACAAAGTGTTGGGTCAACAAATCAATAGTTGAAGACAAGTGCTGGTCAACAAAGTCAACACTGAAGATAGAAGTACTAGATTTCAAAAGTGTTGGAATTTTTCCAGTAGTTTTGGTTTCCCAGCTGGGTCACTAAGTCTACGGTTGAAGACAAGTGCTTCTCAGAGTAATGTTTAACTTCCTTAGGAATTTATGTTTTCCCATCTTCAACATTGGTGGTTAAAGGAAGGAATGGACCATACATATCTGATCGCCAACATCCGATGTGTTAATGTGATTGAAAGTGGGCCATCCTCCGTTTCCAAATATTGTATTCATTTTAAATTAGCAACGGATGGTTTGACGATGAATCAGTGTTGTGTGGATCATGCTGATTTGAAACCATTCCTGACATTTGAAGAAGTTTTTCAAAAACAATATGAAATGGGTTTTTGAAATTAGTTGAAAGTTCTCAAAAATTTTTGCTAAGATATCAATTGTGATCTTAGAACTGTGTTCTAAGTAGATTGTAATATTGAATATAGAGATCTAGCACTTATACCAATTTGGGATATGAGGGTGTGTTTTCATCAACGAAACAGTAATAATTCATGTTTATGAGAATTAATGAAGCAAAATAATAAAAATCAAATACATAGAACAAGGGGAAAGTTACTGTACAAATAAACTTAACATACTAAACATACGAATTGCATGAAAAGGACAAAAGGAGGCGGTGACATTTTTGTAATTATTAGTATCTATCAAAATTACTCTTGTAGAGTAATGTTGATCTTTTGTAGAGTAATTTTGTAAAATGTTCACGTATAGTAATTTTGGTCTTGTAGGGTAATTATCAAAATTACACTAACCCCCCCCCCCCCCCCCCCCTCCCACCCCCCAAAAACCTAAACCCCCTACCCCCCAAAAACCCAAACCCCCCCCCCCCCCCCCCCCCCGCCCCACCCCACCCAAACTAAAAGCTAAAAACTAAACCATAAAGCTAAACCCCATGACTAAATGCTAACAAAATTATTCTACATGATCATTTTACAAAATTACTCTACAAAAGATCAAAATTACTCTACAGGATCAAAATTACTCTACAAAAGATCAAAATTACTTTACAGGATCATTTTACAAAATTACTCTATAGGATCAAAATTACTCTATAAAAAATCAAAATTACTCTACAAGAATATTTTACAAAATTACTCTACAAAAGATCAAAATTACTCTACAAGAGTAATTTTGATTGTTACTCATAATTACAAAAATGACACCGTGCTTTTTTATCTTTTCCTTCAATTCGTACGTTTTGTACGTTAAATTTATTTGTATTTGATCTTTATCCCATAGAACAAATGTAAAACAAAAGAGTAAAGTCCTATTTGAGTCCTTGTAGTTTGTGCAGTTTAACCATTTGAATCCAAAAACCAAAACTGTCTTGATTTGAGTTCCTGTGGTTTCTAATTATAACCATTTGAATCAAAAAGTAAACAATATCCAAATCAGAAACATTTGGTTTTTTGATTTAAATGGTTAAAATTAGAGACCACAGTGACTCAAATGTTTAAAATTAGAGACCACATGGACTCAAATCAAGACAGTTTTGGTTTTTGGATTCAAATGGTTAAACTGCACAAACCACGTGGACTCAAATAGGACTTTACTCAAAAAAAAAAAAAAAAAAAAAAAAAAAAAAAAAAAAAAACTCATCGCACATCATTTCATCAAATCAAGTGTTTATAGATGCATACTCTCCCTCATCTAATGATCTCACAATTGTATTTCAATCTAAGAGCAGCTAATTGATGGATCACGATTCACGACCATATTATGATCTATTTATATCACGTAAAAATCGACCTCTAAAGCAACTGTCCTATAAAACAACTATCATCTAAGACAGACAGTTGTTCCTTCAGCTGCAGTTCTTCTTAGCAGTTCTTTCAACACATGATTCAAAGCTTTATCAACTGTGAAGAACAACTGTTTGTAACCAGTTGTTTAGTTTTGGCTGATCAGTTCCTTCAGGATTCAACAGTCTACGATGTGTTAAGATTGGTTTTGTATTTCTTTATATATTACTTTATTTTGATTTTAAACTAGTTAAATTACCCCGCACGTTGCGGCGGGTATTCATTCGGTATGGGTTCGATTCATTACGACATCGGTACGGTATCGCCACTCGGTATATCAAGCGAAAGATAAAACCCAAAAAATAAAGTTATGATATGACCCAAATAATATCGATATGTGTTTTACATCGGTCAAAAACCATAAATACGAATATTAGTAACGGCTCTGATAATAATGATACCGATACCGACGTTATATAGTCGAGATCGTCAGGGCATCAATGTTGTTAAGACATTATCTTAAATGTTGTATGAGAAAACTTAAAATAATAAAATAATAGTAAGTTAAAAAAACTACAATATTATATAAGAAAACTTAAAATAGTAAGATAAAGAAACAATAAAATAATAAATTAAAGTAATAAAATTTGAAAAACTATAATATTAACAAAATCTTGAACTACTGTTCATCACCAGTTTCATTTAATATGTATAATAACTAGAGTATTTCTCCGTGCATTGCGGCGGTACGTTACCGCTAGCATTCGGTGAGTATTGGTTCGATTTGTTATACTACAGGTAAGATACATGCACTCGGTATAGAAATCAGTGCTTGTTTTACATCGACAATAAACAATAAAAACGAACGCGGTTACCGCACCGACGAACGATCGAACGGTATCGATCGATTTATATCCTTACTGTACTGGTACCAATATTCACTTATCTCTGGTGATAGAGTTGCATAAATGAAATATTATAGAAACCGAAAACCATGAAAATGAATATGGTACCACTATCGATGTTCGGTACGATATGGTAACAATATCATTGTAATTACGTTATTACTTCGGAGAAATAACTGCCTTATTTATGTTTGATAACATTCTCTTATTATATTATATAATAATATAAAAATACAAAAGAAAATATATAAATTCAATATCTACAAACGCCATGAGGGGCAATAGTGGTTGTTGTCTATTGGACTAAATGGGCGGAAGAGGGAATAGTGCCAGGCAGCTGCCTGGCATTCCCCTGTTGGTCCAACAAATTTACGATGTTATCCCGCTTTAAAATTACGATTTTGCCATCAGTTCAAAATTATGTTTTTGCCCCCACTTAAAAATAAATTTACGCTTTTGCTCCAAGCTAAATACTTCAATTTTGCCCACGATTCAAAATTACAATTTTGCCCCGTTCAATTTACAGTTTTGCCATTAGTTTTTCCTCTTAAAATTACGATTTTGCCATCAGTTCAAAATTACGTTTTTACCCCCACTTTAAAAAAATTTACGCTTTTGCTCCCAGCTAAAAATTCCAATTTTGCCCTCGGTTCAAAATTACGATTTTGGCCCGTATAAATTTATAGTTTTGCCATTAGTTTTTTTTTCTCACAGTCAAGTTACGATTTTGGTCTCAACTTAAATTTACATTTTGTCCATCGTTTTTGTTTGTTTTGCTGGTGAAATTACAATTTTGCCCCCAGTGTAAAATTACTGTCATGTCGGCAGCTGCCTGGCACTACCCTGTTGTCCATTTAATTTACGATTTTATCCCTGAATTAAAATTATGATTCCCCCTCAGTTAAAAATTACGTTTTTCCCATCGTTTTAGTTTTTTTTGGCAAAACTATAAAGGTTTTTTGTTTTAATTAGTTGACTCGATTTAATTTTTTTTCGTGTCAATGAGCTGCCTAACACTGGCTCATTAGTCCTGAAAAATTACAATTTTGCCCTGAGCCCAAAATTACGGTCTTATCATCGTTTTTGTTTTTTTTTTTTTTCTGGCAAAATTATAGTAGTCTTTTTTTAATTGATTGAGAATTTTTCAGCCATCACCTCGCAGCGCGGACGAGACATCAACTAGTTATATTGCATATACTTTGAAAAAAAAACTAATAATAAAATACTATTAAAACATGTCTGTTTTTTGCATTGCCACGTGACTAGGCGATTCCCAAGAAGCTGACATCCCACTGATGTTGACTTTGCATCAATCTTGCAGTCACCATGATCAGAATCACTGAATGCTATCAAATCAAAGTTATCATCCTTAGGATACCAAAGACCGGTGTCTGGACAACCCTTCAGATAACAAAAAATCATTTTAACAGCCATCATATGAGAAACTTTTGGATTAGACTGGTAACGAGCAAGAAGACATGTTGGATACATAATGTCGGGCCGTGAAGCGGTAAGATACATGAGAGATCCGATCATAGCAGGATAGAGAGATGGTTCCACATGTTCACCTGTTCCGTCAGGAGTAATCCCATGATTTTGAGCCAGAGGAGTCCCCGCAGGCTTCTAGTCTTCCATCTGAAATCGTTTCAAGATATCCCCGACGTACTTGGTCTGATGAATGAAGATCCCTTTCTTAGACTGATGAACCTGCAAACCCAAAAAGAAATTCATTTCTCCCATAGCGCTCATCTCGAACTTCTCTTGCATCACCCGCTAGAATTCCTTACACATTTCATCATTTGTAAACCCAAAAATGATATCATCAACATACACTTGAACCAGCAACAAATCCTCATTTCTTTCCTTGATGAAGAGAGTACAGTCGATCAACCCACGTCGAAAACCATTCTGCAACAGATAGGAAGACAACGTTTCATACCAAGCCCTTGGAGCTTGATGAAGACCATAAAGTGCCTTGTTTAGAAGCCAAACTTTGTCAGGATGAATCGGATCTTCAAAACCAGGTGGTTGCTCAACATATACTTCTTCCTCGACCACACCATGAAGGAATGCACTCTTCACATCTATTTGATAAACAATGAACTTCTTGTAGGACGCAAAAGCCAAGAAAATCCTTATCGCCTCAAGACGTGCCACTGGTGTATAAACCTCATTATAATCAATACCTTCTACCTGATTAAAGCCCTGGAAAACCAATCTCGCTTTATTTCTCATAGCAACACCTCGGTCATCCTTCTTGCACTTGTAAACCCATCGAGTACCAATCTTCTTGTAGTTCAGGGGCCTGTCAACCAATTTCCATACGCCCAATTTCTGAACTGCTGAAGTTCTTCTTGCATTACTTCAACCCATGAATCGTCTTTCATTGCCTCCTTCCAAGATTTTGGCTCAACTTGGCAAACATAACAAGCGAAAGACCAATCATTTTGTTCCCCGGGTTCTCTAATTGCCGAATACAAACCAATATTCTAGTTGTTTCTTAGCTGATTACGTGTCTGCACACCACTATGGACATCTCCTATAATATTCTGCCGAGGATGAGTATCATGAATTCGAGTTTCAGGAACATCGGGAACTCGAGCATTAATACCCAAATTGTTGATATTCAAATCAACAACTAAATCGATGCCTGGAGTCGCTGTAGATGTGGATGCATCGCCTTCATCATTGTCTTCATTCTGCACTTGAGAAGTTGCTTCAGAAACACCTTGAACAGGAGCTTGGACAGGAGCTGAAGTGGCTTCATTTGCATCATGGAACTCCTCATCTTCCTACGAAACATTATAATCAGCTGCATCTTCAAACTCCTCATTTTGAGCAACAATATTAACCGAAGTAGACTCTTGTCAGTTAACAATAATTGGTCGCACTAATGATGAGTCAACTGCAGTATCACCTTCAAGTAACATTTGTGATGCTGTAGACGCATCATCAAAAGTTGGCAGATTAAAGGAGTCAAACAGTCCATCATAATCAAACATTCAAGGAGCACCCGGAGCTCTCACAGATTCAGTGTACTTTTGAATCTTAACTTCACCCCATTCTTCAATCCTTTTAGTTGTCAGATTCCACACCCTGAAATTTGGAGTAGCATACCCAAGAAAGAAACCTTCGATACCCCTTGGACCAAACTTGCCATGTGGATCAATCATAGTGCATGGAGCTCCCAAAGGTTCTAAGTAAGACACATCTGGTTTCCTTTTATGTAATAATTCGAAACATGTTTTCCCATGCCTTTTAACAATAAGAACTCTATTCAAAGTGTAACATGCAGTAGCCACAGCCTCCCCCCAAAACTGAACAGGAAGATCCGACTCTACTAACATAGTTCTTGCAATCTCAATAAGGGTTCTATTCTTCCTCTCAACGACACCATTTTGTTGTGGAGTATAACGAGAACTATATTCATGCAGAATTCCCTTAGAAGTACAGAACTCATCCATCACTTGATTCTTGAATTCAGTGTCGTTGTCACTTCTGATTCGCTTTACCTTCAAAGTGTATAAATTCTCAAGTAAAGTGAGAAGATTTTTTAGGATTCCCGGAGTCTCACTCTTGTGTGCCATTACAGCTACCCATGAAAATCTTGAATAGTCATCAGTAACAACCAAACAATAAGCATCTCCAAATGTAGTCTTGTGCTTCATAGGTCCAAAAAGGTCCATATGAAGACGTTCAAGAGGCATGTTGACGGTGTTGACTTTCTTGATCGGATGGGAATTCTTTGCTTGCTTTCCTTTTCGGCACGATACACAGACGTCTTGTAAATGAAAACTCTTGACTGGCACACCATTCACAAGATTATTTCTCACCAAATGGTTCATTTTCCTCAAGTGAATATGTCCCATACGTCTGTGCCAAGATATGGACTCCTTTTCAGTGGCCTTTGAGACAAAACATGTAACTTGTGCAGATGAAGTAATAGCTTGGCTCATGTCAAGAATATACAAATCATTAATTCTTGGAGTCGTCAACAGAATCCATTCTTTGGGGATTTTGAAACCGGGTTTCAGCACATAACAACCAGTATCATCAAAATTAACCATGAACTTCTTGTCACAGATTTGCGAAACACTAAGAAGAATGTGATCAATTTGATGAACATAATTGATCTTGTCAAAACTAACAACACCATTGGAAATCATTCCTTCTCCAGTGATGTAACCGCCTTTATCTCCAGCAAAGGCAACATAACCTCCCCTAATGCTTTTCACATCATACAAGAGCCTTAAGTCGCCTGTCATGTGCCGGGATGCTCCACTGTCAACAATCCAAAGACTATTCACAGTTCCTCCTGGAACACCCTGCACAATACACTACACGATCAGTTTGAGATGGGGACCCAAGCCTTAGTGGTCTTGGGTCGACCCTTATCATCAAGAAATGTGATTTCTATTTCTTGATGCTTTGGAAATGGTGTCCCTCCCTCTGAAACTGTACCGGTTTTAGGTTTCCAATATTGTTGTCGTTTACCAGATTGATTATTATTTACAGATTTAGACATTTCTGGTTTTAACGAGTTTGATGAACTTGGTTCCTTTTCTACAACATCCGGTTTCAACTCTTTCTCGATTACCTTGACATTTTTATGTCTTTGTTTTGCTTCTTGTTCCTTAACAGTACGTTTGTCTTGTTTAGGTGACACAGAACGACGTTGGTAATCCATTTCAGGAGGGGCATTTTCAACAAACTTTGGTTTTGGTGGGTTTGTAAAATTTTTGATTATATGAACAAACTCCCCACATTTAAAACATGATCTCCTTTCAACGAATTTAGGAGATTCCGTTTGATGTCCCGATGTTGAACTTGTAGGCCTTGAGGTATTTGTTACATTATCACACCCATTTGTATGTTGAGTGTAATTGTTATCATTGTTACATTTAAAAATCTTGACTTGTTGGACAAACTCAGTATTTGATTTGTTTTCAAAAGTCTCACCTTTATCAGTACCTCTTGAGGCCACAAATTTAACATCCTTCCCCTTTTTCTTGTTTTGAGCTCCTTTTGATTCAAACTTAGGTTTTTGAGCTCATTTTTCCTGTTGTTTACTTTTAGAGGCGATTGGTTGTTCCTCGGTTGGTAGTTTTTGATTCCCGTATTGTTTCTAACTTCAGATTTTGGAATAGGATCACACTGAGTTACTATAACTCTCGGGATCGCCTTACCCAAAAACTTACTAGTAGAATCTTCCAAAACTCTATCAATCATGGATGGATTGACGTTTTTAATTGGGAAATCCTTGTTTGAGTAAATTTTATCATCACCAATCAAGGTATACAACACATTATCGCCTTTAAACGTAGACACAGATTCCTCGACTGATTTGATCGAGTCAATCTCTTGTTTTGCAACTGATTGCACAACACGAGCAACTTGAGTAGAAGGATCACACAAGATATGATTCTCAACTGGAATTTCTACTCCTTTCTTCTCGTCAAGAGATTGATCTTGATCACTCACATCTGATTCATCATCCGACGAAACATAATCCTCAATTATTGGAGGACTTTGTTCCACAACAAAAGACATATTTTCTGTCTTTTCAGATTCTTTTGAGGAATCGTCCAGTTTGAACCCTAATCCTGTTGCAAACTCTTCGGGATTAAGAGGTACAAATGGTTCAAAACGTGGCATTTCCTCCTCGTCAGGCAACTTGGTATAATTGTGTCTAAGTGGAGGTGGACACGATTTATAACCAATGCACTTAACATCCCCTTTCAGCTTTTGAATTTCGATGATATGATCAAGCACATATCGGGAGTTAGAATAACTCTCCAATTTGAGCTTGATTGCATCATGCTCGCATTTGGCAATGGCTAACTCCTTTTTTGTTTCTTCAATGATATTAATGTAGTTATTAATACCTGTTTGTTTGTTCAAAACTGTTTTTGTTAACTCAAACACGCTTTTCTTAAGAGTTTCTATAACAGATTTGAATTCTTTTTCATTATGAGTTAAAGCCATATTTTCCTCCTTGCATTTCGAAAGATCAACTACCAACCCTTGATTGTGACTAGTAATTACATCAAGCTTACGTTTCAATTCTACACAATCATTGCATACACTAGGAGTTTCGGTGTGTAACTGACTAGTTGAAGCTGCAACATTTGCCATAAAGGCAGTTTGATAAGAAAAAGATCCATCCTCGGTGAAGAACTTTTCCATTTCCTTGGATGCAACTTCAGCTTTCCTTATCAACACTGATTTCTGGCTTTTCAGCTCCTCAGCTTCTTTCAGTTCCTCAGCTTCCTTCAGCAAACTGTCAACCTCAGCATCAAGATTTTCCTTTACATCCGAATCTGAACCATAACCATCCGCACTTGAGCTTTCCTCATCCGAACTACCGCTATACCCAGAACTGTCATCATCCTCAGAAAACTCCTCTCTGTGGACATGTTTGATATACTTCATTATCTTAGCATAACAAGCAGTTCCTCCATTTTCTTCATTTCCTTCATTTCCCAGTTGAACTGACCAATCACATCCTTCATCTGCATGAACTACTAAGGTCCTGTTTGAATTTAAAGGCCCAGACTGGTTTGAGTTCCACGGGTTGTTAACTGCTACGATGCTCCTTTCATTGTTCACTTATTTAATGAGCTTGATTGGTTTCGGAAAGGATTTTGATTTCCTTATCTGCTGGGTTGAGTGCATTCTCGTTTGAAGTGACCTTTCTCACCACAATTGAAGCACGTAACTGCATCCTTATCAAAACCATACTTAGTATCTCGTTTACTCTCCAAGCTTGTTCTACCCATTATTCTCATGTAATCCTTAGCTCTTCTCACCGCACTTGCAAACGCCCATTTTATATCCATCAGTTCCATTTCCTCTCTGTCTATTTGTTGATAGTCTTTATCTGTCAAATTAATGTTCCCAATTTGACTGACGACCAATCCATAATAAGCACTCACCGTTGTGTTTAGAAGTTCTATATGATCCCGAGCACCTTCCACACTGACTTTGGTGAAGTTTGAGGTATCAAATCTGACAGTGTTGGGGTATGAGTGTTGAGAGTTTTTGTTACCATAAAAGGCTTATTGAGGGGCTGGTTGACAAGGTTGTTGTTGGTTTTGTTGTGGAGCAGCTTGTGGGAAAGGAAGATAGGCTTTTGGATCAAAAGGTTCACCATAAGGGTTTGTAAGAGAACCAAAGGATTGAGCTGGCTTGGGTGGTGGTAGGAAGGCTTTTGGGTCAAATGGTTGTCCATAAGGGTTTGCATTTGACACAAACACGATTTGAAGCTTCGGTTGCTGATTGGTACTAAATCCGGTGTTAATACCTCCAAAGTACATCTCAGGATTTTGTGGAACTGGAATTCGTTTTGCCTTTCGTATTTCTTCCTCATTCTTGTTCTCAAGCTTTTGAACGAATTCATAAATAGTGAGCGTATCTAGAACACCGGTATGCTTTATCAAGTCAATGAATTGACTCCATTTGGGTGGTAAAGCATCAGCAAAGCGTTGGATCATTTCTTGTTGTGTTGCATTAACCCAATATGTGTTCATCTCACTAAGCAGATGATAGAACCGAGTAGCCATGTCGTTGAGTGTTTCATTTTCCATGAACAAGAATCCTTCAAACTCCTTCAAAAGATCATGCCGGATCTTTCTTGTTGCTGCATTCCGTTCTCCTCTAGCTACCAAGACATCCCACAAATTCTTTGTAGTGGTACAATAGGCGAATTGATGATAAATATCTCTATGAAGTGCTTGAGTAAGAATGGCAAAGGCTTTCTTCTCAAGATCATACGCCTTCTTATCATTGTCGCTCATTCCTGCCAAAGTAAGTGGATTTGAACCCGCTTCTTCGAGAGCTTCATTGTACGGTGTAGTAAAACATGTCCAGAACTCGGTATTTTGACCTAGAACGTACGTATCAAAACGACTTTTCCATGATGGATAATCGTTCATGTGATTTAATTTTGGTGGACGATTATTGCTTCCCGTTTCACTCTCACTCAAGAGAAGATTTTAAATGCTCTGATTTTGATTAGCAACACGTGCCCATTGATTAGCGGTAATCTCTTGTTTGGGCATTAATCCCTTGATCCATTGTGAAGGATCTTGGCTTGTACTCGAGATATCACTCCAATCCCACGGATTCGTACTCATTTTTTATTGTTGTTTTAAAATAGTTACTTGAAAAATTCAAATAGACAACTATGATAAAAATAAAATGCTTCTGTGAAAACTACAAACTGTTGGAACCACGAAGAATCCACCCACAAAGAACTGGGCTTCCCACGAAGAACTGAGCTGCGAAGAATGGTCCACGAATAACCTATTTCAACGAAAAAGCAGGGTTCTTCGTTGACAATGGTTTTTCGCAGGGATGAGTTCTTCGTAGTTCTTATCAACGAAGAATATAGTTCTTCACCAATGAGGTTCTTCGTCGATTTGATTCCCAGGTTGGTTCTTCGTTGATTGGTAGGTGAAAAGTTACCTTAAAAGACAGAATCTTATCCTGAACTCAAGAAAGATGTTTGGTGAATGACCCAAATTAGTTAACAGACATACATTCGACAAATTCAATTTTTGAAAAAAGTACAAGAATATCCTTCAACAAAAAGGAATATTCCGGTGACTTCTCCAGTTAAACCCTTTGCCGGAAAAGTTGTCGAGCTAATGATTTGCAAGAAGTTTCAAGAAAAAAACGTATTTTAGCATGTTTCCATGTATTTTAACAAGGTTTTTGTAAAAAATTTCAGCAAACCAACAAGATTTACTAAGTTTTTAAGCCATTTTCTTACAAAAACTCAATTATCTTGTTATAAGCTCAAGAACACTTCCAAGATGCTTCACAACGTGCTCAAACAACTCACTATGCTTGGTTTTAAACAAGGAAGACAGCCAAAGCTCTGATACCACTTGTAGGTCCACTTGGAGGATCAAGAAACCTACTTCCTTGTTGTTAGAACACACTTACAAGTGCGGAATCCTTGTAAGAATGCAACCAAAGCAAATTATAAAACACACAAGTAACCAAAGATTCACTATCTTGATTAAGTGGGAGAACAATTACAAACATATACACACGGTGTTTACAGACTTCACATCAAGCTCTCTTAACTGTTCTAAGAAGGATATACTGCTATTTATAGACCCCAGCCCAGTAACATTACGAAGAATGTTACTGGGCCCATGAAAAACCTCCGCCCAAGAAGAACCATGGTTCTTTGTGGATCATGACCACGAAAGACCATATCAAGCACGAAGAAGGTTCTTTGTGGAAATGATAACCCACGAAGAATGGTTCTTCGTGGAGGGCTGCAAACAGCAAACAAACAACAGACAACATGCAGAAACAGTTAAGAAGAACCAAACAAACTGCAGACTGCATAAACTTGCAGCTGCTTTACATACATAACTTGATAACGTCATACCAAGTCAAGATAGGAGGATATCTTGACTTGGTCGGCTCGACCAAAATATTATAGACTCGATAAACAAAAGACCGTACATTACATACGTAATAAGAACAAGCGACAGACACAAAAACTGCACCAACACACACTAGTGATCATATCATATTAGGACACGTTTTCCACCTCCTACCACTTTTATAGCGACTATTTTTAATATCACCTCATATACTTAGATGTTGATAAGATTGAATTATTAGTCAATCAAATTTTAATACAAAGTTCATCTTTCTGTTTTTTTTTCCACATAATAGATTCTTATTACATATAGGACCAAGCAACACCAAGAACAGAATTTAGGACATAACAAAGACAGAGAAGTTCTAAATCATAGCAATGAGCTTAACTCCTTAAACAATGTGATTACCACAATAATCACTTTATTAACATAAATAATAGACACACGCGATCATGGTGAATTTCTTGAGCACTAGGGTATATGAAGTCACAATTTATGGGAAAGCGTTGACCGAAAATCCTCCATCAATAGCAATTGTTTGGCCAGTGATATAAGAAGCTGCAGGCATGCAAAGGAATGCAACAGTTGATGCAATTTCATATGGTTCGGCTGGTCGTTTCATAGGAGTTCTAGATACCAATTTATCCATAAACTTCTTATCACTTAGCAACTGCAAAAACAAATATAAATATTCCATCAATCATTTATTGAACAAAAACTACAAACAAGAGAGATTCAAGTATATTAC
This sequence comes from Helianthus tuberosus, assembly GCA_030545235.1. Lineage (NCBI taxonomy): Eukaryota > Viridiplantae > Streptophyta > Magnoliopsida > Asterales > Asteraceae > Helianthus > Helianthus tuberosus. Next base: position 135,740,616 of record CM060385.1, on the reverse strand, counting down.
GGGTTGGACACGCGGAGTTTTGGTGTACCAAGGTGCTACACTATTAACCCGAACATTGTCTTCAGCCCATTCACATGCGAAGTCCTTTGTAATTTGTATTATTGCACCTGTTGATGTTAGAAGGAAGTTATACTCCATGATCTCCATCCCCTTAATAGTTTAACCAAGGAAAACCATACCTTTAGTGGCTGCATAGATAGACCCTCTAGAAATGTTAATTAGACCTGCAACAGAAGAAGTGAAGACAATGCTACCAACTCCAGAAGCCTTTAAAAGAGGGTGTGCAAGTTGAGATATATGGTAACAAGATTCCAAATTAGTAGCCATAAACATCGAATACTCCTCGGCAGTAAACTCTGTGGTAATAGTCTTAAGCAAGTTCGTCCCAGCATTGTTTATCTACAAGAAAACTTGTTAGGTCTTTGCAATTCAGGAGTGTGATTAGAGAATTTGCTTATCACAAACCCTATATCCAGCGCTTGCTTTTTGTTAAGGTTGGTGTCTTTTGTTATTTATTTTAGAGTTAATTACTTGACTTTTTGTATTATTTAAGTTTTTCATTAAACTTATTAGGGTATTACTATCACTACTAGAAAACGGCAAGATTTGCGACAAGCATATTTGTAGCAAATCTGTGGGAAATTGACCTTAGTTACAGATTTGCGACAAAACAGGTTCGTGTGAAAAATACTTATCGGAAAGTTTGAATGCGAAAAAATACCACAAAATTGCAACAACTTTTCGACAAATTTAACATTTTATTTTTTTTAAATTATTTACTTTATTAAAATAAATAATAAGAAATACAATAACTTCTTTTGTCGGAAAATGGTAGTAATCTGGCTCAATTTGCTACAAATTTCCGACAAATTAACATTATTTTTTAAGTTATTTACTTTACTAAAATTAGTATATAACAAATAAAATAACTTCTTTTTGTGAGATAAAAATGTATCAAACTGGCTCAATTTGCTACAAATTTCCTACAAATGCATATTGTGTAGCAATTTTGTCGGAAAATTGTATAAAAGTTTTGGGTTTTTTTGTTTCTCTTTTTTTTTTTTTTTTTTGTTAAAAATTTTAGTATAAATTGAGTTGTGGGAAATTTTTGTAGGAAAATAATTCAGTTTTCTAGTAGTGATGTTAGAAGCTCGTGTATCAACATACTGTAATATATAAAAATATTTATCATTGTAAATAAAATCATTTAAAGATGTAACAATTTTTTTAAAGAATCAGTTTTAGAATTTTTTTTGTGCCTCACAAAGGTCGAGCTAGTTATGCTTCTTATATATATTTAGATTCGTTTTATTTTGTGATGCCTATAGTCACGTGATTAAAAGGACTTACAAGGATGTTGAGCTTTCCATTGAACATGGACGAGACTTTTTCCATGAGTTGTTCGCGTTGAGGACGGGATGAAACATCGCACACGGATCCAGTGACGCTGAATCCTTTGACAGACCATTCCTGTAATCGTTTGTTTAGTTCAGCTTCGGTACGAGAGCAAGTGTGCACCATCGCACCTAGTGCGGCCAATTCCTCCACCACAGCATAGCCAATCCCTCGTGTACCGCCTGTGACTAGAGCATACATTCCAGTAAGAGACCATCTTGGGTTTATAGTTGGAGAATCGATGGTCATGTTGTTGGGCTATTTTGCTACCACCTTTCAGTTGATTATATGTGTTGTTGTCTCTTGTATATAGAGTATATATGTCATTTAGAGAAAAAAATATAGAGTATATATAGAGGTGCGGTACTTATATTTTAGAAATAAATAAAATGCATTTATGTTTAAAAATTATTAATGGCATATTTATTTATTTGTATGCTTTTATTTTTAGTATACCTACATTAACATGACACGGTCTTGTATGTTTAAGCTTTGTGCCCATAACTAATAATAAAATACGTTGGTTGCACGTTTATATAATGATGATTGAGCAGATTAGTAATTAGTTTATGGAGAAAATGGCATTTACGCATATTTTTAAGTGTATCGTTTATTGATATTTTATTAAATAACAACTAGTATTAAGCCCCTGCGTTGTAACGGTTGTCATAAAACTGTGTTAAGTAGTAGCAATACTATACCATTGTCAGCGACCACCAACACCGGAAAAGCTTGTAAAAACAAAATAAATAAAAACGGGAAGAAAATAACACCGAGCGAAAAACAGACGTAAAATCTTTGAATCACGCACGCTCGTTGCTGAGAAATTATACTGAAACGTAAAACATAGAAAAAAATAACTAAGTCCATCCAGGACCTGCGTGTTGGACGAACTTGTCAAACGTAGAAAAATAGATGTGGCGCGACGGGCCAGTCAAACGGGAAAATATACGAAAAAATGTTGAACCATACACGCACGCACGTTGCGGTGCGTTAACTCACAAAATTTAGAACAAAACGAAAAACTTGGGAAAGTTGAAAAATATGGTTGACCAAAATTGAAAATAAAAAAAAGTTGGGATTAAATTGCAAAAGATGAAAAACTTTGAGTTAAAAGTAAAAAACAAAATATCTAAATTGCAAAATTGAAGTTATTTATTAATTTTAGATAAAAATAAGTGTTATCTATATATTGGTTATTAATTAATATTAATATTAAAATAAATTTATTAAACAAATATAAATAAAATTTATGAGGTTGAAGGAGAGAATGACATGTGGCATTATTTGGAGTCTTTTATTATAAGTTAGATGTATTATAAATCTACCCCAAATCTGATTTCATGACGTTTTAGTCAATTTAAGGAGATGGTAACGCTATGTAGTGTGGTTATGACCCAAAAGACTACTATAACCTTTCACGTCAGCGTCATGTTACACCAATAAAAAACACCTAATTGATTGAAAGAGTGCCATGGTTGTCATCGATTAAACCATGCGAACCACGCACCATAGTTTTGAGAAGGGGCGGTGTACCACGAGAACCATGTCCCATATGGCAATCCATGTTCCAATCCACCACCCCCATACCCTATAGCTTAAGTTGAATTTCTCCATATCTAACTAGAGGTGCACAAAATAACCGGTTAATTAACCGTAACCGGTTAATAACCGAAACCGTAACCGGTTAATAACCGATTTAGGAATAACCGGTTCAATAGGTTATTTAACCGTAGGTTAGTAACCGGTTATAAGTGTTTAGTATAATAACCGGTTATTAACCGGTTTTTTTAAACCGGTTTTTTAACCGATAGACTGGTTAACCGAAAAAATAACCAAAAAATTCAAAAAAAAGGCAAAAAAACCGGTTAATAACCGAAAATAACCGGTTAATTAACCGAACCGGTTAAAGTAATTAACCGGATTTAACCGGTTAAAGCATTAACCGGTTAAAGTCAAAAAGTCAAATTAACCGGTATAACTGGTTAACCGATCCGGTTATTAAAATTAACCGGTTTGTGCACCTTTATATCTAACTGCGACTCGGGTCAAGGCCCACAAATACATGTTAAGGCCCATCAAAGCCGAACAATGTATAGTGTTCATACACAAGGTGATGTAGGCAAAGTTGAGTTTTAATAACTTGGTGTGGATTTGTGTAACAAAACAAAGACACAAAGACATGTAGGGATGAGAACGTTACTCGTATTGTATCGAACCGCTACCGTACCGCATAGTACTAATACGGAAATTTTGCTAAATTCAAAACCAAATATCGTATCATATATGTTCTTTTGGTAACACTATGGTACGCACCGTTAAAAGTCCCTAACTGATACCGTTAAAAGTCACGAACAATTATCGTACTGCATGGCTTCGGTACCAAAATTTAGCTAAATTCAAAACTGAATATTGTACCGTATATGTTCGGTTGGTACAGGTATGGTACGGTATTGGTATACGGTATGAAGTTTCCCATCCCTAAACACAAGTTAACGTATAGTTATCACACACAGTGATCAGTAGACCCAAATTACTTTGTTACGACTCGGTGTGAGTTTATGTAACATAAACAATCCTTTAACACATGACAAGGCCCATTAAGGCACAACAATATATAGTTTTCACAAACAAGGATTAGTTGACCAAAGCTGACTTTTTATGACCCCAGGTAGGTTTGAGTAATCAAAGCAAACCCAAAAACACATGTCAAGGGGCATTTAGGCTTTGATTGACTTATGTAATAACTCTCGCCAAAATTACTATTTCTTATTTTGCTAATGTCCAATAGGAAACCCTAATCGAGACCCCCACGTAGTATGGCATGACCCATAAATTTTTCAGAAAAATCGAAGTTAGGATCAGGACCCCTAAAACTCAAGGGGGGTAAACCCTAATGGCTAATTATCCATAAAAACGCTTGTAAACCACAAAATTCATCGAAAGTTGACTCATTTAGGCTATACAGGACACGAGGCTACCCTAGCCTAAAATGGGAGCCATCGCGCCACGCGCCAGGACCAGGTGGGTCTGGCGCACCACGCGACAGGGACCATTTTCCAGCATATAAATCAGGGGTTTGGCACTTGCATGGAGGTCTTGTTATGACAGAAAAACTCATTACGTACATTTAGTTATACACTGTCTAGTACAAAACAATCAAAATCCTGACCCTCTGCTGCGACAACAGGGTAATAACTCGATCACTGCTACGATACAATGTCCTATCGATTGAAACCGATCCGATGGATGTTTAAGTGTTGCCCGTATTTGGGCTACACTTTGTCATTCGTCGTGAGGGTTTTGATTTCGTGAGCTTATCGTAAATGTTGTATTAAGTTACTAACCTAGTTTCGTGTGCATTGTTATTCAACTAGGTTACAAGGCTAAATCAGTAGGCAAGGTTCTGTCCAAATTAAACTTGCAATGTGAGTCATTCTCTTTTTACCAAATCGTTTCCAAAACCCTATTTACTTTCAAAGTTATAATTACAGGGATTAAGTCTTTGTAATCTTCAATTACTGCCGGTATGTGGGGTTTTGTATACATTACTTGATACCCGTCACCATTGGACAACGGGTTAGCCAATGGGTGATATGACCATAGTCAAAGATATGGTCGAGTGACAAATACCGATTTGGGGTAATTGGTTGATAGAAACAATATAATCACCCTTAATACTGCATATTATAACAATGTGTCATTTTGTGCAATTTGAGTGACTCGCCAGTATTTCCCCGCTGATAAAATATTTTTAAACATGTTTCTGGTGATCTGCTATGATCCAGGGAAAAGTGCCATGAAGCACTACAAGCTTGAAGAAGTGGCTCAATAAAATAAATAAATATGTTTTGTAAAACAGGGAATTTCCTTGTGAAATTTCCTTTATTGTAAAATTTGGGGTTTGTTCCAAACTATGAAATAAAATAAATTGGGCATTTTCAAGTTTAAACGATCCTGTTAATATTTCCGCTGCCAGATTAAATACAAATACCACGGGTTTCTGTCCCGCGGCCTCCTGGACCGGGTCACACCGGGCCGGGGACCGTGACAGAAAAAGGTGGTATCAGAGCCACTGATTTAAGCCAATTAAGTATTTAGAAATACTTAATTTTCTGGTTACCATTCTGTGATTTTGTGAAAAGTTAATTTGCAATAAATAAAATTTTAACTTAGAATTGTGTGTGTTTCTTCATGTGTGCTAACAGCATGAATGAACTATCGGAGGTACTCCGAAACTTTACCATCCATAGCACTGATATGGATACCACCGGCACCTCAACTGGCTATCAGGCTGATACTGAAGAGCCAATAGTATTCCAGGCCCAGCCATAAGAGAAACCAAAACGGAAAAAGAGGAGGAGAATTTTGGACTGGAAACGTGGCCGTAGGAAGAAACCAGCGGCACAGAAGGTTAAAAAGACCGAGGATCCGAAGGATAAAGGGAAAGGAAAAGAGATCGGGGAAAGTTCCGGGCAAGCTCAGGAAATGCCACCGTGGGAGGAGCTGGATCGCAAACTGGCAAATTGTGACCTCATCGGACCTGCCGATGAAAACCTCTTCAATTACCCCGCTGAATCACAACTCCCAGTTAATTTGGAACCTGCTATCCCAGATCCTATTGTCAACCCCCAACCTGTTATCGGCCAACTGGAAGAATGGTGGACAAGCGACTGGCAATTTCAAAACATCATGAATAACCCTAATGCCTATTTTCCCCAGTTTGACCATGAGCCTGCACCAAACTCACCTATGAGCACAGAAAACTTGGCTGAGATCCGCCACTACGGTGAGGAACTGGTGGACGCAGGGAATCGAATCCGGGAGGTGGGAGAACAGATCTCCTGGAAATACGACGAGAGGGAACGTCGTTTCTGAAAAGCCAGTTGACTGTGGTTGTGTGTTTGTATAATAATAATAATAATAATAAAATAATAAATAATAATAAAAATATAACCATGTAAAATAACTTAAATAAAACTCTTGTAAAATATTGGGTGTGTATCGATGCATACTACTATATATAAAAATATGAAAGTCGCAAAGTCGACAATTTTGGCTATACATGTTGACGTGATTATATGTGATTGCTTTATTGCGTTTGGTTGTTAATTATTTTATGCCAATAACTTATGTATATATTATTAATTATCAGATGGAACATGCCGTTAATGAACCAGTTAATGAAGTTAACCAATCCGAGTAAAACAATGAGGATCACTTTCTTAATAGGCAAGATATAGAAAATATCGTTGCCCAGGGAATAGCAAATGCTATCCCAGCAATCGTCGCTGCTGTTAAAAGCCCTGTTGAGCCTTCACAAGCCAACCCCAGTAAACGCACTCATGACGATAATTTCAGTAACAGTATTAACGGAGGCGGCAATAATGACAACGTGATTCAAGCCCCGATACTTAAGAAAATGAAAGTTGCAACACATGGTTGCACTTATAAAGAATTTATTGCCTGTAAACCTGTTGAATTTGCAGGCAATGAAGGGGCAACTGCTGCACTGCGTTGGTTGGAGAAGACCGAGGCAGTAATTAAAATAAGTAAATGTGCCGAGGAGGATAAAGTCATGTATGCTTCTCACCTTTTCAAGGAAGAGGCATTAGAATGGTGGAATACGGTGCTACAAGCTAAGGGAAGTGACATGGCTTATGCCATGAACTGAGAAGAATTTAAGCAATTGATGGAAAGGAAATTCTGTCCCGAATATAGAAGGAACAAATGGCAAATAAGTTCCTAAGCCACCGGATGGTGGATGTTGATTGTCGAGGGTATACTTCGAAATTCTTCGAATATGCTAGAATTGTACCAACTCTGGCCTCGCCAGAACCAGTACTTATTTCTTGCTACATTTGGGGTTTAATTAGCGAAATTCGGGATATTGTCAAAGTTGCGAGACCCCGCACAATCGACGATGCAGTGGAATTAGCCAACACCCTGACCGACGGGCTGGTGCGTACGCGAGAAGAAAACAGAAAGAAGGAATTGGCTCAAAAAATTACCCAAGGATTTCATGGGGGTAATACTAGTGGCAACTTCAAGAAAAGAGGAACTGGGCAATCTTCCACCCCGCCATTCTACAGAAACTGTAAAAAGAAACATTTTGGAAGATGTAATGAAATCTGCAACTTCTGCAAATCTTTGGGGCACCGAGAGGAGGAATGCCGGATGAAAACAAGGATCTGCTACAATTATTGCGAAGCTGGACATTTGAGGCCAGAATGTCCTAAACTAGTTAAACCAGCTGATAACGAGGCCAAACCAGCGGAAGGAGCTACGAAGAAAAACGCAAGAGCCTTTCAGCTGACAACTCAAGAAGCAGATCTGATTCCAGATGTGATAGCTGGTACGTTCCTTGTACAAAACGTTTATGCAAAAATATTATTTGACTCTGGTGAAAACCAAAGTTTTATAAATACTTCATTCTGCCAAGCTCTTAACCTACCTTTAACCAAACTTAGGCAGATTTATGCAGTAGAAACGGCAGATGGGAATTCTGTTAACATAGATACGGTTTTGCAAAAAGGAAATATAGAACTTTCTGGCCATAAATTTTCTGCAACCCTATTACCTATGAATTTAGCTGGATTCGATGTCGTATTAGGAATGGATTGGTTAGTAACCAACCATGCTCGAATCCTCTGTGATAAGAATTCCATAGAAATTCATGCACCTACAGGAGAAGTAATTATGATTACAGGGGATAAGCCGCGTAAACCAATGAAGTTCATTTCAGTAATGAAAGTTACTAGTTATGAACGAAAGCAAGGATTAGTGTATATGATTTCAGTAATAATTAACGCTAAAGGTAAGGAACTTAAGGAAAATCCTGTAGTATCAGAATACCAGGATGTATTTTAGGAAGAACTACCAGGATTGCCACCAGATAGGGAAGTAGAATTTAGAATTCATCTAATTCCTGGAACTACACCAATAGCTAAGGCACCTTATCGATTAGCACCCACTGAAATGTTAGAACTGAAAAAGCAGTTAGATGAATTGCTCAGTAAAGGATTTATTCAACCTAGTTCATCCCCTTGGGGAGCCCCGGTGCTATTTGTAAATAAGAAAGATGGTTCCATACGAATGTGTATAGATTATAGGGAGCTGAATAAGGTTACAATTAAGAATTGATACCCATTACCTAGGATTGATGATCTTTTTGATCAACTTCAGGGAGCTAGATATTTTTCTAAGATAGATTTACGCTCCGGATATCATCAGTTGAAAGCACAAGAAGAAGACATACCTAAAACCGCTTTCAGAACTAGGTATGGTCACTACGAGTTTACAGTTATGCCTTTTGGGCTAACAAATGCTCCTGCAGCATTTATGGACATGATGAATAGGATCTGTAAACCGTATTTGGATAAATTCATAATTGTCTTCATTGACGATATACTTATTTATTCCAAAAGTCAGGACGAGCATTGTGAACATCTACATGCACTCTTAACCGAGTTAAGAAAGGAAAAGTTTTATGCCAAATTCTCAAAGTGTGAATTTTGGCTACATGAGATGCAATTCTTAGGTCACATGGTGAATCACGAAGGTATTCAAATAGATCCCTCCAAGATAGAAGCGATCACCCAATGGAAGGTCCCGCAATCAGCTATGGAAGTTAGAAGTTTTCTAGGGTTAGCTGGATACTATAGACGATTCACTAAGGATTTTTCTAAGATAGCTGTGCCATTAACTAAGCTAACCTGTAAAACAATAAAGTTTGAATGGGGACCCAGGCAGGAAGAGGCATTTAAGATTTTAAAGCAAAGGTTAACAAACGCCCCTATTCTTGCCTTACCAGAAGGGACAAAAGATTTTGAAGTTTACTGTGACGCTTCTAAGCTAGGATTAGGATGTGTGCTAATGCAACGCAAAAAGGTAATTGCGTATGCCTCAAGGCAATTGAAAAATCACGAGGAAAATTATACAACACATGACTTAGAGTTAGGATGGATAATTTTTGCCCTTAAGATTTGGAGACACTATCTGTATGGAAGTAAGTTTACTGTTTATACAGATCATAAAAGCTTAAGGTACATATTTGGGCAAAAAGAATTGAACATGAGGCAAAGGAGATGGATGGAAATTCTAAGTGACTACGACTGTGATATTCAATATCACGAAGGAAAAACAAATGTAGTCGCAGATGCCCTAAGTCGTAAGTATCATGAAAAGCAAAAGCGAGTTCGTGCTCTTAGATTAAATCTACAGTTAGATTTAATGGAACAACTGAAAAATGTTCAAAAAACAGCAATCAAGGATGATGCTGAAGGAATGAAAAGAAGAATAAAAGAATTGGAGCAAAGGGCTGATGGAATATGGAAATTCCGTAAGAAAAGGATTTGGGTACCTAAGCAAGGAAATTTAAGAAATAAAATTTTAGAGGAAGCCCATAAATCTAGATATACCATGCACCCTAGAAATAATAAGATGTACCAAGATTTAAGAAATAATTTATGGTGGATAGGAATGAAAAAGGACATAGCTATATATGTATCTAAGTGTCTAACTTGTTCGCAAGTTAAAGCAGAACACCAGAAACCTTCAGGGTTACTCCAACAGTTAGAAATGCCTGTATAGAAATGGGAACTACTAACAATGGACTTTGTTACTAAATTGCCCAAAACCAGAAAAGGTAACGACGCGATTTGGGTAATTGTGGATCGATTAACCAAATCAGCTCATTTCCTGCCCATGAAGGAAACCTTTAGCATGGAAAGATTAGCCAAGTTATACGTAGACGAGGTAGTATCCTTACATGGAGTCCCACTCTCAATTGTATCGGATAGAGATATTCGTTTCACTTCACATTTCTGGACAAGTTTCCAAGAAGCAATGGGGACACGATTGAATTTAAGCACTGTATACCATCCCCAAACAGATGGACAAAGTGAAAGGATGATTCAAACCCTAGAAGACATGCTCAGGGCATGTGTAATAGATTTTGGTGGAAATTAGGATAGTCACCTACCCTTAATTGAATTCTCCTATAACAATAGTTATCATTCAAGCATCGAAGCTGCCCCGTTCGAAGCACTGTATGGACGAAAGTGTAGAACTCCAGTTTGTTGGGCGGAAATAGGAGAAAGTCAATTATTAGGTCCCGAAATTGTGCAAGAAACCACCAACGAGATCACTCAAATCAAGGACAGACTGAAAACAACTCGAGATCGCCAGAAGAGTTATGCAGACAATCGACGCAAACCACTGGAATTTCAAGTCAGAGATAAGGTACTCTTGAAAGTTTCTCCTTGGAAAGGGGTAGTTGGGTTCGGAAAGAAAGGAAAGCTAAGTCCAAGGTACATAGGACCATTCTCAGTAATCCAACAAATAGGGCCAGTTGCTTATCGCCTACAACTACCAGAAGAGCTGGCTGGAGTACATGACATGTTTCATGTATCTAACCTCAAGAAGTGTTTGTCTGACGAATCCCTGGTAGTACCTCTCCAAGACACAGGGGTAAATGAAAAGTTAAAATTCGTGGAGAAACCACTTCAAATAGAAGACAGAAAGGTCAAGTTTCTCAAGCACAAAAGACTAGTACTGGTCAAAGTCAAGTGTGATTCAAAGAGAGGACCTGAGTACACTTGGGAACTGGAATCAGAAATGAAGAGAAAATATCCCTACTTGTTCCAGTAAATCTCGAGGACGAGATTTTAAACAAGGTGGGGAGGATGTAATAACTCACGCCAAAATTACTATTTCTTATTTTGTTAATGTCCAATAGGAAACCCTAATTGAGACCCCCACGTAGTATGGCATGACCTATAAATTTTTCAGAATAATCGAAGTTAGGATCAGGACCCCTAAAACTCAAGGGGGGTAAACCCTAATGGCTAATTATCCATAAAAACGCTTGTAAACCACAAAATTCATCGAAAGTTGAGTTTTTAGGCTATACAGGACACAAGGCTACCCTAGCCTAAAATGGGAGCCGTCGCGCCACGCGCCAGGACCAGGTGGGTCTGGCGCGCCATGCGACAGGGACCATTTTCCAGCATATAAATCAGGGGTTTGGCACTTGCATAGAGGTCTTGTTACGACAGAAAAACTCATTACGTACGTTTAGTTATACACTGTCTAGTACAAAACAATCAAAATCCCGACCCTCTGCTGCGACAACAGGGTAATAACTCGATCACTGCTACGATACAAATTCCGATCGATTGAAACCGATCCGATGGATGTTTAAGTGCTGCCCGTATTTGGGCTACACTTTGTCATTCGTCGTGAGGGTTTTGATTTCGTGAGCTTATCGTAAATGTTGTATTAAGTTACTGACCTAGTTTCGTGTGCATTGTTATTCAACTAGGTTACAAGGCTAAATCAGTAGGCAAGGTTCTGTCCAAATTAAACTTGCAATGTGAGTCATTCTCTTTTTACCAAATCGTTTCCAAAACCCTATTTATTTTCAAAGTTATAATTACAGGGATTAAGTCTTTGTAATCTTCAATTACTGCCGGTATGTGGGGTTTTGTATACATTACTTGATACCCATCACCATTGGACAACGGGTTAGCCAATGGGTAATCTGACCATATTCACAGATACGGTCGAGTGACAAATACCGATTTGGGGTAATTGGTTGATAGAAACAATATAATCACCCTTAATACTGTATATTATAACAATGTGTCATTTTGTGCAATTTGAGTGACTCGCCAGTATTTACCCGCTGATAAAATATTTTTAAACATGTTTCAGGTGATCTGCTGTGATCCAGGGAAAAGTGCCATGTAGCACTACAAGCTTGAAGAAGTGGCTCAATAAAATAAATAAATAAATATGTTTTGTAAAACAGGGAATTTCCTCGTGAAATTTCCTTTATTGTAAAATTTGGGGTTTGTCCCAAACTATGAAATAAAATAAATTGAGCATTTTCAAGTTTAAACGATCCTGTTAATATTTCCACTGCCAAATTAAATACAAATACCACCGGTTTCTGTCCCGCGGCGCCTGGACCGGGTCACACCGGGCCGGGGACCGTGACAACTTAGTATGATCTAGTGTAGGTTTGCGTTGTTAAAAGAAACACATTATGGTCTCAAAGCCAAAAAAATGGTTGTCTTGTCAATTCGTCAGTAATTACCGATGGATTATCGTACAAATGTAAATCCTTTGTTAATCTATGACCAAACACCGAGGGATTACCTAACGGCCTAAAGTAACTATGATTTTGATGGTTGGTTCATAGGCACGGCAATTTTAGGCTAAAAAGAATACAAACGTTGCCTACCTTAGTTTTTCTTTTCATTTTCCTTCCATCTTCTCCTAAAGCAATCATCTCCAACCGTCCCCCGCCTTCAATAAACTATTACAACCACCATCCAGCACCTCCAATCACTAACATAACTACTTTCCATCCCCAGCATCAACCGACATCACCGCCTACCACAACATAAGTTGATCTCGGATTTTTTATAAGCTCGAAATGAGCTGAAGTTGAATTAGAAACGAGCTCGGGATCAAAATTTGTTAAGTTAAACAAATCTAGCTGAAGTTCTCTTAAGCTAATCGACCCAAGCTCGAGCCTGGCATGACTCTTTTACACACCTATGTATGCCTTGAAGATCGCATATATCAAGTAAACCAACGGTTTGGCAGAATCAAACTGTTGATAGAAACTAAGAACACAAAGAAAGAATATTAAACTTGCATACGATTTGATGTATAACTTTGATAATCCTCTGATACAAGAATGACTAAACAAAACTGCTAACCTAATAATGGAGGAAGAAACCCTATTATGTAGCTAGCACCTAGCCTCCCCTTATGGGCTACTGCCAGCAGACCTGGGCCCACATGGCCTTAGGCGCAGGCATAGCTAGTTAAACTAACCCAAAACGTTCCACTGTTAACTATTATAAAGCATAAACCTATTATACAAACCTTACAATCTCCCTTTAGGTTGTTTCTTTTCATGGCTCATTGTTGATGTACTTTCCCATGGTCCTCGTTTCTATCGCTCTTAGTTCTCCAGCTTGCAAGTTCATATTAAGGATATACGCGACAACACCTGTATATGCTTTAGCACACATTTCATATTTTGGATCCTACTTGATTTGATTCCTTGATAACATATCAAAGTCTTCTTTTTCGAGCCTCATCAAATCTGTTGGACCAGGCAAAACTACTGGAACTCAATCACATACTACTGGATCTCTGCAAGTCACAAAAGCACACATTGGTACACAGCCTGGTGCAAAACCAGTAGTTGTTGAATCAGCTATTCCAGAGAAACCAGTAGTTCAATTTTCAAGAAAAAGAAAGTTGGTATTGCAGATGATCCGGAAGACTCTCCACCACATGCTCCAACATCAACTACCATAATCACAAAGGATCCAGTGTCCACAACAACATTCCATAAAACCTTCAAAGAAAATCCAGTAGTTTCTGAAGATCATCCTCCATCTCCAAGGTTTATCTTGTCCCTGAAACAGCTTCTGCTGCTTAAAATTGACAACAAGTTAAGGTTGGAAGAAGCGGTTGTCAAGGAGTTCACTAAGCTTAGTACATAATGGACAAAAGAATGAGTAAGATAAAGACTTATGAGTAATACATGTATCAAGAATCACAAAGGCTCTCCCAAGTCCCACCTTTCAAAAATCACTTAGTTGCTAAATTATTAAAACAAGAAAGTGTTGACTAGTTAAAAAAGAATGTACCTTATCCAGTCAAGAATTTCTATGTATTTCAGAACTGGGATGCCCAAAATGTGTTGGAAAAAGTTGATAGGGTCAAGAAAATGCTTGTTGATTCGTACATATCAGTGACTCCTCCAAATTGGAAGCTTGTAGTAAAAGAAAACCAACTCCAGAAGAGGCTGCAAAGACATTCAAGATGAAGTAAGAGCTCATCCATGTAAATTAGGCCCCAAAGAGTTTAATCACAAGATGGAAAGAGTCTACTATTAACAAAGAATCCATGTACTACAGAGATATAAGAAAAAGAAATCCTGAGAAGTTTCTACCACCACTATCTTGGGAGAACACAGATATCTACCTTGCTGAAAAGAAGAAGGAGTGTGTTGTCGTTCCTTTCAAACCCTAAAAGATCTTCTCTTACAATCTAAAGCTTATAGAAAACTATATGAACAATCTTAAAGAAAAGCATGGCTATGTCAGATGGATTACACGATTGGATGATGAAGAGAAGATGATTCTAGTCAACAACATGCCTGATGTGACACATGTGTTTAGAACATCTGAAGATATAGCTATTGGCACTTATACTGTTGCTCTAGAAGAATCACCAAAAGAAGATCCACAATATTTACCACATTAATCAATGGCACATCAAGGGGTAACAATGCCTTCAAGGCCAGATTCACCAACAACCACTGAAGTCCTAGAGTCACCTCCAATCCTCCCTGACCTAAGGATTGTGAGATGGAAAGAAATGAAAGACTCAAATGATGTGGATATATTTAGAAAAATGGATCTAGAGCCCATGTGGATGGGTATGATGTTCAAAGCCTAAGCTTGGATGACATAAAAGTTATTACTGATCTAGAACATGAAAAAGATGAAGATGATATCCAAGAAATGAATCTGGAATTTGGCAATAAAGGCATGATCAGAGAAAGGCTTGTTGGCATAATCAAATAAGAAAATAAAAGACAAGCATTAATAAATGTGATTTTGCCATCGGTAGATCTAGGGAAGATTATTGGGTTATATAAGATCTGCTGATGGTGAAAACCAAAACCCAAAGGAACCATCCTTCTTACCTGATGGAATAAGGTTGAAGCTCAACTCAAAGTACCAGAAGTTCCCCCCTTGAAAGCTTCTCAAACAACCAACTAAAACAGTTGGAATAAACTACTTGGTCAAAGTACTAGAAGGCAAAGTACAAAGTGTTGGAAAGAAAAAGACTGGTCAACAACAGAAGACAAAGTGTTGGGTCAACAAATCAATAGTTGAAGACAAGTGCTGGTCAACAAAGCCAACATTAAAGATAGAAGTACTAGATTCCAAAAGTGCTGGAATTTTTCCAGCAATTTTGGTTTCCCTGCTGGGTCACTAAGTCAACGGTTGAAGACAAGTGCTTCTCAGAGTAATGTTTAACTTCCTTAGGAATTTATGTTTTCTCATCTTCAACACTGGTGGTTGAAGGAAGGAATGGACCATACATATCTGATCGCCAACATCCGATGTGATTGAAAGTGGACCATCCTCCATTTCCAAATATTGTATTCATTTTAAATTAGCATCGGAGGGTTCGATGATGAATTAGTGTTGTGTGGATCATGCTGATTTGAAATCAATCCTGACTTTTGAATAAGTTTTTCAAAAACAATATGAAATGGGTTTTTGAAATTAGTTGAAAGTTCTCAAAAATTTATGCAAGATATCAATTGTGATCTTAGAACTGTGTTCTAAATAGATTGTAATATTGAATTTAGAGATCTAGCACTTATACCAATTTGGGATCTCAGGGTGTGTTTTGATCAACAAAACAATAATAATTCATGTTTATGAGAATTAATGAAACAAAATAATAAAAATCAAATACATAGAACAAATGTAAAAAAAAACTCATCGCATATCCTCATTTCATCAATCAAGTGTTTATAGATGCATACTCTCCCTCAACTAATGATCTCACAATTGTATTTCAATCTAAGGTGTTGTTTGGTAACATCTGAATGGTTAAGTGTTGAACCAGTAAGAGGTCTGAACCATTAAGTGTTGAACTAGTAAGAGGTCTGAACCATTAAGAGTCTGTATAATGCTTAACCGTTCAGAGGTAAATGTCTAACCAATTAAGATTAGAGGTCTTAACCAGGGGCGAAGCATAATGGGTTCCCGGGGGTGCATCCGCCCACCCCAATGTTTCGGCTAGAAGTGTATAAGTTCCAATTTTTCGTCCGAAAATTTTAAAATTATATAGGATCGCCCCCCCCCCCCCCGATTATTTTTCCTAAATTGTATATCCTAAATATTTATAAACTGTGTATATAATCGATTGGTAGTTTGGTAAATATACACTTCGTTTTATTTGGAACTATTATTATTTGACCCGACTTGAATCGAATAGCCAACCCGACCCGACCCGAAACATAACGATAGGAAAACAATTTTTGGGTCCCATCACTTTACGCCCCCTCGAAACTTTTGGTCAAGCTCCGCCACTGGTCTTAACCATTCAGACTTTGTATAAATCTTAACCATTCAGAGGCAAATGTCTGAAGCATTCAGACATCTGCTTGTGAAACAAACAGTTTGAACCATTAAGTACTGAACCATTAAGAGGTCTGAACCATTAAGAGGTAAACAAACAGCCCCTAAGAGCAGCTAATTAATAGATCAAGACCATATCATGATCTATTTATATCACCTAAAAATCGACCTCTAAAACAACTGTCCTATAAAACAACTATCATCTAAGATAGTTGTTCCTTCAGCGGCAATTCTTCTTAACAGTACTTGTCTTTATCTTTAACAATTGTTTGACCCCAACAGTTCTTATGTGAGAGCAGTCGTCTTATTGGGAAAAAGTTCTTTCAACACATAATTTAAGGATTAGGATCAAATACAAAGGATCCTAATTGTAAAAAGGGTACAAAGGCTCTTAAAAAAACCCACTACAAAAAAAAAAAAAAAAAAAAAAAAAAAAAAAAAAAAAAAAAAAAAACTTAAACATCCTGTTGGAACTTTTGAGATCGTTCATACTTGTGCTGGATTAGTTTTATAGTGGTTTGTAACTAATTTAATAGTATAGGGGCTTATTTTGTAATTCTATAGAAGTTGTAATCCTGACTTGGTGTAGTTAAGATTCCAGCAAATTTATAAATTTGCTGGCAAGTCAGAAACACTATATATAGCCCTTGTATTGTAACCACTTCAAGCTTTTGGCTCTCCCAATGAATATTGGTATTGTTTACATTCAATCATTGTTATTGTGCTCTAATCTGATATCCAAGGTGCTTTACTGATTTACACTCTTGTTTGGATTCAATACAACACTTGTTGTATTCATTAATCCATTAGCTTCACCTTCATCTTTGATTATTCTTAACTTTTCATAGTTCAAACACTTAATCAATAGGTGTTTTGGGCTAAAACAACCAACCACTGTGATCCGGATTGATATTGGGATCTACAATTTGGTATCAGAGCCTTAGTGCTCTTGGTTGTTGTGTTCTTGTTGAGATTTTTCATAGTTTTGAAGGTTTTTCAAAAGTTTCAAGGTTTTCAAATTTTTGGACTTAAAATGGATTGATTTGGTGTGTTTAATCGATAGGTTGTTGTTAATATATGATTAGGGAGTCATTTTGGACATTTTGATGAATCAAAAGGTGGTTTTTGAGCTGTTTTTGAGTGATTAGAGGGTTTTAGTTCGTGTTAAACCCTCTGTCTAGCGAAATTAATATGAATACAGCGAACAATATTTGAAGATAGCGAAATTATTTTTTGAATGTAGCGAAAATATTGTTGAACATTGCGAACTTAGAGAAATCTTTTCGAAACTCATCGCATGATCACTAATTTCGACGATCATCATTCGAGCGAAATTATTGATTATCGGCGAAACAGTGTCAAGCGACCCTGTAGCGAAATTATCGAAGGCGACTTCGAGAACTGTGACTTTGAACCACAGCGTTCTTATCACGGTAATCGGCGAAATTAGTCAAACTAACGTTTGTGTTGCTTGTATCAGCGGAATTAGCTTGTTCGCTCGTGCAGGACATCATCGTGTACCAGCGAAGATAGGAGATCGGTGAAGATCTTCAGCGAAGTTGTTCGTGCTTCTCAAATCATCAGCAAAATTAATACTGTTACCGGCCTCTTGTGATCTGTCAGCGAATTTAGCCTCTGATCAGCTCTCTTTTATTCAAATCAAGCCAAGATGTCGTTGAATCAACTAAGTCCAATTGCTCAAGCGGAACTTGAGACCGGAACCACTACTAGGCCACCAAAGTTGAAAGGGGCTGAAGACTTCAGCACTTGGAAGACTCGCATCCAGTCGTTCTTCGAATACACGGACTACAATCTGTGGGTCTCAGTCACCGCTGGACCCCACATTCTAACGGTTGTTTGTAATGACATGGTAGTTGCTAACCCTGACCCCACAACCTTCACTGACGAAGACAAGGCCCTAATCCAACGCGATCGCCGTGCGCATGCAGCCTTAACCATGGCTCTGTAGACTGATGACTGCAACATGTTTGAAGAACACCGAAATGCAAGTGCACTCTGGAATGCACTGATTGAGTATTATGAGGGAAATGAAGAGCTAATTGAAAGTAAGAGAGACATGGTGCAGAAGCAATACGACATGTTCTGTGGAGTTCGTGGAGAAAGTTTGTCAGATCACATCAGTTGCTTTCTGAATATGATGACCAAAATGAAGAAGGCAGGAAATCCTGTCACAAACCGTGCTGCTATCAAGAAGCTGCTGGATTCACTCCCTAAGGAATGGAGTTTGCAATGCATGATGATCAAGAAGGATTTCCTCAATAATCCAAATCCTGTCACTCTGTCATACTTAATTAACACTCTAAGAGCCTTTGAAATGGATGTCAACAAACGAGAAATGAACACTGCTGGCTACACTCCAAGAACCAATCAAACTTCTGCTGGAATGAAGAATGTGGCATTCCTTGCCTCAGGTGGCATCTGTCAACAAGCTTCTGACATGATCTATGCTAACGCTTCCGCAAGCGCATCAAAAGTTCCACAACCTAGTGAGAAGACTGTCATTGTTGGTGATACACAAGCGTTGAAAGTGTCTACTGAAAACGTGGCACTTTTCAACATGTTTCTAAGTAGCTATGAAGCTTTAATGTCAGGAGAGCTCAAGAAGGAAATGTTCACTGCTGAAGACATGTATCTAGTCGATCCAGATGACATGGAGGAAATGGATCTGAAATGGCAGATGGCCATGATCACCTTAAGGTTGAAGAAATTTCAGGACAAGACCGGGAAACGTTTGGGTCTCGGAAAGGCTGGCTTTGACAAATCCAAGCTGAGATGTTACAACTGCAAGAATCTGGGCCACTTCAAGCGTGACTGCCCCTTGTTGAAAGAAGGAAACATTGAAACTACTCCCGCTGTAAAACAAATCACCATCGAAGAAAACAAAAACAACGCATCTCCTAGCACACCAAAGGCCTTAGTCGTTGAAGATTATGATTGGAGTGAAGAAATTGCTGAAACCAAGGAACAAGTCAACAAAGCTCTTATGGCAAAGATCTCAAGCGGATCATCATCAAAGCAGCTTGAGAAACTGACAGCTGGAATTCCAAAGGGTGACAACATCTTTGACAAAGGTTTGAAAAGCATTCTCACCTCTCCGGAGCCTGAGAAAGAAAACAAGTCTGAAGAAGCTGAGAAGCAGATTCCTAAGAATGCATCTGACCAGAAGAAAGACAAAGAAAAAGCTTCAGCCGCAGCAATGAAAACAGAATCTTCCAAAGAAAAGGCTGACAAAGACTTGGTAAATAGTATTCCACATAACTTTAAAGTAAAGTTATGCTCACCAGCATGCGTTGATGTCGTGGCACATTACAAGTCTCTTAATCTAGAATTTGAGAGACAAAAAGACAAAGCCTTAAAAATGAATAACGAACTTAAACTGAACGAGGCCGCATATCAGAGAAAGTTGAATTCTACTTTAGCTGAGATGCAAACTCTAAAAGAATTTGTGATTAGAAAAGATTTTATCATTAACGATCTCACAGATAGACTAGAAAAGGCTTTGAATGAAAAGAATAAATTGCAAATTATCATTGATAAATGGAATGTCAGTCAAAAGGCCTTTACTGACATCAAAAACTGCCAACGACCAACGTATGTGAAAGACGGGATCGGGTATAAGGATAGGCAAGGAAATGAAAGAAAACTCTTCCTTCTACCATATAGCAAAAACTATGTGCCTATACCTACTCCTCATCCCGAAAACGATCTCATTGATGAAAAGGCCTCTGTAGAACAAAACGATTCTTGTGAAAACGAAACAACCGCTAACTTTTCTAAAAGTAATGCATATCCAATTGTGTGTAAAGAAGATGTGTGCGATGAGGATGGAGACTGCGGCGGTTCAAAAATAGGAATAGGTTATTCAGGCGACAGTTATTCCACTGTTAAGTGGTTCGCCTGGAACTGTTCTAAGGAAAACAATATTCGGGATGAATGTAATAATTTAACTAGGATGGATGACTGTAATGGCCATGTGCCTAAATTTAAATCTTCGGATGACTGTAAGGGCCATGTGCCTACATTTGAGACTCGTGATCATGAACATGCTATTTTTGAATGTCATGATTTAAATTCTGCATTTTGTGATGATAAAGTTGTTTGTGAATCTCCTGTATTTGTGCCAGAATTGAAAAATAATAGCTTTGGAAAATTCCTCACCGAGGAAATTCCAGAATTTATTCCATCTCGAACAGGTATGACAGATTCTGAAAAGAGAGTCACTGAAGATCAATGCAATGAAGACTCAAGCACTGCTGTCTCAGAGGATGAAAAGAAGACTTCAAGTCCTGAGGATGAGCAAATATCAGAAACATCAAACGAAGGTCGAACAACAGACAGTGAGAGCACAGAATTTTCAAGTGAAGAAACCTTGAAAACCTCATGTGTAGATCAAACAACAAATGATGAAAGCTCTGAAAGCTCAAGTGTTGAAGACCAAGACTCAGAAAGTTCAAGCGAAGATCAAAGATGCAATGATTCAAGTTACGAAGCAAGTGAAGAGCAAGAGTCTAGTGAATACCAAGCGTCTGAAAGTTCATCTGATTCCGACAATGATGAAGAATGTTCAGAAGATGAAAGCAGAGTTGACAAGAAAATGAAGAAAGCAGAAAGCTCAAGACACTCATCACATACATCATCTTCTAACACCAAAAGACCCAGACATAAAAGATGTTTTCGCTGTGGTCATTTAGGACATACAACGAAACATTGTAAAAACAAGAACTTTTCTAAACCAGAATATGATTTTGTTAAGAATCTCACAGATCAACTAGATTATCTCAAGAAATCTGTTAAAAATCTGGTTAATTCAACAGCTTATTTTTGGAAGCAAAACTAGGACATAGTGGCTCAAAACCACGATAGATTCAAAATGAAGCAAGTCTGGGTCCCGAAATCAATCTAATTTGTATATACTCTTGTATTACAGAATAAACTCCAAAAATGGCTTCGAATGCTCATGGAGTACATCTGGCACGTCGACAGCGGATGCTCAAGACACATGACAGGATTGAAAGAGCTTCTTAAGAACTTTCGTTTTATTGATGGTGATTTCGTGTCATTTGCTGGAGACGAGAAGGGAGGGAAGATCGTTGGAATAGGAGATGTGGTCTCTGAAGCCCTCACATTGGAAAATGTCAACTATGTCCCAGAATTGTGTTACAATCTCATGAGTGTATCTCAAGTCTGTGATAAAGGGATACCGGTGCTTTTCAATGACGTGGAATGCTTGTTTCTCAAGCCTGAATATGTCGTTCCTGCGGAAATGATCATGCTCACTGCTCCTAGACAAAACAACACATATGTGCTCAACATGAAAAATGCCAAGACAAATGATAACCTGACTTGTTTGATTTCAAAGGCTTCGGAATCAGAGTCACTGCTTTGGCATAGGCGATTGGGGCATGTAAATTTCAAAAATATGAACAAACTCTCTAAGTTAAACTTAGTAAGAGGACTTCCGATAAAAGAATTTCCTTTTTTCTGAAAAATGTATAGCATGCGCCCAGGGAAAGCAACACAAGAAATCGCACAATTCCAAAGCAGTGAATACGATTTCCACACCCCTTCAGTTAATGCATATGGATCTTTTTGGTCCAATTAGTGTTAAAAGTCTTGCTAAAAGTTCTTACTGTTTGGTGATTACAGATGATTTCTCTCGTTTTTCATGGGTCTATTTTCTTGAGGCAAAGAGTGAGACAGCTGAAATTCTCAAGTCATTCATTCCCTTGATTGAAAACGTAACCAAGTTAAAAGTAAAGTCGATCATAAGTGATAACGGTTCCGAGTTCAAAAATCAAACCTTCATATCCTTCTATGCAGAGAAGGGAATTCATCTCCAATACAGTGCAGCCAGAACTCCGCAACAAAATGGAGTCGCTGAACGCAAGAACAGAACATTAATCGAGGCCGCAAGGACCATGCTGGTGGATTCAAAGCTTCCAATCATCTTCTGGGCAGAAGCAGTAAATACAGCATGCTACGTTCTAAACAGGGTTCTCATTGTAAAACCACATGGAAAAACAGCATATGAACTTCTCTTCAAAAGAAAGCCACTTATTGACTTTTTCAGACCATTTGGATGTTCGTGCACTCTTCTAAATACTCAAGAAAATCTCATCAAGTTCGAAGCAGTAGGTGATATATGCTATTTCATGGGATATTCATCCACTCAGAAAGCCTACAGAGTCTACAACAAAAGAACGAAGATGGTGATTGAATCATATTATGTTTATTTTCAAGAAGGAAACTACACCAACACTGGAAGTACTCCCGATTGGTTCTATGACGTGGGTGTGATTTTCAACACCTTCGAAATTCCAGAAGATACTCCAGAAGCAGAACCTATTGAAAACGTTCAAATTGAACCTTTGTTCGACCCTTCAGATATTGGTGTAACTCCATTCACTACCCGTTTCACGCCATTCTCTGCTGATCCACTACTCTCTGTGGATGAAGCAGCTGGTGACACTCTGCCTGAGAACACCCCAGCAAACGGTGCTTCTTCTTCACAGGCAAACGTGGATGAACCAACTCAAGAAGATGACCCTCCAGTAATTTACGTGGACGAACACTTCACCAATCTCCCGCAGCAGATTGAGTCTCAGACAAATGCAGGATATAAGACAAATCGCAATCATCCTCTTGAGAACGTCATAGGTGCAGTTGAAGAAGGAGTGCGTACACGTGGTCAGTCATCAAGCATCAACAAAGGTCTCTATGCAGCTTTTCTCTCACAGTCTGTGCCACGGGACATTGAAGATGCTATTCTAGACTCCAGCTAGGTTCAAGCAATGCAGGAAGAACTATCACAATTTCGCAAACTCAAAGTCTGGGAGTTAGTAGATTTACCTGAAGGGAAATTTCCGATCGGTACAAAATGGGTCTTTCGCAACAAGATGGATGATCGTGGAGTTGTGATTAAGAACAAGGCCAGGTTAGTTGTGCAAGGTTTTCGTCAGGAGGAAGGAATTGATTATGAAGAAGTTTTTGCTCCAGTTGCAAGATTGGAGGCAATCCGAATATTCCTAGCATACGCGTCATAAAGAAACTTCAAAGTTTTTCAGATGGACGTAAAAAGCACTTTTTGTATGGGAAGGTAAAGGAAGAAGTCTACGTGTGTCAGCCTCCGGGTTTCGAAGATCCTCATTTTCCAGGTCGCTACTACAAGTTGGACAAAGCCCTCTATGGTCTTCACCAAGCTCCACGTGCTTGGTACGAGACTTTGTCAACTTATCTTTTGAAGTGTGGATACACCAGAGGAACGATCGACATGACTCCCTTCACCAAAAGAGTCGGAGAAGACGTAATGCTGGTTCAGATTTATGTGGACGATATCATCTTCAGGTCAACCAACGAAGAACTATGTAGAGAATTCGAGTCTGTCATGAAGGCACAGTTTGAAATGAGCATGATGGGAGAGCTGACGTTCTTTTTGGGGCTAGAAGTGAAGCCAAAGGAAGACGGGATTCTTATTCATTAGGCCAAGTACATTCGGGATACTCTCGCAAAGTACAACATGAACGACTGCAAAGTTGCAAGTACTCCATTTGCTTCTCAGACGGAGCTTACTCTAGATCCTCAAGGAAAACCTGTAAACAAGTCCTTCTATCGCTCGATGATCGGATCTCTAATGTACTTAACGGCTAGCAGACCTGACATCATGTGGGCTGTCTGTCTCTGTGCTCGCTTTCAGACTAATCCCAAGGAATCTCATGAAACCGCTGTGAAGCGCATCTTCCGCTATCTTAAATGAACTCCGAAACTAGGTCTTTGGTATCCTAAAGATAGTAATTTTGATCTTATTGCTTATTCTGACAGTGATCATGCAGGTTGTAAAGTAGATCGCAGGTCTGTCTCAGGAGGATGTCAATTCTTGGGAAATCGTCTGATCTCATGGCAAAGCAAGAAACAGACAACTGTGTCCACCTCCACCGCTCAAGCAGAATACACCGCGGCCTACAGTTGCTATTCACAAGTTCTCTGGATACAAAATCAGTTGTTGGATTATGGAATCAACATCATGAAGACTCCTATATTCATCGACAATGAGGCATGCCTGGGAATTGTGAAGGATCCCATCCACCACTCCAGAACAAAGCATATCGAAATTCGTATTCACGCAATTCAAGATGCGTACAAGAAAGGATACATTCAAGTGGTACCAGTGGATACAACACAGCAACGGGCCGACATTTTCACAAAAGCTTTCGACAAAACTCGATTCAACCAGCTGGTAACCTGGTTGGAAATGGTTAATTTCCTTGAATGGAAATGAATCTTTTGTCCAAAAGCTTTCGTAAATACTCTATCTTCTGTCCGTAGTAAAAAAAAAAAAAAAACGTTTGTTAAAAGTAAAACAAGTATCGTTAAACGTTGCCCACCAAAAAGATTTTCTGCAAAATTAAAATTTCATTTTCGGACAAATGGACTCTCGAAAATAAAGATTTTAGGGGGGATATTTCAGAAAATAAAATTAGATGCTTGTGTTTTGACTCCTGCTAGAGGAAATGATAGAAAATTGCTAACACTTTGTCATTTCTTGCAAAACAGAAAACAGAAAAAGAAATCGAGGTACCAAGCAACGACGTGTCGGTAGATTCAGTAACACCGACGAGTAAACTGCTGTTAGGGAGCAAAACATAACATCTACACAAGGATTCTGGCTTCTCTCAGGCGTTACGCATCTTGTGGGTAACACGTTGCGGCATATGGCTTAATGGTCTTAAATCTTGTGTTGATAGATTGCCAAAGTCTAAGATCTCGGGTCTTTATATTGGTTTTCATTCGGGGGGTATCATAGTTGGTCTTCTGCTGCATCCAGATACATGCTGACCTAGAACTCCTATGATATCCCTTCATAATAAGCGCCTTAAAAAAAGGCCAAACCCTTTCATAATAAGTGCCATTTATGGCCAAAACCTTTTGATGGATTAGTTTCGGTCTCTCTGCTGTACGAAAGTACTGACCTGTTCACCGAACTATCTGTCTCGCCCTCGATAGTTCTTGGAATCTCTGTTGTACGAAAGTACAGACCTGATCTTCGCTCAATCGTTGAAAAGAATGAATCCAATATACTCACCTGTTATGAAGAACCTTTGTGCATACCTTGATCGCGGGGGTATGTCCTGATGTGGGACTCACGGGCGTAATGATTCTATTCTCAATAGCTTGTGTGGGGGCCATAGAAGTCTTGTCAATATTACCAAAAACATGATAAAAGCGCTCTCCGAAGGCATGTTGAAAGAAGGATGCATGGATTTAAGCGGACAAACATACTGGCAGTTTTTCTTGCGCCCTGGTTAGTAAATATCTATAATAATAATAAATAAGAAATTGGCAAGTGTTGGCGATATGATCTTCTGCAGGCAAGTCAACGAGCGTCGAAGGTCTCAAGAAAATCTGTATCAAATGGAACCTCCCAGTGCTGAAAATTCGAAGTTCGGAGTCTAAATGGCCCAAATTTTCTTTACTGTGTAAATATTTGATAAATTTTAGTGTTTTAAAAAAAACTGGGCACGTTTTTCGAGAAAGATTGAAATTTACGAGCGAAATTAAAATTGTTTTGAAAATATGCAAGTGGCGGCGAATTTAAGATACCAGCGAAATTGTTATTTCGCTAGTTATCAAATTTTCGATATAAAGATCTGATCAACCTTCATTTTTTAAACTTTTCAAAAACCACTTCATCTTCTCTTTCGCTCATCTTCGGACACATTCTTAAAACGAACACAAGATTCTATTTCGTTCAAAGATCTTCAGGTAAATCTTCGATTAATCATCAGTTACAACCATCGTAGTCATCGGTTCACATTTTCGGTGAACAGTGCATTGTTTGATTTTCTATAACTGCTCTTTATGTTCTTAAACTCTAGAATCTGAATCTGTAATCTCTGTGGTTTGATATGGATGTCTGTTTTAAGAACCGAACAAACCAAATTTCACAATGCTCATTCATATTTGGACTCATCTGTGATCGTTGTTTGAACAAAACAAGAAATCAGTTAGGGTTTTTAAAAGGGTTTATGAAGAAATTTTTGTTGCTGGCGAATTAACGATGTATGTAGAGAACTCAGCGAAATTGATATGGAATCTCAAAAGTCTCGAACGCGAGTTCGAGCAACCGGCGGAATAATCTATTTCACCGGTAATGTGGCCGACACAAGTGTCTCCGCTGCTAAATCGTTTCCGGAAACAAAACCATGTCTTCGCTAAGTTCGCTAGCGAACTTATCTCGGTAAAATGTATTTGCTGATAAATCGCTCCGAGGATAAAACCCTTTTGTCTTTGCTGGTGGATCGTCTTCGCTGGTGGATCGATCTGGGTATAAAACCCTATCATCGCTGAGTTCGCTATCTATACTATCGATGAGACCACCACCGGACCGGCAGCGAAGACAACCACCGACCCAGCAGCGATTTTATTTCTTTAATTTTAATTTAACTCTTTTTTTGTAAATATTGTAAATATCCTTGCAAATACTGCCTTTATTCGTAATTTTTCTTGTAAATATTTGTTTCTTTCTCAACATTTATCTCACTTGGCTCGTTTGGTGTTTCAGAAGCAAGATGGTGAAAGTCATTGAATGGGATAAGACGTTGAAACACAATCAAAGCATTAATCTCGATCAAGTTCCAAAGGATTTTCAGGATGTAGCAAGATGGGTGAGATCAAGCAGAATTGGCTACGCCGTCGAGACCGATGTTAAAGTTTACAGAATCCACATTCAAGACTTCTGGCAAACTGCAAAACCAGAAACTGTCAACAATGCCCAAGGAATCTCTGCAACCGTCCGTAACAAAAAGATTGTCGTAACAGAAGAAAGGATTCGCAAGGTTTTAAAGCTGAAAGAAGATGCTCAAGATCCGATCAGCTTAAGCAAGGACGACATTCTAGATGGTTTTCGAGGAATGGGATATGTAGGAGATTTCGGACAAAAGAAAGAAATAAAGAGAAATGGACTCACAAGAGATTGGAGATTCATAGTTCACGTAATTGCCATGAGCCTGGCTCATTGTAAAGGTGGTTTTGATGGCCTGAATCTCGAATGGTCGGCGGCAATGTTGAAGTTGTGTTTAAATCAGAAGTTTAACCTCTCTGGTCTAATATTCAATTACATGATCGAGAATGTAAGAGGGCCAACTTGGGCGATGTATCCTAGATTTATTCAAATGTTAATCAATGACCAGTATGAAGATCTGCCAAATGATGGAGATCTCTACACTTTTCATGTTGCAACAAGCCGTCAATTTACAGAAATCAAGACAAATGAATGGGTAATGCTGCATGATTGGATGTACGCTGCAGAAAGACTGCCATTAGTCAAAGAAGCTTACAGAAAATATAGAGAGGCAGTCCGAGAAAAGCAGCAAAGGATTGCACAAGCTGAAGCAGAGGCTGCTGAAAAGGAAGATCGATCGAAAGGTAAAAGAAAAGGAAAGGAGATTGCTAAGGATGAGCCTCCCAAAAAGAAAAAGGCCCTGGAAAACCCAAAAAGATTCATGGGTGCAAGCTTTAGAGCGGCCGAATCTGAAGATCAGCGTCAACATATCAAAGATATGAAAGAGATTCACGCGTTGCAAGAAAAAGAAAAGAGAGAAAAGAGACTCAAGAGACAAGAGATGTCATCATCCGAAAGACCGAATGTTATTACAGAAGAAGTACAGTCTCTGAATGACTTCGTTGACACTTTGATAGTAGATCCGGATGAAGCCTCCGCAAGCAAGAAAACGACATATGAAAGATCTTCCAAAGTATCACCTGTAAAGCCGACAAGGTTTTCAAAGCCACCAGTCCCACCACAAAGGGTTCGTCCCTTTCAAGAGCTTTACGATAAACTCATTAAAAACACCAATCCATCTGTGGCCAAGGAAATCTGTCTTCTCAAAAACCAAGTAAACGACACAAACATCCTGAGAGAGAAGATTAAAGATCAGCGTAAGAAGAACAAAGAGATGAACGCCTACATGGCCAAGCAATCAAAGTTTATCAGATTCCAGCAGATGGGGTTAGAGAAATTGTACAGAATGATGAGAAATATGTGCGAGCAGATGAAAATAAAGCCCATGTTCTCCTTTGATGAAATCTTCGACTTTGAAACTTTCATAGAAGAAGAAACTGCCAGAAAGGAAAAAGAAGCTGAAGCTAAGAAAAGACGCCTGGAATCGGTCGAGAGGGTAGCTGAAGGAGATGAAAGTGTTGAAGAAGAAGTTGACAGAGATGATATGCCAGCTAGATTCATCGAATGGGGTCTGGAAGAGGAAGTACTGTATAAGCAACAAGATGGAAAAACTTTCTCACCTCAGCATCCAGAATGGTTCAAGAAAGAAAGAGAAAGGCTCCCTGATTTCTATCAGGTGATAACCGTCGAAAAGAGTGAAGCCACCGACAGAATCATTAGCTGGATGTACAACCACCTGAGAGGAATGTTTGTGGTTAAACGACGTGGTGGCGTGATTCAGTACTTTCAGACCGGATTTGATCTCTTTACTCTTCCCAGGTGGGATTTACGTGAGCTGGGTCGTCTGGACATTCTAAATCCAGAAGAAACAAGTATTGGAGGAGACTTTGAGCGTCTGATCGCTAAAGAATGCAACAAGGGTTTCCCTAATCACAGGCCTCAGCGTCCAAGACGTAGAATTTCGAAAACAACCATAGATCCAGTAACAGGGAAAGGAAAGGTGACGTGGGTGATCAACCCTTCTAAAGTTGTCACCAGAATCAAGCTTCCTGAGGAAATTGCTGTTGCTCTCAAAGATTTCAAGAAATGGTTCTATGATAGCAAGACTGGCGAAGCTGTGATAAGATCCAACGAAAATATAGATATTCGAATCTTGGATCCTATGGACGTTTTTATGTTTGGGCTCTCCGATCTAACAGTGTTGAATGCAAGCCGCATAAACGTGGGAGCGGGAAATGCAAATCTTGAGGAGGCTATGCTATTTCAGAGAGCGGTAGAAAGAGCCTGGAAGTTAAAGAGGGAAATGCTGGATCTGGTAGACAAGATTGAGAAAAGAAATGAAACAGAAGAAAAGAAAAGGGAAGCAAGGAAGAAAAAGAAGCATGAACATAAGAAAGAAAAGACCCCCGCTTCATCAACTGAACCCACCACAACATCATCACCTCCGGCCTCATCCACATATGAGGCCACTATGGAGGATCAACCTATTAGTGAAGCTGTTACTGCTCAAGAAACTCCGGATGCACCAATTGAAACTCAAGCACCACCCGAATCGACAACGAACGAAGACAATCCCAAAGAGCCGGAAAAGCCAGCTACTGAGAATCCAGCGGAAACCAATGAAGAATGAAAAGACAAGTATGCAACGATCTAGGGGGGATATTGTTGGAACTTTTGAGATCGTTCATACTTGTGCTGGATTAGTTTTATAGTGGTTTGTAACTAATTTAATAGTATAGGGGCTTATTTTGTAATTCTATAGAAGTTGTAATCCTGACTTGGTGTAGTTAAGATTCCATCAAATTTATAAATTTGCTGGCAAGTCAGAAACACTATATATAGCCCTTGTATTGTAACCACTTCAAGCTTTTGGCTCTCTCAATGAATATTGGTGTTGTTTACATTCAATCATGGTTCTTGTGCTCTAATCTGATATCCAAGGTGCTTTACTGATTTACACTCTTGTTTGGATTCAATACAACACTTGTTGTATTCATTAATCCATTAGCTTCACCTTCATCTTTGATTATTCTTAACTTTTCGTAGTTCAAACACTTAATCAATAGGTGTTTTGGGCTAAAACAACCAACCACTGTGATCCGGATTGATATTGGGATCTACCTATCCACCACCACCCAAAAACCTAAACCCCCACCCCCATCACCCACCAAAAAAAAAATTTCTTTGCGGAGGGGGTGGTGGATGGCGGGTGGGGGTTTAGGTTTTTGGGTGGGGGTGGGTGTTTAGTTTTTTTTAGGTTTTTGGGGGGTGGGGGGGTTAGGTTTTTTTTTAGGTTTTTGGGGGGTGGGGGTGGGGGGTTAGGTTTTTTGGGGAGGTATAGTTTTTTTTTTTTTTTTTTTTTTGTGTCGGGGGTTTGGGGGGGTTTAGGTTTTTGGGTGGTGGTGGGGTGGTGTTGGGGTAGGTGTTTAGGTTTTGGGTGGTGATGTAGTGGGTTTAATTTTAGGTTATTGGACACTTGTCACTCTATAAATCCTTGTTACACTTCTTACAAGAAGGAGCCTTTGTAGAATAACTTGACATATGATTCAAAACTTTATCAACTGTGAAGAATAACTGTTTGTAACCAGTTGTTTAGTTTTGGTTGGTCAGTTCCTTAAGGCTTCAACAGTCAATGATGTGTTAAGATTGGTTTTGCATTTCTTTATAATAGTAGGGTGCCCGCGCGATGCGCGGGGGGCAACACTTTGGATTGCGGCACTCGTTTTTGGTAGTTTTCTTATTCGTATAATATTTATGGTAACATTATTGGGGTGGATATATGTCATTAGTGTTACACATGTGTAAAGTTTTGTTTTTTTATATAAAAAGTAATAATCAAAAGACAAAAAAATATTGTTTTTTTTATAAAAATTAATAATCAAAAGACAAAAAATAAAAGATAAGTTGTTATAATTGTAAAGTATGTTTATTTTATTGGTTAAATTATAAAGTATAATTTTATTCTTTAAAGTTCATAACTTCTTTTAAATATCCACATAGTATTCATCCAATAAACTTTAAGTTTAAATATTTCGTTTTTATAAAAATAAAAAAACAGCATTTGACTCGTAAGTACGTTTTAGAGCTTTAACTTAAATTTTTAAATTTCGGTTTTTAACAAATATAAAAAAAATTATTTATAAAATTTCAATAACTGTTTTTATAAAAAAATAGGATGTTAAGAGCTTATATCTTTGTTTACTTTATATCATACTAAGTTCAGATTTTTAGTTCATAACTAATCTTATCTATATGAGTCTACTTTTAACTTATAATTCCTAAAAATATGCAACACAATCTACTATGTATCTAGTCAAGTTAGTAAATAATTCTTTTGAAACTAACTAATGTTTTCTAGAACAATATAGTTGAAATTATAATTCCTAAAAATTTGCAACACAATTTAGTATTTATCTAGTAAAGATTGTAAATTTCTGTAGTATTTTATTTATATTATTACTTGTTACAAAAAATGTTTATAAAAGAATTATTTTTTTTATAAAAACAAAATGTTTTGTTTATAAATAAAGTAAAAAATTGTTTTACACATGTAAAGTTTCATTTTTTTTAAAAGATGATAATCAAATGACGAAAAATAAAACATAAGTTCTTATAATTGTAAGTAAGTTTATTTTGTTGGTTAAATGTTAAAGTTTATAATTTTATTCTTTAAAGTTCATACCTTTTTTTAAATATCCACATGGTACTCATCCAATAAACTTTAAGTTTAAAATTTTTGGTTTTAAAAAAATAAAAATTAGTAGTTGACTCGTAAGTACGTTTTACACATGTACCTTTAATTGTTAAATTTCGTTTATATATATATATATATATAGGTAAAGGGTACTGTACAAATTCCCTTATCGTACATTACGTACGATACAATCTCAGCCGTCAGATCATCTTCCGGCAATGAAAATCGCATGTTGTTGTTTTTTTGTAATAATTTCGCATGTGATAATTTTGATGAAATAGCAGGTGTTTTTTTGTAACAATTTCGCATGTGGTAATTCAATTTCGCATGTGATAATTTTGATGAAATAGCAGGTTGTTTTTTTGTAACAATTTCGCATGTGGTAATTCAATTTCGCATGTGATAATTTTGGTAACAATTTCGCATGTGGTAATTCAATTTCACATGCGATTTTCAATGCGGGAAGATGATCTGACGGCTGAGATTGTAGCGTACGTAATGTACGATAAGCGCATTTGTACGTTAACCAGCCCCTATATATATATATATATATATATATATATATATAAATTATATTTTTTATAAAATTTTAAAAACAGTTTTTGTAAAAAATAGGATTTTTAGAGTTTATATCTTTATTAACTTTATATCATAGTAAGTTTCTTTTTTGTTTAGCTTTAAAGTATTACTTTATTATTTTTTAATTAAGAAATACAAATTATTAGATTAATATCCAAGAATAACTGCAATATTTTAGAATTTCAGCTTGACTATATCTAACTGCAATATCTATTTATTGCAACTTTAGGATATTATCTTATATAAGTTTAGTTGACTTGTAAATTTAGGATACTAACTTTATTTTGAATTTTATTAATATGGTCAATAACTGCATTATATTAACACCAAAAATAAAGTTCAAATATAAAATAAACTTTATTCATACGTCTAGATCAAACATAACAGCTGAAAATGAGAAAAAAAACATAAAAACACTTCATATATTTCATATTAGACTGCATGAAATTTGTTCCGCTTCTGAATTGACACTCGACGTATTTTTAATCGGGTTTTCTGGTTTGTGTTTGAATCGAAAGTAACTTCTAATTCCTCTTCTTTGCCATTGTCCCTAGAATCATCTAAATTAATAACCTCACTCCATTTTCATTCAGATAGTCTCTTGGATCTCTTCCTTTGAGTCTCAAACTTTCGATCCTTAAAAATGACAAAAATTGAATACAAAAGTTAAAAAAAGATTAAATAAACCTTAAAATTACCTCTTCATTAAATTCACGTCAAAGATTAGCCTTTTATGGACTAACATTGCACCATAAGAAATAATATCAACATTTTTATCACAATTATCCTGCAATAAAACACACATATAATAACATAACGAACATGTTAATATGAAAGATATACGCAAAAATAATACTTAAAAACCAGCAAAATCAATACCTTAGAAGCTTGATCGACAAATGGGTTATTTAAATTGATATGTTCATCATGGAACTGAATCTGAAAAATCAAATAAGTTAACATTCACATAAAAGTAAATAAAAGAAAATAATTATTCACTACTGCAATATAACAGAACTGACCTTATAATTTTGAATCTCGCATTCGCAATAATTGAATTCAGAACTGAATCCATTTTTTAACTTTGTTTAGCAATAGATATAGGGGTGTCGTGCTATGTATTTATAGTAGTAACTATAGAAGTGCATCAGGGTTTAATTTTAGATTTGACAATCCTTTATTTAGGAAGTTAGTTGCAGTTAGTTTTAAGTTTTTATAAGATATATCTAACTACAGATATTAGGCAGTTTTAATAAAATAAAATGTGACACATAAAATCTTCATTTTATATTACGGTACTTTTAATTCTTTTTGTTTTTGTTTGCATAGATGGAGCCCATCTTTATAGATTAGGCGTATTAGATCACAAGTATTAATTACTTATACATTAAAGCATTATCGACTTGTACCTTTTAATATGTGTGTCGATATTGAACAAGACAACTACCAAAACGTTGAAAAAAATGTGTAGGTCGTCATGCTATCTTTGGATTTTTTTTTAAACATTATAGTTTATAAGATATGTCAAGAATACGTAAAAAAATTATAAGTTTGTTGTGGATTGGTGAATTGTAACTAATTATCTATAATTTTGTTAAAACCTTAGGGATTTAAGTGTAATAAGTTTAGGGGCTAAAAAATAAATAGTGTTTAAAAGACTAAACTACCCTTATTTTAGATGTCTTTCTATAAATAAAGTGAGGGAAAAGTTCTTATTTTTTGGGTATCTTAAAATACCCCTCTCTCACGCATTATAATATAGTACAGATATTACTGTATTTTGATTTTAAATAGGTAAATAAGATTAAATTAAAATGCACACAATCTAGGATTAATAAGCCTATTTAATGGTATTCAGTTTAGTGGGTTAAGGATTCAAATTATATAATTCAAATCATATAAGGTGTACCTATATATAAGAGTATTTTAATGTATGTTAATTAGCTTGCCATTCAAATAATAAATAAATAAATTGTAAGACAAATTTGGAATCAATCACAAGGATTATTATTTTTAATTAACTACTTGAAAAATATTGATAAAAGTAGTCTTATATCTTTTATAAAAGGAAAACTGGATTTAAATAATCCCAACTTTCTTAATTTGGTCGACAATAATCCCAACTCAGTTATTTGCTGATAATAATCCGAACTTGTCCAATTTTGGCCGATAATAGTCTGCGTTAAAAATAGCTTAACGGAGTTAAGTTTTTTTCCGAATTATAAACCAATGTTTTAGGGCTTTTGATTAGAACAAGAATACAAGTTGATTGATGTAAAATTTGCCTCGAAATACTGCCCCAAACGACGAAAACAGTGCTTCAATTCGGGTATTTAAACTTCAAATTAACAAAAATCAAGTCGTTTGTAGCACCGTTTCAAGGTAAGTTTTACATAAATCGACTCGTGTCCTCGTTCTAATCAAAATGTAATTAAAAAAACTTAACTCCGTTAAATTATTTTTAACGACGGACTATTATCGGCAAAAAATGGACCAGTTCAAATTATTATCGAACAATTGAGAAAATTGGAATTATTTAAATCAAATTTGCGTTTATAGAAAAGTGAAAGCATGAAATAGATCAATTTGGTTTCTTTCAAAGAATCTTGGGAAATCGGAATAAAAGTGATTGTAGTCGTTACGATATTAACATATTATATGTTTTCCATTTAATACGTATTATCAAATGTGTGTTTTTATGAGTTTGAAAAAAATGGAAATAATATAAAACTAAATTACAATTACTTGGTTGATTGGTCATGATTAAAGAATAAGTATTAGTTCCTTTCAAGTTTAAGGAATCATCGAAAAGATCTTTTGACCAATTTTTGTTATATACCAATGGGATGGTGGTCCATTGGCAAAGACAAAGCCTTTAAAACACTAAGGTTGGAAAGGGGGAGGTCTTAGGTTCAAGTCACATAGACAACAGTTAATAAAGAAATTAGCCGTTAAAAAAAACCAATTTTTGTTATGTCGTCATGTTATAATTTTTTTGAATTGTACGAATTAAATATTATATATATATATATATATATATATATGGAGGGGCTAATGCGGGAACCACCCTTAT
Source organism: Helianthus tuberosus (assembly GCA_030545235.1). Classification (NCBI taxonomy): domain Eukaryota; kingdom Viridiplantae; phylum Streptophyta; class Magnoliopsida; order Asterales; family Asteraceae; genus Helianthus; species Helianthus tuberosus. The sequence continues at coordinate 135,704,983 of CM060385.1, read as the reverse complement.
TGTGAGAACCTTGAGAACCAATGTGAACACAACCTAAAATAGCTAAAAAAACCTAAAAAAACCTAACCCCCACCCCCCCCCCCCCCCCCAAAAAAAAACCTAAACCCCCCACCCCCCCCCCCAAGCTAAATGCTAAAAAAAAACCTAAAAAAAACCTAACCCCCCCCCCCCCCACACCCCCCCAAGCTAAAATGCTAAAAACTAAACCCCCCAAAAAACCTAAAAAAATCTAAAAAAAATATAAAAAAATCTAAAATTTTTTTTTTGAATTTTTTAATATTTTTTATGTTAAAATCGCTACTTTTAAAAGCAAAAAAAAAATTATTTTTTTTTTTTTGTCTTCGAAAAGTAGCGATTTTTTTATAAAAAATATTAAAAAATTCAAAAAAAAATTTTGTGTGATTTTTAGCTATTTTTAGGCATTTTTGGTGTGTTCACATTGGTTCTCGCGGTTCTCACAATAAGAGGTGGTTCTCGCATGATCTTCTCCCTATATATATATATAAGGTAGGGTTCATGAGTGAACAATGATTTATTTGTGAACAAAATAAACTTATCCTGACCACTAATTTTGTAGATCTAGATTTTTTCTTTAATGGCAAGATTGTAATTATTTTTTGTAACTTACAAGTATTTTAATAGACACAGGGGTATAATTGTATATTTCTATCTTCATTTAATTAATTAATTAATTTTTTCTCTCTCCTGATTTCTTTTTTCAATTGAAAGAATATTTAATTGCATTCTCTATATTTTTTTTTTCTCCCACATATTACCTAACTTAATATTTAATAATTTAAAAAAATACAAACATTATCAAATATTTAATTACATTCTCTATACATATATGTATTAGATCAATGTTTGATGAAAAGATGTATAGTGGAAACAATATGTAGTAATACACAAGTATATAAGTCTGATATATATCGACATGTATACACTATGTACTTGAATAATACACAGGTGTATACGTCTGGTATATACCGACCCGTATACACATATGTACTTGAATAATACACAACTGTATAAATCTGGTTTATACTAACCCGTGAAAACAACATTTAATAATACAAAAGTGTATAAGTCTTGTATATATTGACCTGTATACACATATGTTAAAAATCATAATTTAATTAGGTTTAATATTTAATTTTAAAAGGAACATAACAGTTTATTTAAAAAAAACATTAGCACTTCAATCTTTTATAATTAAAATAATAGAGAAATAATTAAAAATGAGAGAGAGAGAGAGAGAGAGTTAAGAGAGGAGAAAATTAAGGGATTTTAATTAAAAGTACTTGGCTAATGTCAATCCTACCCTTTTAATCTAAAAAATGATCAAGGGGCAAAATTAGTTCACTCAGTTCACTCTCAAGAAGTTGTTCACTCATGATCCTAATCCTATATATATATATATATATATATATATATATATATATATATATATATATATATATATATGGGATAAAATTAAATAAAAAGTTTATTTTGCCTAAGTAGGATGAGAATGAATCTTAATCATCAATTTTTTAAATCAATGGTTAAGATGCAAGTGTAGGAGAAACGAGAAGTGGAAGGGTATCTTGGGAAAATCCTATTTATGAACTTTCTCTCTCCACATGCAAGGCACATGCATATTCTGCCCCCATTTTTTAAACGTTCATAACTTTTTTATACGACATTATTTTTTCATAAAAATTTCACCGTAAAATCGAGCGTTTTTTATCTTTAATTTGAGTACGTTATCGCTATATAAAATATGAAGACTAAAAAAACCCCCTAAAATGTGTTGTATTTCTATGTTGTATAACATGTTTTTGTGCTGGATTTTTTTCTATAACATTTTTTGCTGATTTTTTTCGTGCTATATTTTTTGTACTAGATTTTTTTGTGCTATATTTTTTTGTACTAGATTTTTTTGTGCTACATTTTTTGTGCTATATTTTTTGTATTAGGTTTTTTATGCTAGATTTTTTTGTACTAGATTTTTTGTGCTAGATTTTTTTGTACTAGAATTTTTTTGTTGTATTTTTAAAAAACAAAAGGTGTGCCACATGTCATTTTCCCTCCTATTTATAAGGACCAAAATGCCCTTCATTCCTATTTAGGAGTGACACATGTCATCATCACAATCCTTCTTAGGCTACTTAGGCAAAATCCACTTTTTAGTGGATCCTTCCCCATGTATATATATATATATATATCATTAGAAAGTGATGATCAATAATAATTTTATTTTTATAATATTATATAGTTTTTTTTCTTATATTTTATAAATATTTTGATATTACAATAAATTATTATTATATTTATTTTTAACCTAAATATATATTTATTTTTTATTTTAACTTTTAATGGTTTTTTTAATACTTTTGACCCATCTTAACATTGGTATCGTTACCGTATAACAATGGTTTAATTTTTTATTAGATAATTATCTATTTCCATTATAAATAATAAACATAAATATTTTTAGGCCATGTGTCCCTTGATTATGGAATCTGTTAATTGCTTTTGGCGCACAACAATCCGAGTTATTTATTTTTGTAAGTTGGATATCAAAGCCTGTTACACCCGACCACAATATTCATTTGGATAGTTTTATATTTGGAGATTTTGAGATTCTTCTTCTTCACACCGCTAGCAAACCCGAGTAGTTTTATGTTTGGGGATTTTGGGATTCTTCTTCACACCGCTAACAAACCCTAAGCTCGATCCCCCTTTTCGCTGTATGTTATATCAGTTAAAACATTTCGAAATAAAGGAAAATATTATCAAAGCATAATTTTAGGAAACTGAATAATCTATAACTTTTCAAAATCATCCAAATTTTATCACAATTAACTGCGAAAATCAGCAAATTTCGAATCTTGGAGAACAATTTCGGATAAATCAGAAATCTTATTTGAGATCACAATTTCGGATAAATCCGAAATCTCATTCAAAACCACAATTTCGGAATAATTCGAAATCTCATCCGAAATCTTATTCGAAATCACAATTTCGGAAAGATTCGGAATCTTATTCGAAATCATAAATAATTCGAAACTAGATTTCATCCGAAATCTGATTTTGTCCGAAATCTAATATGTTCTCGAAATGGTTTGGTCAGATGATGGGAATGATGGTGATTAGGGTTATGAATGTGAAGATAGATGGTGAATTCGGATGATTGTGATCGATCCAGATGGATTGGGAATGAGGTTGGTGGTCTTTCTTGGCTCCAAGATAGTGCTCTCCTTTCAAAATTTTGTAACCCCTTGAAACCCCCCCCCCCCCCCCCAAAAAAAAAAAACATTGATATAACTCGTCCCCAAACAACAAGAATTGAAAATTCCCGTTTTGCATCAGATGAGGGTGTCGCCAACGACCGCTGGTTAGTCCAAATCTTCCAGACGCCTTAATCTACTGCTTACGAGCAATTCTGGCCGACGAGGTTTTCTGGAGGGCGTCGCCGACGGGCAAGTAGGTCTTCGCTGACGGGCTCTCTAAAACCTGTTTTTTTTTATTTCTTTGTTTCGTGTTCCCGGTTAATCCCGTTAGCTCCCAGATGCTCCGTAAAGCTCTCGAATAGCTCTTTAAACTCCGGTAGACCTACAAAACGCAATTCTAATCAAAGTAGGCCACTCGAAACAAAAAGTCATGTAAAAACATTAACTTAAACATAATAGAACACCGGTTTTCGACCACACATCACATCCCTACACTTGTCTTTTGCTTGCCCTCAAGCAAATCTGCTTTTCACTTTCACATGGGTCGAATAAAAGATACACTTCCCATTATAAAAAATCAAGCTAAGGTCCAATGTCATGCCCGGTTCACAATTTTTTTTACAAGTTACGGAATATATAGCAGTAAAGTGATTAACACATAAGAAATGGTTATCCAAGATTAACCCGCCTTGAAACTAACACACCATACACATACTTCACAATGTTCTCACCACTCGGTTTACAAATTTAGATAATTATGATGCATTAGCATATTTTAAGTACACATTCAAAACCGATTAGAACACGTACCCGCATAGGCTTGCAACTCAATCATTCTCCACCACTGAACACGACTACTAAGCACAAGTCAAAAGGTCTTTAAAGGTTGTAATGGGGCTAGGCTAAGGGTGTGGAATATGGTATTTTAAAGTGACGAAGGTGATGAAAACTCGATTTTTATTGCAAAGACTACTAAACAAACTAACTATGAACAGCAAACTACAAGGCAACATTTTTCGCCTTTTATTCAACAAACTACCAAAGCATATTTTTGTGCTTTTTCACAACATTTTTTTTTTTTTTGCTTTTCTTCATGATATTTTCTGAATTTTCGATTTCTTTTTTTTGTTTTGTTTTTTTTTTTTTTGAACCACAACTTTACAAACAAACTAATCCTAAAATCGAATTTTCATCACACGGGTTAAAATAAGGTTTAATGGTCAAAGGCGAAATGTGTTGGTCAAATGAAAGGTTTAGGCTCAAAGTTGGCTACTAAGGGATTGGTTTTGGGTAAACGTAATATAAATGGTGTAAAAAGAAAAGGTTTACCTAATGCCTTAATCATTCTTGTGCTCGTATTTGATCTATGGTCTCAAACGTATAAAAAATTGCAAGTTCTACATTACACAACTAATGGCACACTCAAACAAAGAAATATATATATATATATATATATGATGTGTAAAAGTGGCTTAAAATCTCACGTAAGAAGGGTATGGTGTGTGATATGCACGACACATTAGTTTCTTAAGCTGATTATTCCCAAATAACCACCCGCTAAATACTCGTCATGTTACCAATTCGAACTTGACCATGACAAAAGACCAAATGGGTTGTCCCAACCCTCATTGATTTAGTTACTTATGCTTTTTTGGATTGCTCGACCAAAGACATTTTGAAAAAAAATTTAAAATTTTCCCCCATCTCCACACTTGAGATCAACAGTGTTCTCAATGTGTAGTGTTTAAATGAAGGGTCAAAAATCGCAGCTTTTTCTCCCCATCCCCACACTTGAGGTCAACATTATCCTCAATGTGTAGGAATGAGAGCTTTTAAAAACACACAAGGGATGTGATACGACCAACCTCCCAAATTTCACCCCGGTCAAAATTATACACAATACATTCCACTTATTAACTAACTAATAATCAAAGCTAATAAGAAACATATGCACATGGTTTTCGCTCATTCCTCGTGTGATCTTTGATCCTTAATGCTAATGGTCGTCCTCAACGAACATGAAATTGCCAACAAGTCTCAACAATCGTGTAGAAGCAAGTTTCTCACAAAAATCAACACCTGTTAAATAATCCATTTTTACCATTTTTATAAAGGATTTACCAAGTCATTTGTTAATTCACTTTAATTTTTGTGGAAAAAAAATATTTTACAACAAAAGTCCTAACTCACTTTCGTAGGAATCACGACGGCATTTAGCATATGCACGCAAGCCCTTTAAATCTCCCAATAGCTCGGGAGTAAGAGTAGGTCTCGTGAGGGTTATATAGGGAACACACCCACAACGTTCATTTAACTAAAAATACAAAAAGAAAATAAATACAAGAAAAGTAAAAAAATAAAAGAAAACAAAAATAACTAAAAATAATATACAACAACAAAACACATACCACCGCATGGTGGTTGAACGGAGTGCTTGTCACCCACGAACTCTTCCACATCACCGACCGGTGACTCATACCATTTGTTTCCAAACGGTCCAAACCTCCTTAATTCCTCCTCTTCCTTCTTCTCTTGAGGTGACTTCTTCACCTTCTTCTTCTTGACCGGTTTCTTCTTTGATCCACCAAACCTACCAACCATAGTACATATCTTTTTGTTCGAACTCATGTCCTTCTTAGGACACTCATCCTCACCCAATGGGTTGATAAATTTAGGAAAACACTCAAAATTAATTCCCGGTCCCCAAACTTCATGCTCACCGTTCCCGTTGCACAATTTATTATGGCATTAGCAGTTGCTAGGAACGGTCTACCCAGTATAACTATTGGTTGTGTATCTTCAACACATCCAACATAGTCTACTACCAAAAAGTCAACTGGGTAGTAGGAATCATCCACCTTCACAATCACATCTTCGATCAAACTACTGCTTAAACTACTGCTTACGAGCAATTCTGGCAGACGGGGTTTTCTGGAGGGCGTCGCTGACGGGCTCTCTAAAACATGTTTTTCTGATTTCTTTGTTTCGCGTTCCCGGTTGATCATGTTCGCTCCCCGATGCTCCGTAAAGCCCCGAATAGCTCTTTAAACTTCGGTAGACCTACAAAACACAATTCTAATCAAAGTAGGCCATTTGAAACCAAAAGTCATGTAAAAACATTAACTTAAACATAACAGAACACCGGTTTTCGACCACACATCACATAATTGTGGGCACATTTAGATTTCTTACCTAAACTAACGTTATTAATTTGTTTCTCTATTAGAATTTGTTGGTCGTTAAATATTGACCCTAAGCATGCTGAGTTCCTAAAGATTTCTAAGGTCAGTGGGAACAGTCAAAGTCTTTATCATGACTTGCAAGGAATACAAGAGGCGGGGGGAAGAGAGTCATTAAATTTTACTCTGAATTTAACTCCGATTACACCTCTTGTACACTATACTGCACCAACTCTTACAAACTTAGAATCCTGAAAATGATAGCAACCTAACCAAGAGCTAATCTATAAAACTGAAGCTTTTAACAAACCCAATAATCAACTCAGGAGGTCATCTAGGTTTAAAAACCTACTAACTTTGATGATTACATAACCTCCCTAACTAAAGTTGAAATTGATTTTGGAAAAGTTTACTGATCCTATCGCTTCTAATTAAGCCATTAGCGTCAATCAATCTTCTAAATGGAATAAAACTGTTTTCTAGTAAAACTGATTTTATGTGTTTGTATAACGTTTAGGATTTGATTGAATTACCTAAGAGTGTTCATAACCAAACCAAATCCTAATATAAACATTAAGACACGAAGAAACATGATTGATTGTTAAAAGATATACTCAGGAAGAGATAAATTATCAAAGAATCTTTTTATCTTAATAAGTAAAATCATGAAAGGATTTTTCAATGTGTCCCCACACGTCCGAATATAAAAGTTCCAATGGTCTTGACGTACTAAGGGGCTGTTTGGCTAAGCTTTTCAAAACTACTTATTTGCTTATTTGCTTTTCAGAAAAGCAAATAAGCAAATAAGTAGTTTTGAAAAGCTTAGCCAAACAAGCCCTAAATGAGTTAGTACCAAAAGGTATTTTGTGACATCTATTTATAGGGCATGGGTTACAATGAATTTTTTTAATATTAGATTGAAGCCCTAAACACTTTGCTAAAGAATTGAAGACTCCAAAGATGGGTAACCAATTTTATGGTGCCATTCAAGATGTGAAATAGTAGAAATTTAGTTAGCTGTGGTAACTAATGGACATTAGCATGGTAGACATCATGATAATTTCCCTCTACATTAGACACACCCTCATGCGAGGATCCTTCACAAGAAAATGTGAGGGGAAAAATTCAACCGAAACATGATTAGTCTTACAAAGTTTAGCAACTGAAATAAAGGTTCTATTGTATTTGAGCAACACAGAGAAAATTTGATAATTAAAGTGGACCAAAAGGGGTGTGAATGAGACTTTTATTTTATAGTTTCTAATTTATGTGTTGGTGTTTAGTGGCTTCAGGGGGGGGGGGGGGGGGTGCGTTATGTGATAAGATTAGTGAGCAAGGAGACCGCCTGTGGTGGTGCGAGGCGGCATCTATTGTGGTGCCAATGTTCTAGTGGGGAAATATGGTGTTTGGTGGGTGTTGTAGCACCTGTGAGCAATGTTAGTAAACGATGACCGGCTTTGGCTTTTCGCGCCCTAACGAGCATGTAGAAAGCTTAGGATCGTTTTATAAGATCAATGTAGGTTCATGACCACTCTTTCAGATATTTTCCAATGTTTTTGGGTCTGAACACGTACATGTTTTGAATGTGGCTTAAACGTGTATAATGGTTAAACTTCAAAGTAGCTGAATGTCTCGTGTGGTAATTTTTTAGGCTGTTTTGTCAAAGTTATATCTTTAGAATTTATTACATATACTTGATAAAATAAATAAATAAAAACTAAAAGACATTTATTTTCCTCATTCTATAATTATTTACATCTAATATGATACCCAGATGGTTTGTTTCTACAAAGAAATCAAATGGTGCCATACTGCCATATGGGATCACAAAAATTGTTTCTACAAATCCTCATTTTTTTTATATTATGAATTGGAGCTTGCCCAGAGGATTATAACGTAGTTGATCGTTCGGAGTGGTTCAGATTTGGCGGATCTTAAATCGATTGCTGATGCCCGATTGCATGATCTCTTCGGGCTATGGAAAAGAGTGTGAGGTTGTACAAGTTAAAATTCTTAGGAAATCGATTGTCGACGAGACATTGTATAATTGTTGGTTTGGTTCCTTGTTGATGCTAAAACAATCAAAATCGAGGTCGAAAGAAGTGAAAATGGAGCAGCCCCAGATAGTGCTTGGAGAAATTAGATGATATAAATCAGAATGCTTCAAGAAAGTCAACTGGCCATTGGATCTTTCAAGCAATATCCTCATGGGAGATGTTTAAATGACATAAGAGTAGCATGTTTTAATGTACTTTTTTTTTTCTTTTTTTAGCGTTGAAAAGGATAAGATGGTCTTTTTCAGAAAATTAACTGAAACTTTTAACGTCAATTATTGGAAAGTACGTAACGTGTGACAAACCCCCCAAACGTAAAAAATGATTAGTGTAATCAATGAAGTTTAAGGACGAAAGATACGATTTTAAAGAACAAAAAGTGTAATGTTGTCTTTAACTTTCTCCCCAAAAATTCGAAGTCGCGGCTTTGAGCTTATGGAATCAAGAATTGCACAACCGACGCTATCTATGGCATGGGCGGACCTAGGTGAAGCCCAGGGTGGGCGGATGCACCCCTTGAAAAAAAAAATTAATGTATTTTTTAGGCAAAAAACCCGACCGCACCCCCTGAAAATATGCTTGAACCACTCATCCGCACCCCCAACAAATAATTTATGGGTCCGCCACTGATCTATGGTACCTTGTCGAACAAGAACTCTATTGTTTCGTTGCAACTATTGATCTTTAACCGAAGATCAAAACCAAAAACGCCTCAACATTCTGATTTAAGATTTAAACTTTATTAAACAAAAGAAATTTTCAAGGAAGATAAAAAAAATATATAAATTGGTAGTTTCATACAAAGGGATTTTAGTTAGCCCTTGGTGTAGCCCACTCGACTCGAAGAATAAGATTATCATACCCGTAACCATTTAACTTCATAATAGCCCTTTCGGCGTCTTCCTTGTTCACAAAGTTGACAAACCCGAACCCACGGCTCACACCCGTCTTCTGGTCAATGGCTACATAAACACGACTCACAGGTCCAAAAGTTCTAAAAAGCTCTAGCAAATCAGGCTCGCGAGTGTCTTCAGATAAGTTAGTAACGCGAACTGAGTTCTCCTCGTTCCTACGCCTCATATCTGAACCAGCAGGTCTCTCTGCACCTGCTCTCATGCTTGGTGGAACGTATGCGCCCTTTGTTGACCCTGAAGGTGTAACTTGGTCTGAACCAGGTGGTTTATCCACAAACGAGTCGGTTGATGGGGCAAGATCCTTGTAAGGACACCTAGACGTCCAGTGGTCACCTTTTTTGCCACAAGTTCTGCATACCATAAGAACTGCACCTCCTTTTCCTAGCTGTCCTAATGCGTCTCCTGCAGCCTTTTCTTCTCCTTTCGAACCTGTCAAAGATTTGACACCATGTTGACATACATGATTTATTTTTAGACCACCCGTAGTGGGGAAAAATTTTGACTTTTTATGCCAAAACCACGCCCCTCCACGCCCCCAAACTACCCCCATGGGCGTTTTTCTCAAAATTTTGTTTTGGTGTCGTTTTTTCCACGTCATGTTCATTTTGTGTTGGCCAATGACTGTGCATCCCTTTTTGTTTGGCCAATAACAATTTTTGATGGGTTTTTTTTTATTTAAATTCTATTACACCCCTTTTAACATAATGTTTTTGTTAAACAAATCAACTTTTGTATATAAAAATCCAACAAATTCTGAGAACCGAGTCAGCGAACTCTCTTAAAATCCCCCCCTCCCCCTCCTAATTCCCCGGTTCCGCCCCAGGTTCGTGGTATCTGGTATACTCGTTTATGGTCTTATGTTGTCAAAATTACCCGTCGAGGTGCCTATTACGCAAAACACGATCATATACATATATAAAAACCTAGCTACTTAAAATATCAAATACTCGACTGCATGTGTAATAATTCTATAACTATATTAACTATAAGTATTTAACAACTTAAACATACTATTTATTAAGCATACTTTAGAATTTTTAACTTGTTAACCCTAGATCATTATCATTATTATCATCGTCATCATCATCTAATCATCCTGGATAATCATAAATTCTATGTGTTCATAAGTATTTGATGTTTTGTTTTATAATATAATACGCAATTTCATGAAATTCATACGTTCCATTACGATCAATTCACATATAAAACATACAAATGTATTGCCAGTTTCATAATTTATTAACAAAATAATAATAATAATAATAATTTAGAAAAAGCAACAAACCAGGAGCCCTGGGTCGTTCAAGCAAGATCTCTTCAGTGGAAACCATGGTGAGCCTAGAACCAACGTCCTCATGAACCGCATCACCAAACTTGGCCCAACCGCGCCTCTCGATGGCCCGTTTGCTAAACCGGGCCTTAGCGAGCTTCCGGACACGTGTGGTGGTGGTGATCTTGACCTTATTACCATCATCATTGAATTTGTACTCGATCACCTTCTTGATCCCATTGCCATCGGGCCCGATCACCTGCCGAGGAGGGAGTAGGAAGTCCAGACCCTCTCCGTCGTCGTCATCGAGTTCGCCCCATCGGAGTTTGCTAGGTGGTTTTTGTGCAGACTCAGGTGCCATGATCCGGTGATGGTGGTCGAGTGAATTATGGTTGGATGGATCCTAACGGCTTGTGTTGTTCTCGAATGCAGTGGTAACGATGATAAAAAAAATAAATAAATAAAAACATAGACGACGTCGTTTTACATGTGGTGATGAAATATTTGTGTTACTATATCATGGGATTGTGTATAGACATACAAACCTATAATATTATAACTAGTAATAAGGCCCACGCGCTTTGCGGCGCGGATACCTCGTAAATATCGAACGGACTATTTCAAGCGTTATGTGATGTGTTAACCATATGGAAATGCACGTTTTGATGTATCCGATTGAACTCAATGTATCCTATAGTTGCATTGCGATTGGATCAAAACGTAAATCGAATTTATATCGTAAAATCATAATGTATTATACGCGATCCGACTAGCTCGAATTTATATCGTCAAGACAAAAACTCTCGAGGGGGTCAAAGTGGCATTTACAAAGTTCATAAAAAGTTAAGTGGTTAAAAATTGCATTTTCTAAACTTAAAGGCTAAGAAAGGGTAAAGATAAAATTTGATTAAGTTTTGGTGTAAGAAAGAAACTATAACAAAGTTGGAGCTGAAAAGGAAACCACCGCAAAGTTGGGGTGTTAAAAGTAAACTATTTATAAAATGGAGTAGTAGTTTAGGGACTAAATTTGTCATTTTATGAAACTTTGAAGATACCAAAGTCAATGGGCTAAAATTGCAACATCCGTGAAAGTATGGGGGGAGGAAGGCAAAGCCGGTGTCGTCAAGACAAAAACTCTCGAAGGGGTCAAAGTGGCATTTACAAAGTTTATAAAAAGTTAAGTAGTTAAAATTTGCATTTTCTAAACTTAAGAGCTAAGAAAGAGTAAAGATAAAATTTGATAAAGTTTTGGGGTAAGAATAAACTATAACAAAGTTGGGGCTGAAAAGAAAACTATCATACAGTTGGGGTGACAAAAGCAAACTATTTGTAAAATGAAGTAGTAGTTTAGAGACTAAATTTGCTATTTTATGAAACTATGAAAATACCAAAGTCAATGAGCTAAAATTGCAATATCCATGAAAGTAGGGAGGGAGGAAGGCAAAGCCGATGGGGTTTCCACCGATTTATCTTTTAAGATGTAGTATAATGTTATTTTTCATAAACCCTCTAACCAATTTGAAATTTATTTAACATTCTATGTAACTATTTATCAATAGCCCTAGAGTAGTAGTACATGATATACTTCACCACTAGTAGGATTCTCGTGCGCTTCGTTTCGGGCCTTTGGTCATTATCGATCTGGTTTATTACAGTACCAGTACGATACTGTACTGGCACTTGGTATAACAATCGTTGTTAATCCATACGTGTTTTACATCGATTTAAAACAATAAAAACGAATAACTGTACCTGTACCGGTGTTCTATCGGTATCAATTTGTTATGATACTAGTATTGTACATTCTATGTTTCTATCGGTACCGGTGTTCTTCTATTGGTATCAATTTGCTGGAGCTTGCAGCTTGGGAGTGTTGTGGGCATGCTTACCCGTGTGGGGTTTTTTTAATAATTATGAACTGTGAACTTATGTTGAACCGTTTTACTTATGCTTCCGATGTTCTCTTAAAATGTTGTTTTGAACTTAACGTTTTGGACTTTAACTTTTATTGTCACTAATCGTATTGTTTTGGTGAAACTATTTACTATTATTATAATTGTTCAATATGATTGGTGGTTTGATCCGGCCTCGCGGTAGTACTACGCGTGTGGAATTTGAGGGTGTGACATATTCAGTGTATTTTTTTAGTTAAAGGACAACATCTGTAATTTAGCTCAAACTTACTGGCCTAAAAATTAGCTCATTGCTAAATAATACACTAAAGATATCTAACCCTAAACTTGCATGAATAAATAAGGGTGACATACTTTGACAATGATAAATTGATGCTATCAAGGGTGACATACACATACTCGTTATATGGCAACTGGCATGCATAAATAAGTTATGAAGTTAGTTTATACATGCGCTGCATATAATCAAAGATTCAGATTCTTACTTTTGTTATGTTTTCTTTTACCTCTATTATGGTACCAGGGAAAATTATTACACACTAGATGACAGAGAAATTGAAATTTTGATTTATATGTTTGGATTAGATCATAAACTTATTTTTATTTTTCCGTTGTCTCATAATAAAAGACTCTTGTTGCCTTATTTTGTTTCTATTGAAATCAGTTATTAAATTTAAGAACGTTGATCTTGTTGTAAAAGCTAAAACAAATGAATATTGAACTTGTTTTTCTAACTTTGTTTGTATAATACTTTTGTTAATCCCTTAAAAATTTATTGCAAACAAATGTGCAAGGAAACAAAGATTACACGGTAGATGTTAAAGGAATTTAAACTCAACCTTGCTCTTTGATGATTGAAAATTTTCCATCATTTTCATCGACTCTCGAAGCAAATAGTCTCACAAAGACGTAGGGCTAGCAATAGATATCTGTATACAACATGATTAGACTTGTTTACTGAAAAAGTACACAATGTGATTTTTTATTTATTTAAAAATAAATAAATTTATGAGGTTATGATCCATCACTTCTTTTATTGGTACATAAAACATAAAACTGTGTTATAGACATGAGATATCAAGTAGTTAAACAAGTTGTATTCATATTTAATACTTGTGTTATACTCGTCGTAAGAGACATGTTAAACCCGATAAGACACGATTTGCCAGCCCTACAAAGACGGTAGTGTCATAGTGATCACCAACTCGTCTCACTAATACAATAGTGATCACCAATATGTCCCACTAAGCTACGTAGTGATCATTAAAAACTAAAAACTAAACAATAATCAACCTTACTTCTTCTATCATTGAAAAGTTTGAGAATAAGACTAAAGGGAGTGGGACATCCTTTTGAGAGGGCGTCTTGCGACACGTGGCGCCACGTCAGATTAGAGGATTTTGGGTAAAAAAAGGGGAGTGGAGCAACTTGGCTGACTAGGGCGCCTTGCGACACGTGGCATTGATTTATTTTGTCTTTTTTTATGTAAAAGATATAAAAAAATTCCTATTTTTTTATAAAAGTATTGATCAAAGTAAATAAAAACTAATACTTCAACAAAAAAAATTACTTCAACAAAATAAAAAATACATCAACCGAAAAACAAAATACATCAACAAAAAAAAAATACATCAACCGAAAAAAAAATACATCAACAAAAAAAAATACAATCAACAAAGGTTATATTTTTCTCGAATTTCTTGCTTCATTTGTTCGGCTAAAGCGAGCTCGGCTCCAGAAAGGTTTGTCGTGTCGGAGTGGTGAACCCCATATTTTGCGGTATCGTCGTATTGTTGTAGTATACTTGCGATGTAGGGCTAGAAACGTGCATATTATTTAAATAGGCGTAAAAAGCGGGGTTATTTAAAACGTTTGGGTCCGCCATATCGGGTTGTGGATTGGAAGATTGTGTATTTTGGTTGAAAGGAGGGATGTTGTGGGGATACATTTTGATGAGTTGAGAGAAGATTGGTATAAATTTTGATGAGTTGAGAGAAGATTGTGGTAAAAATGTGTTTGATATGTGGTATTATTTATAAAGGTTGGGTGTATTTAAAAAAAAAATAAAAAAATTTGGCCAAACTATCCGTTGGCAACGGATATATGTATGGGGAAATGGAAAAAGTGGGCGATCGCTTGGAGACGGGCTGGCTTGGGACGCCAGCCGAGACGCCAAGGGGGGCGGTGTTTCAGGCGACTTGGGAGGGGGAGTCGCCCCACTCCCCTCAGTCTAAGAGAATAGCGGTAACTTATGCACACATGTATCCTTTACGGTACCCATTACACTTGCACATGCATATGTATTGCCTCCTCATTACTTCCTACATATTACATATATTATATATATATTATATTATGTATATATTGTTGATAAACTATGATAAATAGTAAATTTATTTTTATAATAATATATAGCTTTTCATTATTCTTTTATTTAATATATTATAATAGTTTACTATTATATTTATTTTTAATAACATATTTTTTATTTTTTCTTTTTTTTATAACATATATTAATTTATCGATCAATTTGATACTTCTTCAATAATTAACGTTTATAACTTTTTTCTAAAAACTTAAGTACATAGTTGTGCTTGATTTTTCCTCGACATTCCGTTATAACTTTTGTTATAAACAATATGATTTATTTTCAAATCACGTTTGTTTTACATTATCATTTGCTCGTTTCGCCGCGACGTCAATATAAACTAGTTTATCATAAAAATGTCTTGTACAAAGCACGCATATTTATGATAAAAATGTCTTTTACAAAACACACACATATTCATACTTCAAAGAAAATGTTTTTTTATTTACATAGATAACAATTCACTTCGGTTGCGCTTCTCACATAGTAAATGTGTGTTCTTATACTTCCTCACCAATAAAAGCTAATCCCTCCTTCGCCATTACCTCAACTACACACACTACATGAAATGTGGGCATTAGCAGCGACGCTTGACATGTCGCCTCTAATGCCCACGATCCGGTATGCTTCTCCAAGTGCTAAATCTGACCGTTGTTCGTGACAATTATCGTGACTGTTGGTCCTAGTCCTTGTAGTGACAATTGAATTGAATACCTCAACTACGCAATTGAATGAGAAAATATATTCGCTTATAAATTTGTAAATTATTAAAAATATGTACCTAAGTAAAACTTAAAATATCACATATTTTGTAAGTGGTTTTTTTTTTTAAATTTATGATCACTTTAGTACTTTACCCCTATCAGATATAATCTTGGGCAAGGGTGCAGCTTAGGTGCTGTTTGTTTTTGCAGACGAAAACTGTCTGCAGTCTGATTTCAGCATATTTTATGTCTGCAACTGAAGATATGGTCTGAAGGTCTGCAAGCTGAAAATATAATACTGTTTGTTTTATAAACTTGATATCGTCTGTATAAGCTGAAAATTATTTAACTATCATACTTATCATAGTTGATAAAAGTCATTTAACATTCAACTTACATAAAAAAACCATAATAGCACCAAGTATCAATAACCTAAAAAATAGTAAAATAAACTCAAAGTACATTGTTTTGCATTAATTCTTGTGCTATTTGATCTCGAAGTTGACTCATAAATTCACGGTCCGCTGAACTTCCATGTCGTGGTACTTCTTCTTCTCTAAAACGCAGCCATAATTTACAAAAAAAAAAAAAAAAAACACAGCTATAAATTACAAAAAAAAAACTACAAAAAAACACAACCATAAGTTCAAGTCTTGATTCCACTAATTTTTTTTGACAGTTCTCGGGGACGGCTCTGGTGTTGAACTGTTGAGTTATAAACTTATTATATTATGGTAATACTAATACTAATATCAAAGATTGTTTGTTAACCAAACAAAGAAAACGTAACATACTGCAAACCCACATGAATTAAACAACCAAAACAAATAAAAAATTCAGATGAAGTAAATCAAATGATGATGTTAGTGTTGACTTGTTCCACAACAGTTCCACCAAATCAAAGACTAGATTACCAAACAAAGTGAAAACAAGAACAGATAAATCATAAACCTAAAAAGTAATTTCAATTTTTCAGCAACCGAATTGAAGCATAACTCATGAGAAAAATAACAAGACCCACATGAATATAACAACAGCATAAATCAAGAAACTAACAATATCCAGATAAATTGAAACCTATATATGATTTGGGTACTGATTGAAACTATATGAAAGGCATGTTTGGCTAAGCTTTTTGAAAACAAGTTATTGGCTTTTTGGAAAAACGATTCAAACCGAAACCCTAACCCTAGAAAACGATTCAAACCGAAACCCTAACTCTAGAAAACCGCAAATAATAGGAACAAATTAAACGATTCGATAGATGATAAGACGAACCTGTGGAAGTTCGATCGGTGATGGTGGGAGTCGGCAATCTGTGGCGGCGGGAGTAGAAGTGAAGGAGTCGTCTGGGGAGCGTGTATATGTGAAGATCTGATGGTTTCTGAAGATGTTAGATATGTGCTTTTTTTAAAGCTAATAAAAGTCCCTTTCAGATCTTCTTCTTTTTTTAAAAACAAACAGTCTTTAAGCCCTTATGTCTGCCCGCCTGCAGACATAAGCTCTTTGAAGACATTTTAAGCAAAAACAAACACACCCTGTAGGTATATACGTTTCCGCCCCTTTGGTTTCAGAAAAATTGGGAGGGTCAAGCTTCGCCAATGAACTTGGGATTTCCAATGTAAACCTTCTAGATATCATATATATCTTTTTAATGACTTTTTTATGACAATTATCTCCTTATCAAATATAACTTTTTTATTAGTTTTTAACAAAACAACCTACCATCTCTCAATAAACTTCGGTTGGTATCCCACAATTTTGATTTTGTAACTAACGTATATAAATTTTGTTTCAACAAAACAAATCATATTTGTTTTTTAAATAAATTATTGGTTTCTTATAAAGTAATACAAAACAGAAGAATTTTGAAAAAGATATTTCATTTCATTCTTTATTCATCTTTGGTTGTTCATTCAAAATCAAAGTCACTCAAATGTATTTATATATAACTATATAAGCTTTAACACACGTAATTTTGTATCCAACCTTTAAACACAGGCCAAAATGTTATTTTAATTTTAATAACTTCTAACTGAAATTGCGAGATACTATTAATCAATTATTTTAACACTCTTATGTTAATAACTTCTAACTGAAGTTGCGAGATACTATTAATCAATTATTTTAACACTCGTATGTATATATGTCAATAACTTCCGGTCTACTTAATTGTTAAGTTTAATAATATCAAAAAATTCATTTACAAAAGTAACATATAACCGAAGTATTAAAAAGGTGTACTAAAATCAGTAAACTATAAGGCAAAGGGGTACGGGGAGCAATCTATGGGATGGGTCATGAATTGCTATCTAGGATGGTGGATAATGTGATATACCAGTACACCATCTTTTTTAGAGAACCATCACAGTTCGCATAGATTAAACCATGACAATCATACGCATCTCTTTTCTTAATTAGTTAAATATACTTTACATAAAATAAATTTAAAAAAATTGGGATGGTGGTTTGGGTCATGACCACACCATATAGGATGGTGGATGAGAATGGGGTGACATGGCGCTGACATGGAGGGTAATGGTGTCCTTGAGGGTCATGACCACACCCTATAGCCTAAGTATAGTAAAAAAAATTGTACAAATAGCGAAGTAAAAATGGGTAATAAAAACGGCTATTGGATTTAAATAACCTCAACTTTCATAAATTGGTCGATAGCACTTTGAACTTTCGATTTGTACCACAACACCCCCAACTTTCAACTTATTTTCTTCTGGCACTCTCACACTAACTGAACCCTAACCCAATTAGTTTTTTGCTAATGTGGCATTTTTCGCTGACATGGCAATTTTACTGACATGGTATCTGGCATGACACTTTTGCTGGCGTGGCATCTAACGTGGCTTTTTGCTGACGTAGCATCTGATGTGTCACTTTTTTAGTGACGTGGCATATGACATCAGTTGACGGGGTTAAGGTTCATTTAGTTTGAGAGTCCCAGAGGAAAATAAGTTGAAAGTTGGAAGTTTTGTTGATGCATAATTTCTATCGACTGCGTCATCAGTCTATGTAGTGTCATTTGTATGTAATAGGCTAGTTTTGTGGTTTAAAATATTAAAGTTATGTGTTTTGACAGATCGCACGACCTGGTAGGTCAGGTCGCACGAGGTGGACATCTCAGCTCGTGTGGTCTGGAGTTGTCAGATCATGCTGTCTGGTAGATCTATATATAGACCAGTAGTGTTCTTCATTTGTAACTTTCTGGAGAATTGTGTACCGAACTGCTGTTTGATTCTCTCTGTACCAAAACGTATTATGTCAATGAAGAACATGTTTTAAGTGACTTTCTACTCTTCTACTCTTGTTCTAACACTGATGCAAGGTTTCTAGTCTGATTCCGCCTTTCTAGAAACTAGATCTGACTCTGATTGACTCGTTTGGACGAATCATCGATCCTACAAGTGGTTTCAGAGCTCAGGATGAGTCAAATCTGTTGATATTAGTGTTTTGAACCGTTTAAAACTGTATTCTTCTACTCTTTTTCGGATTTTCAGACGATTTCTCGGATAAAATGGACTGAGTTCTGGATATTATGTGTAAAACAACATTTTGAACAATCGTACAAAGTTGCAGACCGTAAATCAAACTAAAACTGATCCAAAAATGTCAAAAATCTGAAATCTTGATAAACTAAGTCTTCAAACGAGGTGAAACTGTCCAAATCGTATGAAAATGATGTCCAAATCGTGTAAAATGAACCAGATCGTTTGAATTTTTGTCAAACCGTATGAAATTCTTGTCCAGATCGCACATATTGGACCAGATCGTTTGAAAATTTCAAACCGTGTGACCAGACATCGTGTGAATCCATCAGACCGCAAAACTGGAAATTTTTTTAACTGGTATTTGTTACTTCGCACGGTTTGGATAGTCCAGGTCGTTTGAAATCAGGTCGTTTGAAATCAGGTCATTTGAAGTCCAGGTCGTCTGAAAGTCCCAGGTCGTCTGAAAGTCCAGGTCGCTTGAAATTGTAATTTTTTTCAAAACTTAGAAATTTTTTGAAACATTTTTCAAAGTAAAAAAATGGACAATCAAGAGTTTTATAATGCGTTTTTCGGAGGAGGTATGACTGCTCAAACTCCAGCAAGTATAGCCCAGAATGTGAATATGGAGAATGAGCTAGGAACCATGCAAAAACCACCGAAACTGCTCAACATTGAAGATTATTTGGGGTGACAGGATAGATTTCGCACGTGGGTTCAGGCGAATCACCTCGAATGCTGGCTGAAAGTTGAAACGAAATATGTAGTTCCTATGAATGATGCTGGTCTTCCGAAAACACTTAACACGTTAACTCCGGCTGAACAAGAAAACTTTAAAGCCGAGAAGAAGATGGTCAGTATATTGCAACAGGCAATTAAGGAAGACATTTTGGTACTATTACAGCATCAGGGTGACGCGCAATCTATTTGGAACACTCTTAAAATCAAATTTCTTGGGAGTGTTTCAATGATCAAAAGCAAAAAGGCGCTACTGAAAAAAGAATTCGACATATTTACTGCTATCAGTGGAGAATCAACGAAAGAGTTGATTGAGAGGTACTGTCACTTGGTAGTGGAGATGAAACATTTGAATATAGACAAATTAGACGAAGAGTGGGTTGATAAGTTGGCTGACGCACTACCACAAGAAGAGTGGGGTACGTTCTTATTGGTTTTGAAGAACAATTTGGAATACGTGGGTTTCAATTTGAGTACGTTTATCAAGAGAATTAAAACTCATGAGCTTGAACTTAGGAAGATGAGGAAAATGAAATCTGCAAACGTACAGCAAGATGTTCAGCTTTATTACAAAGGAAACTCATCTGCCACATCTGCTCTGAGTCCAAAGATTCAAACGGCATTCAGTGCAGATTCTTCATCGGGAGTACCTCAAAGTGTCACGGCCCCCGGCCTGGTGTGACCCGGTCCAAAAGCCGTGGGACAGAGACCCGTGGTATTTAATTTAGTTTGGCAGCGGAAATGTTAACAGGATCGTGTAAACTTGAAAATGCCCAATTTATTTTATTTCACAAATTTGGGACAAACGCCATAATTTACATTAAAGGAAATTTCACAAGGTAATTCCCTGTTTTACAAAACATATTCATTTATTTTATTGAGCCACTTCTTCAAGCTTGTAGTGCTACATGGCACTTTTTCCTGGATCACAGCAGATCACCTGAAACATGTTCAAAAAGATTTTATCAGCGGGGAAATACTGGCGAGTCATTCAATTTGCACAAAAGACACATTGTTATAAATTTACAGCATTAAGGGTTTTTATATTTGCCCCTATCATATAATTATCTGGTTCAGCTGTCACTCGACCGAATCTATGACTGTGGACATATCACTAATTAGGCTCGCCCACCTAAAGTGATAAATCGTTAGTAGTAACGTGCACAAAACCCCCCACATACTGCCAGTAATTAAAGATTAGCAAAGACTTAATCACTGCAAAGTATAACTGGAAAACATTTAGGGTTTTGCAAACAATTTGGTAAAAAGAGAATGACTCACATTGCAAGTTTAGTTGGACAGAACCTTGCCTACTGATTTAGCCTTGTAACCTAGTTAAATAAAAATGCACACGAAACTAGGTCAGTAACTTAATACAACTTTTTACGATAAACTCACGAAATCAAAACCCTCACGACGAATGACAAAGTATAGCCCGGATTCGGGCAGCACTTAAACATCCATCGGCTCGGTTTCAATCGATCGGACATTGTATCGTAGCAGTGATCGAGTTATTACCCTGTTGTCGCAGCAGAGATTCGTGCTTGTGGGTGTTTTTGAACTAAACAGTGAATAACTTGACGTATGAAACGAATTTGATCATCGTAACAACAGCGCCATGCAAGTGCCAAACCCCTGGACTTTATACTGAAAAATGGTCTCCCCCGCGTGGCGCGCCAGACCCACCTGGTCCTGGCGCGTGGCGCGACGGGTACTCTTTTAGGGTAGGGTAGCCTCGTGTATACATAGCCTAGGTGAGTCAACAGTTCGACGAATTTCGAATTTTACAGCGAGTTATAAGGATAATTATCAATTAGGGGATACCCCCCTTGAGTTTTAGGGGGCCCTGATCCTAGTTTCGATTGTTCTGAAAAATTTAGGGGTCATGCAATATTACTTGGGGGTCTCAATTAGGGTTTCCTATTGGACATTAATAAAATAAGAAATAATAATTTTGGCGAGAGTTGTTACATCCTCCCCACCTTATAAAAAATCTCGTCCTCGAGATTTACTAGAACAAGTAGGGATATTTTTGCTTCATCTCTGATTCCAGTTCCCAAGTGTACTCAGGTCCTCTCTTTGAATCCCACTTGACTTTGACCAGTACTAGTCTTTTGTGCTTGAGAAACTTGACCTTCTTATCTTCTATCTGAAGTGGTTTCTCTACAAATTTTAACTTTTCATTTACCTCTATATCTTGGAGAGGTACTACCAGGGATTCGTCGTACAAACACTTCTTGAGGTTAGATACATGAAACACGTCATGTACTCCAGCCAGCTCTTCTGGTAGTTGTAGGCGATAAGCAACTGGTCCTATTCGCTGGATTACTGGGAATGGTCCTACGTACCGTGGACTTAGCTTTCCCTTCTTACCGAACCGAATTACCCCTTTCCAAGGAGAAACTTTTAAGAGTACCTTGTCTCCAACTTGAAATTCTAGCGGCTTGCGTCTATTTTCTGCATAACTCTTCTGACGATCTTGAGCGGTCTTTAGTCTTTCCTTGATTTGAGTTATCTTGTCGGTGGTTTCTTGTATGATTTCGGGACCTGATAATTGGCTTTCTCCTATCTCTGCCCAACAAACTGGGGTTCTACACTTTCGTCCATACAGTGCTTCGAACGGGGCAGCTTCGATACTTGAATGGTAACTATTGTTATAGGAGAATTCAATTAAGGGAAGGTGATTATTGCAGTTTCCACCAAAATCTATTACACATGTTCTGAGCATGTCTTCCAGGGTTTGAATCGTCTTTTCACTTTGTCCGTCTGTTTGGGGATGGTATGAAGTACTTAAATTCAATCGTGTCCCCATTGCTTCTTGGAAACTCGTCCAGAAATGTGAAGTGAAACGACTATCTCTATTCGATACAATAGAGAGTGGGACTCCATGTAAGGATACTATCTCGTCTACGTATAACTTGGCTAATCTTTCCATACTAAAAGTTTCCTTCATGGGCAGGAAATGAGCTGATTTGGTTAATCGATCCACAATTACCCAAATTGCATCGTTACCTTTTCTGGTTTTGGGCAACTTAGTAACAAAATCCATGGTTATTAGTTCCCATTTCCAAACAGGCATTTCTAATTGTTGGAGTAACCCTGAAGGTTTCTGGTGTTCTGCCTTAACTTGTGAACAAGTTAGACACTTAGATACATATCTAGCTATGTCCTTTTTCATTCCTATCCACCAGAAGTTATTTCTTAAATCTTGGTACATCTTATTATTTTCAGGATGCATGGTATATCTAGATTTATGGGCTTCCTCTAAAATCTTGTTTCTTAAATTTCCTTGCTTAGGTACCCAAATTCTTCTTTTGTGGAATCTCCAAATTCCATCAGCTCCTTGCTCTAATTCCTTTATTCTTCCTTTCATTCCTTCAGCATCATCCTTAATTGCTATTACTTGAACCTTCTTCAGTTGTTCTATTAAATCTAACTGTAGATTTAATCTAAGAGCACGAACTCGCTTTTGCTTTTCATGATACTTACGACTTAAAGCATCTGCGACTACATTTGCTTTTCCTTCGTGATATTGGATATCACAGTCATAGTCACTTAGAATTTCCATCCATCTTCTTTGCCTCATATTCAATTCTTTTTGCCCAAATATGTACCTTAAGCTTTTATGATCTGTATAAACGGTGAACTTACTTCCATACAGATAGTGTCTCCAAATCTTAAGGGCAAAAATTATCGACCCTAATTCTAAGTCATGTGTCGTATAGTTTTCCTCGTGCTTTTTCAATTGCCTTGAGGCATACGCAATTACCTTTTTGCGTTGCATTAGCACACATCCTAATCCTAGCTTAGAAGCGTCACAATAAACTTCAAAATCTTCTGTCCCTTCGGGTAAGGCAAGAATTGGGGTGTTTGTTAATCTTGGTTTTAAAATCCTAAAGGCCTCTTCCTGCCTAGGTCCCCATTCAAACTTAACTGATTTACAGGTTAGCTTAGTTAATGGCACAACTATCTTAGAAAAATCTTTAATGAATCGTCTATAGTATCCAGCTAACCCTAGAAAACTTCTAACTTCCATAGCTGATTGCAGGACCTTCCATTTGGTGATTGCTTCTATTTTGGAGGGATCTACATGAATACCTTCGTGATTCACCATGTCTCAGGGCCCCCGACCCGGTTTGACCCGTTTCAGGAGCCGCGAGACAGAAAATCCCGTGGTATTTATTTAATTGAATTAACAGCGGAAGATTTGAACAGGATCTTTTCAAAACTGCAATTTCCCGATTATTTTATTTAACAACTAGGGATAAACCCCGACAATTTACAATCATATGATTTCACGGAGAAATCTTTATTTTTCCAAAACATGTTTCTTCATTTTATACCGAGCCACTTCCTTAAGCTTGTAGTGCTTCGCGGCACTTTTCCTGGATCATAACAGATCACCTGAAACATGTTTGAAAAAGCTTTTGTCAGTGGGAAATACTGGTGAATCATTCTTTTTACTAAAACGACACATTTGTTATAATTTACAGTATTAAGAGCGATTACAATGTTTCCATATATCAACCAACTACCCACAGTATTTGTCACTCGAACATCCATCGGTAACCTCAGAGTCCAATGGTGTCTGTGACTATGGTCATATCACCCCTTGGCTAACTCGTTGTCCAATGGTGAAGTTTATCAAGTAATGTATACAAAACCCCACATACCGGCTGTAATTTGGTGACTACAAAGACTTAATCCCCGTAATTATAACTTTGATAATAAACATGCTTTTGAAATTAAATTTGATAAAAAGAGAATGACTCACATTGCAGATTTAATATGAACAGAGCTTAGCCTACTGATTTGTCTTGTTAACCTAGTTTAAATAACAATGCACACAAACTAGGTTAGTAACTAATACAGCATTTACGATAACTCACGAGATTAAACCTTCACAACGAATGACAAAGTGCGATACTTAAACATCCATCGAATTAACGACGAATGACAAAGCATAAACCCTAATGTGGGCATCACTTAAACATCCATTGGATAGTTTAATCAATCGGACATTGAATCGTAGCAGCGATCGAGTTATTACCCTGTATTGCGGCAGCACTTCATGAATAGTGTGTGTTTTGGGACTGTTTCTACTATATCTCAGTGTACGTTTTGAGTTTTAACATCGAACGAACGCACAATTACATGTACCAGACTCCCCTATTTATACATGAAAAACGGCGCCCTCGCGTGGCGCGAGGGGCCTTTGCATGGCGCGAGGGACACCCTACTACCATAGGGTAGCTTCGTGTCCAGGTAGCTCAGGTGAGTTGGTCTCGCGTTAAAATTCATTATACACGTAAAACTGTTTGGATATTATCAACTAGGGTTTTACCCCCCTGAGTTTTAGGGGCCCTGATCCTGATTCCGAGTGTTCTGAAAATTTTAGGGTTTATGCAGAATCACTTGGGTTTCTCAATTAGGGTTTCCTATTGGACAATTAAAGTAATAAATAAGACTTTTTTAATGAGAGTTGTTACATTCTCCTTACCTTAATAAAAATCTCGTCCTCGAGATTTACTGGAACAAGTAAGGATATTTTCGCTTCATTTCTGATTCCAGCTCCCAAGTGTATTCAGGTCCTCTCTTTGAATCCCACTTGACTTTAACTAGTACCAGTCGTTTGTGTTTGAGAAATTTCACCTTTCTGTCTTCTATCTGAAGAGGTTTCTCAACAAATTTTAACTTTTTGTTTACCTCTATATCTTGAAGATGTACTACCAAAGATTCATCTGATAGGCATTTCTTGAGGTTGGATACATGAAATACATTATGTACTCCAGCTAACTCCTCTGGTAATTGTAATTGATAAGCAACTGGTCCTATACGTTGGATCACTAGGAATGGTCCTACGTATCTTGGACTTAACTTTCCTTTCTTACCGAATCGAATTACTCCTTTCCAAGGAGAAACTTTTAATAATACTTTGTCTCCAACTTGAAACTCGAGTGGTTTGCGTCGATTGTCGGCATAACTTTTCTGGCGATCTCGAGCCGTCTTCAGTCTTTCCTTGATTTGTGTGATCTTGTCGGTAGTTTCTTGCACAATCTCCGGCCCTGATAATTGACTCTCTCCTATTTCTGCCCAACAAATTGGAGTTCTGCACTTTCTTCCATACAGTGCCTCCAATGGGGCAGTTTCAATGCTGGCATGATAACTATTGTTATAGGAGAATTCAATTAGAGGTAAGTGGTCGTCCCAATTTCCACCAAAATCTATCACACATGCTCTGAGCATGTCCTCTAGAGTTTGGATTATCCTTTCACTTTGTCCATCTGTCTGAGGATGATATGCCGTACTTAAATTTAGTCGGGTTCCCATTGCTTCTTGGAAACTAGTCAAAAAATGGGAAGTGAACGGCTATCCCGATCCAAAACAATGGAGAGTGGAACTCCATGTAAAGATACTACTTCATCTACATACAACTTTGCCAATCTTTCCATACTAAAGGTTTCTTTCATTGGTAGAAAGTGAGCTGATTTGGTTAATCGATCCACGATTACCCAAATCGCATCATTATCTTTTCTGGTTTTGGGTAACTTGGTAATAAAATCCATTGTTATTAGTTCCCATTTCCATACTGGCAGTTCTAATTGTTGTAATAGACCTGAAGGTTTCTGGTGTTCTGCCTTAACTTGCGAACAAGTAAGACACTTAGAAACATATCTAGCTATATCCTTTTTCATTCCTATCCACCAGAAATTATTTCTTAAATCTTGGTACATCTTATTGTTTCCTGGATGCATGGTATACCTAGATTTATGGGCTTCTTCTAAAATCTTATCTCTTAAAGCTCCTTGTTTAGGTACCCAAATCCTACTTTTGTGGAATCTCCAAATTCCATCAACTCCTTGTTTTAACTCTTTTATTCGTCCCTTCATTCCTTCAGTAGCATCCTTGATTGCTGTTTCTTGAACATTCTTCAGTTGCTCCATTAAATATAATTGTAGATTTAATCTAAGAACACGAACCCGTCTTTGGTTCTCATGATACTTACGACTTAAGGCATCTGCAACTACATTTGCCTTTCCTTCGTGATACTGAATATCACAGTCATAGTCACTTAAGATTTCCATCCATCTCCTTTGCCTCATGTTTAACTCTTTTTTCCTAAATATGTACCTTAAACTTTTATGATCTGTATAGACAGTAAATTTACTTCCATACAGGTAATGTCTCCAAATCTTAAGGGCAAAAATTACGGCTCCTAATTCTAAATCATGAGTCGTATAATTCTCCTCGTTCTTTTTCAATTATCTTGATGCATACGCAATTACCTTCTTGCGTTGCATTAGCACACATCCAAATCCTAGTTTGAAGCATCACAATATACTTTAAAATCTTCAGTCCCTTCTGGTAAAGCTAGGATTGGAGCATTTGTTAACTTTTGCTTTAAAATCCTAAAGGCTTCTTCTTGTTTAGGTCCCCATTCAAACTTAACGGCTTTACAGGTTAGCTTAGTTAATGGTACAGTTATTTTAGAAAAATCCTTAATAAACCTTCTATAGTATCCGGCTAAACCTATAAAACTTCTAATTTCCATTGCGGTTTGCAGAACCTTCCATTTGGTAATTGCCTCTATCTTAGTAGGGTCTACGTGAATACCTTCATGATTCACCATGTGTCCTAGGAATTGCACTTCTTGCAGCCAAAATTCACACTTTGAGAATTTGGCGTAAAGCTTTTCTTTTCTTAACAAAGTTAAGAGTGCATGTAAGTGCTGACAATGCTCGTTCTGACTTTTGAATAAATAAGTATATCGTCAATGAAGACAATTACAAATTTATCCAAATACGGTTTACATATTCTATTCATCATGTCCATAAATACGGCAGGTGAATTCGTTAATCCGAAGGGCATGACTGTAAACTCGTAATGACCATACCTAGTTCTGAAAGCAGTTTTAGGTATGTCTTCTTCTTGTACCTTCAATTGATGGTATCCGGAGCGTAAGTCAGTCTTAGAAAAATATATAGCTCCTTGAAGTTGATCGAAAAGATCATCAATCCTAGGTAATGGGTATCGATTCTTAATTGTAACCTTATTCAATTCTCTATAATCAATACACATTCTCATCGAACCATCCTTCTTCTTTACAAACAACACTGGTGCTCCCCAAGGGGATGAACTAGGTTGTATGAAACCTTTACTTAGCAATTCATCTAATTGCTTTTTCAGTTCTAACATTTCTGTAGGTGCTAACCGATAAGGTGCCTTAGCTATCGGGGTAGTTCCTGGAATTAGATAAATTCTAAATTCTACTTCCCTATCGGGTGGTAATCCTGGTAACTCTTCTGGGAATACATCTGGGTATTCTGAGACTACAGGAATCTCCTTAATTTCTTTACCCTTAGTACTAATGATTACTGAAATCATATATACTATTCCTTGCTTTCGTTCATAACTAGCAACTTTCATTACTGATATGAACTTCATGGGTTTACGTGGTTTATCTCTTGTAATCACTATCACTTCTCCGGTAGGTGCCCGAATTTCTATAGAATTCTTATCGCAAAGGATTCGAGCATGGTTGGCTACTAACCAATCCATTCCTAACACAACATCGAACCCAGTTAGGTTCATTGGTAATAGGTTTGCATGAAATTTATAACCTGAAAGTTCTATATTTTCTCTTTGCAAAACCTTATCTATTTTAATAAAATTCCCATCTGCTGTTTCTACTGTAAAAATCTGCCTAAGGTGGGTTAAAGGTAAGTTAAGAGCTTGGCAGAATGAAGTATTTATAAAACTTTGGTTTGCACCAGAGTCAAATAATACTTTTGCGTAAATGTTGTGAACTAGGAACGTACCAGCTATCACGTCAGGAATTAGCTCGGCTTCCTGAGTAGTTAACTGGAAGGCTCGAACATTCTTCTTAGTAGCTCCATCGGCCGGCTTGGCTTTGTTGTCTGCTGGTTTGACCAATTTAGGACATTCTGTTTTAAAATGCCCATTTTCTCCACAATTATAGCAGATTCTGGTTTTCTTTCCGCAGTCTTCTTCGCGATGTCCTACAGTTTTGCAAAAGTTGCAGATTACATTGCATCTTCGATAATGTTTCTTTTTGCAATTCCTGCAGAACGGCGGAGTTGAAGATTGCCCTGTTCCTCTTCTCCTGAAGCTACTATTATTACCCGTACGAAATCCTTGGGTAATTTTCTGAGCCAGTTCCTTTTTCCTGTTTTCATCTCTTGTGTGTACCAGCTCATCAGTTAGGGTGTTAGCTAATTCTACCGCATCGTCAATAGTACGAGGTCTCGCAACTTTAACGATATTACGGATTTCACTAATTAATCCCCAAATATAGCGAGAAATGAGTACCGGTTCTGGCGAAGCCAGTGTTGGTACCACTCTAGCATATTCAAAGAATGTCGAAGTATACCCTCAACAATCTACACCTACCATTCGATGATTTAGGAATTTATTTGCCATTTGATCTTTTTCGTATTCGGGACAGAATTTTCTTTCTACAAGACTCTTAAATATTTCCCAGTTCATGGCATAGGCCATATTTCTTCCTTTGGCTTGAAGTACTGTATTCCACCATTCTAGTGCCCCTTCTTTGAAAAGATTTGACGCATACATGACCTTGTCGTCCTTGGCACATTTACTTATTGTAATTACTGCCTCGGTTTTCTCTAACCAACGCAGTTCCGCAGTCGCTCCTTCATTGCCTGCAAATTCAGCGGGTTTACAAGCAAGAAATTCTTTGTAAGTATAACCAGGCGTTGCAGATTTTATTTTCTTAGGGAGCGGAGCCTGCCGTGGTTCATTATCATGATTAGTATGATTACCACTTCCGTTTACGCTATTACTAAAATTATCTTCAGAAATACGTTTGCTAGGAATGATTTGTTGAGGTTCAACAGGTTTCTGTGCTGCGGCAAGTATTGCTGGAATAGCATTCGCTATTCCTTGAGCAACAATATTTTCTATATCTTGCCTAGTCATAAATTGATCCTCCGGATGTTGCTCAGAATGGTTAATCTCGTTTACTGGTTCATTAGTAGCGTTTTCCATCTGATAATTAATATATATAATTTATTAGTATCGAATAAATAACAATTATACACAAATAATCATATAAATTTCACAACACACATATAGCCAAAACTATCGATTTCTCGATTTCGCATTTTTTATATTTTATAATATGCGTCAATACACACCATTTATCTTACAAAGTTTTATTTTATAGTTATTTTACAAACTATATTCTATTTATTTATTTTACAACCACAGTTTCACATTCTCACACCACACTATCCCTCATCAGTTGGTATTTCAGTAACGACGTTCCTTCTCGTCATATTTCCAGGAGATCTGTTCTCCTACTTCCCTGATCCTATTTCCTGCATACACCAGCTCCTCGCCAAAGTGGCGGAGTTCAGCTAGATTTTCATTGCTCATGGGTGGATTTGGTATAGGTTCTAGGTCGAACTGAGGGAGAAAGGAATAAGGACTGTTGAGCAGGTTTTGGAACTGCCCATCATTAGTCCACCACTCATCTATTCCTAGAGGTTGGGTGTGGATTATAGGTTCTGGAATTGCTGGTTCTAAGTTTATAGGGAGTTGATTTTCGACAGGATAAGAGTAGAAATTATTATTGACAGGCCTGACTATATCACAGCTCGCCAATGCTCGATCTAATTCATCCTGAAATGGTAATTCCTCAACTTGTCTAGAGCTTTCCCCAAGTTCCATCTGATTTTGCCTAGAACCTTCCCCAAACTCCTTTTCCATCTGCCTAGAACTTTCCCCGACTTCAATCCCCTTTCCTTTATCTAAGGGATTTTCTATTTTAGGAATTCTCCTAGTTGTGGGTTTCCTCCTGCGCACACGCCTCCATCCTACAAATCTTCTCCTTTTCATAGACTTGGGTTTCTCCGGAGGTGGAGCATTGAATTCCATAGGTTCTTCTATATCTGGTATGTAACCAGTAAAATCTCTAGAAACCTCTATTCTCACCGGATAGAGATTTAGATTTTGAAGAGCTTCAGACAAGTCGTACATGTTGTTTAGCATATATGCAAAATACACAAAATGCTAAGTTAAAATTTTATAACAAAATTTCATAGATAACCTTTAAATATTATTGCATAACGTGTGTCTAATTTAATACAAAAGACAACTAATAATTAAAACATATTAGGGTTTACGGTAAACTTATTTATTTACTGGATAAGGTTTCTGGCTTGTAGGTGATAAGGGTGCTAAAACTTGAGTCAGAATATTTAAATATTTGCATTTACGGCTACAGTGGCTAGCATATAAAGATCTGCCCATTTTTCATCTAACTTGTCTTTCCAAGGTGGTTTACTGGTTAACTTTCTTTTCTCGGGATTTCTTTATTTTCTCCTGACTTTTCCTAATAATCAAACTTCTTTTATTAGGAGAAAGTGGTTCCTCGTAGTGTGCCTTTCGAACAAATATTCCTTCATCAATATTTGTTGGGTATTTTGAGGATTTTGTTTGGGATGAACTTCCCTTCTCTTTTGATGACCTATCTAATTTAAGATAGATATTTGAAAGCTTTTGCTTACCCATACTGTAAACAAATATTCAAATAATAAAACATATAATCACAAAAATGGTAATCAGTAAAATTAAGTATTTTCTAAATACTTAATAGGCTTAAATCAGTGGCTCTGATACCACCTTTTTCTGTCACGGCCCCGACCCGGTTTGACCCGTTTCAGGAGCCGCGGGACAGAAAATCCCGTGGTATTTATTTAATTGAATTAACAGCGGAAGATTTGAACAGGATCTTTTCAAAACTGCAATTTCCCGATTATTTTATTTCACAACTAGGGATAAACCCCGGTAATTTACAATCATATGATTTCACGAAGAAATCTTTATTTTTCCAAAACATGTTTCTTCATTTTATACTGAGCCACTTCCTTAAGCTTGTAGTGCTTCGCGGCACTTTTCCTGGATCATAACAGATCACCTGAAACATGTTTGAAAAAGGTTTTGTCAGCGGAAAATACTGGTGAATCATTCTTTTTACTAAAACGACACATTTGTTATAATTTACAGTATTAAGAGCGATTACAATGTTTCCATATATCAACCAACTACCCACAGTATTTGTCACTCGAACATCCATCGGTAACCTCAGAGTCCAATGGTGTCTGTGACTATGGTCATATCACCCCTTGGCTAACTCGTTGTCCAATGGTGAAGTTTATCAAGTAATGTATACAAAACCCCACATACCGGCTGTAATTTGGTGACTACAAAGACTTAATCCCCGTAATTATAACTTTGATAATAAACATGCTTTTGAAATTAAATTTGATAAAAAGAGAATGACTCACATTGCAGATTTAATATGAACAGAGCTTAGCCTACTGATTTGTCTTGTTAACCTAGTTTAAATAACAATGCACACAAACTAGGTTAGTAACTAATACAGCATTTACGATAACTCACGAGATTAAACCTTCACAACGAATGACAAAGTGCGATACTTAAACATCCATCGAATTAACGACGAATGACAAAGCATAAACCCTAATGTGGGCAGCACTTAAACATCCATTGGATAGTTTAATCAATCGGACATTGAATCGTAGCAGCGATCGAGTTATTACCCTGTATTGCGGCAGCACTTCGTGAATAGTGTGTGTTTTGGGACTGTTTCTACTATATCTCAGTGTACGTTTTGAGTTTTAACATCGAACGCACAATTACATGTACCAGACTCCCCTATTTATACATGAAAAACGGCGCCCTCGCGTGGCGCGAGGGACACCCTACTACCATAGGGTAGCTTCGTGTCCAGGTAGCTCAGGTTAGTTGGTCTCGCGTTAAAATTCATTATACACGTAAAACTGTTTGGATATTATCAACTAGGGTTTTACCCCCCATGAGTTTTAGGGGCCCTGATCCTGATTCCGAGTGTTCTGGAAATTTTAGGGTTTATGCAGAATCACTTGGGTTTCTCAATTAGGGTTTCCTATTGGACAATTAAAGTAATAAATAAGACTTTTTTAATGAGAGTTGTTACACCATATGTCCTAAAAATTGTACCTCCTGTAGCCAAAATTCACATTTTGAGAATTTGGCGTAAAGCTTTTCCTTTCTTAACAAAGTTAAGAGTGCATGTAAATGCTTTCAATGCTCGTCCTGACTTTTGGAATAAATAAGTATATCGTCGATGAAAACAATTATGAATTTATCCAAATACGGTTTATAGATCCTATTCATCATATCCATAAATGCTGCCGGAGCATTTGTTAGTCCAAAAGGCATAACTGTAAACTCGTAGTGACCATACCTAGTTCTGAAAGCGGTTTTAGGTATGTCTTCTTCTTGTACCTTCAACTGATGATATCCGGAGTGTAAATCTATCTTAGAAAAATATCTAGCCCCCTGAAGTTGATCGAAAAGATCATCAATCCTAGGCAATGGGTATCGATTCTTAATTGTAACCTTATTCAATACCCTATAATCGATACACATTCGCGTCGAACCATCGTTCTTCTTCACGAACAACACTGGTGCTCCCCAAGGGGATGAACTAGGTTGTATGAATCCTTTACTGAGCAATTCGTCTAATTGCTTTTTCAGTTCTAACATTTCAATGGGAGCTAACCGGTAGGGTGCTTTAGCTATGGGTGTAGTTCCAGGAATCAGATGAATTCTAAATTCTACCTCCCTATCTGGTGGTAATCCTGGTAGTTCTTCTGGGAATACATCCGAGTATTCTGATACTACAGGAATTTCCTTAAGTTCCTTACCCTTAGTGCTAATGATTACCGAAATCATATACACTATTCCTTGCTTTCGTTCATAACTAGCAATTTTCATTACAGAAATGAACTTCATTGATTTACGTGGCTTATCTCCTGTAACCACGATTATTTCTCCTGATGGTGTATGAATTTCTATGGAATTCTTATCACAGAGGATTCGAGCATGGTTGGCTACTAACCAATCCATTCCTAATACGACATCGAATCCGGCTAAATTCATAGGTAATAGGTTTGCAGAAAATTTATGACCTGAAAGTTCTATATTTTCTTTTTGCAAGACCGTATCTATGTTAACAGAGTTCCCGTCTGCCGATTCTACTGTATAAATCTGCCTAAGTTTGGTTAAGGGTAGCTTAAGAGCTTGGCAGAAAGAAGTATTTATAAAACTTTGGTTTGCACCAGAGTCAAATAATACTTTTGCATAAACGTGTGTACCAGAAACGTACCAGCTATTATGTCAGGAATCAGTTAAGCTTCCTGCATGGTCAATTGGAAGGCTCTTGCGTTCTTCTTATTAGTTCCTTCAGCAGGTTTGGCCTTGTTATCCGCTGGCTTGACCAATTTAGGGCATTCTGGTCTGAAATGCCCAGCTTCTCCGCAGTTGTAGTAGATCTTTGATTTCTTTTTGCATTCCTCTTCCCGATGGCCCGGAATTTTGTAGAAATTACAATTTTCTCTACATTTTCCAAAATGTTCCTTTTTGCAATTCCCGCAAAATGGCGAGGTGGAAGAGCACCCAGTTCCCTTCCTCTTGAAGTTAATATTATTACCCACACGAAATCCTTGGGTAATCTTTTAGGCTAACTCCTTTTTCATGTTTTCTTCCCGCGTACGCACCAGTCCGTCGGTCAAAGTATTGGCTAACTCCACCGCATCGTCAATTGTGCGGGGTCTCGCAGCTTTGACAATATCATGAATCTCGCTAATTAAACCCCAAATATAGCGAGAGATAAGTACCGGTTCTGGCGAGGCCAGAGTGGGCACAATTCTGGCATATACGAAGAATTTCGAAGTATACCCTCGACAGTCAACATCCACCATTCGATGGCTCAGGAACTTATTTGCCATTTGTTCCTTTTCATATTCGGGGCAGAATTTCCTTTCCACTAGACGCTTAAATTCTTCCCAACTCATGGCATACGCCATGTCACTTCCTTTGGCTTGCAGTACTGTGTTCCACCATTCTAATGCTTCTTCCTTGAAAAGGTGAGAATCATACATGACCTTATCCTCCTCGGCACATTTACTTATTTTAATCACTGCTTCAGTTTTCTCCAACCAACGTAGCGCAGCAGTTGCCCCTTCATTGCCTGCAAATTCAACAGGTTTACAGGCAAGAAATTCTTTATAAGTGCAACCAGGTGTTGCAACTTTCATTTTCTTGAGTATCGGGGCTTGAATCACGTTGTCATTATTGCCGCATCCGTTAACACTATTACTGAAATTATCGTCACGCGTGCGTTTACTAGGGTTGGCTTAGGAAGGTTCAACAAGACTTTTCTATATCTTGCCTATTAAGAAAGTGATCCTCATTGTTTTACTCAGATTGGTTAACTTCGTTAACTGGTTCATTAACAGCATGTTCCATCTGATAATTAACAATATATATAAGTTATTGGCATAAAATAAATAACAACCAAACGCAATAAAGCAATCACATATAATCATGTCAACACGTATAGCCAAAATTGTCGACTTTGCGACTTTCATATTTTATATATTTTAGTATGCATCCGTACACACCAGATATATTACAAAAGTTTTATTTTACATGATTATATTTTTATTATTATTTATTATTTTATTATTATTATTATTATTATTATTATTATACAAACACACAGCCACAGAACCACACCATCATCAGCTGACTTTTCAAAAATGATGTTCCCTCTCGTCGTATTTCCAGGAGATCTGTTCTCCCACTTCTCGGATTCTATTTCCTGCCTCCACCAGCTCCTCGCCATAATGACGGAGTTCAGCCAAGTTTTCTGTGCTCATAGGTGGGTTTGGTGCAGGCTCAGGGTCAAACTGGGGGAAATAGGTGTTAGGGTTATTTAAGAGATTCTGAAATTGCTAGTCGGTTGTCCACCATTCTTCCAGCTCTCCGAGTAGAGGTCGGGGGTTGACAATAGGATCTGGGATAGCAGGTTCCAAATTAACTGGGAGTTGTATTTCAGCTGGGTAACTGAAGAGGTTTTAATCGGCGGGTCCGATGAGGTCGTTATTTGCCAGTTTGCGATCCAGCTCCTCCCATGGTGGCATTTCCTGGGCTTGCCCTAAACTTTCCCCGATCTCCTTTCCTTTGCCCTTATCCTTTGGATCCTCGGTCTTTTTAACCTTCTGTGCAGCTGGTTTCTTCCTACGCCCACGTTTCCAGTCCAAAATTCTCCTCCTCTTTTTCCGCTTTGGTTTCTCTTGCGGCTGGGCCTGGAATACTATTGGCTCTTCAGTATCAGCCTGATAGCCAGATGGATTTCCTGTGGTATCCATATCTGTGCTATGGATAGTAAAATTTCGGAGTGCCTCCGATAGTTCATTCATGCTGTTAGCACACATGAAGACACACAAACTTAAATTAAAATTTTATTTATCAATTTAAATTCACAGAATCACACAAATAGCAATAAAAAAAATTAAGTATTTCTAAATACTTAATTGGCTTAAACTAGTGGCTCTGATACCACCTTTTTCTGTCACGGCCCCCGGCCCGGTGTGACCCGGTCCAAAAGCCGTGAGACAGAGACCCGTGGTATTTGATTTAATTTGGCAGCAGAAATGTTAACAGGATCGTGTAAACTTGAAAATGCCCAATTTATTTTATTTCACAAATTTGGGACAAACGCCCTAATTTACAATAAAGGAAATTTCACAAGGAAATTCCCAGTTTTACAAAACATATTCATTTATTTTATTGAGCCACTTCTTCAAGCTTGTAGTGCTACATGGCACTTTTTCCTGGATCACATCAGATCACCTGAAACATGTTTAAAAAGATTTTATCAGCGGGGAAATACTGGCGAGTCATTCAATTTGCACAAAAGACACATTGTTATAAATTTACAGCATTGAGGGTTTTTATATTTGCCCCTATCATATAATTATCTGGTTCAGCTGTCACTCGACCGAATCTATGACTGTGGACATATCACTAATTAGGCTCGCCCACCTAAAGTGATAAATCGTTAGTAGTAACGTGCACAAAACCCCCACATACTGCCAGTAATTAAAGATTAGCAAAGACTTAATCACTGCAAAGTATAACTGGAAAAAATTTAGGGTTTTGCAAACAATTTGGTAAAAAGAGAATGACTCACATTGCAAGTTTAGTTGGACAGAACCTTGCCTACTGATTTAGCCTTGTAACCTAGTTAAATAAAAATGCACACGAAACTAGGTCAGTAACTTAATACAACTTTTTACGATAAACTCACGAAATCAAAACCCTCACGACGAATGACAAAGTATAGCCCGGATTCGGGCAGCACTTAAACATCCATCGGCTCGGTTTCAATCGATCGGACATTGTATCGTAGCAGTGATCGAGTTATTACCCTGTTGTCACAGCAGAGATTCGTGCTTGTGGGTGTTTTTGAACTAAACAGTGAATAACTTGACGTATGAAACGAATTTGATCATCGTAACAACAGCGCCATGCAAGTGCCAAACCCCTGGACTTTATACTGAAAAATGGTATCCCCCGCGTGGCGCGCCAGACCCATCTGGTCCTGGCGCGTGGCGCGACGGGTACTCTTTTAGGGTTGGGTAGCCTCGTGTATACATAGCCCAGGTGAGTCAACAGTTCGACGAATTTCGAATTTTACAGCGAGTTATAAGGATAATTATCAATTAGGGGATACCCCCCCTTGAGTTTTAGGGGGCCTTGATCCTAGTTTCGATTGTTCTGAAAAATTTAGGGGTCATGCAATATTACTTGGGGGTCTCAATTAGGGTTTCCTATTGGACATTAATAAAATAAGAAATAATAATTTTGGCGAGAGTTGTTACATAAAGCATGCCTAACAACAACTTTTCATCGTTTCCAAATTACGAACCGAATCCTAAGGTTCAGAGTTTTCAAGAACATGTTTCTTCTCAAAGTTCTTCAGGTTCGAACAATCAGAGTTATAGTCATGGGATACAGTGCAATATTGCTGTTAATATAAAAAACGGTCATGATTTTACCGAGACAGCCGCAAAGCAGCATATAGCACTTCTAGCTTCAGTACTTGAGTCTTACGAGAGTCTAGTAGCCGAACGAATTGGTAACCCAGACATGACTAAAGAAGATTACGATCAAATTGATCCTGAGGAACTAGAACTCATCGACATAAAATGGTGTATGGCGAGCATTGTGAGAAGAGCTCAGAGGTTCATGGAAATTACCGGAAGAAGTAGTCTCGCAGGTCCTGATTCTAAACTTGGATTCGACAAATCGAAGGTGACTTGCTTCAAGTGTAAAGAGAAGGGGCACTTCAAGCGCGAATGTCTGAACAGAGAAGTTAATAACCACCAGAATCCATTCGCTAATGATTATTACCGACATGCCATCTATCATAAAAACAGTCAACAACCATTCATTCCACGACCTCAAATCGAGAACAGTCAATCCAAACAAACAGAAAAAGCTCTTTTGGTGAATCAAGATGATGAAAAGATTCCAGAAGGCTTCAGTTGGGATAAGTACGTTCCAGGAGGTGGTCTTGCAATGATGGCTGAAATTATTGAAGAGCCGAAACCGGAAATCGAGGAATGTGTTCCTGAAGTTGAAGAAGTCAGTGAAAGTGAAGTGGTGAATAAAGAAAGTTTTGTAGATATAGAAGAGGAGGCAGCAGCGGTCTACTATTATCAGTCTGAACAGGAGGTTATTACTAATGCATTTAAATCTATAATGCCAGCTAATGTATTTGATTCTTTTGCAGGTTTCTTTAGTGAACCGACTACGGGTTTTTGCCCACAATACGAAGATGAACAAACTTCGGTTCAAGAGATCATTGATGTCTCAAAGGAAATGAATGAAGAGACTTTGAAAGAAATAGCAGACAAAGCTCTTATGGTCAAGCTGCAAGAGGTAGAACAAACTAAAACACCTTCTGATAACAATGAGACCAAAGATGCAACTCAAGAGTCAGTGTCTGTTGAAAAGGGGTCAATTATCGAGACTTATAATACGTATGAGTCAGGAGAGAAGTCCGAGTCCGATGACAAATCAGAAAATGTGAAGTCCGAATCCGAAGAGAAATCTGAGTCTGAGTCTGAGTCTGGAAAGTTTGGTAAATCGGAAAGTAAAAATGATAAACAAGAAAATGTTTCTGAAAAAGTTGATCCAATTCTTGAAAAGCCAGGCGAAAACTGCTGGAAACCATGCATGGATTGTCTTGAAAAAGACAAACAGTTTCAAGAGTTGAAAAAGTTTAACGACAAATTAAAATTTGATTTTAATGATGTTAAAGAAGCTTATGACACTTTGTCATGATCAATTAAAATGATTCACACTAAGAGTAAGGAAAATGATAAAATTGCTAATTTACTCAAAGCTACGGTCATGGAAAAGCAAATGTCGATTAACATCCATCTGGACAAAATCGCATCTCTAAAGAAGGAACTTGAACTGATGCGCATTGAGACAGAAAGAGTCAACAAAAAGTTGATCAGCTATCTTTCATCTTCATATGTGATTGATTAAATCGTTCCTCAACAAACTGAAGTTAAACCAGGTTTCAAAAATGTTCCACCCCCAATGTGGAATCATTATACTCAGAAATATCCAGACGGGGTGGAAGAGGCATTGAATCTCAAACTGAGAACAGAAGAGAATGAGTTACCGGAAACATAGATGTTGCATTCTCTCCGTCTGACACCGACAACGAGTCACAACTGGTTAAAACAGTTGTAGACCAAGTGTTGGATGAAGAGAGTGATAACACTGATTTCGAAACGGTTAAAACTCATTTTGAGAATTCCCGTTCAGATTCTAAAGATGACGGAAACTTTCTTGATAAGTTTATCCCAAAGTCAGATAAAGTTCTGGATGACGATTCGATTATTGTGGTTTACACGATGACCGGAATTGACAAACTGTATTCTGATTTTGAGTACCCGATTCAGAATGCGAACCTGGAAAAGGTTGAAAAAAATTTTAAACTCGTGGAAATTGATATCTCGGAAGTTAACAACAATTCGTTTCTATCAAAACCGAAAAAATATTTTGTTAAACAACAACCGACAAACAACTCGGGAAAGCAAAATGAATGGATGGGTAACAATGGTAATAACAAGATACATGGTAATAATTACAAAAAGAAAGGTGTTGGTTTTGAGATGAAAATGGCTAAGAAAGAAGTTAAGCCAAAAGAAAAATTGAGTGAAGTGTTTGTGGCTGGTAATAATACAGAAGTCGAAAAGGATTATATCTTTAGTAAGCAAGCAATTGACGATTTTATTACGGCCAAAAAGATAAGAGACAAGGCCAACAGATCCACTTTTGTTGAATATGACAAAAGAATCTGTTATCGATGCAATGAAATCAGTCACATGGCCAAACAATGTGTCAAAGAGATGATAAAACCAGTTTTCCATAAACCAAAACCAAAAATTTCAAAGGATGTTAAGGGAAAATCACCTATGGTATCCCCCGTGCTTATTCTTAAACGCGGTGAATCATTAAAGTCAGAGGACAAACCAAAATCAACTTTTAAAATTGGTGAATCTTCAAAATCACAAAAGACTTCAAAGGTTTATTCTAAAACAAAGACTTCCCAAAGTCAATCATGGGTGGAGAAACCTAAACATTCTTTTGAGGAAAAGAAAATGGAAGAAGTTTTAAAATCGGAACCGAAAATGTTCGCAACCACTGATGAGAAAATTGAGTTTAAGTTAGATTACTTGATTGAAGAATTCCCACCTATCAAGGAAGGAGCTCTAAAATCAAAACCAGGATCTGATGTTCCAAATGTTGTTTTTAACATTCCAAAAGTTGACATAGTAGCTCATGATATTGTCTTTGGTAGTGTACCAAATGTTGAAAAATCTTGGGTATCATTGTTTAAGTAAATATCTTTTGATGTGTGTAGGGGCTTCCAAGGTCTATCATTTCTAAATGGATAATGGATAGCGGCGCCTCACGGCACATGACAGGGATGTTAGCACTGCTATACGACGTCAAGTCAATAAATGGAGGTTATGTCGGGTTTGCTGGAACTCAAGGTGGAAGAATTGTTGGAGAAGGAATACTTACTAACGGGGTCGTAACATTCGATAAAGTGAACTACATTGCTGAGTTAGAAAACAATCTATTGAGCATTTCTCAGATTTGTGATAAGTCATTTACTGTTCATTTTACAAAAGATGAATGTCTGATTCTTAAACCGGGGTTTAAAATACCCGAAGAAATGGTGTTGATGTGCACCCCTCGTGAAAACGATCTTTATGTACTAGACATGAGCGTTGCAACAATGATAGATAAAAAGGCACAATGCTTTGTAAGTAAGACGAAGGCGACTGAAAAAGAATCCATCATGTGTCATCGTAAAATGGGCATATTCACTTGAGAAAGATAAACTTTTTAGTTCATAATGATCTTGTAGACGGTGTTAATTTGAAAAGCTTCCATCTTAACGATGACTGTATTGAATGTAAGAAAGGGAAGCAGATGAAGAAATTGCACCCGAATAAGCTCTTGAACTCCATCAGATTACCGCTCGAAAGACTCCATATGGATCTTTTCGGACCGGTAAATGTGAAAAGCATAAGTGGAGATCTATATTGTTTAGTTGTTAGTGACGACTTTAAAAGATTTTCCTGGGTGATGTTTCTAGAGAGAAAATAGGAAACGTTTGATTCTTTGATAAGACTATTCAAAAAGATGGAGAATGTTTACAAACTGCCGATTAGACGTATTCGAAGCGACAATGGCACGGAATTCAAGAACAACCGTATGCTCGAATTCTGCAATGATAAGGACATTCTTCATGAGTTCAGCGCACCGTATACTCCTCAACAAAACGGTGTCGCAGAACGAAAAAATCGTACGTTGATCGAAACGGCTCGTACCATGTTAGCATATTCGAAATTACCGGTATATTTTTGGAGTGAAGCGGTTGCCACGTCATGTTACACGCTCAATCGGGTTCTTACGGTGAAGAAGTACAAGAAAACTTGTTTTGAATTGCTTCATCTTTACAAACCGAATCTGAAATATTTAGAACCATTCAGATCACCATGCACATTTATTGATCCAGGCGGTAAATTTGGTTCGAAAGCTAATGAAGGTTTTTTTTTTTTAGGATACGCTAGTTCGTTGAAGAGAGTTTTTGTTCCGAGTTTGGGTAAGATCATACAAGTTCAACACGTTGACTGTCAACGGTTTACCGCTCCAAATCAACTTCCCGAAAACAGGTTGTTATTTGATTACGACAATCTCTGGGAATCATTCCATTTACTGACAGAGACGAATGAGGAGGAACTGGCATTCTTATACCAACAACAGCAGTCTCTTTCACAAGAACAAGTGCCGAGACCGTTGGTGGTTTCTTCGCCCACCGTGGGTTCAAATGATCATGAGGCTGGTCCTAGTGGAACTGCACATGTACTCCCAGAAGAAACAGCTCCAATATTTGACCATTCTGACGACTCGGAATCGGAAACCGATCCGATTTATGACGAGGAACCAAATATTGCGACTTCAAATGCTATTGATCACACGGGTGATCAGAATATAACAAATTTGCAATCGGAAGTGAGTGTACCGGATACGGTCATGCCAAGAATGTTATCTTACCATCCGTCGGAGCAAATCATTGGTGACCTTCAAAGCGGCGTGAAAACCCGCGAACAAATAAACAAAGGGCTTACATATTTTTACTCCTCTGTAGCACCTTTACAAGAAGAGTTCTCATTAAAATGTTTTATCTCGCAGGAAGAGCCGAAAACGTACAAAGAAGCATTGACCGAAGAGAGTTGGGTAAATGCAATGCAAGAGGAGTTACAACAGTTTGAAAAGCTTGGAGTGTGGAGGTTGGTTGATCTCCCGGAAGATCAGAAGTTGATCAAGACCAAGTGGGTCTTCAAATGTAAGAGAGATGATAGAGGGGTTATAGTAAGGAACAAAGCAGTTGGTAGTCCAAGGATTTAGTCAGCAAGAAGGGATTGACTTTACTGAAGTATATGCTCCCGTTGCTCGACTTGAGGAAAACATAATCTTTTTGGCGTTCGCGTCATGGAAGGGGTTCAAGGTCTACCAACTGGATGTCAAATCTGCATTTCTCTACGGCAAGATTAAAGAAGAGGTGTGCGTCGGTCAACCACTGGGTTTTACCGATCCTGTACACAAGGACAAGGTGTATCTACTCGACAAGGCGTTATACGGATTACACCAGGCCCCGAGAGCCTGGTACGAGACGCTTTCCCAACATTTGCTGACCAACGGGTTCACCAGAGGGACTGTCGATAGTACCCTGTTCACTAAAGAGGTTGCAGGACATCTACTAATCGTACAAATATATGTTGATGATATAATTTTCGGATCAACAAACTATGAGTTGTGTAAGGAGTTTGAGAAGGTCATGAAGCAGAAGTTTGAAATGAGTTCAATGGGGGAGATGAAGTTCTTCCTCGGGCTTCAAGTTGAGCAACTGCCCGATGGAATCTTCATACACCAGAACAAGTATGTGAATGATGTGTTGGACAAATTCAATATGTCTGAATCATCTCCCATATCAACCCCCCTAGCTACGAATCATGGCATATGTCCGGATGAAAGTGGTGAGAAAGTGGATGAAACGCATCATTGGTCAATCATAGGATCGCTAATGTATCTAACAGCATCATGACCGGACATCATGTATCCAACCTGCCTCTCCGCCCGGTACCAGTTAAGTCCCAGAGCATCACACATGATGATAGTGAAGAGGATCTTACGGTATCTCAAAGGTTGCCCAAGCACGGGCTTGTGGTATCCCCGATCCGGTGACTTCTCTCTAACTCGATATTCTGACTCTACTTCGGGTGATGTAAGTTAAACGCTAAGTCCACAACTGCTGGTTGCCAGTTCTTCGGAACTTGGCAGTGTAAGAAACAGACCACAGTCACTCTCTCGACTTGTGAGGTCGAATACGTTTCGGCTTCCAGCTGTTGTTCCCAGATTCTCTGGATTCAACAGCAAATGAGGGATTATGGTCTGCAATTTTTAGACACACCAATTTTTATGGACAACGAGAGAGCCATTAATATCACTAAAAATTTGGTACAACACTAAAAAACAAAACATATTGAGATTTGACATCATTTTATTCGTGATTGCCACGAGAAAAAATTGATTCGAATTGATTATATTCACACCGATGATCAGAGAGCTGATTTTTACACTAAACCCTTTGATAAAACAAGATTTAATTATCTTTTATAATTCAACGGGTTAAAGAATTTGTTTTCTGGGAGGGTGGTAGAGTGTGTGGCCGAGGCGGACGGCGACCAGAAGTGATCTGCGTCTAGTTGTCATGTTTTCTTTACAGTTTCTTTCTGCTTTTGATAAAACCAAAAACACAAAAATATGTTTTTGATTTTAGGGGGAGAAAGTTTATAGAAAATACAAAAACATGATAAAATTTCATAAATACAAAAACATTGAAAAAGACAAAAAGAGGTTTGTGTAAAAAGAGGAAATGATAGTACATCAGTGGACTATCACAACATGCTAAAGAAATGGATAGTTGATGTGTGCGAGTGTGTATATAAATTTAAGTATATTTTAAGCCCTTTTTACACGTTAGTCAAGTTTTAAATTTATAAAACACGATATTTTAGTAACACCAAACACACATATGGGCAAGTGCACCCATCGTGAGCGTAGTATAGTGTTGGCAAGATACCGAGGTCGTCCAAGGACACAAGAGCTTTTAGTACCGGTTTATCCTCAACTTCTAATCAAATCAAAAGTTAGAAAAAGG
Organism: Helianthus tuberosus; assembly: GCA_030545235.1. Classification (NCBI taxonomy): domain Eukaryota; kingdom Viridiplantae; phylum Streptophyta; class Magnoliopsida; order Asterales; family Asteraceae; genus Helianthus; species Helianthus tuberosus. Next base: position 135,660,410 of record CM060385.1, on the reverse strand, counting down.
GTTTTTAAATAAGAAAAATAAAACTAACTAAAATGCTGAAAAATAAAATAAAAATAAAAACAGATAGACAAGATGAATCACTTGGCTCCGACTCGTGTTTAGTGTAACCTTTGATTATTTCCGCACTTTTCCACTTTTTAAGAGATTATCTTAGTTATTGCAGTAGGCCCCTCTTTTGAAGGTGACGTTACCCTCAACCCAGTAGTTTGAGTCAGCAAGGATACAATCCTAAAGGGTCGGATTATTGAAAGATAATTAATTAAGTTATTAATGCATATTATGGTAGGCCCCTCTTTTGAAGGTGACGTTACCCTCGGCTAAGTAGTCTGAGTCAGCAGGGATACAGTCCTAGGTAGCCGGGTTAAAGTATTAATAGTAGCTTACATATGAGGGGATCAAAGAGTTTGGACACCCGCCATCCAATACCTGTGGGTATTGAAGGAGATCCTACTAAATTTGACCCAGGTCCTTGCAGGATCTATACACTGAACAAGGCAAGACTCTTACCAAACTGTTCCCTTAACCCCCGACCAGGTAGCCAACATATCTCCATATAGACCGTGGAGATATGAATAGTGAAAATCTTTTATTTTATATAGACAGTAAAATAATGCCAAGACACCACGGACAAACGATAAGGAAGAATCACCGTCAACATAAGAAACTAGTTATTAAAGTCATTAATATATAACCAAATAAAAAGTGCGAAAAGATTAAAAATAAAAAGTATTACACTAGACACTTGTCTTCACCAAGTGATGTAAGAGGCTTAGGCAAACATGGCCTTTGATTGTCAAGAACTCTTATGATCAATCTTGGATCCCGAGACGACTCACACACTCTACGATGGACGATGGATGATGGTGGTGGATGATGGTGTTGTGATGGTGGTGGGTGAAGTGTGAGAGAGGTGGTGTGCCAAGGGATGGTTTGCAAATGAGCCAAGCACCCCTATTTATAGCCTGAACAGCAGCTCAGGCATGGCCCTGTGTCCATTGGGCACGGCCCCGTGTCCACCCTTCTTCTCTGTCTTCATTAATTGCAGTTTGTCTGCATTAGTTGACCACGCCCCCGTGTGCAGAAGCGTATCTGTACTATCAAGATTTCCCTAGATTCTGCGAATCTTAGAGTTGACCACGGCCCCGTGTCCGCTGAGCACGACCCCGTGGTGGTTGATGGAAGCTTCTACAGCTTTGTCTTTTCTGCTGACACTTGGGCACGCCCCCGTGCTCATTGAGCACGTGGCGTGTTCAGCCTTCTGTTCTCTTATTTTGCTTGGGAAGATGCTGTCGGGAGGCCGGGCATGCCACGTTTGTTCCTTTTCTTGTATTTATATTAGATTTAGCTGCCTTTTTGCTTCTTTTGTTCATTTGAGCTCATTTAATCCTGAAAATACAAAAGGAAGACAAAAACACACTTTTTCCAACATTAGTACTAAAAAAGGGTTAGTTTTATGCCACAATTGATGTAATTTATATGTTGCATTTTGTGCACATCAATAGTCAAAATGTTTTTTAAATGAGTCTCACTAATGATGTGCCAGTAGACTTCACACGATTAGTAGATTGAGTTCGAGATATAAACATAACGAATAACTGCTTATCCTCGTGGGGAACATCTCTCGGATATATGGGTAACCCCCGAAATCTTGTTTGAGAGATTGCCTGATTCTGAGATACTAGGTCTTTATACTGTTTGATATCTGGGGCATTATATCTGGTCTTCTGATATTTTGGAAGCAATGGCTTAGACCTCGTATAATACTTTACGCGCTTTTAAAGCTCACCCTCTGCATAAAAATTGATAAAATATCGAAAGATATGAATCAATTGCAGTTGAAGAAAAGATTCTCTAAAGGGAACACACCTAAAGTCGAGCCTTCATCTCTTTGACTGAACTGTAGTTCATACCTGAGCTCTCAAGGTCTCGCACTAACCCGAATACAGATTGGTATACTCACCTGTGAGACTGAATCTAGGGAATTTTGATACGGGAGTATATTCTGAGGTGGGACACGCGAATAAGTTAAGTCCTTAAAACACTAATTCGTATCTTGAATCAATTGAAACTTGTGTAGAAGTTTAAGTGGACAACAATACTGACAATCAGAAGTGAATTTGTTTAAGACTTAAAGTTAAATCAAGATCAAGGGTGTTAGTGATAAGTCTCAAAAACTGATATGATCCTCTTACACAAACTCACAAAAAGATGTTTGTATATAAACTATTTCCCAAAATCTAAAAAAAAGATTTTTTGTATGTTTAGCTAAAATGTTGAAAAATTCAAAAAGATTTCCCAAAATCTAAAAAAAATATTTTCTGTTTGTTTAGCTAAAAGGTTGAAAAATTCAAAAAGATTTGTCATTTCATCTTATTTTCGACAACAGGCGTTGGGGATCTGATGATCAAAATCCAACAGCGCTAAACAAGTTGGATAATTTGGGTTGGATAAGAAAAGTTTTGAGAAAAGTGTTGGTAATTGCTCAAAATGTTTAAAAGTTCATTAATTTGAACTTAAAATGTTTCAAAATTGTCAGCGAGATCATAATTTGGTCAGCCAAAGTCATTAATTTGGATTTGGCAGACTGACGGGTAGTCCGTAGGACAACCCTTAAGTGGTATAAATGATAATAAAATCCTACATTTAATCGGGTAGTTGTCTAGAATTAGATAACTACAGTTGTTTGTGTTTCAGGTACAAACGGGAGCTTAAAATGGAAGGAACACAGAGAATAAATGAAAAAATCAATTTTTGGAATTGAAGAATTAAGAGGGTAGAATGATAGAGGACGAAATTACGAGAACGTAGGCGAAAACGGTGAAGAAAACGGAGTTGAAACGAAAAAGTTATGTTGAAAACAAGTTTTCATGTTGAAGCCTGCCGTAAGCTACGTCAAGGGCCGTAGCTTACGGCGCCGACTGGCACTTTTTGTCACCGTATGACAGTTTAAAGCCACCGTAAGCCATTCCAAGCCACCGTAAGCTACGGTGGCCACCGTAGCTTACGGCGCTGACCTGCGTAAATGTGTAACTTCCACCTTTTAATACGGATTTATGATGTCTTTTCATGTCTAATTATTCCCATTCGGTTACACACAGTTCTAGGGGCGATTTCTAGTGTTCTTTGGTGCTTGAAGACAATATCCAATCATTCCCAACCGTTTTGGAGCACTTCTTGGGCGATTTTGGTTTGTTTTTCTTGGTTCTAAACAATCTCTAAACAATTTGTTGGTGTTTTTTATTCACATGAACATTAAGACTTGTTTGATTATGATGATCCGAGCTATGAGTGGCTAAACTCTTTATGATCATCCTGGATTGAAGGTTTGCTTGAGACATTTCATGTTTTGATCTTTATTTCTAGAATAATAGACTTGCATCTTCTGTTTGTTTATTATGATGTGTTGATATTTGTTCGTAAATAGTTGATTTATGCTTTGATCATAACTCAAACCATACGTTCTTGGTGCCGTTGGCAATCGAGATATCATGGGAGGGATTAGGATTGGGTATTGATTGGTTGGTCATCGGGTAACAACCTCGCGTTCTAGGAATCCGAGTACTTAGTTCCCTTTCACCTCGAACACGTAACTACACATGAACCATGTCTATGTGGTTCTTTCTAGTTGGATTAAAACATGAATGTCAATTGAAACCAAAAATCTAGGATGGTCATTTGTCTCTAATTTGTTTACAACCAACACTTACATTTTGCAATTAAAATAGTAATCTTAGTTTTAAAATCAAATCAATCAAACCAACTCTTGAAATTTACTTTCATTGCAATTAGTTTAATTCTAGTTAATTTAGATAAATCTTGAAATAACACATATTCCACAAACTCCCTATGTTCGATACCCACTTGCCACTAATTATTTAGTAGTAATTGGATTAAATTTGATTGTGACCACGACTTCACATCAAATTTTGGCGTCGTTGCCGGGGAGTAGTGCGCAACGTGTGTTATTTTTGATCTTCTTAGGTTTGTTATTTTTCTGGTTTACATTGGGTGTGTTAGTGTGCAGGTATTTACAGGTGCATGCGTACTAGAAGCTCTCACAAGCTATCACCATTGGCATTTGATCCAGAAATTGAGCGGACTTTGAGAGGAAACAAAATCTTGCTAAGGGAAAACAGAATCAGCGGTTCACCAACAACACCAACTACACCGATTACACTGATTAGATACATGGATCCACCACTACCCACTACAGGTGAAGTTGTACCACCCTTCATACCATCATCAGCTCAACCTTCACCAAATACTACCATGCCTAACACCACTACCGACCCTACTCCACCTCATGATGTTACACTAACCAACACTACACAACCTATTACCACCCAAGATGAACCTACACTTACCTTTAACCCTTCTACTACAATTCCACCATTCTCTCATTTCTTCCCAGCTTCAGGTCAATCATCTTCAACCTATACAATATCACAAGGTTCAACTGTCGTTCATGCTACTTCCACATTTAGACCGCCAAACCAGTCGGGTTTTCAATACTCATCTTTTCCATTTGAGCAATCTTCGGGTATAGGAGGAGATGGGTATGATGAAGGGTATGAAGATTTTGAGGGTTATGAGGAAGAAGGATATGCATATGGGGGTGATGGAGATCGAGGGGAGCTTACTTATGTGCAAGGTCAAACGCAAAGAATACCAAGTGTTGGTGGGATTTCTCAACAACAAATTATACCACAACATATTCGGCCAAGGCCACAAGGGCCACAATTGCAACGTCCTACACCGTTATAACAAGTTCGCAAAATGTACAACATCAATTCCAAAGGCCAATTCAACAACAACTGATTCAAAATCAATTTCAACCACCATTTGCACCACAAGGGCCTATGCAAAGACCAATGGGTCCTATTCGTCCAAGAGTTCGTTTGGGTGTACCAAGAAGACATCTTAGAGAACATGCAAGAGGTATAGAAGCGCATTTTAGACCGGTAATCACTCATAATCCTTCACCGGTAGTTATTCCTCACAATGATCAAGGGAGAACATTTGAAGTGAGAACCAATTCATAACAAAGCTTGCCAAAATATAAGGGTCTAGCAACGGAGGAGCCTTATTTTCATTTGGAGGCTTATGACTCGATTTGCAATACTCTTGGGAGTCAAGGATTTTCGGCCGATGATGTCAAATTGGTACTATTCCAATTCTCTTTGGAAGACAAGGCGAAAAAGTGGTTCTACACATCACCTTCGGCATCTATCTATACATGGGCGGAGATGCAACAAATTTTCTTAGATGAATTTTACACCGCTCAAAAGACAAATGATGCTAGGAAAGGGTTAAGAAGTTTTCAACAACAACAAGGTGAAATGTTCCATGAGGCCTTTGAACGTTTTAATATGATGATAAAGAATTGTCCTCATCATGGGATAGAGCTTTGGGAATTGATGAATGCTTTCCATGAGGGGTTAAGTGCCGAAGATGCTCGTGATTTAATGTCTATTACCAATGGCACTTTTGGTACAAACTACGAGCATGACGATTGGGAGTTTTTGGAGCAAATGGCAATCACATCAAAAAGAAAAGCTCAAGCATCAAGGAGAGCACGACCGGCCATTACCCGAACTCAAGTGCACGCGGTAGACGATGGTAATGTTCAAACTTCTAATCAAATTTATGATGTTTGTGCAATTTGTAATGAGATAGGGCATGCGGCTGAAAATTACCAAGGAGTGGAAGGGCAATATGAGGAGGTGAATGCTTTGCAAGGGCAAGGAGGGGGTGGTAGAAATTACAACATGAATTCCAATACTTACCACCCCGGTTTACGAAATCACCCGAACTTTAGATACGGGAATCCGTCAAATCAAGTCAACCTGAACTTCCAAGGAAACTAAGGATTTCAAAGGCAATATCAAACGAGTCAAGTGCATGGTGGGTTTTTGGGTCAAGGCTCTTCGGGTGGAAATGAGGTCATGGAGATGTTGAAAGCGATGCAAATTGAGATGCAACGAAGGAATCAACTTGATGATGCTCGCATTCAAAAAGACGAAATCCGTGATAAAGCAATTCAGTCGTTGACTACTCAAATGAGTCAACTTGCGAGTGATGTGGCGATATTGAAGAAAGCAAAAGGCCAACTACAAAGTGACACGGTGTCAAATCCCAAGAACATAAAAAGTGTTAATATCAATGTGGTAAGCACCGTTCCTAATAATGAAACATTTCTTACTATGCCGAGGTTGAAACGGACAAGGAGCATGGAGCACCACTTGTGCCGATCCGAGTGGGAAAATTAAAAATTCCCCATGCATTATTGGATTATGGGGCGAGTATGAGTGTGCTACCAGGAGACTTATATGATATGTATGATTTTGGTCCGCTTCAAGATGCAGACACCGTGGTGAGTTTGGCGGATGAAAGTTGGAGGCGTCCACGGGGAATAGTTAAGAATGTTATGATTCGGTTGGGAGAATTCGAATACCCGATGGATTTTCTGGTCCTAGATTATGCCCCTACCAAATTGGCATCACAACAAAGGGTAATTTTAGGTCGACCGTTTCTTTATACGGCGAGTGCTCAAATCAACTGTAGAGACGAGATCATTACTATGACCGAAGAGAACCGTAAGTTGTACTTTGATGTTCATACTAGGGAGATTAGTTATGAATCTATTGAAGAGAAGAGTAGAGAGTCTAGTGACCATCTGAAAAGTGTGCATCAAAGAATAAAAACAAACAAACCACCGGGGTGTGAAAAGAAGTATGAGGGTTCGAGCAGGTATGTAGTTGACTATCCGCCGAATGGACATTTGATGGATGCATTTCAACCAATGACAAGCTACAGTGGGGGAGGTGATAGGAACCGATTCTTTGAGCCACCATAAATGGGGGTGGCATGGTCTGGCTGAAGACTCAAAACTTAGCGCTCCTCGGGAGGCAACCCGAGGTTTTTCACTGATCTTGTTATTTCTTTAGTTTTCTATGTTTCAGGGCCATGGCAACACTCAAGTGTGGGGAAGATGTGCGGATATTTGTGTGAAGGTGGTGATAGGAAATTGGATCATTTACAATATCTGTTGTGTCAAACTTCACCAGGTCAATGTACTTTTTCCTTAGACTTGTCATGTTCTTTAGCTTTGAAATATTGTTAGTTTATTAGTTTGCTTTTGTTTATAAAAAATAAAAAAAAACAAAGTTGATGTTTTTGTTGTTTAAGCGATCTTCCCTTCAAAACCATACATTGGGGACAATGTATCCCAAGTGTGGGGATGAGGGGAAATTTTGAAAAATTTCTGAAAATTGTAAATTTTTAAAAATCAAGTGACAATGGTCCGAATTGAACATTTAAATACAAACCGCATGATACACCGGCATCCCATATTCCCTTGTTCTTTCTTGGTGAGAGTTGAGCCATCTCTTTGAATTTATTAGAAATATTTTTCTTTGATGAGAGTGGCAATGGGTAGGGGTACATTAGAACTTGTGCTTAGATGCGGTTTGAGGCCTTAGGTTTGCATGAATGTGAAAATGATAAGGGTATTTAGGTAGCCTCGTCATGATGAGTGCGAGTGTGGGATTTGGGGGGTTGGACCTCATAAATTATATATATGAGCATGGTAGTGAGATGGGCGGGGGTTTGGACTTTAGTAGCCCATTTGAGCTTTGAGCCGATCTTTTGTTAACCCGTGCCTACTTTCTCTTAAAAAATTAACCCGTATTTCACCCGGTCTATTAGTATAATCATCTTGTTCTAGTATGCTTGTTTGTTATGTTTGTTAAATCGAAAGAAAAAAAAAAGAAAAAAAGTGATATGAAAAAAAAAAGAAAAAAAAAGAAAAAAAAAGAGAAAAAGAGATTGATGTATTGTATATAGATGTTATGTTTAGATAGAAATAAAAGACCGGGTCGAATCATTAACTACTACATATATTTCCATTTCCTACCCGTATGCCTAGCCGTGTTACAACCTTTAAGTCCCTATGATTCGCATGCATGTTTAGCAAATTCTTTAGGCGAAGGACCAATTTGAGTACAAGCATATTATTGTTCAACTACCCATTTACCTTAAGTGTGTTCTAGCTCATTTTTGCTAGTATTATTTGTCACTGAGAGGAGAGTTATTGTGAGGGGTGTGTTATGCGCAGTTTTAAGAAAGAATTAGTAAATGAGGACATTTGTTTGCTTGGTTAGTGCTTGATCGCTTGAATAAATTGTGTTTTATTGAATGGGTTGCTTGGGGAAAGCAACGGTTAAGTGTGGGGATGTGACGGGTAGTCCGTAGGATAACCCTTAAGTGGTATAAATGATAATAAAATCCTACATTTAATCGGGTAGTTGTCTAGAATTAGATAACTACGGTTGTTTGTGTTTCAGGTACAAACGGGAGCTTAAAATGGAAGGAACACAGAGAATAAATGAAAAAATCAATTTTTGGAATTGAAGAATTAAGAGGATAGCATGATAGAGGACGAAATTACAAGAACGTAGGCGAAAACGATGAAGAAAACAGAGTTGAAACGAAAAAGTTATGATGAAAACAAGTTTTCATGTTGAAGCCTGCCGTAAGCTACGTCAAGGGCCGTAGCTTACGGCGCCGACTGGCACTTTTTGTCACCATATGACAGTTTAAAGCCACCGTAAGCCATTCCAAGCCACCGTAAGCTACGGTTTACGGTGGCCACCGTAGCTTACGGCGCTGACCTGCGTAAATGTGTAACTTCCACCTTTTAATGCGGATTTATGATGTCTTTTCATGTCTAATCATTCCCATTCGGTTACACACAGTTCTAGGGGTGATTTCTAGTGTTCTTTGGTGCTTGAAGACATTATCCAATTATTCCCAACCGTTTTGGAGCACTTCTTGGGCGATTTTGGCTTGTTTTTCTTGGTTCTAAACAATTTGTTGGTGTTTTTGATTCACATGAACATTAAGACTTGTTTGATTATGATGATCCGAGCTATGAGTGGCTAAACTCTTTATGATCATCCTGGATTGAAGGTTTGCTTGAGACATTTCATGTTTTGATCTTTATTTCTAGAATAATAGACTTGCATCTTCTGTTTGTTTATTATGATGTGTTGATATTTGTTCATAAATAGTTGATTTATGCTTTGATCATAACTCAAACCATACGTTCTTGGTGCCGTTGGCAATCGAGATATCATGGGAGGGATTAGGATTGGGTATTGATTGGTTGGTCATCGGGTAACAACCTAGCGTTCTAGGAATCCGAGTACTTAGTTCCCTTTCACCACGAACACGTAACTACACATGAACCATGTCTATGTGGTTCTTTCTAGTTGGATTAAAACATGAATGTCAATTGAAACCAGAAATCTAGGATGGTCATTTGTCTCTAATTTGTTTACAACCAACACTTACATTTTGCAATTAAAATAGTAATCTTAGTTTTAAAATCAAATCAATCAAACCAACTCTTGAAATTTACTTTCATTGCAATTAGTTTAATTCTAGTTAATTTAGATAAATCTTGAAATAACACATATTCGACAAACTCCATGTGTTCGATACCCACTTGCCACTAACTATTTAGTAGTAATTGGATTAAATTTGATTGTGACCACGACATCACGTCACAGGCTAAATAGTTTACCAGGGTCATTAAATTGGACTTGGTTAACTGAGTGTGTTGGTAAAAAGTTAAAAATTCAAAAATTTAAAAAAAATAAAAATCTCACACGAGGTGCCAACCTGTGCGAGCTGGCCAAACCGTTTCAAATATTGGCCAAACCGCATGAACACCCCAAACCGCTTCAACTTTCAACTCGTGCGACCTGGCATCCTCTATATAAAGGAGAGCCCAGATCGCGTAAACTGTTTCAGTTTCACACAACATTACACACATATCCTTCAAAGCGATTTGAGAGATTTCGTCGTCTTTCAAGCTTTAATCTTGTGATCTTGTGTTTGGATTCCTTGTATCAGTTGATTCGCACAGTTTATATCATGGGAAAGGTACAGATTGTTGGTTAAATTGAACTAAATCACATGAACTCGTATGAACACGAATGAACAAATTGTTTGAACTTAGATCTAGGCTTATATAGTGGATTAAATTGAACAAAAATCATATCAACATGCTCGGATTTTATTGTAGAACATATCTAGGGTATTAATTTCATAATAGAAACAAGTTTTGAAAACCTGCAAATTCACTGTTCATATATGTGTGTTCAAACGAGGTGAACCAAGTCCACACGATGTGGCTGATATCATGATTCAGACCGCACGAGATGCCCATACTATGTGAATGTTCCAGACCATTTGGGATTAGCCAACTCATTTGGGTTCCACACCGTTTGAGATTATTCAATTCGTTTAGATTCCAGGTCGTTTGGGTTGGTCAGTTCATTTGACCACCAGAGCGTATGTGTTGGTCAGATTGCTTATACACCAGATCGTTTGAAAAGTCTAATCATTTTGGCACGAGTTCGCATGAACTGGCCACATCGCATGAGGCCAGATCATGTGAATGTTAGTTTTGTCTTGAAACTTGTGCAAATTGTTTAACTAGTTTATTTCTGTTTGTCTTTCAGGCATCGAACGTGTTGTTTGAACCATCGCACAATACTTGCTGTGTTTACGATGAAACACTACCAAAGATGGGTGTGTTTAAGGAGATTTTTCCATTCATGAGGCGTTTACCAATTCAAAAAGCTTTAACGGATCAGCACAAAGTATTCAAATCTCATGTTGATCATTTTTGGAAGAATGCTAGTTATGATGAAGTGAATGATGTTATTAATTCAAGTGTTCGTATAGATAATGAAGATAAAGAAATCATAATCACATAACAGCTTGTACGAGAAGTATTAGAGTTTCCAGATGACGATAATTCGCCAACTGGGTTTCCGGAAAGGATGGTCAAAGGATGTATGCTTAGAATGGGTTATAACGGCCCGTTGACTAAAGCTAATTATTTGAAAGCCTGTTTTATGAAACCGTATAAATTCTTTATTCACTCAGTGATTCAAGTGTTAAGTCACATGAAAGGTGGATACGATGTTATGAAAGACTATCAAATGTGTATGGTGACGGCGTTGGTACTAAACAAGAATACAACTTTTCTAGAATTGTTTTTCATTACATGAAAGATAATATTACTTCTGGTAGTCGAAGTTGGGTGTATCCAAGGTTTGTGCAGATGATATTGGATCATGCATTTCCAAATCTAAAGAAAGATGAACAAAATGATCTAATGCAGTTGCATCACATGGATAATGAAACGTTAATCCGATTATCCAAGTATACAAAGAATTGGCCTGAACCGAAGAAGACAGAGTTTTTCGGGTTCATCAAAAGTGTTAAGTATGAGGATCCAGATCCAGTAAATCATTTAAAGTGGAGGAATGATGCTGAAATGCAAGATCAGAGTGCAATTGATGAATTAAAGAAGTTAGAAGATTTCTATGAAACTCGGAATGATTGGTATACAAAAGCAGAAACAAAAAAGAAGAAAAAAGGTGGAAAGAGAAATCCTACACCGAAAGTCCAAGCTGAAGAAGGATCATCTTCTCAACCACAGAAGAAACGTAAAAAGAAAGCGGTTGAAACATTGCTGGTTGATGAACCAGAAGTAGATGAGACAGAAGCTAATGTTGAAAAAGATCAAGAAGCGTTGACTCCTGAAACTGAGAAGTTGTTAAAAGATATAGATGATACTGTAGAAGCTGAGAAATCAGCTAGTAAGATAGTAGTTGATGATGAAGATGAGAGTTCATCTAGTTCAGAAGTTGATACGGATGCTGAAGCTGAACGTTGGATCAGAGAAAACTATGATCCAAAAGATAGAGAGAAACAAAAGAAGAGAAAGAGGAGTTCGGATGATGACGATGAAACATATGTTCCACAAGAGAATGTTCAGGTTGAAAAATCACCATATTCAGGAGGAAGAAAGAAATCAACATCAAGAAAACGTGTCGAAACTCCAGCAGCGCGAAAGTTAAAATTCAAGCTGAAAATAAATCCACCACCAGAACCACAAACTAAACCACCATCACCACCACAAAATCAACCAATATCACCACCATCACAACAACCATCACCTGATCCTTTAAAATCACCACAATCACCACCACAACATCATATTTCATTACCCATTCATGAACAACCACCAATAACTTCACCACATGTCCAACAAACACCACCAACCACACAACCACCAGTTCATACTACTCCTGGATCGTCTGGTTTTGAAAATTTTCCACATATTCCAGAGGGTACAGTTCTTGAAGAGCTTGATGATTTTAGCTTTGTGAATGATGATCTTGTGAAGAAGTTGCAAAAGAAGGTGAATGAGGTGTTAAGTGAGAAAAAGAAGTTAGAGGAATGTGTCAAGTCTGTTGAATCTGAGAATTCATCTTTGTTGAAAAAGATTGAAGCTGATCAAGTCGACATAGACATTCTGAAAGTTCGAATAGCTGACTTGGAAGAAGAAAAGTCTCGAAGGGATGAGCAGAATGAGTACTTCAAGTTGAAAAATCAAGAGTTAGAAGCCAAGAATGCTAAAAAGGAACATGAAGAGTATATGTTAAAGAAAGTGTTGGAAGATTTGATTGGTAAGCCGATTGAGCAAAGGTTTGAAGAGATAGAACTTGCGGAAGTAAGAGCAAGACGTGAAGCTGAAATGGAAGCTGGAATGAAAGATAAGGGCAAGGGTGTTCTAATTGAAGATGATGTTCAAGTGACTGAAAGGGAAATTGTTCTGACTGAGCCGAAATCCCCGACAAAAGTTCCAGAATCTTCTATTCCAGCTCCTTGTCCATTAACTTCAGTATCTGGTATGATTAAGATCGAAGATGATGAAGAAGACGAAAATGATAATCTGAAAGATGATGCAGATGAAGTATATTCTATTCATAGCGATAATGATGATGATGGAAATGATGATGTTGATCAAGGTAATTCTGGGATAAAAATAACTGAAGCGTCACAAGAAGAGAATATTGACGAGTGTCTTCAAGACGATGCAAACGAAGAACCAGAAAATGCAGGAGGAGAGGGGGAGCATGGTGATGCTGAAAATGTTGATGAGATTGTTGATCAGGGTGCAGGTTTGATTCTACGTCTTGAACATGATGCAGAGGAAGGTGAGTTCTTGCATACTTACACTAGAGTTGAGATCATTAAGATGATAGATGTTGAAGAAGGTGAGTTTAACTTCGATTTTGAAGAGGAGTTGAACGAATTTGATATCAATCATCAACCTGCATATCAGTACAAGTATGTTGAAGAAGCTGATAATTATGATAAAGTGGAAGTAGAAGACTGGAGCGACGATGATCAGTCTGAGAATGTTGATTCTGATACTTCTAGTTTTCCAACTCTCGCTGAGTTATTCAGTCAAGCAAATGATGATGAATTGAGAAGAAAAGTTGCTGAAAGTGTTAAGAGTAAGAGTTTTAGAGAAATGTCTAAAGAAGAACAACGTGAAGAACGAAAGAAGTGGTTCAGGAAGGCTACGAAAAGAAAATACAAAAGACCACTACAGTATTACAGAAGGGATAGAGATGTTTCTCTGGGTGATATCATAAGCTGGGGGTACTTGCCACAAGTCAACGCTTATGCTATTAGAAGAGAATTTGGTGTTCAATATTTCCATTATATTCAAGATATAATGTCTCTACCTTGGTGGGATGTTGAAGAGTTGTCCCAAGTCAGAACATTATCATATCCAGTCAGAGTTCATGATATGCCAACGTGCGGCTTGATGAAATTTGAAGTCTTCAGAGAATTTCGACACTGGAAGCCACATTATCCTAAGAAAGTCAAGAGGAATGATCCTGTTACAGATATTGTGGAAACAATTCTGAAGATCAAGAAGCCCAGGGTTATGAAGAATATTCCATTGCCAAAGATGGAACAAAATTTTCATGAAGGGTTTGTATGCTGGGTTTATAGTTACATGACGACCGAAGCAGTAATTGTGTATAGAGTTGGGAATGAACTCAGAAATATTCACCTGCACGATCCGATGTGGATAGTAAATTGTTCTGCAAAGGATATTGAATGTCTGTTTGTGAACAAGATTGGATATAAGGCAGAAGATAGAAAACAAGCTCTGCAGTTTCAGAAGGTAGCTACAGTATGTTTTCAGAAGGGTATAAATTCTGAAAATATGTGGTTAACAAGTTGGAGAGAGATTGAAAGAGAAGAGTTTCTGAAAGCAGAGAAGAGGAGAGAAGAACGTGAAGAAAAAGACGGGATCGCTAGAGCTACATGGAGGAAAAAGCTAGCTGAGGAAGAAAAGAGAGCTGCCAAAGAAAAGGAACAGCTCAGGAAAGCGTTATTGAAAAAGCCGAAGCAAAGGCAAGAATTTTTCAAGTCTGTGTGAAGAATGTTTTGAAGACCGGCTGACTGAAGACTGCGGCAATATCCAAGGGGGAGTTTGTTGATGCATAATGTCTATCGCCTGCGTCATCAGTCTATGTCGTGTCATTTGTATGTAATAGGCTAGTTTTGTGGTTTAAAATGTTAAAGTTATGTGTTTTGACAGATCGCACGACCTGGTAGGTCAGGTCGCACGAGGTGGACTTCTCAGCTCGTGCGGTCTGGAGTTGTCAGATCATGCAGTCTGGTAGGTCTATATATAGACCAGTAGTGTTCTTCATTTGTAACTTTCTGGAGAATTGTGTACCGAACTGCTGTCTGATTCTCTCTGTACCAAAACGTATTATGTCAATGAAGAACATGTTTTAAGTGACTTTCTACTCTTCTACTCTTGTTCTAACACTGATGCAAGGTTTCTAGTCTGATTCCGCCTTTTTAGAAACTAGATCTGACTCTGATTGACTCGTTTGGACGAATCATCGATCCTACAGTTGTAGTACAAATCGAAAATTGAAAGTGTTATCGACCAATTGGTAAAAGTTAAGGTTATTTAAATCTAATATGCCTAAAAAAACTATAGTGAAAAGCGAGTAATAAAACTTGAGTAAAAAACTTGAATAAAAACTTAGTAAATAAGGGGTTAAAAGTCTTATTGATATAAAACTTTGAAGTTAAAAATGTGTAAATATGAAATTTATAAGGAGAAAAATGTTCGAATAGTTCATGTGGTTTGCTCCATTTTCATTTATAATTCCTACACTTCTAAAATTACAGCTCAATCGTTCTAATAGCCCCTGAAGCGGATGGAGTTTAGCTTTTGGTGTTAAGTGGGTGTGAAATGACCAAAATACCCATACTGTTAAATTAATACCTAAAAAGTTAATATAAATAATTCATGTAGTGCCCACATTTTTATTAAAATCTGCACCCATCCTCCACCCTCCACGCTGATCATCTTCCTTAAGCTACCATTGCAGAAGAAAAGGCTGCATTGGTCGTCGGAATAACATGTGGCGGCGGTTTTCACATCGGAGAAGAAAGGGATGGGGCGTGGTTTAAGTTTTATTGTATTTAAATAAAAAATGCGGAGTCCACTTGAATTATTAATTAATAAAAGTTATAAATCTGATTTAATTTATTTTGTTTAATATTTAGGTATTTTAGTATTTCACACCCACTTAACAACAAAAACTAACCCACATCCACGCTAGGGACTATCCGAGAATGAATGTGCCAAAGTTGGGGACTATAGCTGTAATTTTAGAAGTGTAAGGACTATAAGTGAAAATGGAAAACCACTGGGACTATTCAGAAAATTTTCTTTTTTAAGTTTAGGAATGATAGGGGTAGAATAGTTATGTTAATGAAAATGGTAAATATAATATTTTAGTTATTTATTAAGGGATATATGATACTTTAAAGTTTGGATTGGGTATGTAGAATATTTTATAAATTTCTAGAAGTATATATGAAATTCACTCAATCAAGCAATCATAAAACCTTCTGACTACAAAAAGTGTGTAGTTGTACATGTAACAACCATGATCGACAATCAAATTCGAACATTAGATCTCCGCGAATTGAAAGTCATATTGACCCTAAGTCGGAGAACTAGGAGAAAGAAGCTCAAAAAAGTTGGGATAGTAGCATGGCACTCAATCAAGCAATCATAAAACCTTAATCCAACCCCCAACAAATGTGACGACAAAAAGTGTGTAGTTGTACATGTAACAACCATGATCGACAATCAAATTCGAACATTAGATCTCCGCGAATTGAAAGTCATATTGACCCTAAGTCGGAGAACTAGGAGAAAGAAGCTCAAAAAAGTTGGGATAGTAGCATGGCGAGTCCAAAAGGAAAGACTTCCAATAAGGGTAGCATTGTCGAGAAGGGGTATTACGGTCCAAAATTTGGAACGTGTAATATGTGGGGTGCACAGTGAAACTTGTGATCATTTATTTGTCTCCTGTGAATTAGCCCAAATAGTTTGGCAGCTTGTGTATCAATGGTGTAAAGCACAGCCTTTCATGGCATTTGGCATCAAGGATATTCTTGAAGATCATAAATTGTACCATGGTACAGTGAAGCGAAAAAAGGTGTTTCATGCAGTCTGCTTGGTAACAATCTGGAGCCTTTGGAACATGCGGAACGAGATAGTTTTTTCGGGGAGGAGAAAGACGGTAACAAACCTATTGGAAGAAATCAAGGCGAAAAGTTTTTTGTGGGTCAAGAACCGAGCAAAGGCGGCGGCATTAACATGGGAACAATGGAGTCGTTTCGATGTCTTTTAGTATGATTGTTGTGTAACAAGTAATGTTTCTGTTTCATTTGGTTGTATGTATTTGGTCTGGTGTGTGTAAGATTGGTGCTAGCCGCTAGCTAGATTAATAATAAAATTTCTTTTGCTGGTCGTTCAAAAAAAAGGAGAAAGAAGCTCAACTCTTAGGTTCTCTTTGTTTTTTGGCCAGAAGTACTTCTGGCCACTTATGTCTGCGCCGCGCAGACGCGGGCAGACGTTTGGATGCTGCAGATTGTTTGTTTTCTCGCAGACCTTTCATTAAAAAAGGTCTGCGAGACCTCTTCACCAAGCAGACATGTTCCATCATCTTCCAACCTCTTCCAACCTCTTCTCCTCTTCTCCCTCTTCTCCCTCTGCCACCACCACCTCCGACACTCCTCCGCCGCCGCCACCTCCTCTGCCACCACCACCTCCACCTCCGACACTCCTCCGCCGCCACCACCTCCTGTGCCACCACCACCTCCACCTCCGCCACCCATCTCTCTCTCTCTCTTCAGCACAAATCAACTCCCAACAAGTCAAAACCCACCACAGAATCAAGAGAGAGAGGGAGCGGCAGGAGAGAGGGAAAGAAGAGAGAGATCTGTGATGGCGGTGGTGCTATGGCGGTGGTGGAACCCCCAAATCGAACGACGGCAGATGGTGGGTTTTGATGTTCTTCATCTTCAAACAAACCCCCAAATCGAAGATCATCCAAAAACCCTAAATCGAACCCCAAATCGGAGATCGAGGGAGCGGTGGGTGGTTGTGGTGGTAGATGAAGGCAGATGAGAGAGAGGCCGAGGAGAGAGAGACGGTGGTGGCGGTGGTTGTGGTTGTGGTTGTTCTTGGCAGTAGATGAGGCTGAGGAGAGAGAGGCCGAGGAGAGAGAAACGGTGGTGGCGGTGGTGTAGTGGTGACGGTGGTGTAGTGGTGACGGTGGTGGTGGGTTTGCGGTGGTGCTTGGTGGTGGTGATGAAGGCAGATCTGTGGAGGGTGTGTGTGAGAAGAGGAGGGTGTGTGTGAGAAGTGGTTTATATATAATAAAAAAACAAACCCTCTTCTCCTTGCAGATTGCAGACCTTTGGTCCACCTCTTCTCCTGCAGATGCCTGCAGATGTGGTCCGCAGACTGCAGACATTTTGCATGTGAAAAAACAAACACCACCTTAGTTTTTTGTCTTTTGAAGTCATTTAGGATGGAAGGGGTGGTCAAACACATGGGGAATGGTAAACTCTTTACCAAACCAATCAACACATGGTATGTCAACTTCCATCTTCAGTACTCATTTTGCACTAAAAAATTAGGAGTGCTCCACCAAACAATTTTTTCTTAAAAAAATAAATAAATGTGTGATTGGTTAAAAGAAAGTGGGGCTCACCATTAACTCCCCCTTATCTCTCCTCTTCGCCACTCGGTGACTACTCACCATTCCAAACAGTTACCGAATGCCTAAAGGGTGCCGGCAGCGGTATGCCTGCGCGGCAAACCCAACTGACCGAACACTTCACCGAAGCGCCCCTACCACCCTTTTGAGGGGTCAGTCTGAACAACAAAACATCAAGTCAGAACTAAGTGTTCACATGTAAAAACATAATATGAAACAACGTTCGTTCAGATATGAAATAACACTGGAAAACAAACGAACATTTGTTCACATGTAAACTAATGTTGATCAAATGTATACATTCATATGTGATGAAATTCTTATTATTAAAAAATGTTTTGTGTGCCAAATTCCTATATATGGTCTCAGTTTCGATTTGTTTATCACAGGGCCGGTCCGAAGGGTGTGCGGGATGGGTGACGGCTCGGGTCCAAACCCATCGGGGGCCCAATTTTTTTTTTTTGTATTAGTTTTACACTGTAAAATTAGAATATATACGTAATGAATAAAAAAATACCATGTTGGACCATTTGGTTTGGTGGCTTGAAAGTCGCTTTAATAATAAGAAGACATGGGTTTTACTCTCGGCGTCCTTTGTTTTGTTTTGTTTTTTTTTTGTTTCTTATCTATCTATCTATTAAATGCAAATGGCATTAATTATCTAATTTTATCAAGTTGCATTAATGATTGGTGTTGATTCAAATGACATTAATTCATTTTCATATATTTAAATTTATATATATATATATATATATATATATATATATATATATATATATTTTCTTTTTAAAAATTTATTTTGAAGGGGCTCATATTTTCTGTTCACACAGGCCACTTTATGATATAATATATATTTTTTTTTAGTTTGAATCCTTTATTTACAAAATGATAATTTGTTGTATTATTGTAATCATGATATGGCGCTTTTTTATGTTGTGGGGTTTTGATACCATGTGAAGTGTTACAAAGTCTTCTTGGCTTTCAATGTGATTCACATTTAGTTTTTTTAATTAGAGATATTTTTTTAAACACGTTTTTCATATTGATATATCTCTTAGCATATCAAAACAAATTATAATAAATAATACTAAATAACAACCTTGTTATTTTATGTATTTTTTTAAATTTTAACAATTTATTCTTTATCATCTATTTTATGTATTTTTAAAATTTTAACAATTTATTCTTTATCATCTTATACTTTTAACATAACTTCTAATTACTTTAGTATAAACTTAATCACACCCTTATACTTTGAATAATTTGTGTTTGTTAACTATATCGATTGCTAGTACCGTACAAGTAACGAAACGAACTGAACAGATACCGACCGAACAACGTCAGTACGAGTTTGGTACTCATATAGATATTCGTTTTTTTATTGTCGACTGATTGTTTTTTTTTTTTTTCGTTTTTTTTTTATTTATCTTTCAGTTGTTATAGAGAGTGCAGGAAACGAAACGAATTGAATCGATACCAATATAAATTTGCAAAAGATTGGAGCGCTATCACAGAGCGCGAGTATAGCCCACTAATTTCACATTAAAACATATAAGTTGAAATTGTCGGTTTATTTTAGCTTACAACACTAATACACGTCTAGCAATAAATTAATTTGAAGTGTATATTTTGAAAATAAGTTACTAAATTAATTTAGTTAACTAATTAAGATAAAAAAAAACAATAGATTAATTATTATGTAAATTTACTAATATGCCTTTACAATAATATTAAATGAAACATTGTTATTGGTTTAAACTTATGTTTTCTCTTGTTACAAAATACGTTCTTCTCATTTGAACTCTCCACACACAAACATAGATGTATGGTATGGATTTGTTAAGAACTCCTCAGAATTAAGAAAACTCATGAGAACTCTATGTAATGCCTTTTTCGTATATTTTGTTAACATATTTTACATGTTAATAGCATTTATGGAAAGTTGAAAACAATATGTATGTACACATGTAAATGAGTTGTAAGCCTGAATTAAACGTAATAAAAATGGTGGTTAAATTTTTTTTAACGGCAAATTTGGATCACTGATGGATCACTAGAGTATCATCGTGCCATCAGCGGAACCACCTGATCATATCCATCTCTACTAGGCATAATACCTATACACCAATTCATGAGGAAAGTCAATAAATATGGGAACCCCCCCCCCCCCCCCTTGTGAGAATCGAACCCAGGACCTATTCGTCCCAAAGCCTTATCTCACCTCCAAGATGCCACTAGGCTATAAATTCATGGGCAAAAATGGTGGTTAATTAATTACGTAACTTTTTTACACACACATATACTAGCAGGATGCCCACACGGCGAGGCCGATACTTTGCATTATGGTATTTGTTTTTTGGTAGTTTCCTTATTCGTATTATATTTATTGTAATATTATTGTGTTGGATATATGTCATGAGTGAAGTCATGGGTTAGATTGTTGGATCTGAGAGTGTGTGTTTTTTATATAAACCTGTTTAACAACTCAATTGATTATCATATCAATACAAGAAAATAATAAATACATCAATCAAACAGTAACAAGATTTGTAAGAATTTATAGTCTAATGATTTCTCATTACTGAATTCAGCAATACATCATAGTACATAGATCACCTCCTTCACCACGTGAACTTTCTCTCTTAGTTGAGCCTTTCTCTCTCTAGATTGTGAAATCCAAGATATTCAACTGTAAGAGTTAACAATTACATAATTTGTAGTTTTATTTATAGTAAGAGGAAAAAACTTGTAACAACCCGACTTTTTGGATTGTTATTCGTTTGCTACTTGCTTCGATTTGTAACCATCTTGTACTCCGAGATTCGATATAAAAAAGGGTTATGTCAAACTAAATACATTTTCATCACACCGCACCGCTGCACGTTTAAATGCTTTATATTCGCTAACGCAACACGAATTACAGAGGATTAGGCTATTTTAATTACCGAGTGTGTTTGTTTGTTCGGTAACCACTCTCGCCTTCGTACTCGCATATCACGCTAAATTGCAAAGGTTCTTAATAGTAGTAATGTTATGTTGTGTGTCCTTATATGCTTTACTTGTGTATGCTTTATATGTTATGGATTATACTTGCAACTCGAATTATCGCTCTGAAATGCAAGCTCAACGCAAACTTGAAACGCGGATTATTTATATTATTTGTGTTATTTGTGTTAAATGTGTTGTATGTATTGTTTACTCGCTCGGAACGTTCAGACGCTCACTCGAACAACTCGATTTATCACTCTAAAACGCAACGCAACCCGACACTTGACCTCTCGCTAAACGGTGCAACAAAACACATTAAACAAGCATCCTATACGCGAAACGGAGATCTCGTATCGAACGAAGCCAAGCAGCCTCGTATGAAGGCACTGCCTTCGCACGAAGGCAGCAGGTTCGAACCAGGCCCTTCTGTGCAATCAGACCTCCTCTATAAATACCCAAGCCCTTCTCATTCATTCTAACTTGCTGCCTCTTGATCCGAAACTCTGCCGAATTGCTGTCCGACCATTTTCAAGTAAGATTTATCAGTTTTGTATGATTACACAATGTTGTCCACTTCGATTTTCCACAAGTTTCACTATGATTTCATCGAAAATTCATCTCTTTCCACCTAAACTTCATCTTTTTACAAAGAACTTCATCTTTTTCATAGAAAACCTTCATCTTTTTCAATTAAACCTTCTTATTTTACAACGGATCTACACTTAACCGAGTGTATTGGGCCTAGCTACGGCTTCCCAAGTTAGAAATCCGCTGATTTCATACTCACCAAGTGTTAGATCTAAGTAAAACCCTTTAAAACTCTTTTTAAACTTGATTTCTACACTAAACTAGACCTAAAACGACACATATTTCGTTCACTAGATAGTGGAACGAGGTGGTGTCGAACCCGTCTTGAATGGGACTCGAAAACACGTCTGATTCAGGCGAAAATGTAGCTCCAAACGCCAAGAACAGCCACGTTTGTGAACTGGATTGTTCTGTGCGAAGTCCAGTTTCATACGAAGGCACTGACTTCGCATCTAATAGCCCAATTCGCACCTGTGACTTAAACAAGGACCTCTCCGGCTCTAAGATTAATCAATAGCTTAAGGATGGAGTGATGAACACTCGATTTTCCGAAGAAGACGCGAAGAACACTCGATTTTGGACAACGGGAGCAACACAAGTACGAGTACGAAGACCACCACCTTCGTACGAAGCTTCTGTTTCCCACTGACACTTCGATTTCGACCGCTTCAGCACTTTGGAAGACTTACGCTTCTATTCCCGTACGCAGGCTAATCCAGCGCTCCCTTCAATCCATTCCAGGCTGTGTTTATTTGTTAAACGCACATAGTGAGTATACTCGAACCCATTTTCGTTTAACGCACTTTTGGGTGTTACATACGTTCTCTATCAAAACACAACACACAACGCAAACACTTTTAACGCTAACCGCTCCCGCATGCTATACGTGATTAGTTGAATGCTTGTTACTATGCTTATACAGTGATTACTTGCCCGACCGCCTTTAGCAACGATAGTACTATAGTTTGGACTCAGCACCTGATTTGTCAAGGGTTGCTAAGGATCACATACTTTACTTCACGTGTTCGCTTCAGTGAACATGTGTCGCGCATACTCTACTCGCAGTCATGTGGTTAGGATGCATCATTGTTGATAGTTTACTTGCTTCGCCTGTTACGTGTTACATGCTGGTTATGCGTAAATGCTTTTATTACTATATTTATGCAAACTTGTGTACTCACCTTTACTTTATGTATTGACTTTTATTTTAACGTATGTGACAGGTTGATGGTCTGTTTGCTGCAAACAAGATAGGAAGTCTAGAAACTCACCAAATAAAAATCTAGGTTGTCAGATTGGTTTATTTAAGAGATTTGAACTCTGTGATGACTGTTTGTGAAATATTTGTTTGTTAGTATGGGATAATGAACCGTTTAAATATTGTCATTTAATAGTTGTTATGGATTCTCTTGAGCAATCTGGTTCACATAGTGTCGCGCCCTGATGTTTCCGCCATCGGTTGGGGTGTGACAGATTGGTATCAGAGCCATAATTATAGGGAATTAGGTCAAGTCATGTAGAACAGACCTAGTCTATAGTCTAAGTACCAAAACAGGCCCTTCGTACGAACCCACTTGGGGCTTCGTATGAACCCATATTATGTACCTTTGATCGAACTCACTACATCGCACCTTCATACGAATGTAGCTTCGTACGAAGGGGAACCTTTCCTAAGGTTTCAATAACTACCGTGCCTTTCCTAAGGCTGACACAATACACATACGTTTTGAAAACGCTCGTATAACACAAACGAGTGATTGTGTCGGGATTAGGTGTGAAAACCAAGAACTCTCGATAAGATCACTCACCCCGCGTATTTTTACTCTAGCACGAGAATCTTTCGTTGAGTTAGGAGTGATATCCACATCTCAACGGAAACCTCAACCTCTATCTCGTGGTTGTTTAACCACAGTTAGGAGCGAAGTTGCTAAGTTAGGGGTGAAACTCGCATCTTAATGACACGTTCCACTCCCTACTTTGATTTCAAAAATCTCACCAAAGTCTTGATTGTTCCAATGAGCCGAGTCACATAGTAACTGGAAGGATGAGTATCGTTCATTGTATTATGGCGAGAGCACAATCTATTAGGCCAAAGCGTGTACTCAAACTCGTTGGGAATGGTTAAATCACTTTGGGCAGTCGATGTCTAACATCCAGGACACTCTATTTACTAGCCCGCGATCGCCGATTTTACGCGTCATTGATTTTATTTTGTTTATGTGTTTACAAATTATGGTTTCGATTTCTCGCTCTCCGCTAAGCAAAACGCGCACAACTTGCACAGCTCTCGAGATCGAAAACGCTAACTAATCGCGAACAAACTAAGAAGCCTCAATCGCTAAACTCATCGCCTATGTTACTCGCTATGTCTCACAACTCTTACACGCGCTACGCGTCCTTGATATGTAGTCGAATACGTGTAAAATATGTAGGTGAATACGTGCAAAATATGTGTTTACATGAATTATGTGCTCATACGTGCTTATGTGTATACGTGCTTACGTGAATTATGTGTATACGTGCTTATGTGCCTACGTGTTCCTGAGCTTTATGTGGATGATAATAATAATAACAAAATATGTTGCACGAAATGCTAAACCTTTCAAAAAAACCCGTTATAATCGAATCTCATATGATGGCAGATGTCGTCATTGGGATCTCACACCCGCCGAAATGCTCAGTGAAACGATGCTGACAAACGCATCTCCTCTCTCGTGGCCAAGGAAATGGCCAAGGTGATCCCTCAGATTGTCAGCGAAATTCATGCTACCAGCAGTACATCATCGGTTGATTCCAAGAATGACTCGCCAAAGACTCCCTTCAGCTTCAAGCAGTTCAAAGCCTGTGGTCCCATGAACTTCACTGGAGAAGATGGACCCAATGTAATGTTTCAATGGTTTGACGCGATTGAAGTTACCTTCCGTCAGAGCGGATGTCCCGAGAATCTCCGCACTGTGAATGCCACTTGAGTCTTTCAGTCAAGGGCACTTGATTGGTGGACCGCCAAGCGCAACAGGCGCGGTAATGATGTAGTCTATGGTCTCGCATGGGAGGAGCTCAGGGAGCTCATGATCAAGGAATTATGTCATCCCCACGAAATCCAAAAGCTAGAGAATGAATTTTGGAACATCAAGCAAGATGGAGGTGATAACGCTGGTCTCACCGCTCGTTTCAAACAGTTGAGCATTATGTCTCCCAGTCAAGTGGACACGCCTGATAAGACCATCAAGAAGTATATTCGCGCTCTTCCTGATTGTGTAGCTGATTTTGTTCAAGCCGCCAGAACTACAACCATCGAGGAAACCTACCAACTCGCAGCTGAGATCAACGACAAGCGAGTCTTGGCTGGAGCTTTCAAAACCTCAACCAAGAGTCTCAAGCAAGCTACTGCTACTCTAAGCACTGGCCCAGCAGCATCTCAAGCTTAAAAGCCCAATCACCAAAGCCGCAAGCAAAGAAAATCTAGCAAGAAAAATGCGGTAGTCACAGCACCACCCAACACTCAGAATCGTCAAGTTGCTACTACCAACGCACCGCCTGCTAAGCGTGTGTATACTGGTGTTCACCCTTTATGCCCTACTTGCACCTATCACCATCCAGTAGGGACGAACTGTCGTTTCTGTGCCAACTGCAACATCTATGGGCACTACACCACTCACTGCCTCTCAGGCCCTCGCCAGCAAGCTCTTCAAGCTCTCCCCGCACCACCAGCTCATCCTATTGCTTCTCAGGTCAACCCAGCAGTTCCTGCACCAGTTGCTAATGCTCGAACTTGCTACACTTGTGGTGACCCGAACCACTTTGCTAATATCTTCCCACAGCGTGTGGTGAAATAAGAGCCACAACAGCAACCACCACCACAACAGCAACAGCAGCAGCAGCAGCAACAGCAGCCACAACAAGCAGCCCGTGGAAGAACCTTCAACATTAATGTCCGCCAGGCTCAGACTGACAACAATGTTGTCAATGGTACGTTTCTTGTTAACGGTATTTATGCTTCTTGCTTATTTGATACTGGAGCCGATAACTGTTTTGTATCGTTTGAATTCGAAAAGCTTTTAAAATGTAAACGCGCTAACCTCCCAACGACCTTCGACGTAGAAGTTGCCACCGGAAGAACCGTCACTGCCAGTTCCGTTCTACATGATTGTACTCTTGAACTCAACAATCACGTTTTCCCGATCGATCTCATTCCTATGCAGCTTGGTAGTTTCGATGTCATAGTAGGCATGGACTTTCTTTGTGAAAATCGTGCCGAAGTCGTTTGTTTCGAAAAAAATGATTTGTTTCTCTCTTTCAAACGGTGATCAGTTATGTGTTTATGGCGAAGTATCCTCAAAGGAATTGAAACTGATATCGTGTATCTAAGCAAGCAAGTACTTGCACAAGGAATACACCGCTTTCTTAGCTCACATTGTAGTAGCAGAGGAGGAAAAGAAGATGATGAAAGAAGTATTTGTGGTCTGTGATTTTCCTAATGTTTTCCCTGACGATTTACCTGGTCTGCCCCCTACTCGCGATATCGATTTTTGTATTGACCTTATTCCTGGAGTTACACCTGTTGCTAAAGCTACCTATCGCCTTGCACCGTCCGAAATGCGCGGGTTATCTAGCCAACTTCAGGAATTGCTTGATAAAGGCTTCATACGCCCTAGCACATCACCTTGGGGCGTACCTGTCCTTTTCGTGAAAAAGAAGGACGGATCGTTCCGAATGTGCATCGATTATAGGGAACTCAACAAGCTTACTATCAAGAACCGCTACTCGCTACCCCGAATCGACGACTTATTTGACCAACTCCAAGGCGCTACGTGTTTCTCGAAGATCGATTTACGTTCAGGCTATCACCAGTTGCGTGTACCAACTAGGGTTGACGCATGGCTCCATATCTATTTTAATTGTACTTCCAGGGTTGGCTTTATGAAGTTCATCATAGTGTGACCTAAGTGTTATCATCAAATCCACTATCAAAGTTGTCAACATCAATTGGCACATGACCTTCTACACCCCCTCCCTGATCATCATGATCCCCATCACTTGACTCATTTCTTGGCAACCTTATCTCTAAGTGTTGTATTGTCATCAAATCCACTATCAAAGTTGTCCACATCAATTGGCACATGACCTTCTACACCCCCTGATCATCATGATCTCCATCACTTGACTCGTCCATTTTCTTCACGAATAAACTCTACATTAGACCTAAATCTCTGCATATCCACTTTAATATCATACAACATATTATCTTCCTTAACATATTCATAATCAGAATCATCTACATTAGTATTCTTAGCTGATCCACCATCGCTGCATTCTTTATCACGTTCATTTTCATTCTCAATTTCAATTTCATTTTCAGTGGCAACATTATCAGGGGAATTTAGAGAAGCAAGGATTAGGGCAAGGTCTTTTGGGGTGCTAGCAGTCTCAACTAAAACAGAAGGTGGAACAACTTCTCTTAAGGGACCAAATTCATCTTATACATATTGCAACATAACTGTTGACTTCTGGTGTTCAACATACATGTCAATCATATTAACACCTTGACACACATGATCAAACAAAGGTTCTAAATTAGTATCACGTCTTAATGTTCCAAGCCCAAAATCTAAAGACACATAAGGTTCCTTATAATGAATGTAGAATACGTTACCACAATCATAACCTAACTTCTTAATCATCTCCTCTAAAACATCCATATTCAGTACACGAATGTCTACATGATCAATGAAGTTAATCTTTTCATCTACGTATTCCCGACTTGGATTATCAACAAAATTACCTCTATGGTGCACCCTCATTGAAAATTGCCTGTCATTATCACCTGTAAACAAACATCACATTAAAACAACAAAAGCTTGAATTTTTTACTTGAGAAGATGTTGCATGTTACTTACAGTACATATCGCTTGGTTTGAAGTGCTGATCATCACCTCTAATCTTCCATAAATGATGATCCATTCTACATCTCACTGAGATTCAACTTCAATTCGTTCACCTGGTACTGATTTTGATGAACAACAATCGTCTATTCAAGAACCAGGTTAAACTGAGGGTTTGGGATTAAACAAATGAGGAAAAACCAGGATGTAAGGTTGTGTTTGTGGCGAAAGTACCAAAATACCCCTGGTGGTAACGTTCAAACAGACGACAAGATGATAGAAGAGCCAAGATTATTCAACTGGCCAGATACAAAGTGTGTGACAACATTTTTTTTGAAAATACGAGGTAGGGATGGCATTACCCTCAAACCAATAGGGTAAAACTGCAGTTTACTTTTTTATTTTATTTTTGTAAAACTTTAGGTAGTTATCACCAACATCCGGGTATATTTTGTTAAAATATGACCCAAAAAAGTTATAAAATATGTTTTTGTCCTTGTTACTTACAATTAGAAGTAGAAAATAAAGCTTATCCACAATCCACACTCAAAGTATGAAAGTGACAAGGGTAACTTGAACATGTAATTATATCCAGCTCATAAACCCAATCATCACTCTTCTTCTTCTCTCTACATATACAGGACCTTTCATCAATTCCCACATGTAGCAGGCACCCCCCTCACCACCACTTCACTTCAGGTAGCTTTCTCTCTTTAATTTCTTCATTTTTTTCATTAAAGTTTTGTTCTTTAAAGTGACGGTGGCTCTTATTATGTCAAGCAATTAAGGTTTATACAAGGTTAGTGATTGCTGGGTCAAGTTATTCTACAAAGGCTTCTAATTGTAAGAAGTGTAAGAAGGATTTATAGAGTGACAAGTGTCCAATAACCTAAAACTAAACCCACTACATCACCACCAAAAACCTAAACACCCACCCCCACCCCACCCCCACCACCACCCAAAAACCTAAACCCCCCACCCCCACCTCCACCCCCCAAAAACCTAAAAAAAACCTAACCCCCCCCCCCCCCACCCCCCAAAAACCTAAAAAAAAAACTAAACACCCACCCCCACCCCCACCACCACCCAAAAACCTAAACCCCCACCCCCCACCCCCTCGGCAAAAAAAAAAAAAAAAATATTTTTTTTTTTTTTTTTTTTTTTTTTTTTGGGTGGGTGATGTGGGGGGTGGGGGTGGGTGTTTTTGGTGGTGGTGGATGTTTAAGTTTTTTTTTTTTTTTTTAGTGGGTTTTTTGTGTAGTGGGTTTTTTTAGGTTATTGGACACTTGTCACTCTATAAATCCTTCTTACACTTCTTACAATTAGGATCCTTTGTATTTGATTCTAATCCAGTGATTGCTAATCAAATTATTATTTGTTGTAGATCTTTTCATGTGATTTTGATTGTTTAACACCTGCTGCAGATCTGGGAATTTCTTGATTTTACTGCATTGTTGTTGTTATAGTTTCACTAATGGTTGATTTAAGAATAGATCTTGTTTCTAGTTCTTGATCTCATTGGAATTAGTAGTAGATGAGTTAAACTTTGATTAGAAGTTTGATTTCGGTTTGAGATTAAAATAATTGTGAAAATAGAATGTAGAAAATGATGTTTTTGAAGTTAAAGCAAAGACTAGAAGGTTAAAAAAAGTAGAGTAAATTGCCATTTTAGTCCTTGACGTTTGGTCCAAATTGCCATTTTAGGCCAAATAGTTTTTTTCTCCTCTGGGTCCCTGACTTTTCCATTTTCTTGCTATTTTGATCACATTGCCTAACTCGGTCTAAAAATCTGGTTATAACCAGGGGTATTTTTGGCATAACATGTGTAGTGATAAGTTTACAACATAATTTATAAACCTCATAATAATTTAATGCCAAAAATACCCCTGATTATAACCTGGTTTTTAGACTAAGTTAGACAATGTGATCAAAATGGCAAGAAAAAGAAAAAGTCAAGAAAAAAAAAACTATTTGGACTAAAATGACAATTTGGACAAAAACTCAGGGACTAAATGGCAATTTACTCAAGAAAGTACCACTAGTTATATAGTGCCTGCTTACCTGGCACACAACTATGCAAGTAAAGTAGTATATGGGTCTATAAATTAACATAACATGTTGCATTCTTTTATTTAGCAATCTAGATCCCATTTTATTTGTCTATTTAGTGTTGTTATTATGCGGGTCCCCGTTCTATGATGATTTGATTGTAGAATTTGTCTGACACGGCCCCGAAACATGACATGAAAAATGAGGTTTTGGGTTGTCATTTTTAACCTTTTTAATAAACAGGTTGTGTTTGGGTTGACATGTTTAATTTAACAGTAGACCCACCATCCCATTTATGATCTGTTTAACTCATTTTGTTACATTCTGTTTATAACCCGCCAAGCGCCAACACATTTGACTTGTTTAAATAAATGGGTTATGCGAGGCGTGTTTAGGTTGCATGATTTTAAGTGTGTATGATTTAGGGTTGATGTTTTTGATGCAAAATAAATGTATGGGCCGTGTTCGGGTTCATCAATTGAACCCGTCAACCTAAAACCCCACACTACTAACACGGAAACCCCTACTTTCATGTGGACACTAAACAGATGAAAAAGGCTATACTTCCTCATTTTCTATTCCTTATAATTTCAGCTTTCGATTGTTGTACTTTTGTGTTTATCTATTAATTTACCAAGTGCAACACCAGATAATCTCGGTAGAAGTTTTTCTTTCGTTTTATACGTTTAAATATTTTTTTCTTTTACTGGTTTGTGGAAGAAGATACGCCCCGCTTGCGGTATGCTAATGTATATATGTGTGGGCGCTCGCGCGGCGCGGGGGGGGGGGGGGGGGGGGAGTGAAAGTGCACTAATTTTAATGTTATTTTACTAACTTCGTGAAAACAATGTTAAAAGAGGGGGATGGTTAATCATGCATCATGTGTTGGCGTTGATAGCCGAAAGACAAGGGAGTACATGCACTAATCGGCCTTTGTCTTAATTGCCGAGTGTTATGTGCCTTATGTCCAAGGTTTGATGCAAAACTACCATCGAGCCGGGGGTCTCACTGGAAGCAGCCTCTCTATTCCTACGGGGTAGAGGTAAGGCTGTCTACATCTTACCCTCCTCAGACCCTACCTTAGCTTTGCTATTGGTAGGATATACTGAGTATGATGATGATGATGATGTTTGTGGAAGAAGAATATTCGTAGTAATAAAGCTAATTAAGATGCTAATAGCGACTTCCTTGACCAGTCATTCATCTTTTGCATTGTTTGGCAAAATGTCATGATTTCATTAGGTACACCAAGTTTTTAATAGTATTAGCTATTAAGATGTAACAATCTTATTGCATAGAGAGTAAGAAATGTGAATCTTTTTAGTTACAAATAAGCCAAGTGCTTATTATTTCCAAACAGAAGCTGATATTCTCCAAATAGGAATAAAACTTCTCCTAATTGTTGAATTTAAATTAATAAAAGAATAAAACGAGTTCCAGCCTGTATTCAGCTGGATTCGCTTATTTTCAAAAATTTCCTCATGTGATGACACACGTCGTAAAAAATTTCCGCTGTATCACGTCAGGCTCGGCTCTAAGTCTTCTTCTTTACTACGGCCACCAGAATTGGTGTTATTTTTGGATACAAAGCTTCATTTAATTTGTGCAAAATAAGTTATTATGAAGGCTAAAATGAAATTTCTAATATTTGTGAATACCTTCTTTTATTTCTTGTTTGTGGTTATTGATCCACCGCATAGTTGTTAATTAGCGACTAGGTACCTATATGCTACATAGTGAATAGCGCGTGCTATTTTATAAATAGCGATACACATACACTAGGAAAAAAAATTATATGTATCTTATATCAAAATACCCTGGTATGTACACCATTTTAGTTTTTACGTATATATTTAACGAAAACCTAAAAGCCAGCTATTTCATAGCTATATTTAATCGCTATTTATATTAAAAAAAACTGAAATCCCGCTATGTATGGCTACATACCTTGTAGAGACCTTCGACCTATACGCTACACTATTCGCTATAGCGACCATAGCAACCGCTATTACCAACTTTGATCCACCGAGATTACGTATTAGCGGGTCAGGCAGGTCGGGTAACAGGTCAAAACAGTTGAATTTTGTTACATGTTGAAACGGGTCGGGTTGAAATTGCCACGTCTACTCATACATTGTTCACTGACCTTGTGTTTAAATTCGATGCATGCATGCCTATTTTTGGCATACACCTATCGGTCGAACTCAAAGCATCATCATCTTATCTTTTTTAGGTGGAATTAATTGCTTACCAATGTACCAACTATTTATGATAAATAGACATCTTTCTAATTCCACAACTTATTAATAAATCGCGTTCTTGTTTCAAGATTCTAATAGTTATTCCATAGCCAGATTTTACCACCATGAAGGCACTTATTCTTGTTGGAGGGTTTGGAACTCGACTGAGACCGTTGACTCTCAGCTTCCCAAAACCGCTTGTTGACTTTGCAAACAAACCTATGATCCTGCACCAGGTGTGTAATCTTGACTCTTATTTCTTGAATATTAGCTCATGATTATGATTCAATTTAGATTTATTTATCTATTGTTTTGTGTTAGATTGAAGCTCTTAAGGATATAGGAGTCACCGAAGTGGTTCTGGCTATTAATTATCAACCAGAGGTAAATTTGATGTTTTTTTGGGTTAATTTCTATTTTGGTTTACACTTTATTTTTACTCACAGACGGCTCAAATTTTCAAAATAACTTGTAAAACCTCAAACTTAAAAAAAAAAAGAAGAGTAAAATGTTATTTTCGTCCCTGAGGTTTGGCCAGTTTTGCGACTTTCGTCCAAAGGTTTGTTTTTCCGCATCTTGAGCTAAAAGGTTTGAAATCTTGCCATTTTCATCCGGCTCGTTAACTCCGTCCATTTTTCTCTGTTAATTCAGGGGTATTTCCGTCTTTTTTGTTAACTTAAAGGGCAGCTCGGTCTTTTTCAGGGTACTCGGTCATTTTCGTCCCTGAGGTTTGGCCAGTTTTGCGACTTTCGTCCAAAGGTTTGTTTTTCCGCATCTTGATCCAAAAGGTTTGAAATCTTGCCATTTTCATCCGGCTCGTTAACTCCGTCCATTTTTCTCTGTTAAGTCAGGGGTATTTCCGTCTTTTTTGTTAACTTAAAGGGCAACTCGGTCTTTTCAGGGGTATTCGGTTATTTTACATAAAGTGAAAAAGACGGAAATACCCCTGACTTAACGGAGAAAAATGGATGCAGTTAACGAGCTGGATGTAAATGGCAAGATTTTGAACTTTTTGGATCCAGATGCGAAAAAACAAACCTTTGGACAAAAATCGCAAAACTGGCCAAACCTCAGGGCAGGGACAAAAATGGCATTTTACTCAAAAAAAACCCTTGTCTGCAGAGAGGGTGTGGAATCTCAGTAACGTTGACCATGTTGACTTGTTTCAGATATGGTTTAAGCTTTATGTCACGAATAAAGTTTTTAACTTTTTTGTGCAATTTGCCCCATTATCATGCGAAACGATTGATTCTTATGTTCTGGATGAAGATTTGATATATTTATGTTTATGCAGGTGATGCTTAACTTTTTAAAGGATTTTGAAAGTAAGCTTGGGATAAAGATAACATGTTCACAAGAGACTGAGCCGCTTGGAACCGCAGGGCCCCTAGCTCTGGCTAGAGATAAGCTAGCCGACGAATCCGGTGAACCGTTTTTTGTCCTCAATAGTGACGTCATCAGTGAATATCCCCTCAAAGAGATGATTGCGTTTCACAAGTCTCATGGTGGTGAAGCTTCATTAATGGTGACCAAGGTAATATTCACTTAAATAGTTTCCTTTGGTGGCACGATTTGCGGGCTAGGTAATGGGTCAAGACAGGCCATTTTTTTGCAAGCTGGGTTGGGTTGATTCGTCTTGACCCATTAACTGGTACATTTTTGTTGCTATACTATTTAGGCCTTTAAACAACCGAACGTTCATGAACTGTACGTGAACTTGTTCGGCGGGAAGTTTGTTTATGTTCATTTATTTAATAAACGAACGAACATGAACACAACTTTTTGTTCATTTAATTAAACGAACAAACATGAACACACGTTTTGTTCGTTTATTTACATTTGTTTATGTTTGTTCGTTTCAATTTAAATACATAAGTAGTTATATGTATATAAATATTAAATATTAAATATTAAATATTAAATGAACTTTCTAATTACGTATATAAATGTAACTAATTGGTAATTGGACTTCTTAGTAGTAAAAATGGGTTTTCTAATAGAATTAATCGTAACTAATCACTAATTTATATAAAAAGTTACTTTATGTTTAGTCAACTGTGTTCATTTATGTTTGTTTAATTATGTTCATTTGTGTTGTTTATTGTTTGATAAATTATGTTCGAATGAGTTTGTTTGTTTAAGTTAGTTTACGATAGTGAACTGTTCGTTTAAGTTTTAAACAACCACTGGGTGTCAGCCCAGTGGCCACCACACCCCGATAACACCGTGGGGACTCAGGTTCGACTCCGGTCGTCTGCATACCCGCACCTGATGTCCACTTGGCTGGGGGAATCACCGCCAGGCAGCTATGTGGTGTGCTAGCTTGTGGAGTTGTAATACTCCAGCGGATGGGAGGTCCGTGCAAATACCCCCCCCCCCCCCCCCTCGTTTAAGTTTTAAACGAACGCACATAAATGAACACGAGCATGCCCATTTTCTTAAGTAACGAACACGAACAAAAAAATGTGTTCGATTATATATTCGTGTTCATTCGGTTCATTTACAGGCCTAATACTAGTTTTAAATTTTTATTTTTGTAGGTTGATGAGCCTTCAAAATATGGTGTAGTTGTAATGGAGGAATCAACCGGGAAAGTCGAAAGATTCGTTGAAAAACCAAAAATATTTGTGGGTAACAAAATTAACGCTGGGATTTATCTTTTAAACCCGTCTGTTCTTGATCGAATTGAGCTCAAGCCCACGTCAATCGAAAAAGAAATATTCCCAAAAATCGCATCCGCAAATCAGTTATTTGCAATGGTTTTACCCGGGTTTTGGATGGACATCGGTCAGCCTAAAGATTACATCACCGGATTAAGACTATACCTCGACTCGTTAAGAAAGAAGACGCCATCCAAACTGACTAGCGGGGCCCACATCTTAGGTAACGTTTTGATTGACGAGGGTGCGAAGATCGGTGAAGGGTGCTTAATCGGGCCTGATGTTGCAATCGGGCCAGGATGTGTGATTGAGTCAGGCGTCAGACTCTCCCGGTGCACCATAATGCGTGGGGTCCGCATCAAGAAACACGCTTGTATCTCGAGTAGTATAATAGGGTGGCACTCGACTGTCGGCCAGTGGGCCCGTGTTGAAAACATGACTATTTTGGGAGAAGATGTTCATGTTTGTGATGAGATCTACAGCAATGGTGGTGTGGTTCTGCCACATAAGGAGATCAAGGCTAGTATCTTGAAGCCAGAGATAGTTATGTGAAAGATCATTTTGTGTTCATGCTATAAGATAGTTGTGATGATGTGGGTTTTTTTTTTTTTTTTTTCAGGTGTGGTTTGCTTTAATATTCAACAAGTGTATGTTCTCTTGCAATTTGTAATTTTGTGCTGTAAATAGAATAATAATAATAATGTGTTCATATGGATATTATTTGTTTTTTGTTTAAAGTGTAATATTTGTAAGTTCTGGTGTTGGGAACTCATGAATCACCTGTAAATACGAAATGAACATGTTTATGAACATTTACCGAATGTAGACGAACACAAACGAATACAAACAAATGTTTGTGAACATAAATTAATACAAACGGACATTATACATTCGTTTAAAAATACAATTTGCATACTAAAAATAAATAAATACTTAAACATAATTAACACAAAAAATTGGAAGTTTTTCGAACTTTAAAACACACTGAAATTGAAATGGTCAAGGGATATTGCCGGAGGTGTATAGTATGACCAGTGTTGTAGAGACCGCTAGGCGCTAATCGGGCGGTGAGATACCGCCTAGGGATTAATTGGATTGGACTTTTTATGTATATTTTTACAAAATTATATAAATATATAGTTAACTTTATACTTTTTATATACAAATTTACAAGTTTGGGGACCATATGTACAGTTGTGAAATACTCAAACTTAATTAAACCTAACCCACCATCTCTTTCATTACATGTCGCTCTTCCCCCTCTTATCAGACATGGCGCACAAGAAAGAAGCAGTAGCCCAAATTTTAGTTCCATTTTGGTTCCAAACGAGTAAGAAATCATTCCATTAGATCGATTTGGTCCAATTTTGACCGATTATGTCCAATTTTTGACTGATTTCCCCTGATTTTGACCGATTTTGACCAATGCCGCCTAGTTTGACCGATTTACCAAAATCCAGGCGGCAGACCTCCGATGACCATTTAATCACCGCCTAAGCGCGATTTCTGCAACACTGAGTATGACTATGGTTTCAAATTTTAGAAATTAAAGTCAATAAAATTGAATTGAAATGATCAAGTAAGGATGTTGGCGAAGGTATATAGTATGACTATGGTTTCAAATTTTAGGAATTAAAAATAACAGGCTTTAAAGTTTGAATTTTAAAAACTTTGATTTTTCTGTATAAGTTACCGTTCAAAAAAATCGCCCGAGACCCACAAAACAAGCGGACCTCCTCCCCTCCTCTGGACCACCTAGTCATCAATCCACCATCAATGCTTTGTCCGTTCGGGTTGGTTTGTTGAGTGGACCGCTTGCTGTTGATGCTCTTAGGCTGGGTATGGGGGTCATGATTTGCCACATAGAACCATTATTTGCACTACATCATCCCCCTAATTAAATCATGGTGGTTCGCGTGGATTAAACCACGGCAACCACGACCCTCCCATTTATGATTTTAAGACATAATAAATTAAAAAAAAATAAAAGGGATAGTAGTTTGGGTCATAACCACACTCTTAGGGTAGTGGTTTTGAATGGTGGATTAGAGGTGGATGAAATGACGCCTATGTAGAGGGTCATGGTGAACATGATGGTCATGACAACACCCTAGTATATTTCAATTGGCCGACAATGGCCAAGGCCCAATCTTGTTAATTTAATTTATTAGTTTAACTAGGCCCAATAACATTCATCAATTAGTTAGGCCCAAGCTTGATTACACACCCAAATTCGTTTAAACAATCAAGTGTGTCATTCCTGCATCATCTTCAGTGGCGGAGCTAGACCTTAAAATCAGGGGTATCCCAAAAAAAAAAAATTACGGTGTATTCATATAAAATCCTTTATAGGGGTATCCTCGTATTTTTTTAGGGGTATCCTTTATATAAAATCAAAAAAAAAAAAACAAAAAAATAACACTGCGAAACACTGCGAACACGGGCTACGGCTGGTTTAATGTTGTCTCCGCCCCTGATCATCTTAATCAATTAAAATTACCAACATGAATTGATTACACACCCAAACTCGATAAAACAATCAAGCTGAATCAATTAATTAATAACGAGACCTATTCAACAGGTTAAAACATAATATTTACAGGTGATTCATGTTGGTAATTTTAGTGATTATCGACTTATATAATAATGACATATAATAACATAATACTAATGTTAATAAAATTATAATAAAACACATGTCGATATCTTCATAGCATATCTTGACTTTATTTTTTTAGTTTTCATTTTTGGTTGTTATATTGAGTATCGGTAGGTATCGTATCAAACAATATCTATATCTATTTCCTTTCTATAAACCATACGAGAACACATGTCACTAAATGAGTAGTTATCCCATTTTTTGTTATAATGAGATTAGATAATTTTTTTAAACTTTAAATATATTATTTTAAACTTCAAATATATCTTCTTTTTTAAATGATAAAATTAGGGAGGTTCCTAAATATATCTCATGGGAATGGCTCTTCATGAGCCGAGCCGAGCCGAGTCAGGGTAAGCTCGGGCTCGGGCTCGGCTCGATTATAAACCGAGCTAGCTTGGCTCGGATTTGAAACCGAGCTGAAAATCTAAACTCGGGCTCGGCTTGGTTTTAAACCGAGCTGGCTCGGCTCGGCTTGGTTTGGCTCGATTTTAAAAAGAAAAATATAATATATAGCTCTCAAAATTCAGTAGCCTAAAATATTATTCAATAGTTCAAAAAAACATATTTAAAATAAAGCATCTTTTAAAACCAAAAAAAAAATAATAAGTTTATCCTAATACATTACAAGCCAAATCATGTTCAACAACGGAAAAGTAAGTTTTAAATTTCAATGAAATACTATATTAGTTCATTAGCAAGGTAATTAAGATTCAAATATGCCATGAATATCAAATTACAAGCCTAAATACATATAAATAATAACAAATTTTTTTGTAATATATTATAATGTATATAAAAATAAATATATTATAAAGAAAATAATCCGAACTAAGCTGAGCTGAGCTACAAACCGAGCCAATCCGGCTCGTTACGAGCCGAGCCGAGCTGGCTCACTTTCTGACCGAGCCGAGCTGGCTCGGCTCACTTTCAAACCAAGCCATATCGAGCGAGCTCCGAGCTACAAGCTTTTTGGACAGCCCTACTCATGGGATGATCAGAATTGACGTATTGTTTAAAATTAATCATTTATAAAAGAAAAATAACGTATCGTTATAACTTTTCAACTTTTTCTCAAGAATATATATTTCGTAAAATCGACCTAACTTGGAGAACAATCAACAATATATATATTTCGTAAAATCGAAACCCCCTACACCCACTTATTATAAATAAATACCTTCTAAACCTCTAAACTTCATTAAACCCTTCTAAAACCCTAATTCTTCTTGTTAACCAAAACCCCTCCTCTAACAATGGCTTTGAGTACCATAATTCGACGGTCTGCTCCCACTGTTGCTGCCCGAATACTGATCGGTCAGCGAGCCTTGATCAGTCACCAATGCGGTAGCGCGTTGTTGGTCTCCGTGAATCGTTCTAAGAAGATCACTACTCAGGATTCGTTTTTGGTTCCGTCTGTTTCTCGCTATTCTACTGCTCTCGCTCGCCCGAGTTCCGATGAGTCGCTCCTCCGAGTTATTGAGTCCGAGATTAGTTGCTCAGAAGAAAGCTTCGAACCGGTTTGTTTTTGATAAAAGTTGTCGTTCATTGCATGTTTTTAGAAATATGTTTTGATTTTACTTTTTTTTTCATGGTTTGAATTATAAATGTTTATTATTAAGTGTAAAATATTTAAACTGGTTGATTATTTATAAAATGTTTTTTGAGTGAATTACAAATTTTTTTTTCATGGTTCGAATTATAAATATGTTTTGATTGAATGTTTAAACTGTTTGATTATTTATAAAGTGTAAAATAATAAAAGTTTAAAAATAAATTGGTGCATTTTAAAAATACTCACCTAAAAATAAATTTAATATATGAGAATAATATTAATAATTTTTAACATGAAAAACATAAATAAATTTATTTTTTGGGCAGTTGTGCCAACCTAACCTACAACAATTCCACGAGTCATGTTCGGGTTGACGGGTGGGACACAAATTTCATATTTGTGTCATGTTCGGGTCGCACACCACCTTTGTCTTTATATCATTATTTTAAAAATGTTTATGTATTAACTTAAACTTTTTGGTTATTTTTATGCCAAGATTTAACAGTTTTTTTTTAGAAGCTGACATATTATAAACATAATTGTTTTATAACATTATTTTCAATGTAGTTTTATAATTATAAAGTATTAATATACAAAAAGTTAAATTAAGATGAAATGGATCATGTACGTGTCAACGGATAATACAATACAAATATGTATTCTAATATCTCTTTTGGTCAGGGTGAAGGTGCTCCTGAAGGTTTCCCTTTTCAAGTAAACGATAACCCGGGGCAGCAAACAGTGTCTCTAACAAGAGAATACAAAGGCGAAAAAATCCATATCGATGTTGAACCATCGGGCCTGATAACAGGTGATGATGATAGTAGCGATTCTGATGATGATAAAGACAGTCAATCCAGTCTCCCAATGGTTGTCAAAGTTTCCAAAACCGGTGCACCCTCTTTGGAGTTCGGTATCACTGCTTATACCAAAGAGATCGTCATCGACAGCTTAACGGTTAATGATCCAGATATTACCGAAGATCAGACTCCTTATGAAGGACCTAGATTTGAGTAAGTATAACCTTTATAACACGAATCGACTCGTTCATTTTTATATATACTAACTAAATGTATGCATGTATGTATATGTAGTGAACTGGATGAGAATATGCAAAAGGGATTCCACAAGTTTTTGGAGACAAGGGGGATAAAAGCGGATGCAACAAAGTTTTTGCATGAATACATGGTGAACAAAGAGCATAGAGAGTATACTATTTGGCTTAATAACCTTAAGAAGTTTGTTGAGGCATGAAGGTTATCAAGTAATATTGTTTTTGGATGGTGCTTTTTGACAAAATGTTAGGTTTTGACAATATCTATTTAATAATATTATGTTCTATCTCTACATCTATACACTTTTGAGTACATTTTATGGAATGTACCCTTGGTTTGAAACTATATACAATACTTGTTACTCTTTTAACACGTTTAATATACCGGTCAAGTTATTTATGAGGCAAAGTTGTCTCATTCTCGACTACTTCGTGTCGTGCACGATGTTTTCACGACCTGTTAGCATGTACATTCTAGCTGTTGTGATGTTGATCGGCTGGCCAAGGTGGTTCATGGTTTCAAACTGAATCTGTAACATATGTAACCTTCCAACCACATTACTTTGTACAAAAAGTTTATAAAATGATTGTTGTTTAAATTGTAAGAGGTTCGGATGTTGGATAATATTGACGGGTTCGGTTCAGGTCATGGATACGGGTCGAAACGACTCAGCAGTTAGTGTATTTTGACACATGTTTTTTATGTTTTAATTTGGTCAAATAGTGGGTCTTGAGTCATGGTTAGTGTTACTATCTTTTGGGTATATACGTTTGCGCTCAGTAGTGTAATTTTGGGGGAGGGGGGGGGGGGGGCTTTTCGCTCAGTAGTGTAATATATGTGGTTTTCGTATAGATCAGGTTTGCGACGACGTTTGTGGCGGTCAGATGTGCTCCTGTGGCGATTTAAGGTATAATTATTCCTCTCGAGATTATACTCTATCAAACTCTTGAATTTAGTTAACCTTTTTATTCCATGTGTTTGATTTGTTTCGTAATTTAAATATGTTCTTTTGGTTTGATTTCTCTCAGAGGAAACAATTTTGGGCAGAGTTTCGCGTTGTTTCCAGAATAGATGGGTAGGGTTTCAGTCTTTTTAGCTTTATTGTATGTTTACAGACATAGGACTAAATGATTTTGTAATTAGTGTTGAAAGTGTTTTGGTTATCAATTCATGTTTTTCCGTATTTCAATCTATTTCTTAGGTTTATATTATCCCCAATTAAAGTAGATTAGATCATCACTTATTGTTTATAGTTGTATTACAGGTACTTGGATGAGCGGCGGTAGGTTGTTGGAAAGCCAAAATAAGTCCCGGACGACAATTGAGGGTTTCGAAGACAAGAACAAGGAACCGCGACACGATATGGCGGTAATGGCGACAAAGAGGTGTCAAGGGTTTGGTTCTTAGGGCGTTCAATGGTTGTAGGCGGCTGCAAGAGCCGAGCTATCAGTGATTGGCTATTGAAGACGACAGTTGATGTGCATCTCCAACGAATGGGGTAAGTTCTGGTAACCTACGGTTCATTTACACAGTGGTATGTGGTTGTGAAGGAACTGACCCAACAATGATTTTGGTGCCATTGCTAGAGTGATGGGTCGAATATATTCCAAGATACACCAAACACCACCTCCTTTAATCACTGCTGCTCGGCAGCCAGAGAGCGCCTCCGATGCCGGCAATCATCACCGCCACATGTACTCATAGCCGCCGCCTCGGCAACTTATTGATAGGTTTAGGACGGAAGGCAGGTAAGTTATACTCTGTTACAATTAAGTGAGTTTATAGAGCAGTCTCCATTACGATATTCAATTTGGATAATTTCGTTGTTCAAACTTATTTATTTAAGATCTGGAGTATTTATTTGTTTTATCCTTCTGTTAAAAAAGTTTTCTCTGATGTGTATGCATTTGAATTTAAATACACCTTTAACTAAACTATGCAACTAACTTTCGTCCAAACATGGGTTTCGTTTTGTTCATCTGCCTTGTTTTCTTTTCTTGAAATATTATGTGATCAAGATATTTCTTTTTTTTACTTATTTTGAAAAAGTTTACATTATTAAATTTTGCAAAAAAGATAGAGATACACAGAGCCACAGACACGCATATGCTGTACACATCTAAACTGAATAAATCGATAAATCCTTTGTATAATGATTAAGTTAAACAGGAAGAAGATATTCTGAAAATGTATCTTCTTTTAGTATTTCATCCATATTAGAATAATAGTTTTAAATTAAAAAAAAAGTTTACATAATTTTGTAAGGGAGTGCAACCGAGTTCCGCTCTAAAGTTGAACGTGATCATTGGCTTTGAAAATATATTGGCAACTATGTAAAGCTTCTATCTTCAAACGAGAAGCATGTAAGAATTTTTTAGTGCATACATACTTATTGTTGGACTCCGGTCATGTTTGCAGCGGACAAACAAGGCATCGTTGCATCAGTGGACATGATTGTATTTGATGTTTAGAACACGAGAATGAATGAAACGAACTTAAATGATAAATGAAACAAGAGAATGGACAGATTGGAAAGAAACAAATTGTCTTGGTACCGGAAACAGTTACCGGACCCATCATATATATACGAGTGTGGAAATGGCGGTTGATGATGGCGGGAAAAACTGTCATCGGCAGTTTTGAATTACCCGCTTATGATCAATGCCCACACTTATCACAATGTACCGAATAAATACATATAAGTAATCACATAAACATATAAGTATTATAATCATAATTAAGTTTAAATATCTCTGCTAACACCTTCCCTTAAATTTAATTATGTTTAGCAGCATTCATCAGCACGCTCCTGTTGGCTTCATCAACAGCTTTACGAGCTTCGTTGAAATTGAATCGGCGGCGCTTCTTGTGCAGATTCCAAGAGCCTTCCCAACTATTTCCGGCATAAAGAGCGTAATGCTCTGATGCAGCGTCCTCCGGTACCGGATCTGCACTTTTGCTTCTTCTTTGATCATTTCCAGCCATTGAACTTTCTCCTTCTTTGATCATCTCTTTGTCCTGCACCTTCTCTTGAATTGCTTTAAACCTGTAATAGTATATCAAAACGTCCAAATACATGGCATAAATGACTCTAATGAAGTCACCGTCTTGATATTCGAAGCCCAGATCCTTCGAAATTGCCGGCCATAAATTATCAACGGTGACACTACGGTAGCCTCCGTCTCTTTCCACCATTACATACAGGCCAAGCAAGTCTATCTTTCTTCCATCAGACAACAGTGGGGGAATTGATCTTGAAGATATTCCCATTTTTTCTTTCAAAAACCAACCCACCATTTCTTCGAACTTTAATTCAAGATCATGTTTGTATTTGAATAAGAAATCTCGGTCATCGATCATGTCTAACAGGGCTTTGCAGTCAGCAAATTCATGAAATTCTAGTGCCCTTATGATCATCCGACTCCAGTCAAATTCACTTTCATTCGTAACATTTAATGTTTCGAAATATGAATTCAAATAATCTCCTTTGTATTTCTCATTCACATCATTCAGATTCATGACTTTATGTTTTTCTTTTAATCCTAACTCTTCTTCTTTTGACAATCCAGTAACTTCATTCATAGTAT
Source organism: Helianthus tuberosus (assembly GCA_030545235.1). Classification (NCBI taxonomy): domain Eukaryota; kingdom Viridiplantae; phylum Streptophyta; class Magnoliopsida; order Asterales; family Asteraceae; genus Helianthus; species Helianthus tuberosus. Next base: position 135,617,157 of record CM060385.1, on the reverse strand, counting down.
TTACTACCGGGGGCGAGAACATCGGATAAATCTTGCAAGTATCACCATTTTTATTGACGGTGAATCCTTGCAAGGTTAATTGGTTCATGCTCAAGACATTTCTGTCCAATTCTGGGGTATAAAAAACACTTTGAATCATTAACTTTTCGTTGTTTGATTTGATTTCTACAGTTCCTATACCCCAGATAAACAGAAAATCGTTTTCCCCAGTGTTTGTATCAACACCAACCAAATGCTTTATTCTTTTGAAAACATTTATATTACAGGCGTAATGATGCGAGAAAGAGTTACTGACATACCATATGTCCCCCCACTGGCCGCCTTCCGTGCCAGTCACTATCATCTCATTCCGATCATCTGCATCCCTCCTTTGAGTCTGGATTCTGGCATTAACCGCTTGGTTAATAAGTTGTGTTGCTTCGTCATTTTCTTTAGATTTGCATGAATATATTTGATGTCCTGGCCGGTGACAATAGTAACATAATTTCACCCGGTGTTTGCTTTTCTCCCTCTCATTTTGTTCGTCAAAACAGTGTTGACATGGTAGGGTTGTAGAAGTGGATCTAATCTCTGCACATGTCCCTGATGTGGCTCTGATACCACATTGTTGGACTCCGGTCATGTTTGCAGCGGACAAACAAGGCATCGTTGCATCAGTGGACATGATTGTATTTGATGTTTAGAACACGAGAATGAATGAAACGAACTTGAATGATAAATGAAACAAGAGAATGGACAGATTGGAAAGAAACAAACTGTCTTGGTACCGGAAACAGTTACCGGACCGATCGTATATATACAAGTGTGGAAATGGCGGTTGATGATGGCGGGAAAAATTATCATCGGCAGTTTTGAATTAGCCGCTTATGATCAATGCCCACACTTATCACAATGTACCGAATAAATACATATAAGTAATCACATAAACATATAAGTATTATAATCATAATTAAGTTTAAATATCTCTGCTGACACTTATTGCTTATTTGGACTTGAAACGAACTAAACAAAGATTAATAAACATACTTGCTAAAAAGTTCATCGATTCCTTTATGGAATAGAGGTTACATCTACGCTTTGCTGAAAGTGCTAAATACGTTTTCTATCCATTATCAAACATATAACATATTCAATAATTTACAAAATAGTTGAAAAAAGTGTTTGTTGATCAACAAAATTTGACCCCACTGTCACTTTTGGCATAATGTAACGATCACAATTTAAAATAAGAAACAAATGTTAAAGAGTTAACCAATCTATACTGTACTGGTTCTATGACTATCTATCTTTCCTTCCTTTACTTGCTTACAACCTTAAACGGCAGATTTTGTAGGTTTTCTTCACAGGGATTTAGTTCTCATGTGGCTACCTAACAACACCCCTGCAACCACAGGAGGCAAGAAGTCCTTAAATTTCAGCTGCCATAGAGATGCATGGAGTTAAGAAGAAGAAGGTTGCTCAAAAATAAAGCAAGAGAAACAAGTAAACCAACAGGGTAAGATTTATTTGCAACAACTTTCAGTATAAGCCAATTAAATTCTGTAGAAAATTTGTGATGCACTCTGCAGATTCTATGATCAAATATTCTCATTGACTGCAAGTCGATTTTGTTGGCGGCGACACAAAAAGAAGGCCTTACACGGCGTGCCCCAAATGTAGTCAATCTATACCTCAAGTTGCACTGAATGGTTTTGCTCACGTAGTGGGCTGGTGGAGTAAAGCTCGATTTGCTAGAGACGTCCTTCTTGCCCTACAGATAGAATAGGCAAAGGTGGGATAGCGGTCTAAAACTAGCATGCTTAATTAATCACAGGGTGTTATTAACATGAGGAATACTTGCAGCCATAACTAAATGAAACTAGCTTGTAATGTCGCGCAACGCGCGACCACGAATACCCCTAGTTTTTTTAAATAATTATTGGTTTAGTGGGATCACCCGTACTACGCTTGCGGGAGGCTGAGCGGTATCGATATTTGTAGGGCTGAAAAATTGTGTTTTAGCAGGTTTAACAGGACTCTGATGACGCGAACATCACAAGTTCTAAACATGAATACGACTCGTTTAACTACTTTATATCCAATGTCTATAACACAGTTTTACGTTTTATGTACCAAGAAGTCAGGGGCGAAGGTTTGTTGGTGCCCGGGGGTGCACCCGCCCACCCAAATATTTCAGTTAGAAGTGTATAGGTTCTGGTTTTTTGTTCGAAAATTTTAAAAATTATATAGGATCGTCTCCCCCCAATTATTTTTCCTAAATATTTATACAATATATAAATTAAAGTAAAGTTTGTTACCACTTTGTATATAAGTGATAGGTAGTTTTGTAAATATATTTTAGCTCTTATTTGTTTAACCCTAGGTTACCCACCACATAATAAACTTAATCACAAATTTTTATGTCTAAGAACGGGTCCTTCACCACACAATAAACTTAATCACAAATTTTTATGTCTAAAAACGGGTCCTTTGAATGAATGAAATTTTTTAGTTTTATTTGGAACTATTATTATTTGACTTGACCCGAATCGATAGCCGACCGACCCGAAACATAACGATAGGAAAAAAAAATTTGGGTCCCATCACTTTACGCCCCCTCGAAACTTTTGGTCAAGCTCCGCCACTGCAAGAAGTAGAAATGATGGATCTTAGTCTTCTAATTTTGATTATTTTAAAAAAGATAAAAAATCACTTTTTCAGTAAACAAGTCTAATCATGTCTTTATACAGGTACCCAATTATCAGCCATGGATATTTGATAACTTTATTAAATGGCATAAGAATAAAGTACAATGAGTGTAAGCGGAAGTTGACTAGATGACAAATCATAAATGACAAAAGAGTAAAGTAAAAAGGTGTAAATGAAAGTTGAATAAAAGACAAAGCAATAAAGTAACTACTAGTTCGTTTAAACAATCAAGTGTGTCATTCCTTCATCATCTTAATCAATTAAAATTACCATCATGAATTAATTACACACCCTAACTCGATAAAACAATCAAGTCTGTCATTCCTGCATCATCCGAATCAATTAATAACGAGACCTATTCAACAAGTTAAAACATAATATTTACAGGTGATTCATGTAGGTAATTTTAGTGATTATCGACTTATATGATAATGACATATAATAACATAATACTAATGTTAATAAAATTATAATAAAACACCTGTCGATATCTTCATGAGCATATCTTGACTTTATTTTTTTAGTTTTCATTTTTGGTTGTTATATTGAGTATGGGTATGATATCAATCAATATCTATATCTATTTCTTTTCCATTTTGTTATAATTTGATTAGATAATTTTTTTAAACTTTAAATATATTATTTTAAACTCCAAATATATCTCCTTTTTTAAATGATAAAATTAGGGAGGTTCCTAAATATATCTCATGGGGATGATCGGTATTGACGTATCGTTTAAAATTAATCATTTATAAAAGAAAAATAACGTATCCTTATAACTTTTCGAGTTTTTGGTTTGAATATTTAACATATCCTTAACTTTTCAATTTTTTCTCAAGAATATATATATTTCGTAAAATCGACATAACTTGGAGAACAATCAACAACTAGTTTAATACCCATCCGGTGGACGGGTTACACTAACAACGTAACAAACAAAGAGAATCCATATTGAGGGTGTTTGGGATTGCTTTCTCTTTTTTAAAAAAAGTCACAACCATCTCACTTTTTAATGACTTGCGCTTTGTGGCAAATGAAAAGATCCACTAGAATTTAGCATTTGATAAACAGGACTAATTCTAGTGGTTAAAAATAAACCTGCAAACAAACAACATCATGAATTTAGTAGATACAGGGTAAACCCCTTACACAAATTTAAAAGATACAAAGTTATGAGAATCATATGTTTAATTTTCATACAGCATCATGTAAATTTAATATTTTTTCATACAATATTTAGAAAGTAGCAGCAATAGCTATATTAGCAAATTAATGAATAGAAAAAAGAGCTAAAACTAACCTTCTTATCAACCATTCTTCAAACTGACCTGCACAATAACAAATTCAAATAAGAACATTATTTAATTCAAAGTGATATTTGTAACTTAAAGACTAAACAACATAGCATTGGGTCATTAACGGTTGACTATTTTATAATGTGATTATTACCAATCCAAACAACAGAATTGCACCCTAACCCTATTTCTCACTACCATCTAATTCTGGTTTTTTAGAAATCAAAGTCATAAATTGTGCTTCTAGTACTAATCCTTTGACTCTTAAAAGTCAAAGTACACAGAAATTCACTTGTAAGACAAAATGTGTAGTGTATAACAACCATATTTGATGTTCCACTCCAACAATTCCAGAAGCTGGTGCAGCCCCTTTGAAAAAAAAACTTGAATGGTGAAAGGAAGCTTCTTTTTTTTCTGACATATAATGTTGGTTGTACTAAGGCCATGCGTAGTGGTAACCTCTCATAACCCCTTGTGTAGTGGTTAACCCCTTCACTTATATATATATACACACACACACACACACATACATATATGTGTGTGAAAAACCTTAGTGTAGCGCCCATTATAATTTTCGTGAGCTCGCTGGATTCCACCGTATGGTGCCCCTCGGGGCGGTGTTGCGCAGCGCCATAGGGCTCTATGTGCACAAATGGCGCGATACCCCGTTCGACTACACATGGACCAAGAACAAAGATGCGCTTAGCACCTTTTGTTTGACCCGTTGTATCGATCAACACCCCCATTGTTGTTGAAGTCTTCATCTTGGACACTCTTAGACAAGATTTACTTCTTTACCTTCTATATCCATCCTGACTTTTTAAAAAAAATTAAAATTCAGTACATAGTTTATAAATATTATTCTTTGCTAAACGCTTAAGCTTTGTAACATGTTCTTACCAGTAAAAAAGCTTCTTTGCTTGGAGAGTGCAACCATTTAAGGTAATAAAAGTGAAGATCCATAGTGATGTCTTGGATTGATCTGCATAAATGCAAGATATATATAATATAAGAAAATTTCGAATCTGCATAATTAGGATGTTGAAGATATCAACTAAGATCCATGTGACTATTTGATAAAAGATCTTTCTGTATTTCTCACTAGTTTTCATAACCTTTTCATAATCATGCAATTCATCCAACAAATCAATGCATTCATCTAAGCAAAACCAAGTATTGAGCTAGTAAGCAAAACTGGACAAAGCAGAATTCTGAGTTAAAAGATGCTCGCCATCCAAAGAAATCCACTTTAATGGGCAGTCACCTATTCCAATTGTAATAGGATTGAGATTTTAAGAACATATCATTCTTGATTAGCCAACGCAATGAGCAATACGAGAAGGTAGGATTGGATCCTACAGTCCATTCCCGTACATCTTAGTTTGCGCAGAGACATGCACTTGTTGGAGAAGCGAAAGACTTGAGTCCCAAACTGCAGAGTTAAATAAAAGTATGTTTAAAAATATTTTAGTAATACTTATGCATAACAATCGACATAAAGTAATTTTTATATAGAAATTTCAAAAGAATATTACATAATATAGTTGTTAGTTAATCTGGTAACACACCTCCAACTTGAAGACCTAATATTCTCATCCGGGCTAGCATTGGCATCTTGAACCGATGCTACTGCTGGAGTAATTGTAGTGGTAGTGCTACTGCTACTGGCTCAACATCAAGCCTCTTGACATTAATGAGGACTCCATCTAGCATACTTAGCTCCTTTCCAACATCTAGCTCATTAGACCTCAACCTGAGTACCCGCAAAAAAAGAGATGTGTAAAACTAACTACCTTAAAGAAACATATCAAAGGAGTTTATGGGTCAAAACCTGTTCAGAGAGCACGGTAACTTTGCCTTGTAGTAAAAAACAGTCAATTAGAATTAATATCAATAGAACAAAGTCCCGTCCCATTTGTTATAAACAGAACAAAAAAAACATGAATTTCTTATATTAATACTATGAAATAAAGTTTAATGAACTGGCAGAAAAAATAGCAGGAAACATGAACATATTAACTTGTTTAATAGCTTACTTTTGTTCATTATTTCTTAAGCCTTGACATTAGATAGCACATCCACCCATGTCTTCCACACTCCATGGGCTTTTCCCCATTTTTGAGGTCTTTGAATCCTACATGTACAATCAATTTTATCACTCGTTAAATGAAAAAAGAACTAAATTAATAATCAAGTTTAATAGCATGTGGTCGCCAAAAGAAAAAAAAGACTGAGAACCACCGAAAACACCAGAATGCAAGTCCTATAGGATAGCAGGAAGTGCAAGCCAGTGAGCGTGACAATGATCCAACCAGTAAAGATCTTCCAACCAATGACAAAATATTTCATTTCAATAGAGATAAATTCCCACCTGTTCAATCAAAATATTGAATATCTAACTATAGTGTAACTTGGCATCAAATAATAAGTCAAACCATCAAGAGACTTACAGTTGGTATAGCTAGTACAAGGACGTCATTTGTGCCTCTCCATAATCACTTAACTGCATCCTGTAAAGACTCCCATTTGATATCTCAATAGGACTTCAAACACTACCGTATAACATAAAGAAGAAAGCATGCGAGAGAACACCAACCTTCACACCAAGATTCTAATTAAAGCAAAACACCTTTTAAAGTAGACACTTTTTTCACTTCCCCAAGCTCCTTCGTCCAAAAAGGAAAAAAGAAAACCTGAGACGCCATTTGTTTAGAAAACCTGATCCAAGCGTTTTGTACCTCCTTTTCGGAATGTGAATCTAGAAAACTTGTGGTTTCATCTAAAGCAATGTTATAATAGTCGTTAGGCGCTAGTCCGGTTTTAGGTCCGATTTAGTCCGAGTTTGACCAACATATGGATTGTAGAAATATGATGTGTAACGATTATTTGAGACCAACTACCGAGTTGGATCATAGAACCTTTCTAGCAGATTGACCATTGTTGACCTATCGGGCCCACTTTGAGCAACCAGCCCAAGGGTTTAGCAAGTCTTGATCTGGATTTTGATTTTTTTTAAAAGCAAACATTCCGGTCTTCGATCCATGTTTGTATGTTGAGTTTAAGCTCGGAACCCTAATAATAACTTCATTCACAAGGGCTGCTGGAATCTTGGGTTCAGCAAATTGTTTCACATTAATTAAAGAAGCTCCAAGACCACTGCAATACTTAGTAAATTTGATGAATTAATTTGAATAATTTTTTTATTATCTGTTGGTTTTATTATGTAAAAGCTATGAAATACATACTTACAAGTTACGACCCTTCATTTACAATGCGTACACCTGCACTAATAATATCTACATTCTCCACTTTTGTTGACAAATATGCTCCCATACCTGCTCGTAATTGCAAAATAGAATATATAAGTCCAATGCTACAAAAATCATTCCTATTAATAAACCTTGTTTAATCCCAAGAGTTAAAGTGTTAATGCATTCGAACCTAACCTGATTCACCATTTTCTTCTCTCCAACATAGGAGTGAACTATTTTGATCGAAGAAAACGCCTGCTCAAATCGAGCCGCCTTGAGGCATCTTTTTTTAACGCCTGCAGAGTTAAATAAAAGTATTATCTCCTCTCAAAATTTTCCAGTGATGTATGAGCTTCTGAGCAGCTTTCCATCCCACATCAAATATAAATAAATAAAAATTCCCAAGTTATATGAATCACATATGAAATATCAACTCAAATTATATTTTTCAGTCCTTAAATTCATAATGAAGCATTCAATAACTATAGAACATAACTTTGGTACATATACCATCTAAAGTCTAAACCATGAATAGGTGTAATTTTGTCATAAACACACATATATCATGGAGACTCACTCAAATAAACTTGTATACATGACCTAAACAGGATCAAACAATTAGTGATGGAAAAAAGAACCTAGCAGCAAGTGAGAGAAGACATTATCTGATTAACAATTCAAATAAAACAAATACATACATCAAGAGTAGTGGCAGTATCTCCGATTAGACCAGAAATTATAATCCCCCAAATCCCAATCTCGTGTTCTTCTTCCTTTCTGTAGCGATGGTATGGTATGTTTTGTAGAGTGGTTCTTGAATTATCCCAATTGCCTTTCCCCTTTTCAACATCTTCATGGAGTTGCTTCTTGAACACATAACATAAGGCAATTTGTTACCAGATTCATCTGCAAGAATGGCCAAAAATTCGCAGAATTGACAGTGTTCTGACCCTAAACATCCTAGAGATGCAGATAAACACAAAATTGATCGATAAAACCTATCTGTGGATGAAATTCGGATGAGAGGGATTCAGAAAAGAGGGAGAGGGAGATGAAGACTCAGGGACTTTGATGATATGTTTTTGAAAACTTACCTGTGGATGAAATCACGTCTCGAACTCTTGGAACCATAGAAATTATCCTCATTGTCGCCGGGTTGTGGAGGTGGGATGGTAGTTTTATGGGTGAGGAGGAGATACGAGACAACCGTTCGCAGCCTAAAATCATGGGAGGTGGAAAACGTGGGGCAAAACCTGCTAGCCAATTAACTGGCAAGGAAACCGTCGATAACTGCTGATATAGCAGTTAAAAAAGTGAGTTTAAATGGTCAAGATTTCATCTCAGCAAGATCTAAGGGCTAAGAATGATTTACAAGTTGATTAGACTTAATGGGATCCATAGATATATATAATATATATATATTATAAATAAATACCTTCTAAACCTCTAAACTTCATTAAACCCTTCTAAACCCCTAATTCTTCTTGTTAACCAAAACCCCTCTAAAAATAATGGCTTTGAGTACCATAATTCGACGGTCTGCTCCCACTGTTGCTGCCCGAATACTGATCGGTCAGCGAGCCTTGATCAGTCACCAATGCGCTAGCGCGTTGTTGGTCTCCGTGAATCGTCCTAAGAAGATCACTACTGAGGATTCGTTTTTGGTTCCGTCTGTTTCTCGCTATTCTTGCTCGGCTCTCGCTCACCCGAGTTCCGATGAGTCGCTCCTCCAAGCTATTCAGTCCGAGATTAATTGCTCAGAAGCAGCGGCGGATTCAGGATTTTTTTCTCCTGGGTTTCTTTTGGTAAATTTTCATTAATTTTTCCAAATCATACAAGGTTCTCACTAATTTTTTCTATTTTTTTTTTCAAACCTACGTGGGTTCCTAGGACCCCACAAATATGGGCTAGATCCGCCCCTACTCAGAAGAAAGCTTTGAACCGGTTTGTTTTTCATTGCATGTTTTTGAATTTGTTTAGAAATATGTTTTGATTTTAGTTTTTTTTCATGGTTCGAATTATAAGTATTTTTTTTAAAGTGTAAAATATTTAAACTGGTTGATTATTTATAAAATATTATTTGATTGAATTACAATTTTTTTTTCATGGTTCGAATTATAAATATGCTTTGATTGAATGTTTAAACTGTTTGATTATTTATAAAGTGTAAAATAAAAGTTTAAAAATAAATTGGTACATTTTAAAAATACTCATCTAAAAATAAATTTAATATGAGAATTAAGATTAATAAATTTTAATATGAAAAAAAAAAATTTATTTTTTGGGCCGTTGTGCCGACCTACAACAATTACACGAGTCGTGTTCGGGTTGATGGGTGGGACACAAATTTCATGTTTGTGTATTTTATTCATGTGTTTATAGTTAACCTGTTTTAACCTTTTTATATTATTTTATTATTTTAAAAATGTTTATGTATTAACTTAATCTTTTTGGTTATTTTTATGCCAAGATTTAACAGTTTTTTTTAGAAGCTGACATATTATAAACATAATTGTTTTATAACATTATTTTCAATGTAGTTTTAGAATTATAATTATAAAGTATTAATATACAAAAAGTTAAATTAAGATGAAATGGATCGTGTTCGTGTCAACCGACGAACACGAGCTGTTTATCATCCTTAATAATAAGATCTTGAAAAGTAATTGTTTATGTATTCTAATATGGTCAGGGTGAAGGTGCTCCTAAAGGTGCTCCTGAAGGTTTCCCTTTTCAAGTAAACGATAACCCCGGGCAGCAAACAGTGTCTCTAACAAGAGAATACAAAGGCGAAAAAATCCATATCGATGTTGAACCATCGGCCCTGATAACAGGTGATGATGATAGTAGCGATTCCGATGATGATAATGTAAGATTAAATATATTATGTATTAATATTTAATCTAGTAGCCATATAATCATTTACATAATAGAGATCAAAATATATTAGAACCTATTAATTTAATTAGTTGGTAATTGTTGATGGACCATATTACCCTTATTAACTAATTTAGGTTTCCTCTTGGGTGCTTATATAAGGAGAATAATGTGGAGGTTAAGGGGTTACTCAGTTACACAATTCACACACCCCATTAGCCATAACATCATCACGAAACCTCCTCTCCTATACCGATTCCCTTATCGGTTTCTCAGCCACCATCATCAGTCAGCACCCTAAGGAGGAACCAGACCAAGATGACAATCATGTCGAACCTTACTTGCTGCGTCTCCATTGCTGGATTCTCTGCTAACCTGTGCTGATGCAACCAAAGGTATGTTTTCATGTTTTCCTTTATGTTCAAACAGAACTGAACCAACATGTGGTATCAGAGCATATGTTGATTAGTCAGTTCTGTTTTCGTATCCATAATTCTGGGATTGAAACTTGGAAAACGGATTATTTTCTTTATAATTTTCAAAACCGTCACAGCCGGTTTCGAGTCATGAAGATCGACTCGAAATCATGATTTTCGGAAAAAGATTAATGATATGTTCATTCGGAATTAACTTGTTTATGTTTAGCCGAAATCTGTTTAGAAAAAAACTATTAAAATTCAGGTTTCGGGTTCCAGAATTTATGTTTTATGTTTTAGGGTTCATCATGTTCTTGAGAAAATTCGAAGTATTATGTTATGATTTGGAATATGGTTCGGATTATTAAGTGTTTTTCCTGGTTTTGATCTATTTTGTCCTCTAAAGTTTTTAGAAAACTGTTAAAAAGATAAAGAGATTGCAATTTCGAAATCTGTTGACAAAATTAGATCAGCTTGAAACAGGAAAGAATATCTCTTAATCCCTTAGATTTCGAATTTTCGGTTATGATATCACAATTAACAGCTGTTAGCGAGGTTGCTACTCGCAACCATGAGGTTGCTACTCGCAACCATAACGTCATCACTCGCAACCATGAGGTTGCTACTCGCAACCATAACGTCATCACTCGCAACCATGAGGTTGCTACTCGCAACCATTACGTCATCACTCGAGACCATGAGGTTGCTACTCGCAACCATAACGTGATTAGTCGAGGCCATAGTTGCGACTCGCAACCATAACGTGATTAGTCGAGATCGTGGTTGCGACTCGCAACCGTAACGTGATTAGTCGAGACCGTAGTTGCGACTCGCAACCATAACGTCATTAGTCGAGATCGTGGTTGCGACTCGCAATCTCATTATTTTAAGCTATTTAAATGTGAACTAAAGAAAAAATTTTCGGGGCTCCCGCCCCGAACCCCGGGCGGGGGCGCGCTGCCCCCCGCACCCCCCAGCGAACTCACCGCGGAGTTCGATCCGCGCTAACGGGTGGTTTGCTATTAAATAAATGGTTTTGTAATTTACTTAGTTAATTAATAAGGATCAAATAATGTTTTACAAAACCAAAAATAGCTTAACTTGAATGAGCTTCTGATATATCATTTCTGGCCAAAGCTGATTTGATACATCTACTTATCATTCAAGTATTACGAAAGCTATGTTGTGTATGCATCATAAGCATGAATGTCTTAATTTCTGGCCAAAGCTGATTTAATTCATTCATCGATGGCATACTCAACAAGTGCATAACTAAAGTGATTGTTTCAATTCTGGCCAAAGCTGATTTGTTACAACTACTTTGCACATATGCTTAAATGATTACACTTCTGGCCAAAGCTGTTTTGTCTTCGTTTAAGTAGAATTTTTTAGCTAAGTCTATTATTTTGATGTTAGTAATAGACATATCACAATCTCTTCACATAATGATCCTTAGATTAATGATCCTTAATTAAGTTTTTATGATCATTTCGTCTGCCTTATTCTTAGTACCCATAATTTTACTCACTGTAATTTTTCTTCTGTTAATCTATATCTCATCCACTCTAATTTTTTAAACCTAAAATGTTTGCTTTATTTACAGTTTCTATTAGAATTAGCTCTTAAATTAAATCCTTGATTATTTCCTAAGACACGATAATCCTATTGTTCTCTTCTGATAAAGATTATAAAGAAGAAAGTTAGAGCATGATGAATAGGACAAATCGAATATGATGTCTATTATGATAATCAAGAACTCTCTAATGTAAATGCTATCACTAAAGTTATTCCAGATTAAGTCTTTTCCTAAGACTAATCTTTATTCATGGAATAATCACTAGAACTCCTAAGATGCATGCCTTAATGTGAAACTCTAAACTATAAAGTTAAGTGGTATATGTGAATACATTATAATGTACAAAACCATGACCCATAAAGTTAAGGGCTTACGCATGGAAATAAGTACATTTTTTCCAGTACATTACATACTAAGATTTTCACTTGTGCAATCTGATGCATTATAAATCAACTACAACACTCAAGAAATACCAAAGTATAACGAGTGTGTTGATAAGCAACATATGTACAAAGAAATACATGTTTAACGCTGGAAAATAAGTTGTTATTCACCTTACAACCACTAATAGTTTAAAAGAGGATTATTCTAAGGTCCATAGACAAATTACAAGTGCTAATTCCAACTTTAAGGTTCTTTAAGGGAAAATCTCACTGCATAATTATGTCATTAGGCTAGACATAAGCAACGAGACTATCCATTACTCTAAAGAACAATTGGATATATTAATTAGATAGTCACTTATTAATGATATTTAAGTCTGGTAATTTAAATATTCCAATTAACACATGATTAGTTGACTCTAGTTCCATACGTTTCCTTACAAGAACTTGACAAATAATTAACATGAGAGTTAGTGACAAAATTAAATGTTAACACTATAAGAACCATAATGAGCAGTCTTCTAACAAAGCTTTTCGATACATTACATATTCTGATTATTAATCAGAGTACAGTATCATTACTTAGGCTATGTCATGAAGGTTGTGAGGTTTGCATAGTCAACATAAAGTCACACTTATCTTAAACTCTCATCTTATTTGTTCTAACTATCTGGATTGAAACATTATTAAAATGAAACTAGATGATACCTTACATTTTCACAACTTTTGTTATCATGCACATGAGAACTTGACAAAAGGAAAATGAGACTTATAAATTTCATCCATTATAACCGAAATTCATGAGACATCATGACTTTCTTAATGAGGATGATTTTTCAACTAATCTCATTCTAAGTGATTTTAAATCATGACGTTAAAGCCCTAAATATGACTTGGCTTAAGGAATAAGTATGGGTCCATCATAAGTCATTCATTGACATTCGTGGAACTTATTTCAAAATGGAATATTCAGACATAATTCATTTATCATTTAAAAGGCTATCAACTTGTAGCTAACTTTTGTCGCACATGGCCCACAGTCTTAGAAGAAATCTATTCATATGTTTACTTATTAAGATTTCTATTAAATATGTCCTTAAGTTTCTTATGACATTTGGACGTTAAAGAAATCAAATAAAGTCTAACGTATATATGATAGGTTCCCACGTCACGTACCTCATTGAAACTTCTCTTGTAGCATTTCTAGAGATATCAAAGATCAGTGGGAGCATTAAGTGTCTTAATAATAACTTGCAATAGTTGCAAGAGGTGGGGAGTGAAAACTTTATATTACTTCAATTTACACCTCTTGTACAAGACACTGCTCCATTATGACACTGTTCTATCATAACTTATCTCCTTAAATCTAATGCTACTCTTACAAAAGTTTCATTGTTGCCTAATTGTGGGCGCACTTAGATTTCTTACCTAAACTAACATAATCCTCAACAAGAGAAACTACAACGACTAACGTCATTAACTCGTTTCTCTATTAGAATTTGTTGGTCGTTACATATTGACCCTAAGCATGCTGAGTTCCTAAAGATTTCTAAGGTTAGTGGGAGCAGTCAAAGTCCTTATCATGATTTGCAAGGAATACAAGAGGCGGGGGGAAGAGTGTCATTAAATTTCACTCAGAATTTAACTCCGATTACACCTCTTGTACACCATACTGCACCAACTCTTAAAAACTTAGAATCCTGAAAATGATAGCAACCTAACCAAGAGCTAATCCATAAAACTGAAACTTCTAATGAACCCAATAATTAACTCAGGAGGTCATCTAGGTTTAAAAGCCTACTAACTTTGATGATTACATAACCTCCCTAACTGAAGTTGAAATGGATTTTGGAAATGTTTACTGATCCTATCTCTTCAAATTAAGCCATTAGTGTCAATCAATATTCTTAATGGAATAAAACAGTTTTCTAGTAAAACTGATTTTATGTGTTCGTATAACGTTTGGGATTTGATTGAATTACCTAAGAGTGTTCATAAGAAAACCAAATCCTAATATAAACGTTAAGACACAAAGGAGCATGATTGATTGTCAAAGGTTACACTCAGAAGGAGATGAATTATCTTATCAAAGATTTCTTTCAGGATCATCACTGTTCTAGTAGCTTATAATAGTTTAAAGCTACATTAGATGAACATTATAAACAATTTTCCATAACAAATGGCTGACACATTTACATGTTCATTAGATAACAACCTAAAGTTTAAAACTGAAGGTTAAAGAACACTTTATTTGTAAGCCAATAATATCCATGTATGGGTTAATGCAAACATTATAATGTGATGAAATCTTAATGTAATTATTTTCATCAAGAATTAAGTGGATTAATGTACCTACCTCAAGATGAGTGGGAGCAACTAAGATAAACTTGTCTATATAGATGACATTCTTTTGACAAGTATATGTTACATAAGTCAAAGCATTGTTAACACAAACTTTGATATAATAAATCTCAGAGATATCTCTTACGTGATTGATATCATAACGTGCCGAGATAGACCCAATGGGACATTAGTTCTGTTCCATAAGTTTAACATTAAATGGGTCCTTATATATGTAACAAACAATACTGCTCTCCTTTAGAGGATAATTGGATAAGTGAGATTATTTATTTACGCTTCATTAATTAGAAGCCTTATGTAAGTTTAAGTCTATACTCGTTTAGATATTACTCACATTGCAACACACTAGATATGTCTAGATTATTGTGAAGCATCTAATGGAGTATTATAATATCTTTAAAAGGAAACGAGAGACTATAATTTAAAGAAGAAGTGAGAATTAAAAACCGGTTTATTACTATAACTTTGTGATATTCAAAGATAATAAAGTGTAATTTCGGGTATACCTTTATGTCAGCAGACAAAACATATCTCATGGAGGAGTCATAATGCACTGATATTGACAACCTAAGTTATAACGACATAATATAGTCACTAAATGTTGTTGGAAGTTTATCAGTGGACTCATAAGTTTATTATCTCCATATAATTAATGTTTTGAAGACTTAGTGTGATAAAGTCAGCTACCATGACTCCTTGAACATTAACAGTTCAAGAGGTGCTGCATTAAATTTCGATACGCAATTAATATTCGTTTATGAACGAATTGAGGAAACTAAGTTTTGTATCGAAATCATTCATGATATGCTTAAGGATCCTATAACTGAAGGGCTATTACCCATAAGTCTTATTAAGAGAGCTCAGAGAAGGGTATTAGTTAATGGCCATGCGCAATTGCATATCGTACTATGAATGACTAAGTATTAGTTAATCTTCCTCATCAGTTTGATTTTGTACGTCTCTAAGAATATGTCAAGTCGACATAATGGCATATAAGACAAATAAAGTTACAAATCAAACAAAGGGCTTATGCGTATTTTGATCATGACGATTAGGTTTTAAATTAAGGCTATAGTATGATTAATGGGGGTCCTGAGTCGCATAATGATTCAACGGCTGTATTTTTCTGCTATAGTACTTGTTTAAGGCTAAAATGAGTGTTAACTCCTGATCAGGCTTATCTAATACTCATAGTAAATGATTACTCGGCTAAGTGGGAGAATGTAAGATTAAATATATTATGTATTAATATTTAATCTAGTAGCCATATAATCATTTACATAATAGAGATCAAAATATATTAGAACCTATTAATTTAATTAGTTGGTAATTGTTGATGGACCATATTACCCTTATTAACTAATTTAGGTTTCCTCTTGGGTGCTTATATAAGGAGAATAATGTGGAGGTTAAGGGGTTACTCAGTTACACAATTCACACACCCCATTAGCCATAACATCATCACGAAACCTCCTCTCCTATACCGATTCCCTTATCGGTTTCTCAGCCACCATCATCAGTCAGCACCCTAAGGAGGAACCAGACCAAGATGACAATCATGTCGAACCTTACTTGCTGCGTCTCCATTGCTGGATTCTCTGCTAACCTGTGCTGATGCAACCAAAGGTATGTTTTCATGTTTTCCTTTATGTTCAAACAGAACTGAACCAACAGATAAAGGCAGTCAATCCAGTCTCCCAATGGTTGTCAAAGTTTCCAAAACCGGTGCACCCTATTTGGAGTTTGGTATCACTGCTTATACCAAAGAGATAGTCATCGACAGCTTAACGTTTAATGATCCAGATACTACCGAAGATCAGACTCCTTATGAAGGACCTAGATTTGAGTAAGCATAACCTTTATAACATGAATCGACTCGTTCATTTTTATATATACTAACTAAATGTATGCATGTATATGTAGTGAACTGGATGAGAATATGCAAAAGGGATTCCACAAGTTTTTGGAGACAAGGGGGATAAAGGCTGATGCAACAAAGTTTTTGCATGAATACATGGTGAACAAAGAGCATAGAGAGTATACTATCTGGCTTAAGAACCTTAAGAAGTTTGTTGAGGCATGAAGGTTATCAAGTAATATTGATTTTCAAGGTTATTATTAGGTTTTGATAATATCTATTGACATTTTAAGGATTTGACTATTTAATAACATTATGTTCTGTCTCTATATCTATACACTTTTGAGTACATTTTAAGGAATGTTCCCTTGGTTTGAAACTATATACAATACTTGTAACTCTTTTTAACACTTTTATTATACCGGTCAAGTTATTTATGAGGCAAAGTTGTCTCATTCTCGACTCCTTGGTGTCGTGCACGATGTTTTCACGACCTGTTAGCATGTACATTCTAGCCGTTGTGATGTTGATCGGCTGGCCAAGGTGGTTCATGGTTGCAAACGGAATCTGTAACATATGTAACCTTCCAACCACATTACTTTGTACAAAAAGTTTATAAAATGATTGCTGTTTAAATTGTAAGGGGTTCGGATGTTGGATAATCTTGACGGGTTCGGTTCAGGTCATGGATACGGGTCGAAACGAGTCAGCAGTTAGTGTATTTTGACACATGTTTTTTATGTTTTAATTTGGTCAAATAGTGGGTCTTGAGTCATGGTTAGTGTTACTAACTTTTGGGTATATACGTTTGCGCTCAGTAGTGTAATTTTGGGGGAGGGGGGGGGGAGGACTTTTCGCTCAGTATTGTAGTATATGTGGTTTTCGTATAGAAATTTTTGGGTATATATGTTTTCGACCCCCTGGTTCTATAGAAATTTTTGGGTATATACGTTTTCAACCCCCGTTGGAAATCTCAAGTTTCGCCACTGTACACGCCCGTGTATGGCCTTATGATTAAAAACATGGCTACTCAAACTCTCAAAGGAATGTAAAGTTTTTAATTTGTATCCCCATTTAGCAACACTGACCACCACCCCCAAGTTAAGCACCCAACTAATTATATTTATCTTGTTGTAGGTTTTGTAACTCATAGTAAATCTTGGCATATCTGTTGAATTGTTGAACCGCTCACCAAAACGGTTCAAAGCCAAACCGCATACAGATTCTACAATAACATACATGGTCAGTCAGGTTGTGTTATGAAGCCGATTTGAGATAGCTAATCTCCCAAAGAATATAGACGAGAGACACGAACTTGGAACATTTTTTTCTGCTCATCTATTACAAAAACAAACTGAGGAAGACTTAAATTAAAAAATGATAAAACGTTTGTCTAAGCCCGGGTTCGAACCGGGGACCTCTAGTGTGTGAGACTAGCGTGATAACCGACTACACCACCCAGACAAATTTGCTATTGTGTTTAAGTATTGCTATATTATTCTAAAATACTATAAATCAAGTGGTGGTCAGGGAACCTCTAAGGGAGCACGAAATTATAGAGTTATGATCACACTGATATACATCAACACATAGACATGATAATGATGTAAGGGTTCACATGCATTCTACCTCTTTCGCAATATGCTAAGAAGGTTGTGATCGTCTCCTACTCTCCTTTATATGCTAGCGAAGATTTTTTTACGATGTGTGCTTGTGAGAAATACCAAAGCATTTTGCATGGCATAGATCGGCAATAACTTGCACTTGTTGACCGTATTGCCTCACAGGGAGCCCGAAGGTGTGCTTGTATGGTGCTCACTAAAACTGTAACATTCATAAACGATCATAAGATTGATCTGAATGTCGGGACATCTCTTCCCACGGATGTACCTTTTTTTTATGCACATAATAGAATTCAGAGAATCTTTTCCAACGCATGAGTGTGTTTCGTGGGTGTCTTTACGTATGGATTTCCCTCCTGCCTCCTCAATGTGTACCGTGCATTTGCTACGCCTTTTATTTTCCTCGTGTAAGGAATAAGGATGCATTCCTAAACCGATATGGTGCCTTTTATTAATAATACATGCATAAAAACTATTGAAACGCTAACAAAAAATGTTTGTCTGAGCCCGGGTTCGAACCGGGGACCTCTAGTGTGTGAGACTAGCGTGATGACCGACTACACCACCCAGACAAGCTTGTTTTTGTGTTTTAATCGTGTATATATTTCATGTTATAGTATCACTTGTTTTCATATAGCAAATTAATTATGAAGTGCTGGAGTAAAGATGTTATCTTTGTAACTAAGGTAACACTTGTTAGATGATATATATTCCCTCTTTTATTATGAATAAATGTTCATGTTTTTATTTTAAGTGAATTTATCAATTCATTTAGTTATCATTCCACACGAAAAAAGGGCAATTACAAAGCAATGGCAGGTAGTCGGGCAACAAGTTGCGCCGCCACCCCCTTTTGAATAGAAAAACCAATTCTACTAAATACAAAGTTTGAAACCTTTAGCGACGTAGAATTACTATTAACGACTTTTTGAACCCGATTCAAGAGTCGCACAGCGTCAGGAGCGAGACCACCAAAGGTATCAAACGCAAACGGGACAAACACATGTTGATTCTCCCGGCAGGCTTTCTCATGTTTTGCCACTTTACTCGCCTCTGCCTTAAGCACCGCTTGCCCTACGACAAAACCCTTTTCCTTGAGCCCGACAAGGGGGGAGACTCCAGTTAGATCTACACAAGCGTGTTTCCCCCCTTCCCATCCAAACACAAGGATGTCCGCCGGGCGTAAAGTGGACCTCCCCTCTAAGGGGTCAGTCAGGAAATTTACTGGAGCCTCCTTTTTGGCAGAGATCCCGGCCCGCTTAAGCACATCACATAACACATCTCTCACCCAATCATGCCGATATTTAAACCCTGGTAGCTCTTTACAGTGGATCGCGTGCTCGCCGAAAGAATCCAAACACGCTTTGCGGCATACCGGACAAGGCTCGTCAACTGGGAACAAAGGAATCATCAGTCGGTATCTAAGGATATCACGGTATTCCACAGCCGACATGTGTTGCCCCAAGCCTTCAATAGGTGCGACAGACAGAAAATCCTGAGCATGTGGGGCACGTAGACGATAAATGTTTATTTCTAAAACTATTTGTCTAAGTTTTGATAAGCTTTTAGGGCTTAGACTTTAGAGAATATCAGGTATATACACGTGTTTATCCCTTAAGCTTTTGATATATTTGGTTATCTAGCCCCGAAGGCAGTGGAATTCCTCAACATGGTCCAGCGGGTCGTGAATAGTAATTTCTCGACCTGTAAGAGTCGCTTTGTATTTAGTAGGATTGGTTTTGCAATTCAAAAGAGGGTTGCGTTGCAACTTGTTGCCCGTTTACCTGCCGTTTGTTTGTAATATGTTGTTTTGGTATTTTATTGGAAGTTTGGAACACCATTTCATGAGATAATCTAATATACATTTTGGGATAAGATAAAGATAAAGGAAACTATGAAGTTCTATGTTTTAACTCCAGCTTGCTAGTTAGTATGACTTTAGGACCTCTTTTATCAGGTTTCTAGTTCATTGTATTGGCACAAGAAGAAACATAACTCCACCTGATCTACACTGGCCCTCATAGGGTCAATAGCGTGCCATGCGACACTGTGACGACGTATTGCCTCATAGGGAGCCCGAAGGTGTGCGTCTATGGTGCCAACAAAAACTGTAACATTCATGACCGATCATAACATTCATAACGTATTGCCATATCCAAACCGACGCCACCCAAATTGCCATTTTCAATCAATCAAAGCATTCACATTGTCGTCGTCACGCAAACTACCAAAACCTAAATATAGACAAATTTTGATAAAAATAGCTTCAAAAACATAAATATTGAATTATTGATCATTGTCTTGGCCCATGAACCATCTCCTCAACATTCTTCTGCTCACACTTACATCTTTGTGGACATCAAGAACTTATTTTTCTTCTCGGCAGGTTTAAGGATTTGAAACGAACACATTAAATTCTCGTCAACGCTCATCATGGCACCTGCATTGTCGAATTCACCACAATAATTTGGGGCAGAAAATATGGTCACAAGTTGTCTGTCCGCAAAGAATTCATAACCATCCTCCACAACCTGCACCATTACAAACGAATTTTTCGAATAATTTATATTTTTGCTTGAATTCGGATTCGATTAAAAACTGGTCAATTTGATATGAATTCGTATTCGAACTAAAATGCCAATTCGTATTTGATTAAATGTTCGAATTCGGATAAATTTGAATAAATTCGTTTTGATTCAAATTCATTTAAAATATATAAATCCATTATGGCTATTTGGTCTTGGTAATTGGCTATTTTAGGACTTAGATTAAATTTATAGATTAAGTTACACTATAGCCCAAATTAAAGTTATATGGGTGTATTATATATATATGTATAATGTATAATTTGAATTCGAATTTCGAATCGAATTTAAAACTATAAATTCGTATTCGATTTACAGTGCTCGAATTCCAATTCTTGGTAATCGAATTTAGAAGTTTTCGAATCCGAATCGAATTCTGAACACCCCTACCCATTACACAACTCACCAAACCCGCCCATTTTTCCAACTCTACACAAAGAAATAACGATAAAAACAAAAAGATAAGTTATAACCTGGTGGGCCCGACAAACAAGATCAAGATCATGATTCGTTAAAAACTCGGATACTTTATCAGGCCCAAAAGTATACGAAACTCCCCGATCATTCATCCCCCATCCTTTAGCATCTTTGCAAGGATCCGACCACAACAAATCACAAAGCAAACCCGTATCGGGAATCGGAGTGGATCGTGGCAAGTTTCTAATTTGATCCAAATTAGAAAGATCGGGGGACAATCCCCCGTGCATACACAATATCTTGTCATCAATAAGAGCCGCAACGGGTAGACAGTTAAAGCATTCGGTAAACGCTTTCCATAGCTTCACATTGAATCGCCGTTTGCATTCGTCGTAAAATCCATAGATTCTATTTATGGAAGCGCATTCATGGTTTCCTCTTAGAAGAAAAAAGTTTTCTGGGTACCTGATTTTGTAAGCGAGAAGAAGACATATTGTTTCTAAACTTTGTCTACCTCGGTCCACATAATCGCCCAGAAAAAGATAGTTGGCTTGTGGAGGGAACCCGCCATATTCAAAGAGTCTTAATAGGTCACTGTATTGTCCATGAATGTCACCTAAAACAAATAAAGAAATAAAATGTTAATATAATCATAAAAATCTTGATCTTTGGATAAAACAACTTAGGATGTTATATGCATTAAAGATATAATTTGGGTGCCTTTCAACAAGCTCCCCCTTTAGATATACTTTTTAATTTGACCCATTTGAGATAAAAACACAACTCAAGACGACCCATTAATAATAAGTAAATGCATCGAAATTGCTATCTTTATCTTAAAACAATCCAAAGCCATAAAAATTGAAAATAAAAGAAACAAACTTGAGCCATAGCGTAACATATGCTTAAAAAATATATATGAAAGTATGAAACTATATGTATTTTGGATCCATAGTGCAACTGGTAACTGATAGGCCTAAGAACTTGTCGTATATCTAGTATTATTAGTAAACAAGTAGTCGAGCAAAGTCGTATTCGTATCTAACATAATGTGAGGGTGATCATAAAACCATCAAGGCATCTATTAGGTAGAGTTTGTTACAACAGTTAAATTCATTGTAGGGTTAACATATGTTCCTATAGGAACCATACAACAAACCATAAAACTCATCAATTCCTTTTCTTTGATGACAAGGACTGTTAATAACGAATAGCGGACGATAGCGACAAGCTACCTATACGCTACGTAGCATAAGCGATGAAATAGCAGGCGCTATTTTATATGTATATTATATCCAAATACGCTGGTTTATATTTATATTTAACAAAAAACCCTAAAATCCCGCTATTTATATTAAAACATAAATAAAAACAAAAACCTAAAATCCCACTATTTAACTGCTATGGAGGCGCCAAAATCAGATAGCGACACATGAGCGCTTCGCTAAACTATTCCCTGTAGCGCCCACTATGAGCGCTATTGACAACCATGGACACGATGCAAAATGTTTGTTACAAAGTAAACCTTGATACGTTAGCTTTGAATGATTTTTTCATTAACGGTGATTAGGGGCAGACCTACCCTTGGCCAGGGTGGGCGGCCGCACCCCTTGAAAAAAAAATTAGTGTATATTTTAGACAAAAATCCCTACCGCACCCTTGAAAATATGGTTGAACACCTCATCCGCACCCCTAGCAAATAATTTCTGGGTCCACCGCCGCTGACGGTAATTGTCACATTTTTCGGGAAAAATAGTTAGCTTGCATGAAACAAACAATCAAAGTATGACTAGAGACCAATCATTCAATCCTTAAGATTAACATAATCCATAACATTCAACAAGTATACACATAAATTTAATTTCCCAATACATTCTCAAACTCCTAATAATCTTTAAAATCAAAGTAAACCCTAAAATCACCAATAAACAATCATATGAAATAAGATCCCCATTTGGGGCAAACTTTACAATCTAACAAACAATCAAGTCAAACACAGTCAAAGCATCAAAAATACCCAAATCCCACAAAACAAAAATACAAAAAAAATATATAAATATATATAAACATTATAGAAACAGGTTCTAAACATACCACAAATCTTGATAGGGGCTTCAAGTTCAAGGAGATTAGGCTGATTGATAAAGATATCACGAGAGACAAGACAAAGCTGTTTAATTTCAGCCTCTGACAGCTGAACCAACTTTCCGGGTTTGTTCGATCGAACTTCGATTAACCGTTCGATTATCCAGTCGAGGGCTGCTGGGTCCATCTCAAGAATCGATTTTTATTTGAAATTTGGTTGAAAAGGAGTGTGAATCGAAATGGGCCAGCGGGAAAGTGAATGATAACGAGGAAGACGAAGACTTTATTAGAGCTCCATTTTCAAAGCCAAGATGAGGGAGATCACTAAAGTGTGTCGTGATGTGATTGGTTGCTAGATATTTCTAGTGATATTTTCAAGAAAGTCTTGAATTTACTAATCGCTTTTTTTATAATTTTTTTAACCGTTAACGAAATCAATCCCGAACACTATCAAACTATTTACGGGACCAAACGGAGTACCCCAACCCCGAGAGTAACTTGAGTCTATCACCAATTCCGGGTAAAACCTGATAATCCACATGCCTGTAGACATGACGGTGAAATTACCGGTAAAACCTGTTTGGCTCAAGGATCAAACCTAAGTTTCTCTAGGTCTCCTATCATTGTCCACCAATGTCTCACTCTGCACCAAGTGAGAGTTGAACCTGCATCCCTCAAGACAAATGCACGTCTTCCACCATTTGATCTAGATTTCATTGGCAAATGGCTTTCTTTTATATATATTGGATTTAAATAACCTCAACTTTTATCGGTTGATCGATAGCATTTCCAAGTTTCGATTTATCCTAACTTTCAACTTATTGGCCGATGGCACTCCCAAACTAACGCAACACCAACCCAATTAGTTTTTTTGCTGATGTGGCATCTGAGTTGGAATTTTTTGATGACGTGGCGGTTGACTTAGCTTTTTTGATGATGTGGCATCTGACTTGGCTTTTTGATGACGTGGCAGCTGACGTGACATTGGTTTGTGAAGTGGCAGCTGGTGTCAGCAAACTCGATCACTATTGAGTTAGTTTGAGAGTGCTATCAGTCAATAAGTTGAAAGTTAAGAATGATGTAGCACAATCAAAAGTTGGATCAAATTCACGAATATGCCACCGATTACAACAAGACAAGAATGAGGGTTGCAAACTCAAGGTTCCATTTCTTGGATGATATCATCCCTTGTTGAAAATATGATATATTAAAAGATATTGGTTTTATTTATAATTGTCTAAGTTTGGAAATACGGCTAGGGGTGAAAGTAAGGTCTTATTTTTATTTGTAACTAGGTGGACACCCGTCTCATGGACGCGAGTACATCGTAAACATTGAATGTAAGCCTACATTTATATGTAAAATATGATGTGAAAATTATTTAATAATTTAGGATTATTGGATTTTAATAATCCTAAGTTTTACCTGTTGGCCGATAATAATCCCAACTTTAAAATTTCCCTCCAATAATCCCAACTTGTAAAAGTTTGTCCGCCATTGATCATTTTCTAAGATAGGTGCACTTAAATCAATTAAGGAGTCTCTAGGTATAATTGAATCTATTGAGGATACCAAATTCTTATATGTTTGAAAATGATCAATGATGGCCAAACTTTTACAAGTTGGGATTATTGGAGGGAAATTTTAAAGTTGGAATTATTATCAGCCAACAGGTGAAACTTAGGATTTTTAAAATCCAATAACCCATGAATTTACATTCACATTATACTTAAGAATACATTAAACTTGTCGACTGATTAAGTTTAAACACAAGAGAAGCATAACGAACCCACAAAACATGTTTAATTTCACTAAATGATTTAATTTCACTAACACATAAAACGCAGTAATTAAAAATCATATCTTGTGTTATTTAACTTTTTTTATCTCTATGAGCATTTTTCCCGGGGTACTAAGGTCCTCTACTATTAGCGGACAACTCATCGTTTGATTTCCGACCTCACATGCCCATGTCACACCGCTGTTGTTCGGATCATTTGAATGGTTATTCTGAATGACGCCATTATACTGAAAAAAAAAACATAATCTTCAGTTACAGCAAGATTTAAGAGTTTAAAATGAGCCTATGCATGTAAAGAGATGAACTACGAGTCTATGATCACCTTTGGCTCATCGACTTGTTTGATTCTGTCAGCATGTTTCGTTACACTTTGCAAGAAAAGCATGTGTTTAATCGTTCGATCCAACAAACAGTCAATGCTCATCTATAAAATCAAAACGAATCAATTATTTAATTAGTTACTAAAGGGTCCAAATCAAATACTTGTAATATGACAGTATTTAGTGTTCTTTTTTCACCGTTCGGGTAAGTCAAACATGTCTTGAAGTGGTTCTTTAAAGGAAGTCAAACCCGAACCAATGTTTGGTTGTAAATCTGTAGTAGACTGGTTATTATCAACAAACATGGATCCAAAATAGGAATCTTGTGATGGTGTCAAGGACGTAAACATTCCATTTGGTGGACACCCGTCCGACGGACGTGTTAACACGTCCATCACCCTTAATGTGTTTAACGTGCCAATTGAATTGGACAACTTGTAAGATTTCATGATTAAGGTCATAAAGGGTATGGACGGAGAGAGTATTATTTAACTAATATGACCATTTACTATAATTAAAATGACGTAGGAAAATGTAAGCGATTAAATAGTTTTGACTCGTTTAACCTGTTGAACCCATTTCATTAGCATTAACTGATTGATATAATGGATAGGAATAAACAAAAGCAAACCTTTTTTTCCTTCTCTAAAATTTCTCTTATTGGACAGTGAGCAGCCGTCACACAAAGATTCTGAAATTTTGAACAGATAAACAGATTCTCAAAACCAACTACTAATAATACAGAAATAATAAATTAATAATAATAATGATAATGATAATAATAATAATAATAATAATAATGATAAAACAACACCTTCAAAACACTTCCGGAGTAGCCATCAGTCATATTAGCCACTGCTTCAAGATCAATATCAGGTGCAAGTTCCTCTTTTGCCAATATCACTCTTAATATTTTCTCCCTGTTTGGAGCATCTGGCAAATTTACCATCAACCTGCAATTCCAACAGCAATGATAAAAAATTAAAAACTTAGTAATTTCACTTGTAGTAACTACATAGCTCATTAAAAAGCCATACAATTTTATATTTTCAAGATTGAAATAAAACATAAATATATATTCATAAAATCTCCAATTAAGCTGCACTATTTACATAGGTTAGCAAAGTAATCAAAACTTTTCACTTAGAGGCAAATTGACATCCTCCTAAAGCAAAGTGTATTATTGGTCAATTCCAACCTATTTAAAGGGAAAGGATTGAACTTTTCATTCAAATTACAATCGTTACAAAATAAATGCTAACAACTGAAAGAAGAATTTCATGGAAAATACCACAAATGCTCCTTTTGAGCTTCCGGTTGCAGCACATCTCATGCCACATTGCGATTACAGTATCAGGGGTGTCATTATCATTATGAATACAACTTTCAAGACCTGCTGTGATTATCCCTCTAAGAACATTTAAAGATTGTAAGGTCTTGGTCAATATTTGTATCCCATTTCCTTTCAAAACACCAGGTGTTCCTTGGATATTATCAAATACTACAAGTCGGTTCAAAATACCATTAAAGGTCTATGCTTTACAACATAAATGTAGAAAAGAATTATAAAAACAATTTAACAGGCCAAAATGATTACCTTCTTGCAGTCTAGTAATTGTGAAAGTCTCCCATTACCCTTTTCATCAAAAGATTCTTGAATTGACTCATTTGTTCAGTAAGACTACAAGAGTAGATAACATTTTTAACAACTATATCAATTGAAAAAAAAAATGAAAAAGCTATTGTGAGACACATTGAATTGACGTAGGAAAAAATAATGGGAATAAAAAATTTCAAACCTTCCAGCATTGAAGAAATCCTTGAGTTGAAGATGGAATATTTTGAACTACTCAACAAAGCCCTTGCAGTATTCTTTAGGGTTCTTGGTGATTCTATCAAGCAACTATGGTGATGGTTGATGAGTTTGCTTGGAGAAAATAGGTTTTGGGGGCTGGTTTCAATAAAGAAAATTGGTTTAGACATTTGTGCATAGTAATTCAAATTTCAAAATCAAAACTAATCAAAGTACCGCCCATTTTTTCGGATTCCAAAATGGTTTTGAGAATCATTGCTTTATTGAGGATAGATATTAACATTGGATTAGAAAAAAAATAGATAGAATATATTAACATTTTAAGTTGTTATTTATGACATCAGCAAAACCTACATGACATGTCTAGTTAGGTGCTGTTTGTTTTTGCAGACATGAACTGTCTGCAAGCTGATTTCATCTGTTTTCATGTCTGCAACTGAAGATGTGGTCTGAAGCTCTGCAAGCTGTAAATAGAAGACTGTTTGTTTTTTTTTAAAAGATAATGTCTGCACAAACTAAAGCATCATACATTCATGAGCAACTACACCAGCCAAACTCTCTAAACACCAGCCACCGCCACCACTTCATCATCATTGTCATATTCGAGTATAACCTTCACAACCCAATATTTTCCTAGTTAAAAGATATGGGAAGTAACAATTAACAGCAACATCATCATCTTCTGTAACAATTAACAGACCCTCCTTATGACATAAACACTATCACAAACAAATTGTTAAAAAATAAACAAAGATGAAAAACCTTACTTGTTAAACAACTCAACCCTGTACTCCATCTCCTTCTCAGCCATTCCAAAGATCTATAGAACAAACATTCACTTATTTTAAGTCAAACACCATCAGTCAATAATCAATTTGCGTGGCCATATAAAATCCACAAAAATTGCATTCAAGTTCGAAACCTAAACAGTTTGAAGCTCAATTTGAGCATAAGCATACGTAATTACCTGTTCTTTGTCTAATGCGGTCGGCATATTGTTGTTGGCAGCCATTAACGAACTCGCTGTTTTGTTTAGCTCAATTTGAGCATAAGCTCCGACCAACCACACCGATCATTCTCTCTCTCCCTGTTTCTTCCGCCGCTGCCATGAACGAACTCGCCACCGGTCGCTGATCGAAGAATCTCTGACGACCGGATTCAAGAGAAAACGAGTGGGAAGGGGGGTTGTCGAGGGAGAGAGAGAGACAGAAGAGAGAGAGGACGGTAGGAGGGAGGAAGGGCCGACCACCGCAGGCGGCGGCGGCCATGGTGGTGCTAGTTGTGGTGGCGGTGGTGGAGGAAGAAGTTAGGGTTTGGAGATTTGTTGAGTTCTGATATGTTATATGAGTTTTGTGAAGATGAAAGAAGAAAGGGTTCCTAGCTTTTTTTTTTTTTTTTTTTTTTTTTTAAGAGGAAAGAAGCCATTTTCAGATCTTTTTGGAAAAAAAAAAACAAACAGTCTTCAAGGGGTAATGTCTGCGCGCCTGCAAACATTAGCTCCATGAAGATGTTATAAGAAAAAACAAACACCCCCTAAGTTGACACGTATGCAAAGTTACATCAGCTCTACTTCTCCTTTTATATATAGTTAGATTTGCGTCCTTTATTTGTTTTGAATTTTGATAAAGGGATAATCAAATAGAAATTCTATAATCATCATGTACGTTTAATAAAATTAAACATAGAATTTCTTGAAATGGTATGAAGACTATACATTAGGGCCGTAGACGAGCCGAGTCGAGCCGAGCTAGACTCAGCTCAAGCTCGGCTCGAGCTCGAATTTCAAATTGACCTGAGAATTGAGTCTCCAGCTCAACTCGATTAGAATTCGAGCTAGCTCGGCTCGGCTCGATCTAGCTCGAGCTAACAAAGAACCGCAAAATTTACTACTTAAAAAGCCCTTAAAAATGAATTTCTTCATAGACTAAGGGGCATAATTGCCATTTAATTTAACCATATGGCTAAATATGCAAGTATAAATAGTTAATTCACTTTGTACATTGTCTTTACATTCTTTTATAGGGAGATACTCCCTTATTTTTTGTTTTCTAAGCGATGTGGGACAAAAAAAATGAAGGATGTAAACCTTATCGAGCCAGCTCACGAGCCGAGCCAGGCCAAGCTCGAGCTCGGCTCGTTTACAAATCGAGCCGAGCCGAGCTGGCTCGTTTACAACCGAGCCAATTTCTAGCCGAGTTTTTTTCGAGCGAGCTGCGAGCCACGAGTTTTTTGAACACCCCTACTATACATTGCTATGGATGAATGGAGAAATTTGTGAGAGTCTAGAATAATTTTTATAGTTTGTGTATAAAACTGTAAACAAGTTATTTTGAACTACCAATTGTTACAAGTCATTTCAAACAGTTGCCAATATTGAACATAAAACTAGACTAAATACAATCTAAGTATCACATACAATAATAGATAAGAATGCCATATCAATAAAGACTACGTACATTTGAACCATTAGTCATGAGGAATATTTATAGTACTTGCAAGCAGTGGCGGATTCAGCCCTATTTTGTGGGTTCATATGAACCCACTCGGTTTGGTAAAAATGGGAAAAAAAATTAGTGAAAACCTTGTATGATCTGGAGAAAAAATAGTGAGAATATATCAAAACGAACCCACTGAAAAAATTTTCTGGATCCACCAATGCTTGCAAGCA
Source organism: Helianthus tuberosus (assembly GCA_030545235.1). NCBI lineage: Eukaryota > Viridiplantae > Streptophyta > Magnoliopsida > Asterales > Asteraceae > Helianthus > Helianthus tuberosus. The sequence goes on along the minus strand of CM060385.1, from coordinate 135,587,141 downwards.
AACATTGTCACAACAAAACTATTCATTGCCTATATTAGTATAAAAAATTCATGTGGAAGTATATAAAATGAGACTTGCTAAACAAAAGAAATTTTCTAAAACTGCATAAATACACCTCTCCATAGAATCCAAAATGAAACCAATGATATAATCCCCAAACAAAGGGACAAACTATATCTTTGTGTGTAGAAACAAAATTTATAATTTAATCGTGATTATCGCCTTATGGGGTGATGTCATAACCCCGTGTTACTTGTATCAATGACTAAAAAAACATTGTCCGCCTGCGCGCCAAGTCATCTGCAAGCGTCTAATTTTGAGAATACTTGCTTCAGTTTCTCACAAGTCATGAATAAAATTCCAATGCTGGGCACCACCTTATAATATTCAGGCAAAATTCCTCTATATATACCACGAAACCCTTCGGCTTTGATTATCTGCCTGAATGTACCCAAAATACCCGTCTTATAAACACGGGCCCTACCACCTGCTCCTTCTAACTGCATCCGCCGCCTCACCAGATCCAGAGGAAATGTCACTGCAAGACAATGTTCATTTGACCTGTTCAAGATAAAACACAAAACAAATCGACCCATTTAACCAACCCCTCATATTTTTACGAATCTAAAAACGAAGTCAGCTAGTTTTACATAAAGTGAAAAAGACCAAATTGCCCTTTAAGTTAACAAAAAAGACGGAAATACCCCTGACTTAACGGAAAAAATGGCAAGATTTCAAACCTTTTGGATCCAAATGCAGAAAAACAAACATCTGGACGAAAGTCGCAAAACTGGCAAAACCTCAGGGACGAAAACGACATTTTACTCTAGATTCAATCACTATTCACTAACCTGTTGATGACGCAATGCCCGAAAGACTGCCACAAGCCAGGCTGACGAGGGCAGTAGAATCTTCCGGTCTGTCGGCAACAAAAACCGACATCAGAATTAGAATATCAACATGTCTAACCTTCCATCAATTAACGAAACACAAACAATAAAGCCATCAGCAAAACAATGCCTACATCTTACCTATGCAACTGCCAATAAGATCGTGCTGTGTCATAAACCGAAAAGCTAATTGCTAGATTCGGACCAACACCCTGTAAAAAGTATGTAGTCAGTTAGAGTGAAATTCTAGATATAAAAAACCATTAGCGTATAGAAATGATACCAATAAACAAGCACCGAGTCCTTTATAGAGGCCGAAGATGCCCTCTTCCCTGCTGATGGTGCGTAACGCATGCGATATACCTCTGTAATATATAACATTTCTCTGCAAGATATAAAAAAAGGCTTATATTCAACAAAAGGCGTGAGGCGCTACTATGCGTTTAAGTCCTAAAATACATGATACATTGCTACGACGCGCTTTTTAAGCACATGTTTTTAAGTTTATGATAATTGATTCCTAATTTCCAACCTGTGCTGAAAGGCGGGTCCGTACAAGATCCAATGGGTATGTAACAGAAGCGGCAGTTATCCCAGCCAATCCACCACCGGCTAGTCGTATAAACAATTCGGTGCTTATGTTCGACTCACCATTCTCGGCTCTCATTATCAGTTGCAATAACTATAAGTTCCAACAAAAAAACTATTATAAAATTAAATATTTTAAAGCAATTTACATAATGCTGAACCAGCAAAGGACGTTTGTACCAACATTCTTGTAGTTTTCAAATGCACAGAAACTAATGGACGAGTAAGGCAGACGGTGAGCAACCGTGACCAGATTCCCCTTCCAGAATGCACGAAATCCTTCTTCGTTGACTATACGTGAAGCCTCACGCCATAACGTTGACTTTCGTAATGTGGATGCATCAGAGTGCATACCTTGCACCTGCAGAGAATACAAAAAGCCTTGAGCAACACTTGACCCATTTGTCAATCCAAATGAAAAAAAGAAAAATCAAGCAATCGAATTTCGATAAATAATATTTTGTGTGTATATTAAGTAATTGAATATCATATACCTACATCACAATGAAAAATGATAATGATAAAGCTAATCAACTAATAATAATGATTAAACGTGAATAACTATTATAAGACTATGCGTAGTGCTCTAACGCCCAAGTTCACATCAGCGTGGAAGGGCGTCATACACAACGGCGGAACTAGCCCAAAAATTTAGGGGTATCCCAATTTTTTATTTTTTAGACCAGGGGTATCCTTTGTATAATGGAGGCGAAGTTGCGGGGTATTTTTACACTACGGAAACGGAGTTAAGGGTATTTTTACACTACGGAGACGGAGTTAAAGGGTAGCCCGTGCTACCCCTACTAACATTTTAAGTCCGCCATTGGGGCGTTAAATGCGCGTTAAAGAGGAGGGTGTCGGCGAGTTAACAGGTGTGGGGGATGGGAGCATGGGGTCCACCAAATTTTCATCAATCACATGCAAACGCACTTCATTTTTATTTAATTACCTTTTCAGTCCCTGAGGTTTGTCAAAAATAACGGTTTCAGTCCATTAGTTTAAAAATTGCCATTTCAATCCATTAGTTTCATTTTCATAACCATTTCAGTCCACAAACTTAACTCCATCCATTTACTTTGTTAACTTTGGGGTGAAATTACCAAATTACCCCTGCTAACTTAATAAATTGTAATAAAAATCATAAAAATTCAAAAAAAATCCAAAAAATTCAAAAAAATTCAAAAAAATCTAAAAATCTAAAAATCAAAAAAATTTTAAAAAATTCAAAAAAATCTAAAAAATTTCAAAAAATTAAAAAAAAATCTAAAAATAATAAAAAATAATTAAAAAAATCTAAAAATTCAAAAAAATTCAAAAAAATCTAGAAATAAATTTTTTTTTTAAATCATAAAAATTCTAAAAAATCCAAAAAAATTCAAAAAAATCCAAAAAAATTCAAAAAAATCCAAAATGTTTCGAACCCGAACCGTTTCGACGCGAACCGTTTCGACCCGTACTGTTTCGAGCCGAACCGTTTCGACGCGAACCGTTTCGACCCGTACCGTTTCGAGCCGAACCGTTTCGACGCAAACCGTTTTGACCCGTACAGTTTCGACGCGAACCGTTTCGACCCGTACCGTTTCGAGCCGAACCGTTTCGACCCGTACCGTTTCGACCCGTACCGTTTCGACCCGTACCGTTTCGAGCCGTACCGTTTCGACGCGAACCGTTTCGACCCGTTCCGTTTCGAGCTGAACCGTTTCGACGCGAACCGTTTCGACCCGTACCGTTTCGACGCGAACCGTTTCGACCCGTACCGTTTCGAGCCGAACCGTTTCGACCCCAAAACGGTACGGGTCGAAACGGTTCGGCTCGAAACGGTACGGGTCGAAACGGTTCGCGTCGAAACGGTTCGGCTCGAAACGGTACGGGTCGAAACGGTTCGCGTCGAAACGGTTCGGCTCGAAACGGTACGGGTCGAAACGGTTCGCGTCGAAACGGTTCCGCTCGAAACGGAACGGGTCGAAACGGTTCGCGTCGAAACGGTACGGCTCGAAACGGTACGGGTCGAAACGGTTCGCGTCGAAACGGTTCAGCTCGAAACGGAACGGGTCGAAACGGTTCGCGTCGAAACGGTACGGCTCGAAACGGTACGGGTCGAAACGGTACGGGTCGAAACGGTTCGGGTCGAAACGGTACGGGTCGAAACGGTTCGGGTCGAAACGGTTCGGCTCGAAACGGTACGGGTCGAAACGGTTCGCGTCGAAACGTTTCGGCTTGAAACGGTACGGGTCGAAACGGTTCGCGTCGAAACGGTTCGCGTCGAAACGGAACGGGTCGAAACGGTTCGCGTCGAAACGGTACGGGTCGAAACGGTTCGGCTCGAAACGGTACGGGTCGAAACGGTTCGCGTCGAAACGGTTCGGGTCGAAACGGTACGGGTCGAAACGGTTCGCGTCGAAACGGTTCGGCTCGAAACGGTACGGGTCGAAACGGTTCGCGTCGAAACGGTTCAGCTCGAAACGGAACGGGTCGAAACGGTTCGCGTCGAAACGGTACGGCTCGAAACGGTACGGGTCGAAACGGTTCGCGTCGAAACGGTTCAGCTCGAAACGGAACGGGTCGAAACGGTTCGCGTCGAAACGGTACGGCTCGAAACGGTACGGCTCGAAACGGTACGGGTCGAAACGGTTCGGGTCGAAACGGTACGGGTCGAAACGGTTCGGGTCGAAACGGTACGGGTCGAAACGGTTCGGGTCGAAACGGTTCGGCTTGAAACGGTACGGGTCGAAACGGTTCGCGTCGAAACGGTTCGCGTCGAAACGGTACGGCTCGAAACGGTACGGGTCGAAACGGTTCGCGTCTAAACGGTTCGCGTCGAAACGGTTCGGCTCGAAACGGTACGGGTCGAAACGGTTCGCGTCGAAACGGTTCGGCTCGAAACGGTACGGGTCGAAACGGTTCGCGTCGAAACGGTTCGGCTCGAAACGGAACGGGTCGAAACGGTTCGCGTCGAAACGGTACGGCTCGAAACGGTACGGGTCGAAACAGTACGGGTCGAAACGGTTCGGCTCGAAACGGTACGGGTCGAAACGGTTCGGCTCGAAACGGTTCGGCTCGAAACGGTACGGGTCGAAACGGTTCGCGTCGAAACGGTTCGGCTCGAAACGGTACGGGTCGAAACGGTTCGCGTCGAAACGGTTCGCGTCGAAACGCAACGGGTCGAAACGGTTCGCGTCGAAACGGTACGGGTCGAAACGGTACGGGTCGAAACGGTACGGGTCGAAACGGTACGGGTCGAAACGGTTCGGCTCGAAACGGTACGGGTCGAAACGGTTCGCGTCGAAACTGTACGGGTCGAAACGGTTTGCGTCGAAACGGTTCGGCTCGAAACGGTACGGGTCGAAACGGTTCGCGTCGAAACGGTACGGGTCGAAACGGTTCGGGTCGAAACTGTACGGGTCGAAACGGTTTGCGTCGAAACGGTTCGGCTCGAAACGGTACGGGTCGAAACGGTTCGCGTCGAAACGGTACGGGTCGAAACGGTTCGGGTCGAAACGGTTCGCGTCGAAACGGTTCGGGTTCGAAACATTTTGGATTTTTTTGAATTTTTTTGGAATTTTTAGAATTTTTTTGGAATTTTTAGAATTTTTATGATTTAAAAAAAAAAATTTATTTCTAGATTTTTTTGAATTTTTTTGAATTTTTAGATTTTTTTAATTATTTTTAATTATTTTTAGATTTTTTTGAATTTTTTAGATTTTTTTGAATTTTTTAAAATTTTTTTGATTTTTTGGAATTTTTTTGAATTTTTTGGAATTTTTTGGAATTTTTTGGATTTTTTTTGAATTTTTATGATTTTTATTACAATTTATTAAGTTAGCAGGGGTAATTTGGTAATTTCACCCCAAAGTTAACAAAGTAAATGGATGGAGTTAAGTTTGTGGACTGAAATGGTTATGAAAATGAAACTAATGGATTGAAATGGCAATTTTTAAACTAATGGACTGAAACCGTTATTTTTGGCAAACCTCAGGGACTGAAAAGGTAATTAACTGTTTATTTATTTATTTAACTTACATGTGAAATCATCATGTGGTGGTGTTGATAGCCAAAACACAAGGGGGTGCATGCACTAATCGGCGTTTGTCTCAATTGCTGAGTGTTATGTGCCTTATGTCCAAGGCTTGATGCAAAACCACAATCGAGCCGGGGGTCTCATTGGAAGCAACCTCTCTATTCCTACGGGGTAGAGGTAAGGCTGTCTACATCTCACCCTCCTCAGACCCTACCTTAGCTTTGCTATTGGTGGGATATACTGAGTATGATGATGATGATGATGACATGTGAAATCATCACACTTTTTTCAGGAAATATTAAGTGAGAGCCATTGGCTACGTAGCATGGCCGGCCCTGAAGGTGGGCGGGGAGGACCACCGGCAGTGCCCGATATTTCAAAAGGCACGTTAGTTTTTAAAATACTCCGATTTGTATATGTAAAAATAAATAAATTAATAGGGTATACACATACAAACACCAAAATATGCCCACTTACAAAACTATTTTTATGGTTTAGATTAGTTATTAGCCCATTGGCATTAGGTTAGTGAGCCCAATACCCAATTTCATTAGGGGCTAAGGACATGTTTTTTCAAACTCAAACAGCGTAGATGAATTCTCAAGGGTAATGCTGCTAAGTAGCATTAAAGTGACAGTCACTTTTTTTTTTGCATTAAACTATTACTCATAGTCTAATACTCAAACAAACACATATAAAATAACTAATAACAAAACAACAACATAAATGATAAATCGAATAATAATAAGAAGAAAATATGAGAGTAGCAATGAAAAGAAAACCTGAAAGAGGATAGTAAGGCGAGCGAGAGGAGCAGTGCACGTCTTGCTAACGGCGCCTGCGACACCACCGGGAATAAGTTGAGAAACCGTTTCTACCACCAGATTATGGGCCGAACCACCGCTTTCCACTACACCTTCCGTTTGCATATTCAATCAAAAATGACGGTGAAAGAAAGAAAGAAAGAAAGAAAGAAAGAAAGAAAGAAAGTTAATTAAGATCTGATACAGATGAGCTGTTGAAGATGACCAACCAGACCAATTGATCTTGTTTTATATACGTTACGTAGCTGTTAGGAAATAGCGGTCGGTGTTCAACTTCAGACAAGATAACAACAAAGTAAAAGTATTTTGTTTTACTTTTCTTTTCGGTTTCATATTTTGAAAAGAGTGAGTCAAATAGAATCGAATTGAGTTGAAGTCACGTTAACTTGAATTTATAATCTTTGGTCGTCTAAGTTGCAGTCTTTGTGTTTAACATGAGTCACTTTCTTGTTCGACTAGATTGACTTGTTCTTTCTTTTTTAATTGCAGTTTAAAACACTTAGTCGAGTTTAAAAGTCATGCGTAGTAATATTATGATCTCGAGATCTATGAGTCGACGTAGTTTTTAAAAGACTTAATTTTTGCTATTTAAAAATGCGTAGCAGCGCAGCTTATTGCCCGTTTACCATCTATCTTTCTCGATGTAAATTTATAACATGAGAAACTGAGTTTCTAGCAGGAAAAAAAAACTGTCTTTTCATGAAAAAAAAATTATAAGAAACTATTATTTTGACCCGCATGTCGAAACCTAAGGTAACTCGAATTTGTACCGTCAGATATCTTACCCGACTCGTTTCCGAACAAACTTACGTCAAAATGTAGACTAAATGAATACATACATAAAATAAGCACGAAAACGTATTATATTTGACCTGACTTATTACCGAGAAAAAACTACGTCAAAACGTAAACTAACTTGAATTTATAACGTAACGTACTTATATAAAGCACGTAAGAAAATAGTATTTTTTTAAGTTAAAGAGTGGAACCGTGCGTTGTGACGACGTTAAAACGTAAAGTAACTCGAACATGTATACCGCCTGATGAAAACGTATTATATATGACAAAACGTAGACTAACTGAAAATGTACATAAAAGTAAGCACGGAAACGTATTGACAAAACGTAGACCAACCTAAAAAGATACATAAAAATAAGCACATAAACTAATTATATTTGACTCACATACATAAAAATAAGCACGCAAAACTCAACGATGTCAAAATAATATTTTACAAATTTTTATAAAGATAATAGGTATAATTGATAATGCTGAATGCTTTGGATAGAATTTAAAAGAGTAAATTGCCATTTTAGTCCCTGAGTTTTGTCCAAATTTGCCACTTTGATCCAAATAGTTTTATTCCCCTCTGGGTCCCTGACTTTTACATTTTGTTGCCATTTTGATCATTTTGTCTAACTCCATCCAAAAACCCAGTTTGTACTTAATCACTAATGTTTTCAGTTGCCATTTTGATCCAATTCCAAAAAATAAAAAAAATTCCAAAAAATTCAAAAAAATCTAAAAATAAAAAAAATTCTAAAAAATCATAAAAATTCTAAAAAATCCAAAAATCATTAAATGTTTCGGCACGAACCGTTTCGAGCCCGTACCGTATCGAACCGAACCGTTTCGACCCGTACTGTATCGAACCGAACCGTTTCGACGCGAACGGTTCGGTTCGAAACGGTACGGCTCGAAACGGTTCGGGTTCGATACGGTACGGGCTCGAAATGGTTCGCGTCGAAACGGTTCGGTTCGATACGGTACGGTTCGAAACGGTTCACGTCAAAACGGTTCGGTTCGAAACGGTTCGCGTCGAAACGGTACGGTTCGAAACGGTACGGTTCGAAACGGTACGGGTCGAAACGCTTCGCGTCGAAACGGTTCGGGTTCGAAACGGTACGGGTCGAAACGGTACGGTTCGATACGGTACGGGTCGAAACGGTTCGGTTCGAAACGGTTCACGTCGAAACGGTACGGTTCGAAACGGTACGGGTCGAAACGCTTCGCGTCGAAACGGTTCAGGTTCGAAACGGTACGGGTCGAAACGGTACGGTTCGATACGGTACGGGTCGAAACGGTTCGCGTCGAAACGGTACGGTTCGAAACGGTACGGGTCGAAACGCTTCGCGTCGAAACGGTTCGGGTTCGAAACGGTACGGGTCGAAACGGTACGGTTCGATACGGTACGCGTCGAAACGGTTCGGTTCGAAACGGTTCGCGTCGAAACGGTACGGTTCGAAACGGTTCGTGCCGAAACATTTAATGATTTTTGGATTTTTTAGAATTTTTATGATTTTTTAGAATTTTTTTGATTTTTAATTTTTTTTTTAATTTTTTAGAATTTTTATGATTTTTTAGAATTTTTTTTATTTTTAGATTTTTTTGGATTTTTTTTGATTTTTTGGAATTGGATCAAAATGGCAACTGAAAACATTTTTTAAGAAAATCCCCAAAATACCCCTGTTACAAACTGGGTTTTTGGATGGAGTTAGACAAAATGATCAAAATGGCAACAAAATGTAAAAGTCAGGGACCCAGAGGGAAAAAAAAACTATTTGTATCAAAGTGTCAAATTTGGACAAAACTCAGGGACTAAAATGGCAATTTACTCAATTTAAAAAAAAAACCCAAAAAGGACAAAAGAAATAATAAAAGACAAAAAAAAAAAACCTTTGACAAGACATACACTTGAGTGAATACTCATTTGAGAAATGTTATATTTATGATTAGGGGTGTCTTGTTCCCACACCCCCTATATCTTATTTTCACATCCCCTAGTGTATACGGGCCATACGGCCCGTATAGAATGTTTTTGAATATGAAAACGCGCAGAGAATGTTTTTTTGAATTTATTATATACGGCTCGTATATAGTTATACGAGCCGTATACATCGGTATACGATTTGTAATACGTATACGGCTCAATGGATTTATTTTGGGAGGTTTGTGATGTTACCACATTTATATGGGCCGTATAACTGTATACGGGCCGTATATAATGGTGTTTTTTTCAAGTATCACGTTTTTTCCGGTAAAAACACAATCATTCTAGGGTTTCTAAACTCTTCATCAACTTTAACAATGTCGATAAACGTTGATCGGAACACGCCGCTTAAATCGGAGCACAGGTAGAGCAACGTTACCGATCAGTCCGTTGATGGAAACCTTAGCGATCGCAGAGATCTTCGTGTTGGTTATTTATCGATTCCGAATAACTAGCAGAAGAACCCGACACAAACAAGTTCTCCACAGTTTGTTATTCAGATCTCTATTCGGTCATCTTTCCAAACTACAACACACGATAAGTTTAAACTTTATATTGTGTGATTTGACCAGGAAATGATTGGAGGTGATTGCTACTTTTAATAAGCTGTCATAGTTGTCAAATTCGATTTCTACAAATCTTTTCCTTTTCCTTCAATTTCTAGAACATTCTCCGTAACATGAAGACGTGTCGGGTTCTTCTACTAGTGGTATTTTAATGAAGTATTGAAGATTGAATGTGCAAATCGCAACCGTTTTTTTACTACGGAAACGGTGGCTATGTGAAATACAAACCGCAATCTTTTGTGACTATGGGAAACTCAAGTTTTCTTTTTGAGCTTGATGGATGTCCGTTATCTCAGTTGAGGCGTGCATTGTTTAAATCTGAATATAACTAGATGTTACGTGTAACTTCATTAAACCAAGAACAAAGCCTATTTCGAAACACATGTGTTCGTATCAGTGTTGTTTATCACCCTGTGTGAGCATTGGAAACCCGACAAACAGTCTTGACAACTGTGACAGCTTATCTATCTGTGTGTGTCACATCCATCCTGTTATAGCAATCGATATGATTAATTTTACAGATTTTTTTCTAATTAGCGTTGTTAACTACCAAAAGAATGCATACATAAATAGATCTAGTGGACGAAGCAAAGAGACCGTTGTGTATCTGAATCAGGTTCTCAAACAAACACTACTAAAGATGAGTTGGTGATAAATACCGGAGCTGTTATCTCGGTTGTTCAGTACTTTCGTGATAAATACAATGTTCATCTTCGTTATCCTTTGCTTTCTGCAATTCAAGCAGGCACGTATGCAAAACGTACTGTTTCAAAACACATGTAGACAAAAATAATAAAACAAGCGGGCATTGATTTTGCCAAGATTGAAGGAAAGAATCTGGTCATAAGCGTTGTGGATTCTCAGCGTTATTCGAATGTAAGTGGATCGAGTGATACGCTTATCTATTCTGGTCAAGGGGGCATGGTTTGTTCGGGAGTAAATCACCACCCAAAGCTCAACAACTTGTGAGTGGGAATATGGCTATGAAGAATAGTATGGATAAGAAATCACCGGTTCGAGTGATAAGAGTAACTAGCAGAAGACGTGTCGGGTTCTTCTGCTAGTTATTCGAAATGTTTCGAATCATCACAGAAGACGTGTCGGGTTCTTCTGCTAGTTATTCGGAATGTTTCGAATCATAACAGAAGACGGATGCGGTTTGCATATTCAATCTTCATTGCTTCATTAAAATTATAACACATGAGAAAATGCTTGGAAAATTGCATCAACTCTCCTATATCAACATACTCTTCTCTAGACGCTTAGTTGTTATGAATGACAACTTGAGAGGTCTAGTTAACTTTCAGATTCAGATTGTCACACCCCGAATTTCCACGTGTTACCGGTGGGCCCGGTAGGGGAGTATCGTGACGTGGTTGGCAACATAATAGTCAAACAACACAATATTTAAATGCACAGCGGAAGCAAAGTATAGATTTAATTCAACCAAACGATATTGTAATATTAAGCATCACAAATAGTCGAATATAAATCCACAGGTAGATCAAAATAAAAGGAAACAAATGTTCAACAGTTTATGACATCCAAGCTGGCGAGACTTAATGTGGATGCTAGGAGACAAGCCAGCCTATTTCGCGTAGTACCTGCACTTAACCTTTTTAAGAAAATACGTCAGTTTACACAGGTAAATACAATCAACCGACTCATTTTGAAAAGAGTTTAAGAAAATGCATTTAAGGCACAAGGCACAAATAATATTTTATAACTTGGGATAATTATGTAAATATATAAACTTGTAAACGAATTACATGTTTCTTATGCGTTCAGTAGCCCGATCCGTAGACCGGGTTAAAGATCAATGGACACACCACTTTATATAATGAGACACTGACAGGTGTACGCCTACACCTGAGTGCTGAGGTCGTGGCCATTTCGTAAAATGATGCTAGGGATATCCGGGACATGGTCATTAACCCCCCAAAGGCTTTAAGCAAACAAAACATTTCAAAACAGAGCATATCAATGATTTAACCTCTATTCGATTAAAGATTCAATGCTGGACCAAGCGGTATTCTATATACCGTACCCCAAGCCCGTATAGGGAAAATAAGTTAAAAGTATTTACCTGAGTAAGTATAGTTCAAAATCAGCGAGTGCAAGTATCTTTTACTGGTTCTCCTAATCTGGAACGAAGGTTTATAATAACCTATTAGAATCCTAACGGGTCTTTAGTTAAGCTTACGCTTAGACCGGTTAGTTTTAAAGATACGGTTCGTACGCACGATTAAGCGAAGACCGTATAGAATGTGATTTAGACCCGATAAGTTTGAAGACTTGCTTAATATGGGTATATGATACACATTCTGGATTTTGAGATAAAACTGATAAGGTTTGACCCGTTTCGGCTAATTTATGTAAACTAGTTACATAAACCGAACCGAACGCGCATGAAACGTATCGGGTATCCGTAAGAGTCCTAAACAGGTTTCTTAAGTTAACACGCCTTAAATAAGTTGTGACATCAGTAGGATATCACCCATGACGCCCCAAACGAGTTTAATCTCTTAATAAGCCCCGTAGGGGTATTTTGGTCATTTTAAAGATTATAAAAGGGTTTAATTAGATACCTGTGATCCGGGTCTGAGTTGATCAGTAAAATAGCTTATTTTAACAGGTTATAACCTTGGGTAATAAGTCTTATATACTAAAATAGTTTTAAACCCAAACTATGCGTTAAATACGCGTATAAAGTCGTTTTAAGCGACGTACGGGTTAAAATACGATTCTGAGTTTTCTGATCAAATAATCAGGCTCAAAATACTCCATTTATTATTTAGAATCAGTAGCAATTGGATTGGCGTTAAAAGGATTTGTAAAACTCATTTTATGGCCGAAAAGGGTATTTTTGGTATTAGCCGAATCAAGGCGATAAACCTAGCTTATGATCAGTTTAAAAATAATTAAAAATCTTCAAAAATCCCAAAATATTATATCACATCAGTGGGTAAAAGGTTTGATGTCAAAAATTGGGTTTAGATAGGCTTTACGCTAATGACGTCGTTTAATTACTTAAAAGCATTCAAATTACGTCATTAGGCATAACTCCTAATCTAGACCTCCAACTGATGTGAAATTTTAGGTACAAGTTTAATAATCAGTAACTAAGATTATGGCACTTTCACATTTCCAAAAATCTCGTTTTATGGACATAAGGGCATTACGGTCAATATTTAGGCAATTAACGGAAACGTCGGACGATTAGGGATTCGAGTGGTATAAACGCAGAGGCTTATACACACATGCAACTAGGTCCTAATGGAACTTTAAGGCATGTCTAAACCTATATAAATCGGGTCAGAACTGAGGTCAAAGCAAAAGTCAAACTTTTGCGTCTCTTGGTTCCGAATCGGTTCAATACATAAAGTTGTCGAATCAAGCAAGCTTATACAAGTTATTATACTTATTTTCAAGTTGTATTACTGATAAAACAGGTTACACGCCTTCCGTATCGTTAAATATGCGATTAATGTTTCTGTTGACTTTTTCGGACAACCTTTGACTCGATAAACGACCTAGTTAGGATTCGAATCAGTGAGTGCCCTTTTAGGGGTTTATTAACCATATAAATACCAACTTATAACAACTTTCGATTCGACAAATCTCTAGACCGATTGTGATTTATCACAAAGTCAAACCGTAGTTACGACGGTTTGATTTCTAGGCTATAAACTAAGTATAAACGAACTAGAGAAGGTTAGGCATACTTACACACAACTAATGGATGATGTGGAATGCTTGTGGCCTGCTTGAATGCTCTGGAAATGCTCAGAAGTGATGAATGAACAATGTTGCATAATGTGGTCTTTATAAATAACTTCAAACATGCATGGATCGTCGACAACTAAGTCTAGGAGGAAACAATAACATCCACAAGTCCCCTACTAGCTAAAAACCACTTTAGGGCAGCCCAAGGTATGCCAAAAATCGATCAAAGTCGGTTAACGAACATGCAGGACATCTGTGCATGTTTTCTGTCCAGATAAGGCAGTCGCGTAGCGCGACTGCCAAGGTGTTTAAGCATCGCGCTACGCGAGGGTGTGGGTGACCTGATCAACAAGTTTCATTAATTGCAATTTCAGTCCCTGGTCCCCCGAAAGGTCGTTTTCACTTGGTTTTCTTGCATTTTGAGACTTTATTTTTGACATGTGGGGCTTTAAGACTTATACCATCTTTGTTAAGTCCTCGGGTAACTTTGTGATCACCCGAAAAGCCCTAAATTTCAATGTTGACGATTCTAATCCTCACACACGGATTTTATCATAACTTTCTCATACCGTAACGAAACTTCATGGAATTTTTGTGGTACATTCTAGTGAGCATAATTAATCGTTACAAAGCTTCGGGTTTGTCAAAAGGTCACTCAGAGGTATAACTTAAACATGTTGGCACATTTAACCCCTGTAGTTTGTAATCTCTCACTTTCTTTCACAATTCGCTTCGTATGATCCATGATCTATTCGTTTAAGGTTATAAACATCATGTAGGGTTATTGCAAAGTATATTTATTCATTGTTGCCACTTTGAACCCTTCTATTTACACAGTTTCACTGTTTGTCAACTTTAGTCCTTCAAGAACATTCTTTCACACGTTCAAACCTATGACACGTGTCAACACATTATAGGACGTAAATTTTCGGGGTGTTACATCCTCACCCCCTTAAAAGAAATCTCGACCCGAGATTTACTGAAACAAGTAAGGGTACTTTTCTTTCATCGTGGATTCAACCTCCCACGTGAATTCGGGACCTCTTCGGGCACCCCATTTGACCTTTACAAAAGGTATATGCTTCCTTCGAAGCTTCCTTACTTGTCGATCTTCTATCGATAAAGGTTTTTCCACAAACTTCAAGCTCTCATCAATATGCACATCTGTATAGGGTATAACCACTGATTCGTCAGCGAAACACTTCTTCAGATTGCAGATGTGGAACACATTGTGTATACTACTGAGCTCTTCAGGTAAGTTTAATTTGTAGGCAACTGACCCGACACGTTCGATAACCTCGAAAGGTCCTATGTATCTCGGGCTTAGTTTGCCTTTCTTACCAAACCGCATCACTCCTTTCCAGGGTGACACTTTAAGTAGGACTTTGTCACCTACTTCGAAGTGAAAATCCTTACGATTTGGATCAGCGTAAATCTTCTGCCTATTCCGGGCAGCTTGGAGATTGTTACGAATCTGGACAATCTTGTCCGTCGTTTCAAACACGATCTCTGGTCCTGATAACTGGACTTCTCCAACTTCCGCCCAACAAACAGGCGATCTACACTTTCTACCGTATAATGCCTCAAAAGGCGCAGCCTTTATACTGGTATGGTAGCTATTGTTGTAGGAGAATTCGATCAATGGCAGGTTCTTATCCCAGCTACCTCCCAAATCGATCGCACATGCACGTAGCATGTCTTCCAACGTTTGAATAGTACGCTCACTCTGACCGTCAGTCTGTGGATGGTAAGCCGTACTAAAGTTCAAACGTGTGCCCAAAGATTGTTGGAAACTTTTCCAAAAATGCGATGTGTATCTAGTATCTCGGTCAGAGATAATAGCTACAGGTATGCCATGTAGAGCTACAATCTTATCGACGTACAGTTGGGCTAACATATCGGAGCTGTAGGTCTCCTTAATAGGTAGGAAATGTGCTGACTTAGTCAGTCGGTCAACTATAACCCAGATGGTGTCATTTCCTTTCCTTGTCTTGGGTAACTTGGTGATAAAATCCATAGTTACCATTTCCCACTTCCAAGTAGGAAGTTCAGGTTGTTGTAGCAAACCTGACGGTTTTTTATGTTCTGCCTTGACTTGCGCACACGTCAAGCATTTAGCTACATAGGTAGCTACAGACTTCTTCAAGCCTATCCACCAATAATTTGCCCTAAGATCCTGGTACATTTTATCAGCTCCAGGATGAACAGAATATTTAGAGCTGTGGGCTTCCTGGAGGATAACATCTCGGAGTCCCCCATAAATTGGAACCCATATCCGTCCATTCAATCTAAGAATTCCATCCTTACTAAGAGATAACTGTTCCTCAGTTACTCCTAGCTTTTCTTTAGGATAGTTAGCTTCCAGCACAGCTTCCTTCTGTGCAGCTAACAACCTTTCTATCAAGTTGTTCTTTATTTCCATGCTCTTGGCGTTGATTCGGATGGGTTTCACTCTTTCTTTCCGACTCAAGGCATCGGCGACTACATTCGCCTTGCCGGGATGGTATCTTATTTCACAATCGTAATCATTAAGAGTTTCCATCCAACGGCGTTGCCTCATGTTCAAGTCCTTCTGGTTGAACAGATGTTGAAGGCTCTTGTGATCAGAATAGATCACACATTTGATTCCATATAAGTAGTGCCTCCACAGTTTTAGTGCGAATACAACGGCACCCAACTCCAAGTCATGGGTGGTGTAATTCTTTTCGTGCACCTTTAACTGGCGTGAAGCATAGGCAATGACTTTGCCTTTCTGCATAAGCACACATCCCATCCCGGTGTGTGATGCATCACAATAAACTACAAACTCCTCTATTCCATCAGGCAATGTTAGTACCGGAGCATTGCTCAACTTTTGTTTCAGAATATCGAAGGATTCCTGCTGCTTAGGACCCCAGTCAAACTTAATCTTCTTACGTGTCAGCGAAGTCAGGGGTGCAGCAATCCTTAAGAAGTTTTCAATGAATCGCCTATAGTATCCTGCCAAACCTAGGAAGCTACGAATTTCTGTAGGCGTCTTTGGCTCGTGCCAATTCATGACAGATTCAACTTTAGCGGGATCTACTTGGATACCACGCTCACTAACAACATGTCCAAGAAATTGGACTGCTCGAAGCCAGAATTCACATTTTGAGAACTTGGCATAGAGCTTCTCTTTACGAAGTAGTTCCAGTATGCAGTGAAGATGCTTCTCATGGTCAGCTTGGTTCTTTGAGTAGATGAGAATGTCGTCGATGAAGACGATGACGAATTTGTCTAAGTGCGGCTTGCAAACGCGATTCATGAGATCCATGAACGCGGCTGGTGCATTAGTGAGCCCAAAAGGCATCACTAGGAACTCGTAATGACCATAACGAGTCCTAAATGTTGTTTTGTGCACATCTTCATCTCTAACCTTCAATTGATGGTAGCCTGACCTCAAGTCAATCTTCGAGAAGAAACTTGCCCCTTGAAGTTGATCGAACAGATCGTCGATTCTGGGCAAAGGATACCTATTCTTGATAGTAACCTTATTAAGCTCACGGTAGTCGATGCACAGTCGCATCGATCCATCCTTCTTCTTGACAAATAAAATTGGTGCTCCCCAAGGAGACGAACTAGGTTTGATGAAACCTTTAGCTAGCAAATCATCTAGCTGCGTCCTCAATTCCTTCATCTCTGTTGGTGCCAACCTATAAGGCGCCCTTGCAACTGGTGCTGATCCAGGAATAATGTCAATTCTGAATTCCACTTGCCTATCTGGTGGCAAACCAGGTAGTTCTTCAGGAAATACTTCGGGGTATTCAGAAATGACTGGGATATCTCCAATCTTGGGTTTCGGCTCATCAATAATCACCTGTGCCATGTAGATGACACAGCCCTTCTTCAAACACTTTGAGTCTTTGAGTATAGACATTTTCTCGGGCAGTCCATACTGGGTATCTCCCTGGATAGTAAGTGATTCACCAGACGAAGTCTTGATCATCACTTGCTTCTTATTGAAAATAATTTGGGCCTGGTTATGTGATAACCAGTCCATACCCAAAACTATGTCGAAACCGGCTAGTTTTAAAGGAAGTAGGGACAAAGGAAAAGAGTGGTTCCTAATGGATATGAAACATCCATCTAATAAGGTTGAAGCGGTTTCTAAAGTGCCATCTGCTAGTTCCACCTCATACTTCACACTTAAAGTTTTAACAGGTAGTTTCAACAATTCACTAAACTTATTATCTACAAACGACTTATCAGCGCCTGAATCAAATAACACTCTCGCATAAACATCATTTACGAGAAAGGTACCTGTTATAACGTTGTCGTCCTTGACGGCTTCCTCAGCATCCATCCTGAAGACCCTCGCATTGGTTTTCTTCCCCTCTTCATTCTTCCTTGTAAATTTTGGGCAGTTGGATTTGATATGCCCCTTTTCATTGCAACTATAACACGTTGCATCCTTTATCTTCTTGCACTCCAGGGTCTTATGTTCCGTAGACTTGCAAATCCCACAAGGCCTTGGCTGGTATTGGGATTTTGAGTCAAGTCTGCACTTTCCAAAATGGTGCTTTCTGCAAATTTTACACCTGGGTTTTTCACCCGACTGCTGACCATCTTTCTTAAATCCTGACCCCTTCTTAGAGTCATTGTTTCC
The DNA here is from genome assembly GCA_030545235.1 of Helianthus tuberosus. Lineage (NCBI taxonomy): Eukaryota > Viridiplantae > Streptophyta > Magnoliopsida > Asterales > Asteraceae > Helianthus > Helianthus tuberosus. Next base: position 135,569,135 of record CM060385.1, on the reverse strand, counting down.
CTTCTGCTTCTTATCTGAACGTCGTGAGTTGTCGTCCTCACGCTTCCTTTTCTCGGTATCAGTTTTCCTCAGTGACCTCAGCCTGACAGCATCTGAGGTCAGAGACAACGATATGTCCGTTACTGACCGAAAAGTGGTTGGTCTGGAGGCCTTTACACTTGCTTTGATCTCCGGTTCCAAACCCCCGATAAAACGAGCTATACGTTTAGGCTCCGGAGTCACCAAATAAGGGACCAACCTTGACAAAGTATTGAAAGTAGTAAGGTAGGCCTGACAATCCAGGTTTTTCATGACCAGCGCCAGGAAGTCAGATTCAATTCTCTCAACCTCATGTTGAGGGCAGAAATTTTCCTTGATTAGTGCCATGAACTGTTCCCAGGTCATGTTGTATAACGGGACTTTCCCTGTGGCCTGGATCAAAGATCTCCACTAGGCTAAGGCTTCTCCTTTGAAAGACTGTGAGACAAACTTCACAATATCCCTATTATGGCAACCACTAATATCCACCACAGTATCCATTTCATCCATCCACGTCATGCAATCAACAGCTCCTTTTTCTCCATTGAAGTCTCTGGGTTTGCACGACACGAAGTATTTATAGGTGCAACCCCTATTACGAGGTTCTTGGTTCTGTACGGCCCTTTGGGATGGATTACTCCTTTGATTCGAGGAGTGGTGAGAATTACTGTTGTGGGCAGTATGGGTCCTGGAGGGTGTTCTAGTGTGTGATGCAGAATGGGTCCTCGTATGGGTACCACTTGATCCATGGTGTTGTCTATCCATAGCTCTATTAACCGCATTGTCTATCATAGCTTGCAACTCTGCACCCGCTACGTTTACATGGGCATTATCATTCACTATCCCTGGGTGACTGTTGACCTCGTTCGAGTCTGCCATGTAGCTTAAACAGTAACATATCGACAATAATTTATTGGTGAGTTTATCATATAATTGTCTTTTATGGCAATTTTTATTAACCGTGGTAACATAGACCATATATGGTTAATTTATTACTCATATTTATTTAGGATTTCTAATATAATTTATCCTAATTATAAAACAATAACAGTTTTTATTAGCACATAAGGCCTAGTCATAGGGACAATTTAGACTTTAAGCTATGATTTCAGAGAATCAAAGCATGAAGGTTTGAACAAAGTTCATTACCTTTATCAGACAGGGTCACAGACTAATACTGTCTTTTGTCTCATATGAAAATGAGAAGGGCCCGTAGGCATTCCATTACCAATGGATGGTAAAAAGAACTGATCATATTTATTAATGATTTAACCCATGATTCAGAGATCATTTATTTGGGTTTAGAATCTTTGAAAAGATCCATATTTAATAATAACACGTGTGTTTTCAACGAATCATGTCTGCCAGGAGTGTTAACATGTTTTCAGATGTTAACAGGGATTTGAATCTTTTTAACTAGTTTTACCATCTGGGCCAGGTCTTAAAATGACATGCAGGCTAGGTTATACTGTTAAGATCCTTAATTAAAATGGTTTAGGCAGATAGATTTTTAAAAGGAATAATTCTGATTTATTTCTTTCATATATAATTTAATTATGTATAACATAGAAATGATGAAATTTATAAACTTACATTCCGTTAAAACTAATAGTAGTACATTTTGCCCTAAACGGGACTTTTCACAGAAATAGATGCCCACGCAGGAGCTATACATATAATACATGTCCTCACAGGGACGGTCTACAAAAGTAAATGTCCACGCAGGGACTACTAGAGACAAGTCCACGTAGGGACTAAGTACAATGCTAGATGTCCACGCAGGGACTACATATACACGTAAATAAATGTCCACGTAGGGACTTGATTTAAACAAGGAAATACAACAATATATATTGGGAATTAACGATCCCTTTTCTTCTTTCCCTTAAGTAAGTTTGCCAAACCACTCATAAATCCCTCATTCTTCCTACGTTCCTTCTGGAAGTCTCGCTCCACTTTGGCCAGTCTTCGACGGAGTTCCTCCTGCTCAGGAGGAGGAGCCCGTGGTGGCTGGTACTGTGGTGGCGGCTGGACAGGTGCTTGATACCCCCGAGCTGGGTATCCCATTCCCCAAGGGGGTCCATATGGCCCCTCAGGATTATTATGGGCAAGGTAGCTTGATGCCACGTTGTAAGGATCATCCGCATAGTTATAGCCATGGTATGCTGGTGGTCCATATGGGTTGTAAGCTGCCGGAGCAGTATAAGCTGGGATTGGGTGGCCAAAACCCGGTGATGGCGGTACAATAGGTGCCGAATTCACCTCCGAAACTGGAACAGAAGGTCCACCCATCTGTGGGACTTCATGAGTAGGCGGGTAATGGCTACCGCTAGAGTGTTGAGGGGTGTTGAGACGAAAATCAACTTCTCGTGCTGAGATCCGTGCACCAGTCCTCCTACGTCTTGGTGGTTCTGGAGGCTCTAGATGCACTGGCGGTGGTGGAGGCGGTGGCGTGACTGCCTCATAACGTGGATCCCCAGAGGGATCTTGTTGCTGCTGTTGCTGCTGCTGGTGAGATGATGAATGGTGGGACGGTGTGTGGTGAGACGGTGTATAGTGAGACGGTGTGTGGTGAGACGGTGTGTGGTGAGACGGTGAGTGTTCAGATGGGGTATAATACCACTCACACCGTTCGAACCGTGCCATGTGACTATCCGGACCCTGGTATGGTGTTCCGTGAAAAGACGAACCGTCTGAGATCACGAAAGGATGGTTCAAGGATCCGGTTGAAGCCTCGACGGGATCTGTGTCCTCGTCCATATCTTGATCACCCGAAAAGTGATCCTCTGGTCCTAGTGGGTTAAAGCCCACGTGCTCTGGTAGGTACTCTGCTGGGTTAAACTGACCCTGAAAGACAGGAGTAGGGTCGCCAAAGAAATGTTGCGGGTTGTGGGGTTCGTTCTCTGACTGAGGCCCATAAGAGTCATGATATGGAGGTGTTGAGGCGTGCGAAAAAGATCGTCTGGCAGAGTCTTCATATGTCCTCCATAGCTCCCTCGTTTCGTCATTCCTTGTAGAAGTAGAAGAAGTTCGTCGATACGAAGGCCCTGCCTCATGGTCGTTAGGGGCGCTAGCTGGCTCCTTTCCTCGACCTCCTCGTCTAAATCTTGGCGGCATTATTGTACCTGTTAAAATACACAAGGTAATAACAAGGAAAAATAAAGGACAAAATTTAAATAAATAAAAATTTGAACAATTTGGATTATTCCTAAGTTCTTTCTCTAGACTCGAAGATTTTAGGAATGTGCAATTGTGTAACTGAGATTAAACACAAAAGGCTAGTGTTTAATTCACTCAGTGTTGGCTCTGATACCAACCTGTCACACCCCGAATTTCCACGTGTTACCGGTGGGCCCGGTAGGGGAGTATCGTGACATGGTTGGCAACATAATAGTCAAACAACACAATATTTAAATGCACAGCGGAAGCAAAGTATAGATTTAATTCAACCAAACGATATTGTAATATTAAGCATCACAAATAGTCGAATATAAATCCACAGGTAGATCAAAATAAAAGGAAACAAATGTTCAACAGTTTATGACATCCAAGCTGGCGAGACTTAATGTGGATGCTAGGAGACAAGCCAGCCTATTTCGCGTAGTACCTGCACTTAACCTTTTTAAGAAAATACGTCAGTTTACACTGGTAAATACAATCAACCGACTCATTTTGAAAAGAGTTTAAGAAAATGCATTTAAGGCACAAGGCACAAATAATATTTTATAACTTGGGATAATTATGTAAATATATAAACTTGTAAACGAATTACATGTTTCTTATGCGTTCAGTAGCCCGATCCGTAGACCGGGTTAAAGATCAATGGACACACCACTTTATATAATGAGACACTGACAGGTGTACGCTTACACCTGAGTGCTGAGGTCGTGGCCATTTCGTAAAATGATGCCAGGGATATCCGGGACATGGTCATTAACCCCCCAAAGGCTTTAAGCAAACAAAACATTTCAAAACAGAGCATATCAATGATTTAACCTCTATTCGATTAAAGATTCAATGCTGGACCAAGCGGTATTCTATATACCGTACCCCAAGCCCGTATAGGGAAAATAAGTTAAAAGTATTTACCTGAGTAAGTATAGTTCAAAATCAGCGAGTGCAAGTACCTTTTACTGGTTCTCCTAATCTGGAACGAAGGTTTATAATAACCTATTAGAATCCTAACGGGTCTTTAGTTAAGCTTACGCTTAGACCGGTTAGTTTTAAAGATACGGTTCGTACGCACGATTAAGCGAAGACTGTATAGAATGTGATTTAGACCCGACAAGTTTGAAGACTTGCTTAATATGGGTATATGATACACATTCTGGATTTTGAGATAAAACTGATAAGGTTTGACCCGTTTCGGCTAATTTATGTAAACTAGTTACATAAACCGAACCGAACGCGCATGAAGCGTATCGGGTATCCGTAAGAGTCCTAAAAAGGTTTCATAAGTTAACACGCCTTAAATAAGTTGTGACATCAGTAGGATATCACCTATGACGCCCCAAACGAGTTTAATCTCTTAATAAGCCCCGTAGGGGTATTTTGGTCATTTTAAAGATTATAAAAGGGTTTAATTAAACACCTGTGATCCGGGTCTGAGTTGATCAGTAAAATAGCTTATTTTAACAGGTTATAACCTTGGGTAATAAGTCTTATATACTAAAATAGTTTTAAACCCAAACTATGCGTTAAATACGCGTATAAAGTCGTTTTAAGCGACGTACGGGTTAAAATATGATTCTGAGTTTTCTGATCAAATAATCAGGCTCAAAATACTCCATTTATTATTTAAAATCAGTAGCAATTGGATTGGCGTTAAAAGGATTTGTAAAACTCATTTTATGGCCGAAAAGGGTATTTTTGGTATTAGCCGAATCAAGGCGATAAACCTAGCTTATGATCAGTTTAAAAATAATTAAAAATCTTCAAAAATCCCAAAATATTATATCACATCAGTGGGTAAAAGGTTTGATGTCAAAAATTGGGTTTAGATAGGCTTTACGCTAATGACGCCATTTAATTACTTAAAAGCATTCAAATTACGTCATTAGGCATAACTCCGAATCTAGACCTCCAACTGATGTGAAATTTTAGGTACAAGTTTAATAATCAGTAACTAAGATTATGGCACTTTCACATTTCCAAAAATCTCGTTTTATGGACATAAGGGCATTACGGTCAATATTTAGGCAATTAACGGAAACGTCGGACGATTAGGGATTCGAGTGGTATAAACGCAGAGGCTTATACACACATGCAACTAGGTCCTAATGGAACTTTAAGGCATGTCTAAACCTATATAAATCGGGTCAGAACTGAGGTTAAAGCAAAAGTCAAACTTTTGCGTCTCTCGGTTCCGAATCGGTTCAATACATAAAGTTGTCGAATCAAGCAAGCTTATACAAGTTATTATACTTATTTTCAATTTGTATTACTGATAAAACAGGTTACACGCCTTCCGTATCGTTAAATATGCGATTAATGTTTCTGTTGACTTTTTCGGACAACCTTTGACTCGATAAACGACCTAGTTAGGATTCGAATCAGTGAGTGCCCTTTTAGGGGTTTATTAACCATATAAATACCAACTTATAACAACTTTCGATTCGACAAATCTCTAGACCGATTGTGATTTATCACAAAGTCAAACCGTAGTTACGACGGTTTGATTTCTAGGCTATAAACTAAGTATAAACGAACTAGAGAAGGTTAGGCATACTTACACACAACTAATGGATGATGTGGAATGCTTGTGGCCTGCTTGAATGCTCTGGAAATGCTCAGAAGTGATGAATGAACAATGTTGCATAATGTGGTCTTTATAAATAACTTCAAACATGCATGGATCGTCGACAACTAAGTCTAGGAGGAAACAATAACATCCACAAGTCCCCTACTAGCTAAAAACCACTTTAGGGCAGCCCAAGGTATGCCAAAAATCGATCAAAGTCGGTTAACGAACATGCAGGACATCTGTGCATGTTTTCTGTCCAGATAAGGCAGTCGCGTAGCGCGACTGCCAAGGTGTTTAAGCCTCGCGCTACGCGAGGGTGTGGGTGACCTGATCAACAAGTTTCATTAATTGCAATTTCAGTCCCTGGTCCCCCGAAAGGTCGTTTTCACTTGGTTTTCTTGCATTTTGAGACTTTATTTTTGACATGTGGGGCTTTAAGACTTATACCATCTTCGTTAAGTCCTCGGGTAACTTTGTGATCACCCGAAAAGCCCTAAATTTCAATGTTGACGATTCTAATCCTCACACACGGATTTTATCATAACTTTCTCATACGGTAACGAAACTTCATGGAATTTTTGTGGTACATTCTAGTGAGCATAAATAATCGTTACAAAGATTTGGGTTTGTCAAAAGGTCACTCAGAGGTATAACTTAAACATGTTGGCACATTTAACCCCTGTAGTTTGTAATCTCTCACTTTCTTTCACAATTCGCTTCGTATGATCCATGATCTATTCGTTTAAGGTTATAAACATCATGTAGGGTTATTGCAAAGTATATTTATTCATTGTTGCCACTTTGAACCTTTCTATTTACACAGTTTCACTGTTTGTCAACTTTAGTCCTTCAAGAACATTCTTTCACACGTTCAAACCTATGACACGTGTCAACACATTATAGGACGTAAATTTTAGGGGTGTTACACAGATTCAGGAAGCAGATGATTTGTCAAAAAACATGGTCAACGTAGTAAAATGTGAGCTTTTATACCAACCATATCGAGATACTTTGTGTTAGTTGCTTCTCTTGTTAAGTTTCTGAACCAACCGAAATCCACAAATTCCAACAGTTTCTTCGTAGATTCCGTCCGGTTTCAAAGCCGGTTGAGGATTACGAGTGTTCTACACTCGTTCAAATCCGGTTGATGACTACAAGGATCGTTCTAATAGATTAAAGAGAATAAACCATTTTTTACCAATTTTTACCCATAGTATACGGGCCGTATAATATTATACGGCCCGTATAAAATCATCGTATACATTGTATACGATCGGTTAAATTTTTTTCACATGCTGTATACGGCCGTATAATAGTATATGGCCCGTATGAAAAGGGTAAAAAATGATCTTGTAATTTTTTTTTCACATGGTGTATACGGGCCGTATAATAGTATACGACCCGTATTCTTAGGGTAAAAGATGGTTTATTCTCTTTAATCTATTAGAACGATCCAAAAAACGAAGAACAAAGTCAAATGTGATCAAACTTGGACATCAGACGTAAATCTTGATTCAGATCTCTATTCGGTCATCTTTCCAAACTACAACACACGATAAGTTTACACTTTATATAGTGTGTGATTTGACCGGTTGAATTCAGTTATTTCTGTTGATCCACAAATTCCAACAAATCTTTCACTCAAAGTTAATATTCACTGTGGTGGATGCAAGCATAAAGTTAGAAAAATACTCAAGAAGATTGAAGGGTACACAACTGAAGGTTCAGTGCACGAAAAGTTTATTACGAACGATATGTATCAGGAAGCTCAACTTGAACGGACGATATGTATCTTCTATCATGCGACGGACCCAATTCTTGCAAGTTAAATCTACAATCAACGTATACAGGTGCAAGAGAATGGCGAGTTATTTCTGTTGATCCACAAATTCCATCAAATTGTGTCTAATGCAAGGATCTTCGTGCATTTTTTAAATCAGAATCAGGTTCTCAAGACAAGGATCGTTCTAATAGATTAAAGAGAATAAACCCTCGTTTCTTCATCTTCAAGAACAATGATGAACAGACGATGTTCTCAGCGTTATTCAAGAACAATGATGAACAAATGATGTTTTTTTTCGCAGAACCGTTGGTATACGTCGACCACAACGAGAACAGTGCAACGACAGTTGAGTAGGAAGGATTGTACTAGTAGGACATTGGAACCTGATTTTTTTAGTTGCTTCTCTTGTTAAGTTTCTGAACCAACCGAAATCCACAAATTCCAACAGTTTCTTCATAGATTCCGTCCGGATTTCAAATCCACAAAGCTGTTATTTCTGTTGTTCAGTACTTCCGAGATCTGAACCAACCGAAATCCACAAATTCCAACAAATTGCATCAGGAAGCTCAACTTGAACGGACGATATGTATCTTCTATCATGCGAAGGACCCAATTCTTGCAAGTTAAATCCACAATCAATGTATACAGGTGCAAGAGAATGGCGAGTTATTTCAGTTATTTCTGTTGATCCACAAATTCCATCAAATTGAGTCTAATGCAAGGATCTTCGTGCATTGTTTAAATCAGAATCAGGTTCTCAAGACAAGGATCGTTCTAATAGATTAAAGAGAATAAACCCTCGTTTCTTCATCTTCATCTTCAAGAACAATGATGAACAGATCCGTATAAGAATACGGGCTGTATACAACGTGGTGGATTGCGGTGGTTTGGGTCTAGGGTTGTCAGAGAGAGAAAAGGAGGGGGAGAGAGTCTGATACAATCATTTTTTACCCATAGTATACGATCCGTATAATAGTATACGGCCCGTATACACAGATCGTATACATTGTATACGATTCGGTAATTTTTTTAACTTTGTGTATACGGACCGTATAATTGTATACAGCCCGTATTCTTATGGTAAAAAAATGGTAAAAATTGGTTTATTCTCTTAAATCTATTAGAACGATCCAAAAAACGAAAGGGATTTCGAGCAGTTGGTATTAAACCAATGATTTGTTGATGTATATTATAGAGTAACCCTCAAATGGACAACCGCAACCGTTTTAGTGCTTCTCAATCAGATATTATTTATTGAATCATAACTGAAACAGTCGAAAAATAACTCAATCGAACCAACATAGTTGAATGTGCAAGAGAATGACGAGTTATTTCAGTTATTTCTGTTGAAGGTGCAAAAAACGAAAGGGATTTCGAGCAGTTGGTATTAAACCAATCATTTGTTGATCTACAAATTCAAACCAATTGTGGGTTAATAGATTTCGAAGCTGTTATTTCAGTTATTTCTGTTGATCCACAAATACTTCAAACATTCTAAACCCTACCTGGAAACAAAACCAACAAAATCCTGATAGTGAAAAACATCAGCAACCATTTTTTCTTTTCCTTCAATTTCGAGAACATTCTCCCTGTGTATGTGCTTGTGTTGTAGAAACCGGTGATGAATTTGTATACACAACTGAACGTTCATTATTGTTCTGGAATTGGAGAACCGTTGTGTATTTGCTTACCCTGGAATTGGAGAACCGTTGTTTATCTGAATCAGGTTCTCAAACAAACACTACTAAAGATGAGTTGATATTGAACCAACATTTCCTTCAAACATTCTAAACCCTACTTGGAAACCGGTGTATGTGCTTGTGCTTGTGCTGTAGAAACCGGTGGTGAATTTGCATACACAACTGAAGGTTCAGTGCACGAAAAGTTTCTTACGAAATGTACGTGACAAAACAAGGATGTTGGGAATTAAACGCATGTACGTGACAAAACAAGGATCGTTCTAATAGATTAAAGAGAATAAACCAAGTACAAAATCATCTGCTTTCTGAATCTGAATGTTAACTTTGACTCATAAACCCTTGAATCCCAACGCTTCTCTAAAAGAGCCTGTATTAGAAACCATCCTATGTCTTTTACCAACTGAAGAGGCAGCAAGGACAAGTATTCTCTCTAGGGAACGGAGGTACAAGTGGACCAATATTCCAAGCCTTCGGTTTACTTTGTGTAATAGAACTTCCGAGCTAACATCTGACGTAGCAAGTACAAGGAAAAACATGGACATGAATGATTTACACCAAGTTTTGTTGCTGCGCCAGGGTCCAATACACGAGCTCACCCTTGTTATGGATGATTACTGGGAAGATTACAACTGTTTTGAGTTTTGTCAGATAATACTTCATTTGTCGAGAAACCATGCTTGATTTATGTAAAGATCTCTACACAAACTCTTCTACATCTTTTAACCAATTGTCCATCACTTAAGACCTTCGAATGCGGTGTTTACGCTAATTTTCAATAATGTTGGAAGGATTGTAGTTATAGAACCCGACAAACCAACAAAATCCGAATAGTTCAAACATTCTAAACCCTAACTGTGTATGTGCTTGTGCTGTAGAAACCGGTGATGAATTTGTGTATCTGAATCAGGTTCTCTTCCTTAGATCGGTCATTCCTTGTGATACATGAACGTTGTATTCTTGTCTTTCAGAAGAGTTGGTATTGAACCAAGAATACTTCAAACATTCTAAACCCTACCTGGAAACAAACCAACAAAATCCTGATAGTCTTCTATGATGATTCGAAACATTCACGAACCACAATGGACTCAGACTCATACTACTCACCCTCCCCTGAGGAAAAGTTTTCCCGACGACTCAAGATAAAGCAGTTGGTTTGTGTTCATATCATTGTTGTTTATCACCCTGTGTGAGCATTGGAAGCCCGACCACTAGCAAAAGAACCCGACACGTCTTCTATGATGATTCGAAACATTCACGAACAACAATGGACTCAGACTCATTGTTGCGAATTTGGTTTCTTCGGTACAGGCTGATGAAACCGAAGACTCAGACTCCTTACAACTCTCATCAAATGCCTCACCCTTCCTTTTATTCTGTAAATATTAAATAAAGAATAACACCATGCCCGTAATCCCGCGTTGATAGCTTCCGTTTTATTACACTCATACGACACGTTTTTTTGTTCTTCAATCTTTGTTACTTGTTAATGTTTTATTTTTTTCTACTTTTAGAAATGTTTGAGCACCTCACGACTGTAAAATATCTCGTGTGATTGACACCTTAAATCCTTTAAATACTTTGGGAAAATCTAATTTTCGAAGAATACGGGCCGTATAACAGTATACGGCCCGTATACACGTTGGTATACATTGTATACGACCAGGCAAAATATTTACACATGGTGTATACGTGCCGTATACCATTATACGGCCTGTATGGAATTAAAAAAACTTACAAAGTCTGCTGGCACATGTTAGTTTTTTTAAATCTATACTCATCTAATAATATTGTTTCATGCTACATGTTATCATAATCATGTTTTATAAAGTCAAAGGATCTAGATTTTTATAACCGGTTCGGTAGGTCTGGCGAGTCAGACCGGCGATATCCAAATTTAGTTTCGTGCACATAAGTTATATTTTGAACCGTTTGGTCTCAACTAACATATATGGAATTTTTATGTGGAAATAGAGGTCAAAGATGATCAGAATACAAAATCACTAGAACGAGTACGCAATTAACAACAACAACAACAACCATACCCAGTATATCCCACAAATAGCAGACTATTGGTAGGGTCTGGGGGAGGTGGGATGTAGGCAAACCTTTCCTCTATTCAAGAATAGAGAGGCTGCTTCCTGAGAGACCCCCGGCTCCAAAACAACCAACAGACAGATAGACGAGAAACGGGTAAATAAATCACGCAGCAATAGGCAGATAAGTCATCAGTAAGCAACATATATGCAAATATACAAGAAAATCATCATATGTTGGTCTACCTAAATCGTAAACGAAATCTAAACCCCCCCCCCCCCCGCACAGATAGGACACGTCTATACCCTCACCTACTAGTCCTTAACCTTAATCCTACGTCTCCACGAACTCCTATCATGAACCATGTCCTCAGAGAGGTGCAATTCTAACAAATCTTGTCTAAGTCTTTCATCCCAAGTCAACTTGGGCCTGCCTCTACTCCTCTTTCCTTCCACTGTCATGGTTTCCACTGCTCTAACTGGTTCTGTCAACTGCCTCCTCTTCACATGCCCAAACCATCTCAACCTCCCCTCTTTTATCTTGTCCGATATATTAGCTACTCCTAACCAATCCCTAAAAACCACACTTCTAATTCGGTCTAACATCGTGTGGCCACACATCCACCTAAACATCCTCATCTCCGCTACCTCCATCTTGCGCGCTTGTGTTTTCTTGATGGCCCAACAATCTGTCCCGTATAACATAGCCGGTCTAACTGCTACCCTATAAAATTTTCCCTTTAATAATAGATTTATCTCAATAATCAAACTCAAGTGATCACAAATCAAGAACTTTAAGATCACTAGAACGAGTACGCAATTAACAATAGATTTATTTCAATAATCAAACTCAAAGGGATTACAAACCAAGAACTTTAAGAAAATGTGACATACTTACAATAAGAGTATACACATATGAAGCACATAGCTTTCTCGCACTAACGCTTTTCGAAAGCTAAATTAAAACTTAAACCTAACATGTAAAAAGTTAAAGATATTATTTTTATAAATAAACCATTAGTCAAGACACAAGAATACATACTTGGTAAAAAAAAAAAAAAACCAAAATACATACATAGACGAGACAGTTGCACCCTCCCCTTCCACGCGTGGTATTTGGATGATGGTACTATTATGGGAAAAACATCTGAGGTAGCAAAGGCTCTGGCTATCATTCAATCTGAGGGGCCACCTTTGGGACTCCGGCTTAATATAAAAAAAAACAGAGGTATATTGGCCGTCTTGCAATGGAGAAAAATTGGAGGCTAGTTTATTCCCGAAGGAGATTGGAAGACCAACGGGGGGCGTGAGACTCCTTGGGGGAGCTGTGAGCCGGGACCCCAGTTTCATTAGTGCTTTGGCTGCGCGGCGAGCTTCCCGGGCAGTGGACCTTATGAGTAGCCTTTCGCAACTCCGAGACCGCAAAGTGAGCTTCTCCTGCTGCGCTCTTGCATGGGTGTCGCCAAGCTCCTTTTTGGTCTGCGAACTTGTCAACCTGTGTTTGTAAAGGAGGCGGTATCCTTATTCGATAAAGGGCTACGGGGGGCTATAGAGGACATTGTGGTGTGTGGGGGTCCGTTTTTTTGGGGATTTTCAGTGGCGGGTTGCTTCTCTGCCCTGTAAGATGGGGGGGCTGGGGCTTCTATCGGCCATGGATGTCTCCATTTACGGTTTTGTTGCCTCGCGAGCTCAATCATGGGGGCTGCAAGATCACATCTTGCGCGAGAGTGGGGTTGTTGGAATGGATGGGGATTATGACATGGCTCTGGGGGAATTGCATAGACACCTCCCGGATTTGGATATTGGCGGTTTCGCTAACAGGGACACCGCCCCACCGAAGACCCAGAAGACTTTGGCGAGTGCTCTGTTTTGTCGTATCGCTCAGAATATTGGATCAGATTTCAGTACGACCCCTCGTCAGAACGCCGTCCTAGAATGCTTGCGGGGCCCCCACGCCCAAGATTTTCTATCGGTCATCCCCATCGAGGGCTTAGGCCAAAAGATGTCAGCCGTTGAATATCGTGCTATCTTAAAATATCGGCTCATGATTCCTATGTTCCCTGATGATGAGCAATGCCCGATTTGCCGGAAAGCTTGCTTAGACCAATTTGGGGAGCATGCTTTGCACTGTAAAGAACTGCCAGGTTTTAAGTATAGGCACGACTGGGTGCGGGATGTCTTGGGGGACATGCTCAAACGGGCGGGGATCTCGGTGAAGAAAGAAGCCCCCGTAAACTTTTTGACAGATCCGAGGGAAGGAAGATCCACATTGCGCCCCGCGGACGTTTTAGTTTTCGGGTGGGATGCAGGTAAACACGCTTGTGTTGATCTTACCGGGGTTTCCCCCCTTGTAGGCTTTCGGGATACATGTTTTGTCCCTGGTCAGGCGATTGCAAGGGCGGCAGCAAAGAAAATTGACAAACATGCAAAAGCCTACGAGGATAATCAACATTCCTTTATCCCTTTTGCCTTTGATACCTTTGGCTCGCTAGCCCCAGAAGCCATCAGATTTCTTGAACGGGTCCAACGGGTTGTTCACAGCAACATTTCGTCTCCTACAGATCGGGGTTTCGTTTTTACTAGGTTAGGTTTCGCTATTCAAAAGGGGGTAGCGGCGCAGCTTGTTGCCCGCTTACCGGCTATCTTGGTGTAATTTGTTTGACCTTATATATAAATATTTTAAAAATACATATACACATTCCATACACAAAACACCTTGAAACATGCAATATAATGAGGAAATAAAAGGAAACAGAGAGTAGACGTTTTCATGAAAATAGACAAATAAATTTTTATATAAAAAAATAAAATCGCCGTTGCCGGGGATCGAACCCGGGTCACCCGCGTGACAGGCGGGAATACTTACCACTATACTACAACGACACAAGTTGACTACATATATCCTTTCGTTTATTTAACCAGGGGCGAATATAAAATATATAAACGTTTACAGGGATTATTAATAGTATTATGTGTTACATATTTTAAAGATTAATACTTTATTTTCTAAATAATTATTCTATAGAAATTGTGTAACATAATTTTTAATGATAAATATATCCATTACGTGAGTTTAAAACTCATATGTAGCTAGTAATAACCAAAAAAAAAAAAAAAACAAGTGAGAGTCAAAAGTTAGATCAAACATAAGTTTGGAATTTTAGATTCATCTAGAGTTAAAAAGGTACATAAAGTATGTACATGATTTTTTTTAGGGTAAATTACTTTTTGAGTCCCTGTGTTTTATGTGTTTTAACTAGTTGAGTCCAAAAGCAAAAAGTTTAACGACCTGAGTCCCTATAAGCATTTTCCTTAACCATTTGAGTCCAAATTTCTAACTCCATCCACCAAGTTTGTTAACTACAAGGGTAATTTGGTCATTTGCACACAAAGTACAAGTCTTATATGCACAAGAGTATAAGGAACAAGTATTTAATGCATAAATATTTTAATATTATATATAAATATATATATTGTTATACACCACCGCACCACCATTGCACCACCACCATTCCCACCGCTCCTCCACCACAATCACCACCTTTCGTTGACCGTCAACCACCAGTCACCGCCTGTAAGTTCCGATTGAGTTACTCCGATACGAAGTAATAGAGATTCAACAGGTATAAATGAACTTTTCCTTTTGCGAATTAAATCCCATTGTTGTGTTCGAAGAAAACAGAGCATCCTTACGGTAAATTTTCTTAGCATAATTGATTTTTAATCACCGTCTTATGACTCAAAGTATGTGTAGGTTGGTGTAAACGAGTTAAACCGTTCCTGATCTATCCGCCAAAACCTAGACTTCAACCGCACCACCACCACCACCACCACTGTAGAACATAAACTTATCTACAACCAATCAAAACAAAAACTTGCAGAACAAGAAATCACAAACCAAGAAACAAATAGGGCATTCTTCAAGATCACAACTGCAATCATCATCTCCAGGATAACAAGGAGCAAGCTTTGAGTCAAGAATAAGCTTTATAAGCTTCTTATGATCTACATCTTTGTGTTGGTACAGCCCCTGAGGTCTTGTATACTTTTCATCAACAACTTATCTTCTTCTGCCCAACTTATTCCCGATTCAAGATTCGCCAAAAACCCCCAATTTTTTTTCTTGTTTTGAACAAAACCCTAATTTCAAAATTCGAAATTTACAGCAGAAATTGGGAGAACGAGAAGAAGAAGACACGTGGTGCAACTGATGGTGGAGGACTTGTAGTGGTGGTGGACTGCAGATTTGATGGTGCGGTGGTGGTAGTGGTGTGGCGGTGGTGGTTTATAGTGGTGTGGTGGTTGGTGATGATGGTGCGGCACTACAAAAAAGATCGCAATCTGAGACTGAAAAATCAGTCTCTAAAACTCCTAAATCAGTCCCTAATGGTTATTAGGGACTGATTTGCCAGTCCCGAGCCAGTCCTAATTGTCTAGTCCTAGATACTTTCATTAGTAACTAAATTTCAGTCCCGATTGTATGACACCAATAGAGACTGATATTCAGTCTCCTATACATATAAAATCAGTCCTCAATATACGTTGTGGTACAACATCATTTCAGTCTCGAATACATTTCGTCGGTGACTGAAAATCAGTCCTTGATACATAAAAAAAATGAGTATTAGAGACTAAAAAATCAGTATTTGATACATAAAAATCAGTCCCTAATGTTTATCAAGGACTGATTTTCCAGTCCCCAGCCTGTCCCAGATACCTAGTACTAGATAATGTTTTTAGTAACTGAAAATCGGTCCCGATTGTATGACACCAACAGTGACTAACGGTTAGTCTCTGATACATAAAAATTCAGTCCTCAATTTGTCCCCCGTTACCACGTCATTTCAGTCCCCGATACATGTCTTTGGTGACTGCAAATTAGTCTCAAATACTATGATATTTCAGTCCCCAAAACATAACTTTAGCGACTGAAAATCAGTTGTTTAATGACACGGCTTTAATGACACGCCTTTATGACACGCATTGCGTGTCATGGTTTTAAATTTTTATTTTTTATTTTATTGGTAGACTTTCTAATTTTCCTAATAGAACCAAAACAATATATAAATCCATATCATAACAAAACAATTCATTTCATAGTCATACGTCATACGTCAAAAATAATACAAATATCTTAACTTAACAAAAAATATTGTTTGGCGTACATAATTTGACATCTAAAATAGTCACTTAAAAACAAACGCAGCCCCATAACTCAAACACCCTTCATGTATCCCATCAATATCCTCATCCGTGTATACCGCTTTGCCTCTCCCAACCTGGAACAAAATTAAAGAACCTAATTAGGCCGTCAACCGTCACTCTCTCTCATCTCTTTCATCGCTCTCTCTCTCTCTCTCTAGATCTCTGTTGCATATTTGAACAACCCACCACTGCCCTCAAATGACGCGTGCCCTCCTTCCACCTCTTGAAGATGCCCTATTGTACTTTAGATGAAATCTTGCCCCATCTTTGGCTCTAGAAATCGCAATCTGCCCTGCAAATCCAAGATGATTAGCTCAAAAATAGTCGACAAAAAAAAAAAAAAAACAAAAATTAAAACTAAAAAGGTGGTATTTTAAATTTATTCTTCTTTGATGCCCAAAAGTTGCTAAAGCATTGAAGTTGTGCGAACCGTGGAGCAAGGAATCAAATTGGTTTGGGCTTCTCATAATGTGCGGCCCACTAAGGCGAAGCCCAAAACTAACACTGTGCGGCCCACTTGTCAGTGTGCGGCCCACACGAGAGTGTGCGGTCCATTGACAAGGGTGCGGTCATACGAGTGTGCGATATGTAGTGTGCGACCAATTAAATCGCATATAATCTTTGACGATAAATATCATAATAATTGCAACTTATAATGACTAATCAATCTAACTAGCCGACTCGGTATTAATTGTAACCTCGTCCCTACATAACAATTTCTAATAAAACAATTATACAGCCAAAGAACAATACCCAAAAACATTCTATCATGCGGAATCATCAGAATACCATTTGGAAAAATAGCATATTCTTAAAGAACAGTATTCGAAATCCTCAAAAAAAAATGTAAGAAATATACCCCTTTCATGTATGTATAGTTAACATTTTCCTGTTTTACACAAACAATAACAAATACATACCCAAGTTTAATAGACACCAACATACTGCTGATATCGTCAACAAATCAACAATCCAATTTATTCACACATATAATCAGGCCTCAATAGACAATTAATATTATTCACTACAAGCTCTTTTTCAATATCCACAGATCTGTAAATATTCCGATATTCGGGTATACAACCAATTTATTAACCCCCACAAATCTGTTAGCAATGTACGAGATATGTATACCCCAATTTAAATATCACCACCACAACTTAAATCAAAACTCCACCTTTAATTAACCAATCAAGTATATAGCAATGTACGAGATATTTATAAAAGCCTTATCATCATTACAAGCATCATCAGCAAGCATATGTTCCTTAAACAGTCAACAAATGTACAAGGTCAGGAACTACAAGATGCAAACAATAACCAAATACTAACCGATGGATTATGCACACTGCCATAAACTCGTCATCGCGACAAGGGAGCTGCGACTCAGCTGCCATCCTCTGCCGCCGATTCCTACCACAACTCGTCGAAAAGAAACTTCACAATACTTGATCGATTCTTATCTTAAAACAGAAAGGGGATGTAGAAGCAGATCTGGTTACCAGAGACGTGACCTTAAAACACAGCCGCAGCCACCAAATAATCGACCGCTGCCACCGCGACCCGTCTGAGAGGAGACGGCTCCGCTGCACTGTGTGTTGATGGTGGCTCCACATCTTCGTACCATTTTTGTTCTCTTTCTCGCTCTCACTCGAAATCTCTCTCCGTCTCTCTCTCGTCACCACGCCGCCACAGACGGCGGTGGTGGTGATCGGTAGTTTATCGGGTTGGGGGGTGGGTGTTTGTCGGAGTTGTAGGGAGTTAAGGGGCGTGGCCGGCCGGTCATCGATGCTGGCAGCTGGTCAGACCACGAGAAAGAGAAGAGAAGAAGGTTGAGTGGGTATGGTTTCGTGAGAGAGAGAGAGAGACAACAGAGAATGTTCTCTGTGTTTTTGTTTTGAAGATGAGGTATGGTTGAAAGGAGATGGGAGGGAGGGTAAAGGAAACACACGGATCAAAAGAAGGTATTAGGGTTCTCTTTGCCATTGATCACACTCAAAATCAACGGCCAGTATTAACCCAGCCACAAACACACGGATCCAAGTGCATAAATTTAAAAATACAAAAAAATTAAAAAAAAAAAAAATACAAAAAATTTAAAAAAATCACACAAACATTTATAAAAAAAACATACAACTTCATTAATATTTATAAAATTACATAAACCTAAAAATTACAAAATAAGAAACCTAAAGCGTTAAATAAATTTCAAAAAGGTCGATCTTGTCACCCCATATTTTTGCCATATACTTAATCCATAAAACCAACGAAACCCTAATGTGTTCAATTACCACAAAAATAGGAAAACCAAAACAATAAAACAGAAGAAAAGGAAGGTACCTGGTGCAGCGGACGAGGTGCGGCGCGCGATCGACTGAGGAGGTAAGTTGACTCCGAACTCGAGCTTGAAGAACTACCAACAAGCCGAGCACGGGCTCGACTTGGCCCATTTGCAAGACACGCCCGAACTCGACTAGGCCTGAGCCTGACTAGTAAGTAGGTTTTTCAAGCTTCGCTTTCGCGCATTTACTATTTATTAAATAGTTTAATTATATTTATAAGTTTTTATATAATTTTTAACTTATAATTTTTTTATATATAACATAATATGTATATAAAATACTTATTGTATTGAAGTATTATATTATAATAATAATTATTCATAAATATATATATTCATTTGTATTAAATAAACATTACATAAATATCATACTCATTAAGCCTCACAACCTCAATAAACAAAGCTCGGGCTGATTATTTCTCCTGTCTATAAAAAATCATTGGAGACTAAATATTAATTCCTAATAAGGTTTCGGAAAGATCTTTAAGCTTGATGTCACAGTCCCAGTCCCTGATGCTTCCCAATAGATGGTAGAATATGCATAACATAATTGGACACCGAAAATTAGTCACCAATCATTTTCTATGCCAAAAGGCATTCAAAACTGAATATTAGTCCCTAATTTTGTCTGTCTTTAAAAAAAAATCAACCTCTAATACAATTAGTAACTAATAAATTTGTCCCAGATACTACGTATCCGAGACTGATAGATTAGTCCCTCGGTGTCAATATATTAGTGACTGAATATTAGTGACCAATAAAATGGCGCCATTTTTATTAATGGGGGCAGTTATTTAGGACTGAATTTCAGTAACCAATATGTTTCCCTCCAAAAATTATTTTTAGACAAACATATTTGTGACTAAAATTCAGTCACGGACATCAGTCACAAAAAAATCAACCTCTAATACAATTAGTAACTAATAAATTAGTCCCAGATACTACGTATCCGAGACTGATAGATTAGTCCCTCATAGTTTAGTCCCTCGGTGTCAATATATTAGTGACTGAATATTAGTGACCAATAAAATGGCGCCATTTTTATTAATGGGGTCAGTTATTTAGGACTGAATTTCAGTAACCAATAAGTTTCCCTCCAAAAATTATTTTTAGACAAACATATTTGTGACTAAAATTCAGTCACGGACATCAGTCACAAAAAATCAACCTCTAATACAATTAGTAACTAATAAATTAGTCCCAGATACTACGTATCCGAGACTGATAGATTAGTCCCTCATAGTTTAGTCCCTCGGTGTCAATATATTAGTGACTGAATATTAGTGACCAATAAAATGGCGCCATTTTTATTAATGGGGTCAGTTATTTAGGACTGAATTTCAGTAACCAATAAGTTTCCCTTCAAAATTTATTTTTAGACAAACATATTTGTGACTAAAATTCAGTCTCAGATAAGTTGTCCAAGTATTAAGGACTGATTATTAGTCACGGACATCAGTCACAAAAAAATCAGTCTCTAATACAATTAGTAACTAATAAATTAGTCTCAGATACTATGTATCCGAGACTGATAGATCAGTCCCTCATAATTTAGTCCCAAATGGTCATTTTTCTTGTAGTGCGGATGGTGCGGATGGTGGTGGTGCAGCGGTGGACCTATGGTTGATCTTGTTGCAACGGTGGGGATGATGGTGGTGCGATGGTTGTTAGGTTGAACTGTGGTGGTGACCAGATGTGGTCGTACGATGGTTGTTAACTGTTGGGACGGTGAGGGGTTCGGTGGACGTTAATGGTGGTCTAGAGAGAGAAAGAATAGAGAGAGAAAGAAAGATGAGAGGGAGAGATGGTGAGAATTTTGAGAGAGAGAGATTAACAGGGATATAAAGAGGGCCAGAGAATTTTTTTTATTTTTTAATTATAAGGGTATTTTGGTCATTTAACAATACTTAACTAAAAAATTCTAACTTTGTTAGAAATTTGGACTTAAATGGTTAAGGAAAATGCTTATAGGGACTCAGGTCGTTAAACTTTTTGCTTTTGGACTCAACTAGTTAAAACACATAAAACACAGGGACTCAAAAAGTAATTTACCTTTTTTTAATGATGGTTTTTTTTCAAATTATGTGAAATATGTTGATTGTAAAAGTCTTGAATCGTTGACATCATTGATTCATGTGCTTATTTAACCATCTAGTTTTGATATAGACTTATATTATTAATATATTCATCAAATGTTTTCCATAATCATAAGATTAATTTATTAGGTTTTTTTTTCATTCTTGCATTGCCCTAGCTGTAACGTTTTTAAGGTCCACATAAAATCAGAAACTAAGGAACAAAGTATACAACTTTTTTTCTAATAAACCCTAACCTAAACACCATGATTCTACTAGGAGGGATAATAATCCTCATTTGTGGTGTATTTGTAACCTAATCAACAAACAAAACATAACATAACAAAACATAATCATATTGGTAAACTGGTCGAATTCCTATTCTCTTTCTGACTCAACGACCCATCATATCAATTGCCACGAGCATGTGGCATCTCTCCATTTCTGGCAAAATGACAACCGCGAGGACCTTCAAGCAACTGACACTAACGACTTTTTCCCTTTGTCTCACCAATAACATAGTTTGTCAATGCACATTTCACTCCAAACCCCCGTCGAGGAGGCTTGTTGCAATTACTGGTCACTGATGTCGGGGCCATGATGGGTCCCGACGATAACATTGGAGTTGCAACCGGAGATTTGTGTGGCGTCCCCATAGACGCCATGCACAGGATTGGGTCTCGTTTGTGGGAGGTTGCATCCGCATGGGATGGAAAATTTTTTCGTTGTCTAGTCAAATCATCCACGTAAAGTAAATCATCGATTCGTGCCACGATGTTGAAGGCTAAACTCTCCAGAACTCTTGAGTAGCTCTCCAAAATCGATTTTCCAACATCCTGAATGTTCAAAGTAGGAGATCATAAACCGTTAAAACCGACTAAATCGTCAAAACTAAAGAAACTTGGAACTGACCGTGAAATTGAACCGGTCGTTTAACATCTATCACTTAAGATTTTTTTTTTCATTTTAGGAATATAAAGTTTTGAATATATATTATATTCATGCACACTTCATATCATTTTCTAAAATTTAACACAAACTATGTTTTTGATTTTTTTTCCTAAGACGCAAAATCGAACTTTCGGACCATATAACGTGAAACCAGCCGGTTGGACCTGCTAGACTAACCCAACTGGTTTGGTTTGTCTTTTTTTAAAACTATAACTAGCGTTTCGGCCAGAAATTTTTGTCAAAATCCACCAAACCGGACCGTGAACACCAATAGTTTAAAGTATTAAATTATCAATAATCGAATATAGGTTCTTCGAGTTTCAAACTATTGATTTATGAGTAAAGTTCCCGTACAAATAACTTTAACGTACTAAACGTACGAATAGCATGAAAAAGGCAAAAAAATGAGGTGACATTTTCGTAATTATTTGTTCGTAGAGTAATTATCAAAATTACTCTACAAATGATCTTGTAGAGTAATTTTGATCTTGTAGAGTAATTTTGTAAAATGTTCTTGTAAAGTAATTTTGATGCAGAGTAATTTTGATACACTTGTGGAGTAATTTTGATAATTACCCTACAATATCAAAATTACTCTACATGATCATTTTACAAAATTACTCTACAAAGATCAAAATTACTCTACAGGATCATTTGTAGAGTAATTTTGATAATTACTAATAATTACGAAAATGCCATCACGTTTTTTCAGCAAAACCTTCGGTTCGTACATTTTGTACGTTAAAGTTATTTGTATTTGATCTTTTGTCTAGATTTATTACTACCTTGTTGTGTTGAATCTTGGTGATGTCTAGTGAGGTTTGAGTTAGACCAGAAAACCGATGTTTGAGGCAATGTAACAAACTTTCGGCTCGATCGGCTAGCAAATCCCTCTTGCATCCATCAGTTATAAGGTCCTTAAACATGTCCCACATGGCTTTTGATGCGGAGCGGTTTGTGTCCAGTAGATTTGGTCTCGAGTGAACCCTTTTACGCCAGATGTAGATCGATGTCTCCACGCAGTTGGCGATCTCTAGAGCCACTAGTTCCGACGAAATATTAAGACAATCCAGCAAGCACTCTGCTGAAAATTGTTCTGATGTTATATAATGATATATAACATCACCTAAACAGTCTTTGCCGTTCTACAAATCAAATCAACAAAGCTAGTAAGCATTCGATTCAAATTCGTTGTTATGATGGTGAGGAGCTTGCAAACGTGGCATGTGTCGTTAAACGGGTCAAAACACGACATGTTTAACACTAGTAAACCTGAACACGGCCGTTTAACTAAACGATTAAACATAAGCAGTTAAATAACATGAATGACACGACACATTTCACGATTGGTAAACAGTATAAATAGTAATAAGAAACAATTAACACGATAAAATAAAACTTATCAAAATTATTGGTAAACACTATAAATAATAATAGGGAACAATTAACACGATATAATAAAACTTATCAAAATTTAGGTAGAAGATCCTGTAAAAAGTGCTCAAAGTGTGAGAAGTGTGAGAAGTGTGAGAAGTGTATTATAACACTATATATAATACTATATAACACCATATAAACACCGTATAACAATATGTAACACCATATAATACCATATAACACTTTGTAACACTATATATCATTATATAACAAATATAACACTATAGGTTGTCTGATAGCGTGTCTATGATAGATGTATAGTGTTATATTTGTTATATAATGATATATAGTGTTACATAGTGTTATATGGTATTATATGGTGTTACATATTGTTATACGGTGTTTATATGGTGTTATATAGTATTATATATAGTGTTATAATACACTTCTCACACTTCTCACACTTTAGGCCCTTTTTACACTATCCTTACCCTCAAAATTTATTCATCTTTAGTTACTTATAAAACTATGTTGTTTTGATAAAATGAGTCATAAACGTGTCGTGTCAACCCATTAACCTATTTAAAAAAAGTTAAACGTGTTACACTACTACACAAATAGGTATCAACTATGGATTCGCTACCAACATATTCTGCTACAGTTTAGCTATGGATATTCCGTTGCAAAAAATATTTGTAGCAAAATACGTAGCAATTTTTTGCTACGAGCATATTTGCTACGGTTTTGCTATGGATTTTCCGTTGCAAAAAAATATTTGTAGCAAAATCCGTTGCAAAATTAAGAAAATAAATATTTAATAAACAACTTAATATAATTCGTAGTAAAATCCGTAGCAAAACAATGCTAAGGACATATTTGGTACAGTTTAACTACGGTTAGTCTATTGAAGAAAAACATCTGTAGCAAAATCTGTTGCAAAATTAAGAAAATATAAAATTCATAGCAGTGTTTGTAGCAAAATCCAGACAATAAATATTTATAAATAAGTGAATAAAATTGGGAGCAAATTTCGTAGCAAAATCGAGAAAAAAGATAATAAATCACGTAATAAATATTGTAGAAAATTATAGTCCCATTTGTTTCAGTGAAATTTCATCTATAGTCCCCACTTTTTTAAAATTACACCCGTAGTCTCCAACTTTTGCACACTCGTTTCTGCGATAGTCCCTGATGTGGATGAGGGTTAGTTTTCTTAGTTAATTGGGTGTGAAATGACAAAAATACCCTTTATATTAAAAAGTCATAAATAAAACATTAAAAGTTTTAAAAAATACATGTGGGACTCACCCCACCCCCACCCCCACCCTTTCTTCCTCTTTCTCTTGAACGCAACCAGTCTCCATCGTAATCATCCCCTTCCACCTTGCCTCCACCATATAACTAGCATACCACCACCATCAACACGACCACACCCATCTCTACAATCATCCACCACTAATTTGTTCAATCGCACAAAGTTGGACCCCTCAACTATCACCTACACCAGCCGATGAACCACTGTTCATTTACCGTTTTCAAAGTCATTTAAAACCCAAACATATCCCGCCCTTCTTCTTCGTTCATCGGCGAACCCAACCAAAATTTTTCCAATGCTTCCGGAAATTGCCTAATAAAACGTGATCAACCGTTTTTTATTCATCTTTAACACCTTGTTAAACGTAATGCTAATTGAAATCTGTCACACCCTGACTCCCAGCGGAAGCGCACGGGGGTGCAACAGTCACATGGCACAAACACATCGTTCATAAAGATATTGTATTACATGCAAAACGTTACATTATTTTACATTATCGTTTACACACTAACGTATATTGCACAAGTTCATCTCCAAAAGCAGTTTATCCTTAGTAGGTATGCATCTATCTACGATAGTATCTGAAAAGCAAAATTAGATCAACTAGCACATTCATCTTTTGCCTTACTTGAAAAGTATGTTAAAACTTTGAACGGTTAACTACAAAAGTTGGTGAGTTTCAAAAGTTTTGTTCGTATCAATCAGAGTGTATGTAAACCAGGTTGAGTACATATGATGTAATTATACTAAGCCCACAAGTGAAGCATCGCTGTTCGTTCACAATCCATTGGCCTCCATCCACCACGCCACTGTCCCATGTAGATATGGCTAACACTTCGTAGCTTGTTCAACGTATGTGCATGAACATGTGCAATTGCAGTAGAACCTATGGCATTCGTGCCATCGCAATTGGGTTTGTCAAACTAATAATACTATTTACACATTCCTCGGCCTACAGATAATCACTCATGTTTGTGGGAACTTTCCGTGTGTTAGTGCTAACTTAGATAATTTACATCGAATCCTGTTTTCATGTGAAAGTATGTACATATGTAACATGCAATTCACCTCAAGTAAAACAGTTTGGAAAAATGGGCAATGAAACTAATCTGATAGCTTAGCTCAAGTATGTAAGCACAGTAATCGTATCGCTAATCCAATCATAGTATTTATGGTTAATTACCAAAAACAATGTCTGGATCGGTAATCTCTATATACCAGGCCCGGGTGGAAATATTCATCCGAAAATGGGCCAATAGCCTCAAAGTATGGCGATGGGTAATGTTTTGGTGTCAAATACAAGTTTGGATTCTATGCAACATTTTGCGTGCCGGTCACAGTTGTTCGTTTTATGTGTTCAGGTAATGGTATGATCAAATACAATGTACAATTTATCGTATAATATAAAATAATTTGTTTTATAAAGAAAGTTTGGGCATTACAGGGATCTGGTTCGTTCAAACAGTAGTTCCAGTTTTTACAGTTGAGGAATTCCTCAAACTAGCGTGTCATGCATCCCAATTACCCATATCGATTTATGCGTGGACAAAAGTTTCAAGTTTTTATTATGATAGTTGCAGGTTTGAAAAGGGTCATTATGCTAAATATAGATTTTTGCTTTTTACAAAGATAAAGTTGACGAATCCTGTCGCAAATTAAATTCCATCAATAATAAAGATATATGTAATTTTTGAAAGTTCGAGACTAAAGATGAAATTTAGGACAACCAGAGGAGTATGGTGGAAAGTGTTTGTTGATTAAGTATTAAGAATCTAATTGCAGAAATGTAAAATCGGTTTTTTGAGTATTTTAAACTAAATTAAAACTTTCTAAGAAGAGTTGTAACAATGAGAGAAAAGATGGTTCATCCGGATTTCAAACTCAAAATAGATTTCATTTATGTGTCTAGTTATAACAATCACATAGACATGATTGCATAACTCAATTAATAGGTTGTGATTATTGAAATACTAAGTACTTCGATTGCAAAACAATGGAAGGTTATCATATGAACATCAATTGAAATTACCAACCCCAGTTCCTATAAAATATATCCCAATTACTAGAACTCTCGGGAATTGAATGAATTAGAACTAAGGTTTAAATAAAAATCAACCGTTTACAACCAATCAAATGAATCAATAGGTAAAAAGAATCGAATGCTTACGCTGTGGGGAGTGGGGCGTTGGTTGGGGCGGGGATGCCCTTCAACTGCTCCACTCCGGATTGGCTTTGAGCATGGTGTTGCCCCTTTGGCGTGGGTATTCAGCCTGTTGGGGGGGGGGGGGGGGGAGCTGACTTTGGTTGGCTGGTTTAATACGGTTGGCTTTGGTTGGCTACTTTAATTAAAAAAAATTCACATGGCTGGCCACGCCAAGCTAAGCCACACCACACCACGCCGCACCGCACCCCTCATTTTTCACCATAAGCTTGTGGATCCCACCCTCGTCACGTGTCGAGCAATGCCGCAAACCCAAGCCCCTCCACTCCCCGCAGCCTTAGATTACCAAGTTTAAAATTACTCTACAAAACCATTTGTAGAGTAATTATGATACTCTACAAAATTACCTTACAAGATCAAAATTACCATACAAGATCATTTGTAGAGTAATTATAGTACTCTACAAAATTACTCTACAAGATCAAAATTATCTACAAGAACATTTTACAATATTACTCAACAAGATTATTTGTAGAGTAATTTGATAATTACTCTACGAGTAAAGAATTACGAAAATGTCACCACATTTTATACGTGAACTTAACTCAATATATATAAGCTTTTATAACTTTAATAAAAGTATGATATAAATTATAATTTTACTTTTACACCTAACAAATTTTTAATTGTAAATTAAAAAGCAAGTTGATTTTTCTAGGACCATGATATCTCCTCCCTGAAATTTCTAATTTCCCCCCTAATTTCAACCGTTCCCTTCTTAATATTCCCCAAATTCCCTGTTTTATCTTTCAAAATTTTAGCATTCCCACTTAATTCATTGCTTTTCACCATTCTTTCTCATTTCCCCACCTGCCTTACAAACTACTGCAAGATACAGGATGCGTCTCAGTTATCTAAACAACCGTGCATCGGTGCATGTCATATGAGATAAGGAAATTGAAAAGAGTAACTTATAGTTTTTAGTATATGAACATCAACTCTTCCGAAGCAAATTACCCCAAGGTAAAATGAAATTAAATTCTTTCTTATTTGAGTTTTCATAGTGATGTTTATAAGGCAGGTTAATTGGATTTTTTTGATGCTACTGATGGGTTGAGCACAGAAGCGGCACACCATCTGGATGTTTTAATTAACTCATCTGATTCTTTTTCGTTTCATGTTGGCCAGGGCTTCTCAAATGCTGATCGTATTGCTTATTCGACATTGTGAGTTGTTAACGCATTTTGAAACGGTTAGATTTTTCATAGGGTTGTTTTATAGGTAGGGGTTGTAAACGAGTCGTGTCTCTTGTGCTACTTGGAATGGCTCGCTAAAGTTTGAATGGCTCGCTAAGGTAGAAATTGAGCCCTATCTAAAAAAATTAAATATGAATTGCTATGACACTAGAACCAATCAGTTTGATCTTATATTAGTTTCATTTAACCTTAGTAGTTTTTTTATTAGATTATATTTTAGTTTCCTTTGTATTTTGTAGTTGATTTTGATCTTTATATCAATTTTCTGTCCTTTTGAAGTTGAATTATCAATTTGAAATTTGAATGACAGATAAATGGCCGAAAGAGAGGAACAACCTTGTTTCATAATAGTATGGTTACACAAGATTACTTTGTTTATTTTTTAAGAAATAAATTTATTGATCTCGAGGGCATGTTTTTTAGACTTACTTTTTTCATTTACATATTGTGCTCACATCTTCTTTTATCCTCGAAATGTGCTGCTTTACATAATATTTGCTTGCACTTTGCTTTACATTCAGGTATTTTTTCGAGAATGGAACAATTAGTAAATGCGTTGAGAATTATAAAGAAGAGTAACAAAATCGTTGACTCGTGTGTGGTGATGACTAATGCACCGTCAAAGCCGAGTACTCATAGTTGGTAACGAAGAATTGATGAGGTTTGTATTTTATTTTAGTAAAAAAGGTCTATATTTTTTTTACTATAAAGAGCTTTAATGACTTATTTAAATGAATTTACTTATATTGAGTTAGAATTGTTTATAATGTGATATAACATCTCATATTTGGATGAAATGCTTTTTATAAAGTTGTACTTTAGTTATAACTTGTTATAACGTGCCATAACAAATGTTATTAAGTCATTTTACGTGAAATGTATCATAACAAGTATAGATTTTTCATATTTGGATGTAGTAGCTTATATTGAGTTATATTTTCTTGTAGCTTGTTCAAGTGGGTAATAAGAGGTCCTTATCAATCTATTTCATCTTAATGTGTTATTAAGAGTATGTGTTAATTTATTTACTTATAGGTGCAATGGTGAAGGAACATGGAGCGGAGTTGGAACAAGTTAAAGAAGAAAAACATCTTATAATAAAGAATATTGAAGAAAATGCAAAATTATGTACCGAAATGTGAAGAGACTTCAACTGTTGTCACAAAACTCACCACAAAAGTTTCGATCAACTTGAGATATGTGAAATTTGTTGTATTGTATTTGAATATTTTGAACTTTTATTGTGATGCATATGGATAAGTTGATCAAATTATTTTATTTTTTTGATCTTCGATATGATTTTCGTTTATATTTATTGAGATTGTTTGCATGAAAAGTGAGAAATACTATGGAAAGAATAAAAAAAAAATGTTTAAAATAATACTAGAAAAAAATTGTAGCAAAGTGCTCTAAAAATTTGTAGTTATATTCGTAGCAAAACTTAAACAAATTTCATGACTAAAGTTTGTAGCAGAACCCGTAGTAACTTTTTTGTAGCTAAATTTCGTAGCAAAGTTCTTAGCTAAATTTTGTAGCTACAATCCGAAGCAAAATTCAGTAGCTAAAAATACGTAGCAAACATTTCGTAGCAAAATTCGTAGCTAAAATAGCAACGTCCCTTTTTGTCGCTAAATTTGTCGCAAATATAATTTTTGTAGCTAAAATTCGAAGCAAATTAATTAGCGACGAGACTTGTAGCTACGAACCAAATTCGTAGCAATTCCGTAGCAAAATGTGTGTTTGCTACGGATTTGCTATGAATTTGGCCTTAGCAAATACCTATTTTTGTAGTAATGTTATGCGTGTCATAAATAGGTTAAGCAGGACGAACTTGGTTAGACACGTTTTTAATCGTGTGTTTAACTTGTCGACCTGCTTATGACCCGAACCTTTGGAAGGGATTCAAAGTATGATTCAGGAACTTCCATTTCTGCTAAAGCAACACTATTAATTGCCATGGCTGCTTTCAATATCTGATTAGCACATTCCCTTTTGTGAGTTAACTGTTTTCTAGTGTCTTCTTGGAGGCCACCGGTGGGGACGTGTGGCACCGGTAGCCACCACTTTTCTTGGTGGCGTTGAAGTGGTTTACGCATAGAGCCTGAACCGTCGGCATCTGGAGCTACTATCCCCCGATCAACGTACCAGAAGTCCGTGTTGATGAAACTATCTAGTATTTCCTGTAAAAAGATGATCAAAATGTTGATTCTATCTTTTTCTTAGACTAAGTGTAACCAGTTAACGCCCCGGTGATGTGGCTGTTAAAGGGTGTTAAACACCGATCCTAGGGGCGTTATAAGGGGGGGGGGGGGATATTCCACGGTCCTCCCAACCGCCGAGGTGAACTCACCTCGCAGACCGCCACCCAGCAAGCCTGAGTCTGGGGGTAAATCCGCTACCGTAGGGGCATTGGGAACGAGCAGGACTCGAACCCGCCACCTCCGGGTTAGAATGCGGGCTGGTGGCCATTGGGCTGACATCCAATGGTTGGTGAAAGCCCCCTTTGTGAGCAGCCTAATATGAGTTAGAGAAGGGATGATGGCGGGCCCCATGCACTTTAACCAATCAGATGTTTTGTTTGTTTTTTTAATTTTTTATTTATTAGATTTATATATTATTTTTATCGGGTAGTGGGTAGTGAAAAAGTTGTGAAACCATTACACGTTAAATGTGAAAAGAAAAAGTTAGTAAGAGCTCTTAGCTACGTAACAGTGATGTGACATACACTTTATGACGTGAGAGTTAAAAAAACGAAACCACTACACATAGTCTTAGCAACAAAATTGAACACTAACCAGAAGCATGTTGTCTAGTTTCCGTAGAGCTGGGAAGTTGATGAAAACGTCGGATCTTGGTCTTCGAGTCATGATCTCGAGCTTACTTCCATCGGGGAATGTTTGTGATGATGGTATCAACTCGACGATATGATCTCCAACGCAAAGAAGACAATCCATTTCCCTTTGCCACATTTGTTTCTTCTCAGACCACTACTAGAAAAGTGCATAATTTCCTACGGAAATTTCCTACACAATTATTTTTGTCACAGATTCAAACACATTTGTGACAAATTTCCTACGATTTTTTTTTCCAAAATTCTATGTCAAATTTTTGACGCAACAATGACAGAAAATAAAAAAACCCTAATTAATTGGTAGTTGCGTCACAGATCTGTTAGAAATAATCTACAAAAGGTTGATTATTAAATCATTTCCTACAAGTTTGTGACAAAATATTTATTCTTTAGTTTAATTAAACATTCCGTCGGAAATTTGTAACAACTATTTTTATTTTTCTGTCAGAAATTTGTCACGAATAATGCTGAATGAAATTTTTTTTTTTTTTTGTCGGAAATGTGTAGCTAAAAAAATTCCGAAAATATAATAATTAATATTTATCATAAATAATATATTAAAAATAACTATGAATTGTTGTAGGAGATCTGTAGCAGTTTGTGACACGGCGATTTTGTAGGAAATGGGTAGGAAATTGCGTAGGAAATGCGTTGGAAACAGGTTTCCTACGAGGCATTTTCCTACATCATGTATTTGTCACAAATGTGTGGGAAAGCCTGTTTTGTAACGCATTTCCTACGAAAACTGGTGTAAGAAATTTCAGATTTTCTAGTAGTGCTGCAGCGGTTCTAACCTCCACAACTGACCAAATGTAGAGGCTGTACAAAGAGTTAAACCAGACCCATTGATCACATAAACATATTCTTCATTCTTCATTTTGTGAACCCTAAATTGAACAAGAATAAAAATTACCATAAAGATTTGTGATGGCATTTGAAATGGCTAAAGCTGTGCAAACCCCTTTGCCAGTCCCAGACACATCCTCACCAAGCAACAATTTAGCAAACCTCTCTTTTATCAACTCCATTTCTATTCAGATACAAGCAGCGGCGGATACAGGATTTTATGTGAGCAACGAATAAAAATTAAAAATAAAGTACATAAACGTGTCAATTGTCAAATTATGACCGTGGTCTAAAACGCTTAAATTAATACATCAAGACATGTATATTAACCAAAATAAAAATCTAAAACGGATCAAGAAAGAGTTCGATTTGTTAACGTTTTAAGTTCGTATGACGACTGCTCTAGCCTCGAGTGGGCTACTGGTTTTAAGTTTCTCATAACTTACTAATATCTATAAGTTAATCCTAAATGATATTTACAACCATGGTTGTAAAAATCCCGACTAGTCTCCGATTAATCACTAATCGGAGGTTCACCGATTAATAGCCGATTAATTCCTAGGCAGTCAATGGTGGTCCTATTCTGGCCAGACGTCGGCCAAATTTCGACCAAACCATATAAATTTCTTACAATTACTTAAAAAAATGGGTCAATAAGGGGTTAAAACATGTCTACTTTAAAAAACTACATACAAAAATGTGTGTGTGTGTGTATAATTAAAAATTACATATAAAAAACCTCAATCCGATTAATCCCTATTAATCCCGATTAATCGCTAGTTGGTACCTCACAGCCCGACTAGCGCCTAACGATTTTATATTTTTACAACTTTGTAAACCCATGAATAAAAAAAATAACATAAAAATTTTAAATACAGTTTAATAACTCTATATACAAAGTTGAAATATTATGCAACCCCCCCCCCCCCCCCCCCCCCCCCCCCCCCCCGAAAAATTAAGCACAAGCCAAAATTCGAGTACTAATTACCTGAACCTGAAGCATCGTAACTGCTCGAATTCAAGCTACTTGTGCTGCTGTCAAACGAATCAATCGTACTTTTATCACCTAAACTTTCCATCTAAATCTTTAACACTTCACCCACAAAATCAAAACCTTTATAATTTAAAGTAGTTTAAAGCCAAAATACAATATGGGCTGTGTTCTTTTGCTTGATATTGTGATTGTTTTAGAAAGCATACATGAACAACAAGATGTAAATTCACTTGGAGTATTGATTCTGTTTTGAACATAGCTTAAAATTTTTCAAAATCGGAAGAAAGTGTTTATTTTTTCTGCATAATGAAATGCAAATGAGGTTTGATTTAAAAAGGGAAATAAAATGATAAAATAACAAGGCAAATATAGCCGTAGGGGGGACGGGAATGTCAATATCAAAAGAACGTATTTTGCAAAATTTGATCCTTGGGATTGTAACATTTGATGGTAAGGCTGAAGGGTGTGGTATAGAGTTCTTAGGGGCTTTATCACGTCACCTCAGCGCCACTTCACCGTCACATCACACAGGAGGCTTTAATTAAAACCCCTTCCTTTAACTTGCAGGGTGTGGTATAAAGCCCCCTTTACACTATAGCGCTCCACTTTAAAGACCATCAACTTCGAAAATATCAAATTTGCTCGTTAACATGCTGGCGGAAGGACACTGGCGCCCCCCCCACCCCCCTTTACTCGCGACGGTGTGGTCGATGGCGCCCCAAGGCACTATGGTGGCTGAGGTGACGGGGTGGCGTTAAGCCACACCCCCTGACCTAACAATCTATATTTTAATATTGTTTTAATTAGAGATGAAGTGTTTAAATCTTGTAAAACGCACGTATCAGAATATTTAAGAATAGTGGAAGAGTTAAAGTTTTTTTTGTTTGGTATTATTTTTTTCCGATACTCGGATTTAAATCATATAACCCGGGGTCAAAGATTTTGGGTTGGGTCGGGTCGAATCACATAATAAAAACTAAAATTAATAATCCTACACCCTAAATTATTAATCATGTCTAAACGTCTAATTTCCAGTTAAACCAAGTCTTAAAGCCACATAAACACACTTAATTTCAATCTTCATCATGTCTAAATGTCTATTTTCTAATTTCAAAGTTTAAAGAAGAATAAAAAACACTAACATTTACTCATGTTTAACCAATTAATCGTCCCCACCTCTTTGAAATCAAACCTGTTCCGGTTCATGAGTTGATCGTGCCTCTTCAATTCCTGTTCCTGGCGGTTTTTTATTTTAATTTTAATAATTAGTTATTGGGTTTTAAAGTCTACCATATATATAAGATAAAATCAAATAGTTTGGGGTGTTAATATAGGGCTAACACACTTGATAGAGGTTTATCTCTTTTAAAGGAGATGTCTTGTGTTCAATCCTGAGCAAGGGTGAATATTGAGAATTGTTGGTCTATAAAGTAGAAACAAGCGTTACCAACAATAAAAATAGTTGGGGGGTCATTTTTCAACTATAGATTTTTATTATGTAAAACGTTTATATAATTTGTTTATTTAGTAATAAATATATTTAGAGGGTCTTTGGGATTGAGTTTGAAAATAACTTATTGACCTTTTAAAAAAAAACAATAAGTTAAAAATGTGTTTGGCAATCCTAAAAGTGTTTTTTATTTTGGTTTTTGAAAAGAAGTAAAAAAACTGTTTTTCAAAAGCTACAAAAACCTGATTTTTTAAATGTCTTTTGGCTTTTTGATGATAAAATTATCAATTTATCCTCATCCTTAAAAATAGGAACTAAACATAGAAACTTATACCTGTTATGAATGCAGACATTCAGGCCCATAGGCCAAGCCTGACCTAATGTTAATGGGCTTTAGTGTTGTTGTATTGATCTATATATATGATATATGTACATGAAATAGTAGAGTATGAAATCTTTTTCTGATGTTTGCTCTCTTGTTTATAACACGTTATCAGCACGATTGCTCTCTTACATCAGTTTTTTTAATCTCATTCTTTTTCACAAAATTATCATAGGAGATCCTTGACAATCTTTCGAAGATCCTTTTTGGTTATTGATAGCATTGTGAAAAAAAAATCAAGCGAGCACCGTAGATAAAAACCGAAGGAGAGTTACTAGGATAGGTGATGTT
The DNA here is from genome assembly GCA_030545235.1 of Helianthus tuberosus. Classification (NCBI taxonomy): domain Eukaryota; kingdom Viridiplantae; phylum Streptophyta; class Magnoliopsida; order Asterales; family Asteraceae; genus Helianthus; species Helianthus tuberosus. Next base: position 135,534,363 of record CM060385.1, on the reverse strand, counting down.
GTAATGGCGACGTTGCAGTCACAACTCATAATCTCCAGAAACTATGGCATGTGCCCACAATGATAGACACTGAATTCTTTGGTTTTCTTTTTTAGTCGGCAATCAGGTAACAACTAATTCCCTTTTAATAATATATATTCTGATCATAGCACAAGCTAGGTAGTAGCTAAGTTTTAAATGAAAATATAATGCTGGGTTTCTGACCGTAAATTTAAATGGTGGTCGGAGATCTGTTATAGATCTCGATTAAAACCTATTCAATCAATTGGTATGTTACCTTCCATTGTGAATTCGATCATGTGATGGAACATCTAAATTTTTTTTTACGGTAACACGGTCGGTTGTTCGTGAGGGCTCAAGAAAATGGAGTGGCCTGTAACCGTAACAGCCGGCAAATTTTTCATCTTTTCTTGATTTTCCTTTGAACGGTTTTTCCTTAATTTTCCCTGATTATAATGAAAAAAAATCAAATAACCGTTGGCGCAACTTTTTAGCAACTGAGACTATTACTTTAAACTTAATACATTATATTTTTTTTCATTACATGAGTCATGCATTAACATGGGGGATTGAATAAATTAATGCTCTCACGTAACTCCCACATGCACTTTACTGGCAAATAAATGACACCTTTATTAATAAGTTAATTTCATAAAACAATGTAACTATACACAATTAATTAATTAATTAATTAATTAATTAATCCATTTAATAAAGGTAGTTGACCCAAAACCGATAACACACCAGTCCGTTATAACAACCAAGTCCGCTATTCCTGCATCACCTAACTTGGTTAATATATAACGAGAATACCTATTCAACGAGTTAATCCAATACCACTACAAATGTTGATAATCACTAAAATTACCAACACTTTCTTCAATCCTCGAAAATTCAATTGTTTTTTTTAGACATGACAAACAAATTAATATGAGCTTAATCTCTTTAACACTCACACACTCATATATGTATACGTATAATGTCCTAGGATTGTGTGTGATTTATATATGTAATTGACATGCATATAAATTGTGAATAATTAACATGCATATAACTTGCTTATGGGTAGATATTACGGATTTCATTTGTTTAGCAATACTTCTGTTGGTCTCATTGTTTTAGATAGCATATATGTTATATGTATTGTCTTTTTGACAAGTTAAATGTGCTAAACAAATTAATACAAATTTCATTAGTAGCTGGTTACCAAACAACTACGCTGAGATAAACATTGTTATGCTTTAGTGATTTGATATTCCAGCTTGTTACAATGCTATGCATAGTCAACATAATTAATTGTATGGTTATTCTTCTAATTGCTTGTTGTTGCTAAACAAATATTAATAGACACTGATATAGTCATTAGAAATGTGCCCTCACATGAAAATGATGAAAAATAGCTATGAAAATAATTAGTGGACTTTAGCTTAAGTAAACTACTCTGATGTTAGTTACTTAAATTGATAGATAATAATTCATTTGAGTTAGTGTTGATGCTCATTTATACTGAATTTCACATGAATCCTAAATCAATGTTGAGAACCCGAAGTTCTCCCAAATGTATACAAAGTCCCGTTTGTTTTAATAATGATTTTTCAAGTTCAACCCAAACTTTAGTTCATCGCACTTGCCGTTTTTGGCTAACATATAGCCTAGTGATGGAAAACCTTATGAATAGTACATGTTTTCCCTCTAAACAAAGGCTAAAACTATAATATTTCTCCTCCATGACGTATTCTAGACGTGTGAAGATACTCGATCGACATGTTTGACCACCAGAAGTTAGTCATCCTTTGAAAAGCTTGCTATAAATCTTCTCGACATGCTCCTGATGCAGCAATACCGAGAATGTGATTTCACAAAACGCTCGGATGTAAATGTTATAATTTGTTAATGTCACCAGAGGAGCAAAGGATTATCGGCCGCAGTATAGGCCTTAGGTGTGGATGATCATGAAAAAAACTGACATCTATGGCCCAAACGAACATAATATGAGTCGCTTACTAAGAGGCAATTGCGAGAAGGGGAAATATAAACATTCACTTTTCTTCAAATGTGTATTGACCAACTAGTGATACACAAAGACCTTGTCATATTCACGTGAATGCATGTATCATACATATGCAAATCTAGAAGCTCCAGTAGAGAGATCACAAATTGAGGTGGCAAATGTCTGATACACATCACAACTAACACTATCACAAACATAAGTAATATAATTTTTAGTTGTCTTGGTAGAGACGCTATTGATACTATTTCACGTGTTAATAGCATATTAAATGCTCCAGAAGAGCATTAATAGTTTACCCGCTGATATCGAATTTTGTAATTAATAATGCATCATATTCTGATGTATACCGAAGAAATTTATTAAGTTTCCACTATGTTTGAATGAAAAGTCATCACCTTTGAATGGTGTAAAAGAAAATGTACTAGTAAACGAATACGAGTATAAGAATGGTAGGTGTACTGGACAAACGAAGGCGTTGTGTTAGGAATGAGGTATCGTCGTGGATAATCGGATATTGCGCATTTAGCGATGCGTTTATGAGTTGTTAAAGTTTGTATATTAGGTCTAAATAGGTCTGTAAAACACCGAATTTCTCATGGCACGTTTTACGGAAGTTTGGTAACATGGTGAAAACACTTATATATAGGAAGTACCAGCGGCGTATCCACCATGTTTTAACCATGCTATATCTGTTTCGTATTCAGTGTCATGTTAGGTTCCGTGTCTTACCATAAACAGTAGTACACTCCATGATTCTCATGCGCCTATCACTATAATCCCGTGTGCACCCGCGATTATACTGATCGTCGCATGATCCACATAGCTTGTACTAGTTGCGTATGAATTAGGGTATACATAAATTTTGAAAATAAGAACGAGTACGCATAGGAATGTCGTATGTAAGCATGTTTATGTTTAAGCATGTATGGGACCCACGTAAGCGAATCCCTCGGATTCCGCTCGCGTACGGGTACGAATGTAGTATATAGGCATGTATGGGACCCACGTAAGTGAATCCCTCGGATTCCGCTCGCATACGGGTACAAATGTATGAATCATGAGTATGAAGGAAAGTATGAGCATAAATACAAGTGTAAGTATAAATACGCATCTGGGTGTAAGTATAAATATAAAACGTATGAGTATGAGTGTAGGTACGAATAATAAAGATTGCGTGAATAGTATAAATTGAAATATAACGAATTTAAGCATGTGAAAACGATCGAAAGGTTGAGTATTTAAAAATGAACGGTTTAAGTAGAGTTGTCGTGAGATAGTGACTAAAACATGTACGATGATATGCATGTATAGTTGTTTAAGCGAAACGTTGAGTTTATCGAATCGAAATAGATTGAGTTTGACTAGTAATGTAGATTCTAGCTTGTAAATGTAAGAAGAATATAAGGTACTTATTGGTTATACATAACGTATTTTGTAAGGAATGGAAATGCTACTTTTGTTTTAAAAGAAGATTTACGTAAGTCGAAGATTGTCGGTCCCCATGAAGTCTTCTTGCCCACGTGTTTAGAAATTTGAATGACATATTGAGCGATGTATAAAAGTTCATTGTAAATAATAAGTTCGTATTATTTCAAAGGATCTTGCATTAAAATATGAAATTTGAAATTTGGAGGTTCTTGTGAAAACGTTGATTCTTAAAAGAAGTTTAGCAATGAACTTAGTGTTCGTTGAAAAGAGTTTTTTTTTTTTTAGCAAAATGATTTGTTGGTTTTGAAAAGAGTTTGTGGTAAACCGATCTTATAATATCTATAAGATCTTATCAATATACGAAAAAGTTGGTTTGATTTACGACTGAGAATGAAAGTCTTTAGTATAATGATATAATGTGAGCGCGTTTTAGTGATTAGGTTAAATATGAAGTTCATGGGCAAGAGATCCATTGGACCGATTAAGTTGATAGGTAGCATTTCGCAAGGTTTTGGAATTCGGGTGATAAAACGTTTTTTTGGCATGATTAAGAATTTTCGTGTATATGATTTATGTGAAATAGATTGTGAGATAAAGAATACGTTTGATAAAATAATAAATTTTGAAATTCGCATAAGTAGGGATTTTGACGAATGATAAACGATTTAGGTGTAAGATATGATTGTGTTGTATGATGAAGTCTCTTTTGAAAGAAAATTTTGGTAACGATCACCTAGGTAAGGGAATCACCCCTAACTCATCGATGAGGTCGTTTTAAGAAAAGAAGGAGTGGAGTTAATCGTCAAGGTAAGGAAATCACTCATATCTCGATGATATGTCTCAATTTTGGTGTTACAAAGAACGTAAACAAAATCGAGTGACGTTTTGAAATCATGCATATGCATAAATGTATGAAAAGATTTAGTATGATGTGTGTGTGAGAAAAATGATCTTAAAAATAAATTTGAATTTGAAACGAGAGAATTGTATCATACAAAAGTGATTATAGCAAAGTATAGGTTTGATTAAAACTTTGATTGTTCCAAAACGGAACTTTGACTAAACCAAAGTGGTCGAAAATTCCTTTGAATTTGAGAAACATGCTTTGGCCTAATAGGTGGAATACAGTCGCCGATATTTCAGTTAACGGTATTCCCCTTCCAGTTACTACATGTTCCAAATCAATCGAACATTCGAGACTTGGGGGGATTTTTGAAAATCAAGGAGCGGAACTAGTCGACAAGGTGCGGGTTTCGCCCCTAACTTGACGATTTCGTACCCTAAGTGTGGTTGGTACTCGTCGGGTCAAAATTTAATTTCGACACTTTGACGAGGGTCCACTAGAATTTGAAATGGAAATTCTCCATCAAGGTGAGGATTTCACTCCTAACTTAGTGGCGAATTTCGTGTAAAAAAAGAATAGATGGATTGAGAGTCGTTCACCAAATTATGGGTTTCACGCCTATTTTAGTGAAGTCGTCTCGTTTGTACAATACGAGTGATTTCGAGTTTAGTATAAACGAGTAAAAGACGTATGCTCGAAATAATAATAACAAGTATAAGCACATAAAGCATTTCAAGAAAATAACACATATGACACATTTCAAGAAATTAGCATATGAATCAAGTATAGTCAAAAGGGTGCTTAACTATAGACTAGGTCGAACATGGCAATTCTACCTAATTCCATATAGTTATGGCTCTGATACCAATCTGTCACACCCCAACCGATGGCTGAAACATCGGAGTGAGACGAAAACGAGATTGCATGAGACTTCATAACACTATTGGTGACAATAATTAAATAATGGATTTCATTTCATTTCTAAAAGTCAATTACAAAGGTTGGAATCAAATACAACAACTTGAAATACAAGAATGATAATACAATAAGAATACAAAATTTTAAATGTGTATTTAAGCATCCTACTATGTTCCATGCATCATCAACATCATCTCAAAACCTGCAACATGTTTTAAAAGTATAGTTCAATACAAAGATGTATTGGCGAGTATACAGGTTTTCATACATAGCATAAAAATAAGTTGTAAACAATTCCACATGGCAAGCTATTGAAATAAGATAAACAATAAAATTGGCATGTGTTTAACTAATCAAACCAATGATGAAACGCAATAAGCTCTTAACATAACCCAAAGTTTACAGGCGGTGCGTTAATCCTATAGCGCTATATATGTCAAGGATAGGCTCGTACGAAGTTAATGATAAGTCTAACACAAAACGTATAACCCCAAGTTTAAAGTATCAAGTAACAAGTATGCATGCATATATAAGGAATGTTTGTGCATTTAAGAATAAAGTTTAAGTGTAAGTTTATAGTTTAACATGTTACACCCCAAAAGGTGGTAAACGAAAAAGGGGTTCAAGTATACTCACAGTTTTGCAAAGTTTCCTTTGGTGATTCCGTGAAAAGTTGGAGGTTGGAGCTTCAAAGCTTCCTTTAAAACACTTAGTGTTTTCTTTTAGAACTCTTAGAGTTCTCTTCCTTGTTTAAAAGATTTGAGAGAAGTAGAGAGGTTGCGAGAAGAATGGTTGGAACACCTAGTGTCCTTTTAGAATTCTTAGAATTCTTGATTTAGAGAGATTGAGAGAATTAGAGAGATGGAGAGAAGAATGATGCGAAGAAAATGGTAGAAGGAGGTTGATATTTATAGGTAGAGAAGGTGGAAAAGGGTGAAATATGATTGGTTAAAAAAAGTGGAAGGGGATTGAAAAGATGATTGGTGGAGAAAGGAGGTGAAAAATGGTGAAATATGATTGGCTAAAGAATGTGAAAGATGAATAATGAGGTGGAAAGATAATTGGTATATTTCTTGGTATTTCTTGAGTATATATTATGTAATTGAGTATATAAAAAGTATAAAAGTATAATTCAAGTATTGAGGATGTGCGTATAAGTATTTATACGTATAATTATGTCGGTTTGCGTATAAATACGTATTTAAATGATCGGTTGTGTGAATAAAAAAATATGTATAAAATATGAATTTTATTATGATTAACGCCACTAATTGTGAGATTAAAATTAAAATACAAATGTAAGGTTTCTAAAATTAGAATACGAATACGAACACGAACATTTTTAAAATAGAAATACGAAAATGCGGGGCGTTACATGAACATACATCGACCGAACTTTCGTCGCGTAGCTCGGACATTCCCACTAGTTTACATAATAAACTCAAATAATATTAGGATTAAATTGAGCCCGTACTTCCGTGTCACCTAACTCGTTTAATCTCTAACATTATTTCCTCGATCAACAAGTTAATCCAATACCCTAAAATCCGTTGATAACACTAAAATTACCAACAATCCTCACCCCATTTTAGTGATATCCATGATTAACTTAACCATAAAGACACCCTGTGATTCTAATATTTGTATGGTATAATCCTCTCCCATTTTAATAATATCCATGATTAACTTAACCATAGACACACCCTGTTATATAATAACAGATTTCATCACAGAATCATCAAAGCATGTCGTATGTAGACAACACTTGACCGATGCTATGACCCTTTATTATTAACATATTTTTGAACGACTGATTTTATCAAAAAGAAAAAAAAAGCCAAAACACTATACACAAGACATATACAAGGAATCAAAAAATACACTTAGGTAGCGTTTGGTATGAATGAATACAAGGCGGAATGGAATGGATCATGCCGATGGAATGAAAAGAAACCTGTTTGGTTATCATGTGGTAATGGAATGGGACATTCCACAAGGAATGTAAACCTTCCAAATATAACAATTTTTATTCCTTTGTAATGTGGTGTTTTTTTCCATTCCTTCAAGGAATGGAACAAATATATTATTATTATTATTATTATTATTATTATTATTATTATCGTTATTATTATTATTATTATTATTATTATTTTTACCAATATTATTATTACTATTACTATTATTATTATTATTATTATTATTAACCCACTACCGTCATTCACCTTCGCCGTCACACGACACCACTTCTGCCGCCACCCACCGCCACCCACTTTCGCCGCCACCACCACCAACCCAGCTGTCACCTGCCACCACCCACCACCCACCTCTGCCCTTGCTGTCTCCCATCATCGACACATTCGCCCCCGCTGTCACCCGCCACCACCCCCGCCATAACCGCCACCCACCCCTACCTCAGCCGTCATTCGTCACTCGCCACCCACCTCTACCACCGACCACCACCGTCGACGTCACCCACCACCATTGTCGTCGTCGCCACCTACCTTCGCCCCAACCACCACCCCGTCGCCGTTGCCACCACCTCCGACCACCGCTCCAAACGCCACCTATCACCAACCACCACCACCGACTGCCGTCACTCACCACCAATTTTATTCCTCCGTCTATTCTTTCTACCAAACAACATAAAGTAATGATTCATTTCATTCTCACATGGTAACCAAACAAGACATGGAATGGTAATGATCCATTCCATTACATCGTCCATTCCATTACCTCGTCCATTCCATTCCCTCATCCATTCCATTACGCCATACCAAACAGACCCCATGTTTTTTTTCCATTCCATCCCCTCTTGCACATTTCATCAACAACACCACAACACAACCCCTTTGCCACAACCCACCACCGACGCCATCGCCACCACCCGCCAACACCTCACCACAACAGCCACCGCTGTCGCCGCCACCCACTCGCCACCGTTATCACCCACGGCTGCGACCAACCGCCAACGCCACTCGTCGCCGCCGCCCACAACCATCGTTGACGCTACCACCACCGCCACCACCAACCGCCGTCGCCACCCACCACCACCTCTGCTGCCACCCACCACCAACGGCCACATTGCCGGCACCACCACTCGTCGTTACCGCCGCATCGCCACTTGCCGCCACCACCACCACCCATCGCCGCCACCGACACCCATCACCACCACCGCCACCTATAACCACCAACAATCACTACCACCGACCACCACCACCACTCACCGCTGATTTTATTACTCCGTTTTTCTTGCCTACCGAACAATACACAATAATAATTCATTCCATTGACACATGGTAACCAAACAAGACATGGAATGGTAATGATCCATTGCATTCCCTCGTCCATTCCATTACCTCGTCCATTCCATTCCTTTGTCCATTCCATTACCTCATACCAAACAGACCCTTAATCCAACAATCCCATTCGAAGGATGGGATTTTGGACCGGTTCTTACTTCTTACTGAAAGATTATGTTGCTATTTTGATTTTGGGTAACAAGAAAGTCAGCTGCAAGTTTCTCGCTTGTGAAAGAAACCAAGATTGTTAATATCCCCAAGAAATGTAGTTGAAACCCGGTTCTAAAAATCATAGCCTAGTGGCATCTTTGAGGTGAGATAAGGCTTAGGGACCATTAGGTCCTGGATTCGATTCTTACAAGGAGTTTTTCCTAGACTTATTGGGTTTTCTCCAGAATTGGTGTATAGGAATTATTGCCTTGTGGAGATGGATAGCGGTCCGTTAATTATCTAAATTTGTCGTTCAAAACGAAAAAGATTTCTTGTTTCGTTTAAAGTACCCATATTATGGGTGACTTCGACGAGAGATCGACCTTCCAGCTCCTTCATCCCGGCCAGAGTTTGCAAGATTATCTTCCGGACATCGATACGGTTGATAGGATTTTGGCTACGACCGGCAAGAGCCTCGGCATATAAATGTTGTCCTTCCTTCCCCTAGGTTTGTTTATATGAATGGTGTTTATTATTAACTACTTAATAATTAGGGGAATTGGCCTGTAATAATTCCAACTAGAGGTCATTGACTATTGACAGTCTCACCTTTAAATATTCCACCCACCAGTCCCACCTTTCACGTATTTTTCCTACACCGGTCCCCCGTGAAAAAAAAAACTTAACGCAGTTATGTATTTTTTTCAAATTACAAACAGTTTTTTACGGCTTTTGATCAGAACGACGATACGAGTCCATTGATGTAAAACTTACCTTGAAACGGTGCTCCAAACGATGAAAACGACGCTTCAATTCGGGTGTTTAAATTTCCAATTAACAAAAATCAAGTCATTTGGAGCATCATTTCGAGGTAAGTTTTACATCAATGGACTCGTATCGTCGTTCTGATAAAAAACCGTAAAAAACTGTTTGTAATTTGGAAAAAAAATAACTCCGTTAAGTTTTTTTAACGGGGGACCGGTGTGGAAAAATAGGTGAAATGTGGGACTAGTGAGAGGAATATTTAAAGGTGGGACTGTCAGTGACCAATGACCTCTAGTTAGGATTATTACAGACCAATTCCCCTATTAATTAACAATATATTTTTTTTTTCAGTAGATAATACGTTTTTTCCTTCATAAACATCTTAGAGTATTCTCATTATATTCTCAATATATTTTTTAAGGTACTATTATTATTTAATTAAGAGTAAATTATGATTTTGGCTCATGTGGTTATATCACTTTTAACCTTTTAGCCTAAAAAGGAATTTTTTAATATCTAAGCCCCCAACGTCTTTTTTTCTAACCCTTTTGGCCCCCAATGTCTTTTTTCTAACCGTTTTGTCTCCTAAAAGTAAATGGATGAGGTTAGTGTTAGGGGGCAAAAGTGTTAGAAAAAAAGTCGTTGGGGGCTCAAAAGGGTTAGAAAAAAATATGTTGGGGGCTCAGATGTTGAAAAATTTCTTTTTAAGCTAAAAGGGTAAAAGTGATATAACCACAGGGGCCAAAATCGTAATTCACTCTTTAATTAATTAACTTTTTTAGAAAGCCACTTTTCAATGAAATATTTAAAGACCTGCTATGGAAAGACAAAAGAGAATAACAACCAATATATATGAAAGGGTAAATTACACTTTTCGTCTTTTATGTTTGTATCACATTGCAATGGATAGCCTTTAACTTCAATAATTACAGTCACAATCATTTATTAGGAAAATTCAGTACATCTTTCTTCCTTTAGCACTAACAAGGAAAGAAATTTCAGTTAAATCTATTCATTTAAGGACAGTTTAGTCTCACTCTCACACACACTTTGAAAAAAAAGAAAAAAAGATCTAATATAATTAACCCTTTTCTCTTTGACTCTCAGGGGCTGTTTGGCAACCCTCTTAATGATTCATTAAGAGGTGGACCTCTTATTCGGACAGAGGTGTATGTGTTTGGTTGTGCCTCTTAATGGCAAAGCTCTTAATGATTCAGTGCTGAATCATTCAGCTTTTAGAACATGCTGAATGAAAATTGTTACCCCAAGTCTGAACCATTCTCCCTCCCTTACGTCCACCACCACCGCCTCCCTCCCTCACGTCCACCACCACCGCCTCCCTCACGACGCCGCACGACGTCCACGTCCACCACCACCGCCTCCCTCCCTCACGTCCACCACCACCGTCTCCCTCCCTCCCGTCCACCACCACCGCCTCCCTCCCTCACGACGCAGCACGACATCCACCACCGACGCCGCGCCTTTACTGCACGACCACCAGGTATGTTCCTCTTCTTCTTGTTCCTAATTTGTTTGTTTCATTTTAGGTTTAATTTAGGTTTAATTTGTTTCATTTTAGGTTTATTTTGTTTCAATTTAGGTTTAATTTAGGTTCGAGATATTGATTGAAATTTGGAGCTGTGAATTTGCCGTTAATTTAGGTTTCTGTTCAGATGTCCAACCAAACGCCATTTACCGGTTCAGCACTTACTGGTTCAGAGCCTCTTATTCATTCAGGCCTCTTAATGATTCAGCACTTACCCATTCAGACCCAACCAAACAGCCCCTCACTCTCTCACACACTTTGAACACTCTCTTTCTCTCAACAAACCAACAGTCATCACCATCAAACCCACCACCATCCACCAACAACCACCATCACCAGATCTGAAGCTGTCACCAATAACCCACCACTAGATCTATAATCCATCCGCACATACAAAAAAAGTTAAATAATCAATAAGAAACAGATCGGAGAGAATATCCCCATACTTGAAGGCCAAATCGGACTGACAAATCTCCAAGTTATTTTGTCTAGTTGTACCGAACAAACACATGAATAGAAAAAAAATGAGATCGATTAAGAGAACAAAAGTGAGATCTTTGAATATATACTATACCCTTTGGATTTAGTGGAAAACGAAATAAATACATATGAGCGCCTGATAACGACAGGGGTTGAATGTTGCCAACTTACAAATTACAAATCAAATCGAGCGATCAAATGCTGACGCCCAGGAGAGAGAAACAGAAAGAGAAACCCTTTGTCTGTCTGTCTCACACTGCAAATAAATCCACCAGACTTAACCCTCATCTTATTAACAACCTAAAGGCGTCTACAACTGTAATCACACACACACAAATCTTCATTCACACTTCAAGGACACCGTCGTGTTTGTGTGGTTGTCTTCTTTCCGCCCTCTCTCGTGCCGCTTGGTCTCCGCCACCGTGTACTGTCATGCGACAGTGGTTCTCTAGGGTTTTAAGAAACAGAGTCAAATCAGGTGGTGAGAACAAGGGTAGAAGACGACGTGGGTTTAAGATGGAGAATTATTAATTGTACAGTAGCCATTGTATTTTATTAACTCCAACACAGAAACTTCAGATCTAGTGGTGGGTTGTTGGTGACAGGCTTTAGATCTGGTGATGGTGGTTGTTGGTGGGTGGTGGTAGGTTTGATGGTGATGACTACTGGTTTGTTGAGAGAGAGATAGTGTGTCACACCCCCAAAATCCACCATGCGGAGTATCACCGCTTGGAGGCGTGACATGACCAGGATCGAGCCACCAATCATATTGAACAACATAATTAAGTAAATAAAACCAAACACAATACGATTGGTGACCAAAAGGAAGTAAACCGATTTTAGGTTAACAGCGGAAGCATAAAGCATAAGTTCAAAACATAAGTCCATAGTTCATAAGTTTAAAGTCCAAAAGGTAGGTTTAATAAGTTCATAAAGTTTATTCATTAAGTACGGGACATATCAGTTCGCATCCCACAACGACCACCTCCATATGCAAGCTCCGTAGCATCTAATGATCTGCAAAGCATGTAATAACGAGTCAACAACAAAGTTGAGTGAGTTCACGGTTGGTTGTCCATTTTAGAGTTGTTTCCAAAAACATAGTTTAATCTCATTCGGCTATCCAGCCGTGGGGGTTACCCCATAGTTCGAAAACGTTTATTTGTTAACCATCCCATGTCCACCTTCCCTGGCTATCCAGCCCGGCACTTTGGCCGTGGGGAGCTGCCCCAGTATTTTAAACTACCAGACTCGTTTATCATATCGACTACTAACAAAAGAAATCAATTGTGCCCTAGCGTCGGTGTTCTATCACCACCGACGTGCCATAGTCCATTAGTACACGCCCGTCCGACTGGCACGGTGTGAGGTTTGTTAAACCTAATAGCGCTATTAACTAATGACCCGCTCGCCATAGCCTCGGCGATTAAGTCGATACAAAAAGGGAGGGACTTCGCTGATAGAGTTCTAGTCCAGTAAGTCTAATACGTCCCAACAGGACGAGGAATTTACATTCCTGAACACGTCTCAAAGGACGAGGAATCCCTATTCCTGTACCCATTCCCATTCCCACCGGGAATTTACCATGCTTTGTAGAAAAGTGTGAACTCACCTCGGTTTGCTCGGTTAGATTCTCAAATATAGTTAACAGTCAAGGTCGGTCAATCATGTCCTAATAAGGTACGGATAACAATCAGTTTCTCATGCATAACACGTATCCTACGTATGGTTTATTTGCACATTACTTCTACCACATAACAGGTACACACTTTAACGATTTATGCCCATATAAACTTCCCATCCATTCCCACTCATAAACAAACATACGATATTGTACGTAACACATATAACATGTTAGATCATTCACCGATAGCATACTCGACATTTAGACACGCAAGTCACAACTTATGTCAATTCAGCATTAATTTTCAAAACCGGCTGCTTTCGGACATTTTATTAAAATAGTTAAATTATTCTAAATATTCCCAAATTTTTACAGGATGTCTTAAACGTTCCATATTTTATTGTGTAAAAATATCGGGGTCCGGTTCATTACCAATATTTTATAAAAATTCATGTTCCGGACTGAACTCAGATTTGTGTATTTCTGACCACAGTCCACGGAACAATTTATTAAAAATTCATCGAGTGTCCGATTTATGAAATTCCAGTGGGGTAATTACAAATGCATCGGTTGTCATCTACTGTACAAATTTCATGGTCCGATTCATCACAAAACTCAGGTTATGACTGAAAGCATGACACCCATTTATTGCTGTCAAAATTCAGCTTAAGCTGCTGTTACAAATTAACACTTTAAAAATAGTAAACGGAGTCCAAAAATTACGATTCCGGTGCCATTAGAACCGTATTTTATAATAACATATTTTAGATTCAAAATATCGGTTTTTCGTTGAATTTACGACCTGTTTACAGCCAACTGAAGTTGGCTGTAAAGTATGGACAGATTGCTGTTTTTAGTCTCTAGCTTACTAGTTTGTGTTCGGTTGATCCCGTTAATTATGTTTAGTGATCGTAACAACATCAAACATCAATATAACCCAGCAACACATCAGATAATCAAGCAATAATCATAATCACACAAGATCTATATGATTTACACTAATATTCATCCATTAACCACCTTGTTCATCACTTTAGTAGACTTTTAGACTTTGATCTTATATGTTCTCGATTTTTATCCATTAAACCTCTTATTAACCACTTTAAATAAGAACAAGAGAGTGTTTAGAAGCACTTACAACTAGCACAAGGCTAGGGAAGATCAAAGGTGTAAAAGTGGTGGATAAAAGAATACAAGAGCGGTCCTTGAACTTCCGAGTGCACCGAGCCTTCTTGTATGATCCCTTGCTTCTATGTTTGTATGTAAAATGGCTAAACAAGATTTGATAGTGGATGTATGGTGGTGTGGGTGTTCAGCCGAGACCTAAGCAAGAATGGAGGAGGAGAGCAATTTTTTTTTTTTTTAAAGTGTGATAATGGATCTTTAGGATATATTTATAATCCACTTAGCTTATTGTCCATAAGGTATTATGTCCACTAGATCTTTAGCAACATCAATTAAATAATCAAAATTTTGGTGGATTGTGTTCCCTTGGGGGAAACGACCGGTTAGGGGGGGGTGGGGTATTTAGTTTGGTTTGAACTAGATAGTTAAGTGGTAAGTGGGTTTAGTTAAGTATCTAAATTAGTGTAATAGTGTGTTATGTATTATAACGGGTGTTAGGGTATTCGGGGACCCTAACTAGCTCAGAAAGGTGTAAACAATGTTATTGACATTATTTTTATGTTCCGGGTAAAGTCCGGTTGTTTGGTTCGATACTGTTCCGTTAAACTGCTTAATTAATCCGTAAGGCGTCCTATTTATATATTTTTGTAACGTTTTTACTTTTTAACACTTAGGAAATCATTACGGACTATTTAATGACTTTTCTGTACATTACTAGTGTGTTAACAGGCGCATGTAAATATAACACAGATATCAGAAAGCAGTTACGTAATTCCACACAGTCGTCAAGCACATTAATTATTATTATTAAATTGTATGAAATACATGGGATTTTGAGGGTTGTCACATTCTCCCCCTGTTAAGAGAATTTCGTCCTGAAATTTAGCGCGTGGTTACTGAGGAAGCTAGTTAAGTTGTGTTGTTTTCCTGATTTTCCTGGGGTGTCACATCATCCCCCCGTTGATTTGGAATTTCGTCCCGAAATTCTGCAGTAGCTTCAGCCTCAGTAGTGGTTGCGTTTTTCTTAAACAGTTGGGGATACTCGAGTTTCATTTGGTCTTCGCGTTCCCAGGTATACTCTGGGCCACGACGAGCATTCCAACGAACTCGAACCAGAGGTATCCTGGTATGCTTGAGGATCTTAACATCTTGAACCGTAATCTCTACTGGTTCCTCGACGAATCACAGCTGGTCGTCGATTGTGAGTTCCTTGAGAGGAACTATGAGGGTCTCATCTGACAGACACTTCTTCAGATTTGACACGTGGAATACGTTGTGAACTGCGCTGAGTTCTTCAGGTAGATTCAACCTGTAGGCTACCTTCCCAATTTTCTCAATGACTTCGAATGGTCCGACATAACGCGGATTGAGTTTGCCTCGTTTGCCAAAGCGGACTACACCTTTCCAAGGTGAGACTTTGAGTAGCACTCGATCCCCAACCTGGAGCTCGAGTGGTTTTCTTCCCTTATCAGCATAGCTTTTCTGACGGTCATGAGCTGTCGCCATTCGCTGTCGTATCTGAGCAATCCTTTCTGTTGTATCCACTACGAGTTCTGGGCCAGTGATTTGGCTGTCACCAACTTCTGCCCAACAGAGAGGTGATCGGCATTTGCGTCCGTACAATGCCTCGAATGGAGCGGCCTGAATGCTGGTGTGGTAGCTGTTGTTATACGAGAACTCCACTAACGGGAGGTGTTTTTCCCAGCCATTGCCGAAGCCGATTACGCATGCCCTAAGCATGTCTTCCAAGGTTTGGATGGTGCGTTCAGATTGCCCATCCGTCTGTGGGTGATAAGCGGTTGTTGAAGTAGGCCTGATGGTTTCTGATATTCATGGAAATTTGCTCCCATTTCCATTTCGGGATCTCCGGTTGTTGAAGTAGGCCTGATGGTTTCTGATATTCAGACTTGACTCTCGCACAAGTCAAGCACTTGCTGACGTAGGTTGCTATGTGGGCTTTCATGCCAGGCCACCAATACGTAGTCTTGAGGTCGTGGTACATCTTGTCTGAACCAGGGTGTACCGAATAACGAGACTTGTGTGCTTCATCCATCACAAGTTCGCGTAAGTTGCCATAAAGTGGAACCCAGATGCGTCCGTTTACATAGTAGGCACCGTCTTCCTTTTGTTCCAGCCGTTGCCTTGATCCTCGTAGGGACTCAGCCCTGATGTTTTCTACTTTCAATGCTTCAACCTGAGCATCGCGAATCCGAGCGGGAATGTTAGATTGGATGGTAAGCTGTAAAGCACGTACACGCTTAGGTAGGGTATCCTTTCGACTGAGGGCGTCGGCCACAACATTGGCCTTGCCCGGATGATATTTGATAGCGCATTCATAATCGTTCAAGAGCTCAACCCATCGGTGTTGACGCATGTTTAACTCCTTTTGCTTGAATATATGCTCGAGACTCCTGTGATCGGTGTAAATGGTGCACTTGGTACCGTACAGGTAATGTCTCCATATCTTAAGTGCGAAAACAACTGCTCCCAGTTCCAAGTCGTGTGTAGTGTAGTTCCTTTCGTGAACTTTAAGTTGGCGCGATGCGTAGGCAATGACCTTGTCACGTTGCATCAATACGCAACCAAGTCCTTGGATGGAAGCGTCGCAATAAACCAAATCATCGGTGCCTTCGGGCAATGAGAGGATAGGCGCACTACAAAGTCTATCCTTTAGGTGTTGAAATGCGGACTCCTGTGCATCACCCCAACGGTAGATGACACCCTTCTGAGTCAGTGAAGTGAGAGGTTGCGCAATCTTGGAGAAATCTTTGATAAACCTTCTGTAATATCCTGCCAAACCCAAGAATTGGCGGATCTCTGTTGGTGTGCGGGGTGCAGGCCAATTCTTGATCGATTCAACCTTAGATGGATCCACATGAATTCCATCCTTGTTTACCACATGGCCTAGAAAGTGGACTTCGCGAAGCCAGAAGTCACATTTCGAAAACTTGGCATACAACTGCTCTTTTCGAAGAAGTTCTAGCATAAGTCGTAGATGCTGCTCGTGTTCCTCCTGACTCTTAGAATAGATCAGGATATCGTCGATGAACACAATAACGAACTTATCCAGGTAAGGCTTGCACACTCGGTTCATGAGATCCATGAAGACCGCTGGTGCATTCGTCAGCCCGAATGGAATAACCAGAAACTCGTAATGGCCGTAACGAGTTCTGAATGCTGTTTTGGAGATGTCCTCCTCTCGGACTCTCAGCTGATGGTATCCCGATCTCAAATCAATCTTAGAGTAATAGCTTGACCCTTGCAACTGGTCGAACAAGTCGTCGATACGTGGAAGAGGATAACGATTCTTCACAGTCACCTTGTTAAGTTCGCGGTAGTCAATACACATTCTGAAGGTACCGTCCTTCTTCTTCACGAATAACACTGGTGCTCCCCATGGCGAAGAGCTAGGACGAATAAAACCTTTTTCCAAAAGTTCTTGTAATTGCTTGGGCAGTTCTTCAAGTTCTGATGGAGCTAGACGATATGGTGCTCGAGCTACTGGCGCTGCTCCAGGAGCTAGCTCGATTTGAAACTCAACTTTGCGATGAGGCGGAAGACCAGGTAATTCCTCAGGAAATACCTCGGGAAAATCGCGTACAATAGGGATGTCCTCAATTCTCTTCTCTTCCGTTGATGTGTCAGTAACGAGTGCTAGAATGGCAGTGTGGCCCTTTCGCAAATGCTTCTGGGCCTTAAGGAAAGAGATGATACCTTCAACAGCACCACTCTTTTCGCCACGAATCATGAGAGGTTCTTCACCAGAGCGAGGAATGCGGACGATTTTCTCCTTGCAAACAATCTCCGCTTGATGATGAGATAGCCAATCCATCCCAATAACGACGTCGAAACTACCCAGTGTGATAGGAATAAGATCGATAGAGAAAGTCTGACCAGCTAAGACGAGGTTACAACCTTTAACTACGTGTGTGGCTTCAAGACCTTTACCGTTAGCTAGTTCTACCGTGTGTTTGGTGTTCAGGAGTATTGGAGTGCGCTTAAGCATTTGGCTAACTTTTACGGACACATAACTAGTATCGGCACCTGAATCGAATAAAACAGTAACAAAGAAGTCGTCCAGAAGAAACTTACCCATCACAACGTTGGGATCATTCCTTGCGTCACCCTGACCAATCACGAAAGCACGACCTCTTGCCCCATTTCCATTGTTGTTTCCCCCATTGCCGTTTCCATTCCCCTGATTGTTGTTGTTCTGGTTCTGATTTAGCTGGGGGCAGTCTTTCTTGAAATGGCCCTCAACACCACATTGAAAGCACCCTTTGTTGTTACCTTGTTGTTGCCGCTGCTGGCGTTGATTGGGTGGGGCTTGCTATTGCTGCCGGTTCTGATTCACCGGATGCTGACTCCTGCAGTCCCTTGCCATGTGACCAGGCTTGTTGCATCGATGACAGTTGCCCTTACCACATAGCCCACTGTGGTGCAAGTTACAGCGATTACATTTGGGGTGATTTCCCTTGTATCCACCCTGACCTTGATTCCCAGAAGACTGCTGACCCGGGCTCCTGTACTCATCTGTCTTTCGTTGCTGGGACTGAGCTGAAGTAGAACCTTTGCCTGAATTCCCATCCCATTTTTGCTTGCTGTCGGTAGGTGCATCAGAAGTAGTTGTGGCACTGACACGTTTGGGTAGCCTGTTTTGCTCCACCGCCTGGTCAGTGAGACGGTGAGCCAACTTGATGATCTGCTGAATGGTACCCAGGTTAGCCGAAGTCACGTGACTCTGAATCTCGGGTACAAGGCCCTTGAGGTAAAGCTCAATACGTTTGATGGGAGGGTCCACTATAGTAGGGCATAGGATGGCCAGTTCATTCGACCTCTTGGTATACGCCTCAATCTCAGACCCCATCATCTTCAAATTGTAAAATTCCACTTCTAGCTTGTGGATGTCATCCCGACTACAGTACTCCTCCTTGATCAGTTCCTTGAAACTGTTCCATGGGGTGGCATTAGCAGCAACCAACCCCAGCAGCTGAACCTGAGCGTTCCACCATGTGAGCGCTACCCCTTCAAGTGTTCCGGTAGCATATTTCACCCTACGGTCTTCGGGGCATTCGCACATCTCAAAAACTGACTCAAGCTTTTCAAACCAGTGAAGAAGGCCCACTGCTCCTTCGGTGCCACTGAAAGTGGTAGGTCGGCAGTCCATGAACGTCTTGAACGTGCACACAGGAGGTTGAGCATGTTGACCTGTTGCGCGAGAATAAAGGACAAAATTAAGCATGAGGGTTGGTTTGTGAAGGTAGGATCTAAACATCCTAAGGTGGGTTGATATGGCAGGATATACCTCCTGCAGGAACAGCTGTGAGTGCCTCAGCAACTCGTTCGTTGATCAAAGCCATCAACTGGGCTTGAGTGAGGTTGATACGTCCTCCGCGTCCGTTCATGATCTTCATAACGAAGCAACGTAGGTGAGAAAAGTGTCGTGAAAGTGCGTAAGTGTGGGACGATAGTAGAGAGTAAGCACACAAGGTTCAAATAGCAAATTACCACATTATCTAATGCACAGTGAGAACTATCTAACCGACAATATAACATAAATCATACCACTTATGGTGTCGAGTCTTGCACATGGAGCGAAGCGTCGTTGTGGATCGTTGAGCACTGTACAGGTTATAGTCTGGTTTTATCAAAAAGCTTTTCCCTTTTAAAACCAAGTTCACTATAACCAATGGCTCTGATACCAATCTGTCACACCCCCAAAATCCACCATGCGGAGTATCACCTCTTGGAGGCGTGACATGACCAGGATCGAGCCACCAATCATATTGAACAACATAATTAAGTAAATAAAACCAAACACAATACGATTGGTGACCAAAAGGAAGTAAACCGATTTTAGGTTAACAGCGGAAGCATAAAGCATAAGTTCAAAACATAAGTCCATAGTTCATAAGTTTAAAGTCCAAAACGTAGGTTTAATAAGTTCATAAAGTTTATTCATTAAGTACGGGATATATCAGTTCGCATCCCACAACGACCACCTCCATATGCAAGCTCTGTAGCATCTAATGACCTGCAAAGCATGTAATAACGAGTCAACAACAAAGTTGAGTGAGTTCACGGTTGGTTGTCCATTTTAGAGTTGTTTCCAAAAACATAGTTTAATCTCATTCGGCTATCCAGCCGTGGGGGTTATCCCATAGTTCGAAAACGTTTATTTGTTAACCATCCCATGTCCACCTTCCCTGGCTATCCAGCCTGGCACTTTGGCCGTGGGGAGGTGCCCCAGTATTTTAAACTACCAGACTCGTTTATCATATCGACTACTAACAAAAGAAATCAATTGTGCCCTAGCGTCGGTGTTCTATCACCACCGACGTGCCATAGTCCATTAGTACACGCCCGTCCGACTGGCACGGTGTGAGGTTTGTTAAACCTAATAGCGCTATTAACTAATGACCCGCTCGCCATAGCCTCGGCTATTAAGTCGATACAAAAAGGGAGGGACTTCGCTGATAGAGTTCTAGTCCAGTAAGTCTAATACGTCCCAACAGGACGAGGAATTTACATTCCTGAACACGTCTCAAAGGACGAGGAATCCCTATTCCTGTACCCATTCCCATTCCCACCGGGAATTTACCATGCTTTGTAGAAAAGTGTGAACTCACCTCGGTTTGCTCGGTTAGATTTTCAAATATAGTTAACAGTCAAGGTCGGTCAATCACGTCCTAATAAGGTACGGATAACTATCAGTTTCTCATGCATAACACGTATCCTACGTATGGTTTATTTGCACATTACTTCTACCACATAACACGTACACACTTTAACGATTTATGCCCATATAAACTTCCCATCCATTCCCCACTCATAAACAAACATACGATATTGTACGTAACACATATAAGATGTTAGATCATTCACCGATAGCATACTCTACATTTAGACACGCAAGTCACAACTTATGTCAATTCAGCATTAATATTCAAAACCGGCTGTTTTCGGACATTTTAATAAAATAGTTAAATTATTCCAAAAATTCCCAAAGTTTTACAGGATGTCTTAAACGTTCCATATTTTATTGTGTAAAAATATCGGGGTCCGGTTCATTACCAATATTTTATAAAAATTCATGTTCCGGACTGAACTCAGATTTGTGTATTTCTGACCACAGTCCACGGAACAATTTATTAAAAATTCATCGAGTGTCCGATTTATGAAATTCCAGTGGGGTAATTACAAATGCATCGGTTGTCATCTACTTTAAAAATTTCATGGTCCGATTCATCACAAAACTCAGGTTATGACTGAAAGCATGACACCCATTTATTGCTGTCAAAATTCAGCTTAAGCTGCTGTTATAAATTAACACTTTAAAAATAGTAAACGGAGTCCAAAAATTACGATTCCGGTGCCATTAGAACCGTATTTTATAATAACATATTTTAGATTCAAAATATCAGTTTTTCGTTGAATTTACGACCTGTTTACAGCCAACTGAAGTTGGCTGTAAAGTATGGACAGATTGCTGTTTTTAGTCTCTAGCTTACTAGTTTGTGTTCGGTTGATCCCGTTAATTATGTTTAGTGATCGTAACAACATCAAACATCAATATAATCCAGCAACACATCAGATAATCAACCAATAATCATAATCACACAAGATCTATATGATTTACACTAATATTCATCCATTAACCACCTTGTTCATCACTTTAGTAGACTTTTAGACTTTGATCTTATATGTTCTCGATTTTTATCCATTAAACCTCTTATTAACCACTTTAAATAAGAACAAGAGAGTGTTTAGAACCACTTACAACTAGCACAAGGCTAGGGAAGATCAAAGGTGTAAAAGTGGTGGATAAAAGAATACAAGAGCGGTCCTTGAACTTCCGAGTGCACCGAGCCTTCTTGTATGATCCCTTGCTTCTATGTTTGTATGTAAAATGACTAAACAAGATTTGATAGTGGATGTATGGTGGTGTGGGTGTTCAGCCGAGACCTAAGCAAGAATGGAGGAGGAGAGCAAATTTTTTTTTTTGTTTTAAAGTGTGATAATGGATCTTTAGGATATATTTATAATCCACTTAGCTTATTGTGCATAAGGTATTATGTCCACTAGATCTTTAGCAACATGTAACACCCCGAAAATATAACTTCTTATATTAAGAAATTCAAAGAGTTAATAAACGAGAATTTACAAACTAGGAACTTAACCTAGTTAAATTCAAGTCTTGGAAATAAATCACAATAGGAATAAAACACATAAACTTAAGAATAAATCAAAGTTTGGGGGACTAAACTTGCCAAAGAACAAAAGTTAAATGCTGAATTGTGACAAAACCCACCAAACACACCATTTTTGGTGTGTCTGGTCGATCAGGAGCAGGAAAGGGGCGACCCCCATCTTCCAAACCCTAAAATCCACAAATCCCTTAAATTGGAGGTGCAAATCCTATCCAAAACGAAATCCGAGCTGAGAATTGTGATCCTCATCGCAAGAGGATTCAGAGGTATGTAAAATTTTGTTGGTGCACACATCTGTCGTCTTCGTCTTGTATCGAGTCTCGGTTCAGTGCGAATCTAATCAAGTTTGAGAGTTTCGCTTGAAAGAATTAGGTTTCGCTTGAAGCATGTTCAAGCGAAATCATGAGTATGAGATTTCGCTTGAAGCATGTCCAAGCGAAATCTAAACACTATATATAGTGTTGTTGACTTTTCATTTGTAACATTTTTTACCAGAACTAGATACCGAGGTGCTGCCGGTTTTCCTTTCGATTGTAAACTGTGTCAAATCAATATATAAGGAGATTAAATTGTGAAACAAGCTGTTTTATCATCCGTTTCTCTGTTTCCGCCTTTGAAACGGACTAGAACTCTTCCGAACGACTCGTTCGGGTCGCAATCCGATCCTACAATTGGTATCAGAGCCAGTGAAGAAGAGTTCTTGTTGATTCAGCCGTAAAATCTGTTTCTACACCATTCTTTTTGAAAATTTTAAACTTTTTACGGATAAATTCGGTTCAAACTTTCACAATACATGCGAAAACATGTTTTAACAAATCCTTGAGACTTTCAGATCTAAAATCAGATTAAAACTGGATTAATTGAACCAAAATCAGATTGAATTGGCTGACATCAGCAGGTTTCGCTTCAGAATACTTATTGATTTCGCTTCAAGTTGATGATAATCTGTTGGTTTCGCTTCAAGTTGATGATAATCTGTTGATTTCGCTTCAAGAATTGATGTATTTCTGTTGATCTCGCTTGAAAGTATGATATTGTGTTAGATTTCGCTTGAGAATTCAAATGTCACTAGATTTCGCTTGAATATTGTGTGATAATTGAAGATTTCGCTTGAGAGATTGACCAGATTACACTTGAATTTGTTTGATTTCGCTTCAGAGAGTTTTCTGTTTGAGTTTACCTCATCATTCATCGGCTTATGTGAGAGTTTGAGATCCAATTAGATAATTGTTGCAAAAATTGTTGTCAGTTACCGAGGTCACAGGTTTGGAGTTTTTTAGTCGGTTCGCACGGTTCGATCAGTCGTTTTTGTCTGTCAAGTCGCGGTTTCAGTCAAGTTGTTTTGTGTGGTCAAGTCACGTGTTATAGTTCAGTTCGTACGGTTTGGAGTTCGAAGGTTTCAAAGGGTCAGGTCAATCGAATTCGATCCGGGTCATTCAGTCCGCACAGTTGGTCAACATTCTGTCCGAACAGAAAAATCATCAGTTCGAGTACCAGTCTTATTCAATTAATTGATAAGCGTTTAAACTGATTGTTTATTTGTTTTTTGTAAAGGTACTTGTCGATTTTTACAAGAGATTCAAGTTGCTAAAAATGGATTCCGAGTTCTACAACGCGTTTGCTACACCCTCGACTACTCCGGCTTCAATTGCTCAAAACATGAAGGCAGAAAACGAAACTGGAACGATGCAAAAACCCCCGAAGCTTATGGGAATTGAAGATTACCACGGGTGGAAGAAACGGTTTGAGAATTGGGTTCAGGCGAATCATCTAAAAGCTTGGGAGAGCATTGAAACTGAGTATGAGAGACCAAAGAATACAACGGGAGCTGATAAAATCATATCTGAATTTACTGAACAAGAGAGGGAAAGTTATAGAGGAGAGAAAATGATGATCAATTTGCTACAACAAGCGATAACAGAAGATATATTTGTGTTGCTTCAGCATGATGAAAACGCTTATTCTATTTGGGAAGCTCTTGAAAAAAAATTTGAAGGGAGCACTGAAATGTTACAGAGTAAAGCAGCTTTGTTGAAAAAGGAGTTTGAACTGTTTACGTGCATGCCTGGTGAAACAACAAAGAGTCTTATTGAAAGATATTGTCATCTTGTACGTACCATGTCACAGTTGAAGATTAAGAAAAATGCAGCAGAATGGGTTGAAAAGCTTGCTGATGCTTTACCGCAACAAGAATGGGGTACATATATGATGATATTGAAAAATTCAGGACAGTATAAAAAGCTATCAATTGCACAGTTTATAGAGAAGTTGGAGGCACAGGATCTGGAGCAGCAGAAAATTGCTAGAATGAACAGTTCTACTCATCAACAAGATATCAAATTGTATTATAAAGGAAATATTCAAACTGCTGAAGCAAGTCCAAAGATACAAACTGCATTTAATGCTGGAAATCAATCTACACCAAGCAGTCAAGGATCAGTCAACACTAGTGGGTTTTCAACGGTGAATCCTCCAAGTGTTCAAAGTTCATCTACTGGAAATGGTCATCTACTTCAGTGCAATGTAGCTCTACATCTTCAAAATGGTCAAAATTATTCTGAAGAAGTTGTAAAGCATCATATGGGATTATTGGTCACTGCATTAGAGTCTTATGAAGGATTGATTGCCGGAAAAATTGGTAATCCGATGCTGACAAAAGAAGATTATGACCAAATTGATGCAGAGGAGTTAGAACTGATGGATATTAAATGGGCTTTAGCTAGTGTTTTGAGGAGAGCAGAAAAATTTAGATTGGTTACAGGAAGAACTGATTTCTTGGATGCAAATCTTTCTAATCTTGGATTTGATAAATCTAAAGTTGTTTGTTTTCGTTGCAGGGAGAAAGGCCACTTTAAAAGAGAGTGCAGGAATCAGGAGCCGAGAGGAGCAAATGAGTCTGCTGGAAAAGATGATTATTA
The DNA here is from genome assembly GCA_030545235.1 of Helianthus tuberosus. Classification (NCBI taxonomy): domain Eukaryota; kingdom Viridiplantae; phylum Streptophyta; class Magnoliopsida; order Asterales; family Asteraceae; genus Helianthus; species Helianthus tuberosus. The sequence continues at coordinate 135,509,045 of CM060385.1, read as the reverse complement.
TAGAAAGACCATTTATCAGCAAATCACTCATCAACCATATCAACAAAAGGAACCTCAAACGGCACATGGAAAAATGATCGAAGATGCAAACAAGAAAGCTTACTATGGCATCATGGATCAAGATGACGAGAAATTGGCTGAAGGATTTAGCTGGGACAAGTACATTCCAGCTGATTCAAATGTTGGAGCGTTTATTGCTCATATTATTCGAAAACCGGAAATGCTGAAGGAATGGATGGATGTGTTATCTGATGAGGAGAAAAGTGAAGATGAAGGATCTGTTTCATCTGAAAACAGTTCGTCAGAGACAAGTGACAGTGAAGAAGAAATTGAACAGATTAATATTGGAAAAACTCACTTATCTTCTGATAGTTTTGAATTTTATTTTGCAGAAAAATTGAAGAAACTAAAAGAAAGGAAAGCTGCAAAAGATTTAAAAGAAGTCAAAGTGATCGAGAAGATTGTGGAAGTTGAAAAGATAGTTGAAGTCGAGAAGATGGTTGAAATCACAAAACCTTGTCTTACATGTTTAGAGTCTTGTAAACAGTGTATAGAAAAAGATGAAAGGTTTAGTGAGTTAGAAAAGTTGAAAGAAAAATTATTGTTTGATGTAAAGAATTTGAAAAAGTCGTATGATGTATTGAACAGACATGTAAATGATCTGGAGAAGACTAACTCTGAAAGAGAAAAAGCTTTGAAGATGCTGAATGCTACCATGATGACAAAGCAAAAAGAGATCAACATGTACATAGAAGAATGTGCAAAGAGGAAAAAAGAGTTGGATAGTGAAGCAGCTGAGAATGAAAGAATCAGAAGATTGCTGCAAAGTTACAAAGGTTGTGATTACATAATCGATAGAATTTATCCAACAGTTGAAGGATTTGAAGCTTTTAAAGATGAAGAAACAAAGCCAAAGAAGAAAAAGGATACTGGTAAGAAACAGAGTGTATGTTATAACAAGTGTCCGCCTCCGATTTGGGAAGGTTACTCGCCTAGAAAACCTAACGAGGAAGAACTAAAACAGGCGGTCAATATTAAACTAGAATCCGAGATAACTGATGTTTTACCGGATAATATTGATGTCACGTTCACAGCGTCCGACACAGATCATGAGTCCGAACTGATAAAAAGAGTGGTTGATCAGGTGTTGGATAAGGATGAGGAGTCAGAGTCAAAGTCCGAGTCCGAAAGTTCGTGTCAGTCAGTTGGGAGTTCGAGTTCATCCGAAAAGAGTTCAAAGTCGTCGGGAAAACGGGTTTACAGTAAAGAGTTTTTGTTGTCAAAATCTAATTTGAGTGACGAAACATTTGAAGTTGCATATACTTTGAATGATTCTGACAAATTATATTTTGATAAAGAATTCCCAATTAGAAGTGTTCGGTTTGACATGATTAAAAAGGTTTTCAAAATGACAGAAATTAATATTTCTGAAATTAAAGATTTAAATCCTACTGGAAAACCTAAAAAATACACTTCAAGAGTACAACAACGTTTGAACAAGAAAAAAGGTTACAATTTTGGTTCTGGTTTTCAAAAGAAACCAAACCACAATCGTAGCTACAAAAAGAAAGGACTTGGTTTTATTTTACCTGAAAATTATAAAAATGAGAAAATTTCTAAAACAAATACAAAATATGTTGCAGGAACTAGCCATGAAGAAGAATCAAAAAGCTCATTCTGGAAGCAATCAAACACAGAATTTCTTGCAAAGAAAGTGAAGAATGAAGCTTATCAAAGAAAGGAGACAAGAACCTGTTACAGATGCAATGAAGTTGGTCATATTGCATGGAACTGTCCCCAAGCAACAAAAACAAAACACGGAGTCTCACAAAAACTGAAAGAAGTTATTGTTGACAAAACTGAACCACCAACTGAAAGATTCAAAGTATTCAAGAATTCAACATATGAAGTTGGAGAGTGTTCAAAAAGGTTTTACAAGAAGAAGGGAAATCTTGACAACCAAGCTTGGGTTGTTAAGAAATCAGAGGTAAAATCTGGCGATGAATCTGATTCCACAAAGTCAGAGGAGCCACAGGTTGAGTTAAAAAGTGAAAACTCAGTTCCTCCAATGGATGATGAGAACTTTCCATCATTGAGGACTGAATATTTTAAATCAAAAGTTGGGAAAGTTGAGATCTCAAATCAATTCTATTCTGAACAGAAAGAATTTGATGTTGAGAAAGCGTTTAATGGAAACATTAAAAAGATGATTGGTAAAATGATTGATGGGAAGGTTAAAGGGGTAAAGGAGTTTTATGCTACAAAGAAGGCAACTTATAGCCCAACTCCTAGTGAAGTTGAGAAGGTTACACCCAAGGCTGGTCAGGCTTGGGTGGATATTTTCTTTCATTGAAAAACCTGACTTGCCGGAGATCCCAAGTTTGTAATCGTGGATCAGGAATCGGCATCATTCATGTTTTATGAGTTTATATGAAAAGTTCTTAAAATTGTTAGCATTTTACAGGTTAAGTATGACTTGCTGGAGCTCCCAGGTTGGTAAGAGTGGAGCAGGAATCGGCATCATTCTTTATAAAAGATTTTGATTGTGTTTATTTACAAGTGGTTGAAAGAGGTTTTCAACGTCAAGTGGTAAATCAAGGACATTAAATTGTACTTGATTTTCTACAAATGATTGAGGAACGATATGATGAACCCCTAACTTTACAAGTGGTAAAATCAACAAAAATTATTTTCCGGAAAAATCATTTTGATTAAAACAAACTTAAGTGTTTTGAAATCATACTGAGAAAATAGTTTTGTGTAAGGGGGAGTTCTGATTGTTTATGCCAGGTGGATGGCGAATTGAGGTGATTTGATATCAGTTGTCATTTTATTGTACAGTTTATTTTCAAATTTCCTTTCATGTGTTTGTATTTTAGGGGGAGTAGAAAATTTCAGAAAATCCAAAAACATTTGAAAATTTGAAAAAGACAAAAACATGATAAAATTCAAAAATGAGTTTCGTTGTGAATAGAGGAAATGATAGTACATCAGTGGACTGTCACAGCATGCTAAAGAAATGTAAAGTAAAAATGTGATAAACAATCTCACTGCGGATATGCCAGTAGGTTTTTGCACATTTAGTAGATTGTGACGAGATATAAACCTAAATTTCAAACTTGCTTATTTCGTGGGGAACAACATCTTGGATATATAGGTAACCCCTGAAATCTCGTTTGAAAGGTCCCTTATTCTGAGATACTATGTCTTTATGCTCAGTGATATCTGGGGTATTATCCCGGGACTTCTGATTTTGCGGAAGCAATGGCCTAGTCCCCGGAGAATACTTTCTGCTTGCTTGAAATATAGCATCACCCTCAGCTAAAAAATGATGAAACATTGAAAAATGCTAATCATGGCTGTTGTAATTCAAAAGATCCTCTAAAGGGGACACACCTAAAAGTCAACTAGGCTCTCTGCTGAACGGAAGTTCTGACCTGAGCTATCACGGTTGCATAATTTATTCCCCTGACAGATATCATCTGTGGTATACTCACCTGTAAGACTGAATATTGGGATCTGGATACGGGAGTATATTCAAGTAGTGGGACACACGGATAAGTTTAAGTTGCTTAAAACATTAATCTCGTATCTCGGATCAATTGAACTTTGTGTGAAAATTTAAGTGGACAAATATACTGACAATCTAGGTGAATTGTTTAGAACTTAATATGAAATGAAGCTTAACGGTGTTGATGACTTGTCTCAAAAACTGATATGATCCTCTTGCACGAATTCACAAAATATTGTTTGTAAATATTTCTTTAATGCATTGCATTTCTGTTATTTCAGAAAATTCCAAAAAGATTTTCAGTGTGTTTTAGTATAATTTTTGAAAAATCCAAAAAGATTTTAGACAACTGATGTTGAAGAGCTGAATTTCAAAATTCCGAGTGCTAAACATGACGAATAGGTTTGGGTGATTTTGATTGAAAAGTTTTTTAGAGATAAAAATTTCGTTAAATGATCATTGTTAATGTTTGATTGTATATTGATTGGAGAAGGCTCAGTGTTGGTGTTTGATATTTGACAAATTGTAAAATATTTTATTCTTGTGAATCTTATTTTTGGGTAGAGGATGTGCAGGATAGCAGATAGAGTGCCAGGTTCCGATACCTGAGGATTCTGAAATTCTGTAAAAGCCAGACTACGATCCCAGCATGTTTTGAGGGGGAGTCTGTTAGAGAGAGAGAGAATTGGAGATAGAATAGAGCCAGGAAGAGATCCTGAAGAAAGCTCAAAGACTGATAAAGACTGAAGATTGAGAAGACTCGACACTTAAGACTCGTCAACATCTGAGGGGGAGTCTGTTGGTGCACACATCTGTCGTCTTCGTCTTGTATCGAGTCTCGGTTCAGTGCGAATCTAATCAAGTTTGAGAGTTTCGCTTGAAAGAATTAGGTTTCGCTTGAAGCATGTTCAAGCGAAATCATGAGTATGAGATTTCGCTTGAAGCATGTCCAAGCGAAATCTAAACACTATATATAGTGTTGTTGACTTTTCATTTGTAACATTTTTTACCAGAACTAGATACCGAGGTGCTGCCGGTTTTCCTTTCGATTGTAAACTGTGTCAAATCAATATATAAGGAGATTAAATTGTGAAACAAGCTGTTTTATCATCCGTTTCTCTGTTTCCGCCTTTGAAACGGACTAGAACTCTTCCGAACGACTCGTTCGGGTCGCAATCCGATCCTACAAATTTGATGAGAATTCTCTACTTGAAATCCTCATGAATTTAAGCAATCTGAAATTTGTTGATGCATGATAGTAATTTAGTTAGATTAATGATGATATAGTGTCTAGGAGTAAAATCTAGACAAATACATGTGAAATTATGCCCAAATTCAGGAAATTTCATGAATCCATGGAAGCTAGGTTATGGGTTTTATAAGATGATGTTGAACACTAGGATTTGAATAATAATTCTAGTATAAATTTCATCTTAGGAGGTAATTCCTGTGATGTTGATGCTAAAACGTATGCAAGGTTTACTAATTAAAGTGAAATTTGAGGTTTAATTTGCAAGTCATGAACTTGGAGATGATGGTAGATAAATCTGACCCGTTAGGTGTTTGTTGAAATGCCTAAGTGAGGATTTTTGTGTTAAATTTGATGGGAACGCAGATTTGATCATGTTTCACAATGATATGAATATGGTCATAAAAAGAGTTCTAAACAAGTTGTAAAACTGAATTTTCTAGGCAAAGAGTCCGGATCATCAAGCGGACAAGCCGAAGGGAATTCACGGGGAAAAGGCGTGCTCTAAAGGTACGAAATTATCGTTTCGTTACATTATGTATTATTTGATAGATTTATGTTGTAGTTTGAAAACATGGTAAACAAGATGAATCAATGTACTATGGAAGTGACTTTTCGTCTTAATCTAGTGAGATGGGTCAAAACAATTTGTTAGAAATTGAGGTTTGAATTACATTGTTTGATGATTAATTCTTGGTCTCTAAACGGGTCGAACAATCTAACAAGGCATGATTGATACTTTGGATTTGGATTGAAAGATCTTTAATGATTTGTTAATTTATATCATTCAAGTAATATGAGATTCTAATGTTTCAGTATCATAGATGAATTGAAATTTGAGAGTTAGAATCTTGGTGTGAAAATTCAAAACAAAGCAAAGCTTGAAACTCCAGGTACTACAGTAAATTACGGTAGTACCGTAATTTACGGTGGAGGGAAAATGTTTACGGTAGAAACCAACTGATTTACGGTGGTCATAAACTTTCAAAACTCACCGTAAATTACGGTAGTACCGTAATTTACGGTAAACCCAGAAAAGTTTCATTTCGTTTTATTTTAAGATAATGATGGGATTAAATGTTTAAATAATACGTGCAAAGGTCAAAACTAATATTTTTAACGGTTTTGATTCTAGGTGATTAGATGGATCGTACGGATGGTGATCAAGCAATGACGAAAGAACCGAACACAACTTTTGAAGCTTCCGCTATGTGTCTTAATCTTACTTAAACGTTGTTTATGGAATGTATCTAAATACTCAAACAACTTTTGAATGTTCTGATTTGGTCAGGTGTTGACTATCCTTTATGATACTTCCAAAACTTTGTAAATCTACTATCTTTTGGTATAAATATGTATAAATCTAGTGATTAATTCTAGTAAAAATTAAGGGTGTTACAAGTTGGTAATCAGAGCTCAAGGTTGTTAATAAGTGTTCGGTTCAAGCTTGATCGATCGTCCGGTAAGAATTAACTTGTTTTGTTAATAAATTATGTACTATGCATAGAATGAGAAATGAACAATATGCATGAAAAGAGTGTGTAAGCTCACTTAAAAAAAAAAAAAAAACCAAGAAATGCATGAAACAAGAATGATTAAATCAAGTTACGGACTTGATTGAATAGAAACAAGAATGATTAAATCAAGTTACGGACTTGATTGAATAGAAACAAGAATTATTAAATCAAGCTACGAACTTGATTGAATAAAAACAAGAATGATTAAATCAAGTTACGGACTTGATTGAATAGAAACAAGAATTATTAAATCAAGTTACGGGCTTGATTGAATAGAAACAAGAATTATTAAATCAAGCTACGGACTTGATGGAATAGAAACAAGAATTATTAAATCAAGTTACGGACTTGATTGAATAGAAACAAGAATTATTAAATCAAGTTACGGACTTGATTGAATAGAAACAAGAATTATTAAATCAAGTTACGGACTTGATTGAATAGAAACAAGAATTATTAAATCAAGTTACGAACTTGATTGAATTAAAACAAGAATGATTAAATCAAAACAAGTAAAGCATGTGTTATAAATGGAATGTTTAACAATCTATGTAAACATTTCAGAAACCGAGATGGCTGATGGAGGCAATGTTAATGTGGTGCCAAGAGTCACCGAACAAGTGAGGGAAGTGATTGCCGAAGAGGTTGGAAAGGCGATCGAAAACAGTTTGTCGGGCTTTATTGATAAAATCCAAAACACGGTTTTATCAATAGTAGAAGATAGAATCAAGAAACTAGAAGAAGATTCAAATGTAGCAAAGGAAAAGCGAGGAGGACGAAAGCCTTGTTCATACAAGGAATTCATGGCTTGTAAACCACCAACATATAATGGGGAGGTTGACCCGATAGTGTGCCAACGATGGCTAAGTGACATCGAAGGGGTATTCGAGAGAACCCATTGTGACGAAGAAGACTACGTAGCTTATGGTACGGGTCAACTAAGGAGTCAAGCGAAAGATTGGTGGGATAACAAAAAGAAGGAGATTGGAAGTGAAGCGGTTAAGGCCATGACTTGGGAGGAGTTTAAGACGCCGTTTCTTAAACACCATAGTCCCAAGGCGGTCGTAAATAAAATCAAGGAAGAGTTCATGCAACTCAGACACAAAGGTGAATCCATAGACAAGATCACGGGGATGTTTATGGACAAGATGAAGTTCTGTGATGAATTGATAACGAATGAAGAGCAAAAGGTCTATTATTATCATAACATGTTAAGCGCGGAATATAGAGAGTTCATAACCCCTTCAAAGTACGAGACCCTTACCGAGATTGTCAATGCTGCTCGGGAAAGGGAGATCGAATTGAAAAAAAGTATAGAACGGGGTGAACGAAGGGCACTAGATGCGAATCCAAGCCCTACCAAGAAAGCAAGAACGAATGAAACAGCAAAGAGATCAGATGCTAAAGGTAGTACACCAGGTTGCAAAATTTGTGGGAAAAATCATAAGGGCGAATGCCGTTACAAAGATAAGCCTTGTCCTATATGCAAGAAAAAGGGACATATGGCTATGTCATGCCCGGAGAAAGTGACGGTTTGTTACAACTGTTATCGAACGGGTCACAAGAAGTCGGAATGCCCGGAACTGGTTGGAAAGAAGGATGGGCAAGAACCGAAAGGTGAAGCCCCGAAAGCAAAGGCAAGATCTTTCCAACTGACTGCTGCAGAAGCAAAGATTGAACCGGACGTGGTCTCAGGTATATTTGCTGTAAATTCAATTCCCGCACACGTGTTATTTGATACGGGTGCGAATAAATCCTTTGTTTCATATGGGTTTATTCGACATCCTTCATTTATTCTAACAAAATTACCTGTGCCTTTAGAAGTAGAGATAGGTAATAACAAAAGCTTTATTGTTTGTGATGTATGTGAAAATTGCAAACTGAGCATCGATGATGAAGAATATTTGATAAATCTAATCCCGATGTCGATGGGAGAATTCCAAGTAGTCGTGGGGATGGATTGGCTATCTCAATACCATGCAAAGGTCGTGTGTTTTCGCAAAGAGATAAAACTAACATCTCCGAGCGGAAAACACGTCACCATTTATGGCGAAAAACGAGGCAACCCCATAGTATGTTCGATGTTGAAAGCTCACAAGCTCATGAAGCGAGGATGCAAAGCATTCATAATTTATGCAAATGAGACCGAGAAAGAATCACGGAAGATTGGAGATGTACCGGTAGTACGAGATTATGAAGATGTTTTTCCGGAAGATTTACCGGGGATACCGCCTGAACGGGAAGTAGAGTTCGGGATCGAATTGATTCCGGGTACGAAACCTGTGGCAAAAGCCCCGTACCGACTTGCACCATCGGAATTACAAGAGCTAATGTCCCAAATTCAAGATTTGCTTGACAAGGGATTTATAAGGCCGAGTGTGTCTCCTTGGGGCGCACCGGTGTTGTTTGTGAGAAAGAAGGACGGGAGCATGCGCATGTGTATCGATTATCGGGAGTTAAACAAACTCACGGTAAAGAACCGATACCCGCTCCCGAGGATAGATGACTTATTTGACCAACTACAAGGCGCAAGTTGGTTTTCAAAAATTGACCTTAGGTCGGGATATCACCAACTAAAGGTCAAAGAAGAAGATGTGCCGAAGACGGCTTTTCGCACAAGATACGGACATTACGAATTTCTCGTAATGTCATTTGGGCTAACAAATGCGCCCGCGGCTTTCATGGACCTCATGAACCGGGTTTGCAAGCCAATGTTGGATAAGTCGGTCATCGTGTTTATCGATGATATCTTGGTGTACTCGAAAAATGAAGCTGAACACGCACACCACTTACAAGAAGTGTTAGAGAAACTTAGACGAGAGAAGTTATATGCAAAATTCTCTAAATGTGCCTTTTGGTTACGAGAGGTACAATTTCTCGGCCATGTCATAAATGCTGACGGAGTTTTGGTAGATCCGTCAAAGATAGAGGCGGTGTCAAAATGGAATCCTCCGAAGAACCCTTCGGAAATTAGAAGCTTTCTAGGGCTTGCTGGATATTATAGGAGATTCATTCAAGATTTCTCCAAGATTGCATCGCCGCTAACAAAGTTAACCCAAAAGAAAGCAAAGTTTATTTGGGGAGTCGATCAAGAAAAAGCGTTTCGGACGCTAAAAGAAAGGCTAACTCAAGCTCCGGTACTGACATTGCCGGACGGAGTCGAAGACATGGTGATCTATTCGGATGCTTCATTATCGGGGCTCGGTTGCGTGTTGATGCAAGGGGGCAAGGTAATAGCCTATGCCTCGAGACAATTGAAGATACACGAGAAGAAATACCCCACGCACGATCTCGAGTTGGCAGCAGTGGTATTTGCATTAAAAATATGGAGGCATTACTTGTATGGGGTAAAATGCACCATATTCACCGACCACAAGAGTCTGAAATACTTCTTCGATCAGAAGGAGTTAAATATGCGACAAAGGAGATGGCTGGAAACGGTGAAAGACTACGATTGTGAGATACACTATCACCCCGGAAAGGCAAATGTGGTAGCGGATGCTCTAAGCAGAAAAGCGGACTATGTCCCAATACGAGTAAGGTCGATGCAACTCGTGGTAACCTCGGGTATACTTGAACGTATTCGAGAAGCGCAATTAGAAGCAGTAAAAGAAAAGAATTGGAAGAAGGAAAGAATAATTGGGCAGTTGAAAGACTTGTCGGATGGGAATCACGGGTTAAAGTCTCGATCCGGAAGGATATGGGTCCCACATACCTGTGGAGTAAAGGCGCTTCTACTTGATGAAGCTCATAAATCTCGTTATTCAATTCATCCGGGTGCGACCAAGATGTACAATGATTTGAAACAAAATTATTGGTGGCCGGGAATGAAGAGGGATGTGGCGAAGTATGTGGACAAATGCTTGACATGTTTACAAGTCAAGGCGGAGCATCAGAAACCCTATGGCAAACTCCAACCGTTAGAAATTCCGGTTTGGAAATGGGAACATATTACAATGGACCTGTTAACCAAATTGCCTAAGACAAATCGTGGTTTTGATGCAATATGGGTAGTGGTGGATAGATTGACGAAAAGTGCTCACTTCATTCCGATTCGTGAGACTTATACGTCAGAAAAGATGTCAGAAGTCTATACCAATGAAATCATAGCACGTCATGGAGTGCCGGTGTCCATCGTGTCTGATAGGGATACCCGGTTTACTTCGAATTTCTGGCGTGATTTCCAAGAACAAATGGGGACCAAATTGTTCATTAGCACTGCGTACCATCCTCAAACAGATGGACAAAGTAAAAGAACGATACAAATATTGGGAGACATGCTACGGGCGTGTATAATCGACTTTGGAGGCAGTTGGGATGTCCACCTACCGTTAGTTGAGTTTTCGTACAACAACAGTTACCAATCTAGTATTAAAATGGCACCATACGAACTGCTTTACGGTAGGAAATGTCGAACCCCGGTTTGTTGGGGTGAAGTGGGTCCACGTGAACTCGCCCATCAAGACATAGTACGAGCCACAAACGAAAAGATCGATAAAGTTCGGGCACACTTGAAAGCGGCTCAAGACAGGCAAAAGGCGTATGTTGATAAAAGGAAAAGACCAATTGAATTTCAAGTCGGTGACATGGTCATGCTAAAAGTGTCCCCATGGAAAGGTGTCATTAGATTTAGAAAGAAGGGGAAGTTAAGCCCAAGGTTTATCGGGCCATTTAAAATTATCGGAAGGGTTGGCAAGGTAGCTTACCGTCTTGAATTACCGGAGGAGCTGAGTGGGATCCATGGCACGTTTCACGTATCGCAATTAAGAAAGTGCCTAGCAGACGAAACGACCTATATCCATTATGATGATATCGAAGTGGATACTAGTCTAAATTATGTGGTAAGACCGATTGAAATTTTAGACAGAAAGGTCAAACGTTTACGAAATAAGCAAATTGAACAAGTCAAGGTAAAATGGGAGCATAGAAAGGGTTCGGACACTACATGGGAGTCTGAAGAGGAGATGCGACGTCTTCATCCTACACTATTTGGAACGTACCTTGGTTTCGAGGACGAAACCCTTTTTAAGAGGGGTGGACTTGTAACACCCCGAAAATATAACTTCTTATATTAAGAAATTCAAAGAGTTAATAAACGAGAATTTACAAACTAGGAACTTAACCTAGTTAAATTCAAGTCTTGGAAATAAATCACAATAGGAATAAAACACATAAACTTAAGAATAAATCAAAGTTTGGGGGACTAAACTTGCCAAAGAACAAAAGTTAAATGCTGAATTGTGACAAAACCCACCAAACACACCATTTTTGGTGTGTCTGGTCGATCAGGAGCAGGAAAGGGGCGACCCCCATCTTCCAAACCCTAAAATCCACAAATCCCTTAAATTGGAGGTGCAAATCCTATCCAAAACGAAATCCGAGCTGAGAATTGTGATCCTCATCGCAAGAGGATTCAGAGGTATGTAAAATTTGATGAGAATTCTCTACTTGAAATCCTCATGAATTTAAGCAATCTGAAATTTGTTGATGCATGATAGTAATTTAGTTAGATTAATGATGATATAGTGTCTAGGAGTAAAATCTAGACAAATACATGTGAAATTATGCCCAAATTCAGGAAATTTCATGAATCCATGGAAGCTAGGTTATGGGTTTTATAAGATGATGTTGAACACTAGGATTTGAATAATAATTCTAGTATAAATTTCATCTTAGGAGGTAATTCCTGTGATGTTGATGCTAAAACGTATGCAAGGTTTACTAATTAAAGTGAAATTTGAGGTTTAATTTGCAAGTCATGAACTTGGAGATGATGGTAGATAAATCTGACCCGTTAGGTGTTTGTTGAAATGCCTAAGTGAGGATTTTTGTGTTAAATTTGATGGGAACGCAGATTTGATCATGTTTCACAATGATATGAATATGGTCATAAAAAGAGTTCTAAACAAGTTGTAAAACTGAATTTTCTAGGCAAAGAGTCCGGATCATCAAGCGGACAAGCCGAAGGGAATTCACGGGGAAAAGGCGTGCTCTAAAGGTACGAAATTATCGTTTCGTTACATTATGTATTATTTGATAGATTTATGTTGTAGTTTGAAAACATGGTAAACAAGATGAATCAATGTACTATGGAAGTGACTTTTCGTCTTAATCTAGTGAGATGGGTCAAAACAATTTGTTAGAAATTGAGGTTTGAATTACATTGTTTGATGATTAATTCTTGGTCTCTAAACGGGTCGAACAATCTAACAAGGCATGATTGATACTTTGGATTTGGATTGAAAGATCTTTAATGATTTGTTAATTTATATCATTCAAGTAATATGAGATTCTAATGTTTCAGTATCATAGATGAATTGAAATTTGAGAGTTAGAATCTTGGTGTGAAAATTCAAAACAAAGCAAAGCTTGAAACTCCAGGTACTACCGTAAATTACGGTAGTACCGTAATTTACGGTGGAGGGAAAATGTTTACGGTAGAAACCAACTGATTTACGGTGGTCATAAACTTTCAAAACTCACCGTAAATTACGGTAGTACCGTAATTTACGGTAAACCCAGAAAAGTTTCATTTCGTTTTATTTTAAGATAATGATGGGATTAAATGTTTAAATAATACGTGCAAAGGTCAAAACTAATATTTTTAACGGTTTTGATTCTAGGTGATTAGATGGATCGTACGGATGGTGATCAAGCAATGACGAAAGAACCGAACACAACTTTTGAAGCTTCCGCTATGTGTCTTAATCTTACTTAAACGTTGTTTATGGAATGTATCTAAATACTCAAACAACTTTTGAATGTTCTGATTTGGTCAGGTGTTGACTATCCTTTATGATACTTCCAAAACTTTGTAAATCTACTATCTTTTGGTATAAATATGTATAAATCTAGTGATTAATTCTAGTAAAAATTAAGGGTGTTACACAACATCAATTAAATAATCAAAATTTTGGTGGATTGTGTTCCCTTGGGGGAAACGACCGGTTAGGGGGTGGGGTATTTAGTTTGGTTTGAACTAGATAGTTAAGTGGTAAGTGGGTTTAGTTAAGTATCTAAATTAGTGTAATAGTGTGTTATGTATTATAACGGGTGTTAGGGTATTCGGGGACCCTAATTAGCTCAGAAAGGTGTAAACAATGTTAATGACATTATTTTTATGTTCCGGGTAAAGTCCGGTTGTTTGGTTCGATACTGTTCCGTTAAACTGCTTAATTAATCCGTAAGGCGTCCTATTTATATATTTTTGTAACGTTTTTACTTTTTAAAACTTAGGAAATCATTACGGACTATTTAATGACTTTTCTGTACATTAATAGTGTGTTAACAGGCGCATGTAAATATAACACAGATATCAGAAAGCAGTTACGTAATTCCACACAGTCGTCAAGCACATTAATTATTATTATTAAATTGTACGAAATACATGGGATTTTGAGGGTTGTCCCATAGTGTGTTCAAAGTGTGTGAGAGAGTGAGAAAAGTGTGTGAGAGAGTGAGAGTGAAAGAGAAAAGAGGTAATTATATTTGATCTAATTTTCTTTTATTTATATTATAAATAACTAAGTAAAATGACTAAATTGCACTTAAGTGAATAGACTTAATTGAAAATTTTAATCTTTTTAGTGCTAAAGGACGAAAGATGTATTGAATTTTCCTAATAAAGAATTGTGACTGTAATTATTAAAGTTAAATGATATCCATTGCAATTGATACAAAGATAAAGAACGAAACGTGTAATTTACCCTATATGAAATATTGTTTAACTGAATGAAAATAGATACAAAGAATTAGTTATAGAAGGGACTTAAGATATGAATAAAATATAATGAAAAGGTGGCTTATCATTAAATTAAAATTAAAAGGGTGTATATAAAGAAGACAATATGAATGTTTGTTATGGAAAAGATATATGATAGTTTGCATTTGGTCAAAGGTTAATGAACCTATTGACATTATCAAATCAGTAATTGTCTTATGACTAGTACGGTGCCCGCGCGTTGCGGCGGGGAACCATAACACTTCGGATTTGGTTATGGTTATGGCTTTAAATCGATCTGAACCAACAAGTTGCACACACCTCAAAAATCATTAAATCCATGATAACGAATATAGTTTGGGACCCCGTTTTATACGACAAGTTACGGTCAAAAGTTTATCTTGGTGATGTCGTTTTCACAATTTATCTACCAATTTGTAAGAAACGGTTCAGTGAAGTCAAGTTGCAAAACTTATGAATAAAATGAACATACAAATCTCTTTGTTCACGTTAAAAGCCATAACAAATCACGTTTCCCAATTGATCTTTGCATTCTCTGTTTAACAAGCTCTTGCCACGCTAAAAAACCATAACATAAACTCTTTAAATTGATCTTTGGATTCTTACTGGTATTCAAGACCAAAAATAAAGATAAAAGACAACAAATAATGAAACCAAAGGAGCTTTTATAATAAAAAAACCACGTTAATGTTTATTAGTGATGCAATTAAAATCAAAACAAACAAACATTGATACACATTAAGGTTTGGTTAAAAAAACCTTAAACCGAATATACAGGCTGACGCACTTCATCGGAACTACGATCGTCATTTGATTCATTTGTTCCTCCTACAAAAATAAAACATATGGAAACAACCAGAATCATGCATGAAGACGGGCTTACCGTGTTTATATTTCTGAAGAACAGATTCAAACGATTAGGTTGATTCCAGAACCTACAACACCCAGATGATGATGATAAAAATACAATAATGGTAAAATAAAGAGACCGCAAAATCCGTACCTTATTCAATTATCACAATGATTAAAAACTTGAATTATGTACTTCGTCCAAAAGAAACCAAAGTAAGTAAATTGTATAATCACAATAGTTAAACTCAACATGTAAACAACAACACAAGAAACCAAAGTTTTATGTTGATTATGTAATAAAACGAATATTGGCTTACGAAACTGTATGATTAGCTAGAGTTGCAAATAATACTATGATAATGCATGACATAATCCGTAAAATACGAGAAGAAACAAAATAACGAAACAACAAAGTTTTATGTTGATCTATTATCTATATTAAAACAATACATTTTAGTGCCACTTGGCACAAACTTAAGCCACTAATTGCCACCTGGCAACTTATTAGACCTCTGAATGTTGATTTGAGCGGCAATATACATCTTCAATGTAAATCCCGCTTTTCACTTTGATTGAAGAAGGCTTCTATTGTACGCTTCATTATACTCTCTCTCTCACATTCTCTCATTCATCTTTCCTGTCAAAAAACCCTAAACAAAAAATTCCTCTGCCTCTCTCTCTCAACACCATCGCCGACAACCTTCATCAGTCATTCAACCGGAGCGACAGTCGACGGATTTGAAGGCTTTCCACTCTACGGTAATTTCCTTGAGTCTTAATCGACGTTGTTGATGTTGTTTTGTGAACGATTATGTTCGTTAGGTTTTATTATACATGATTTAAAGATCGATTAACTTATGCTTTTTTTTCTTAGGGTTTTAATAGACGGATTTAGGTAAAGGTCGATGATGGCTGAATTTGTTTTGGCCGAGAACCCAGATGATACTTATTGTGTGAATCTGAATACATGAACTTAGTTTAGCTTTTTGGTGAATGCTTTCTTGAAATCTTTTGTGTTTTAGATTAAAATGCTGAAGTTGTTGTTGAAATATGTTTGAATATGTGTATAAGATGCAATATTACGAGACCCCTTTTAATTAGTTTCTATTTGGATTGTTGTTGAATTCTTTGTGATTTTTCAAAAGTTGCAGCTTTTTGGTGATCTTGCTGTTTACTGGCAAAAAAGATAGGATTTTTGTTAATATTTATCATCATTAGTCTTTTGTTTTATTTTTTTATATTTTTTTTCTTACCCCTGTTGCTGGTGTTGCTTCTGTTGTTGCTGCAATTGCGGCCGCCACTGCCGCTTCTGGACATAGAAAGGATGAAGAAATGATGAAAACCGACTTGGCTGTAACATCTGCTGCCACTCTGGTGGCAGCACATTGTGTGGAAGCTGCAGAAGCGATGGGCGCTGAACGTGACCATCTTGCTTCTGTTGTTAGCTCTGCGGTTAACGTCCGGTCACCAGGTGATATCATGACGCTAACAGTTGCCGCCGCCATCGGTATTTATATCCTTTCATTTTCCTTGATCCCTTTTTAGATTTACCAATTTGGATAAGGGTGTAAACTGGCCGATCGCGAGCTTGCCTAAGCTTAAGCTCGGCTAATTTGTTATAATTATTATTATTATGGATTTAATATATTAAATAAAGTTACATAATTACTAGGCTCACGAGCCCGGTTGAGCTCGAAGTGAAGATTTGGCTCGAGCCCGTTTAAGCTCTACTTGGTTCGATCCTTTAACGAGCCCACAAGTAGATCAGCTCATTTAAACCCCTAGGTTTGGGATTTTCACACAACAATATATAATTTATTAATTATAAAACTATTATAGCTCTTCGGGGTGTGGCGACTTTAAAAGCACGGGCAGCGAAGGACACGTGTAATATCCCCGCTGTACCGCGTACAGAAAAGGGGAGTGTTCATAGCAATGGCATGGCCAGCAGTTCAAACGGTAGTTATAATGACGAGTTTATACCCGAAGAAAATTTCCTGGGAATATGTAGCCGCGAACTACTTGCCCGAGGTTGTGTGCTCCTCAAACGCACCCGTAAAGGTCCGTGTTCAACGACCGGCTTTAGTCTTTTCCAAATCAATTTGAATGGTGAACAAAATATTCTTATAGTTTTTTTATTGTTGCAGGTGATCTTCGTTGGAAAATAATTTCTGTTTATATCAACAAAATGGACCAGGTTAGTTTTTTTAAATCCCTGATAAAATATATAAGATAATCAAATTCGTTGCAGGTTTCAAGACTCAAAATCGAAATACTCTTGATCAAATTCTTGCCTTGAGAGCAAGAACGTTTCCCTCATTCAACATGTTCTTGAAGATTGTCATCTTGTCAGGAAAATTGTTAATGCTGAGAAGAATTGTACACTGGATCCTGATCCAAAGAATGTAATATGCGTATTTCTAAAATTATTAGTTTTTTTTGTTTTTATAAATGTTCATGATGCTTGAAGGAAATAATATTAGTCCGTAGTTAATCAACTTCAGTGAATGTTGCAGCCGATACTCCCTGCAGAAGGAAGAACGCCACCTAGGATAGGTAATGTTGGGCACATGACATGTATAGCAAACAAACTTATTGAACAGGGGGCTAATATCACTTATATAGAGTCATATTTGCAGGTATTTCTATTTCTTTGTATTTTTTTGGCATTTTCACTTATCATTCATGTTTTTGAAATAAATCCTAGCATTTGGTTAAATATCAAAATGATTCCTTTTTAACAGGGTGACAGTGAATGGGTAGAGTGGCATGCCGGTGTACTTGCTAAACGCAATGCACTTGAAAATGTATACCAGTGGGCGTGCGGGTGAGTATGAATATTAAGTAGACATCATTTTTGGCTAAATTGTTTGGTTTTGCGTTTGAATAAATTAAGTATTGGATTGCTATTATTTTGTGGTATTTTGTCAGTGTGTTATAATCGTTCTGACAGCATTAGCATCCACTCATGTTCTGCTACAGACTTGCATTTTATATATTAATTTCTTGTGATGTGATTGCTTATTGATTTATGATTGGCTGGTTCTCTATCGAACCAATTTAACAGGAGACGACAAACTTCACTCCATGATCGTGGTAGAGATAGCGATGACGATGAATACCAAGATAGAGACTATGATGTGGCAGCTTTAGTCAATAACTTAAGCCAAGCTTTCCGATACTGTATCAATGAAAATGACGATAACGATGAGGTATACGATAATTTAGTCATGTTCTTGTGCTCTTATTTATTGTTCATCTGTGACAAAAGTGCCATGTCTTTTTGGTTGTATTGCATTAGTTCGATGTATGGGTTTTTGTATGTCTGCATAATAGGATTTTAATGTTAAAAGGTAAAGTGTTAGCTGCATTATATGTGTATATTGTGTTTTATGTGTACTATGATAGATGTGTTCATTTAATGGCTTCGTTATTATTTTTTTCTGAGTTTCTGCACTGGTAGTAGTTATTAGGCGTTTATATTTAGTTTTTCGATAAGGGTCGTGCTTCAAATGTGAGTCGCTTTAATAACACCTCTTATTAACTCTTGGCAACAAATCGAAGTTTTATAACAAACGAAACGAATCACCTTAATAACACCTCTTACAACAACTTGGCATCAAATCTTGGTCTGAGGTATATCACATATTTATGGGGATCATGTAAACAAGCCATTTTATGTAAGTCTGTGCTTAAAGTCAACAACTTTTTCTTTTTATTTTCGTAACTTTTTGTGTTATTTTGTTGACATAGATGAAGATGGAGTCTCAGCCTTTCAGGTGTGCATCTACATCACAAGTTAGTCAACTATACATGCTTAGAATTCATGATTGGCAATTTCAACGGTTCAGGCATGTTAATTTATCTCACGGGTCAATCGAGTTACATGACTGTCTTAAAGAAACTGTTCAAAATGATCAAAAGAAGGCCAAAATGTGTTCGTATTGCAACTTACCTTCTTAATGTTTTTTTTATTCTAAAAGATTTGAGTTTGAAAATCCGGATCATTGTGTTTTAAATGCGAGATAACAACTTTAGCGCCTCAAGTTTCAAATTCCGGATTTCTGTATTTTAAATGCGAGATAGCAGAAAAAATGAAGATTAATGGACATTTATTTTTTTCTATTTCAGGTGCTTATAGGTTTTCTAAGTTTGTGTTGAGCATCCTAGGTAACTTTTATTTTCTAAGTTTTTAATGTTTTCTTTGGTAATATGTTGTGTGCTTCATGCATCTCTAACTAATATGCTAAACTATTTTTTTAGTTTTCTCTATCATAATTCTTTTGATGTTGGTGGGTTGGGTTGGGTGAGGGCCATAATAGGTTCGGATCATAATAGGCTAACTAATAATGGGTTCAATTTGGTTTGAGTCAAAAAGGGTTTGGGTCAAAACAGGTTGGGTTCTAAATGGGTTGAATAAAAAACACAGCTGGCCATATTTAATAACAAACTATCGAAGATTTTTTCACACATTGTTTAAAAAATCTATTGGTTTATGTTATAAGTTTTGTGATATCTTGATTTTATTCCCGTTTTACGTGTTTAGTTTTTTTCTTATGAGTAATGCAAAGTCAGTTTAGGTGTATATATCATTCTTAGGAAATGATATATCGTCTCAAAGTGTGTATGTTTGAAGATCAATTCTAAGTAAAAGATAATGTTTTTAGTAAATATATATGGTATATATGTATGTCTACAGGTATATAAACAATCTTAAGAATTGCAATGCCATCTAAACCACATTCTTAAACATCCTTATCGAACCTTTTTTTTATTTTTATCTATGGTAATTCTTTTGATGTTAGCGGGTTGGATTCGGTAACGGGTCAAAATGGGTTCGAATCAAAATAGGCCAAGTAATAATTGGTTCAATTTGGTTCAGGTCAAAAAATGAAAACTAGACGTATGGCTTTGCTTTTTCAGGTGTTTATGGGTTTTCTTTTATTTTCTTAGTTTTTATTTATTTATTTGTTTGGTATGATACTTTATTTTCTTAGTTTTTATTCATTTGTTTGTTTGGTATGATACTATATGTTATCTTGGACCCTCCTGAATTATGGTTTTTACATACGTAGTGTTGGGTTGTTCTTTTGCGCACTTTATTTCCTCCATGTATGTTTTTATCTTTTTTTTGTTGGTAGTTCAGTGTTCATTTAGTCTTTTTCTATTGTGTTGTAGCGTTAATAATTTGGATTATGTTTGAGCGGCAATATACATCTTCAATGCTTAAACCCTTACTTGCCACCTGTCAATGTCATATTCCTCACAGATTGATTTTGAGTGGCAATTTCTTTTCACTTCTTTTTCCTTTACAAGCGGCTTCTCAAACACGCATTATTCAAAAACCCTAATTATCATCTTCTTCAATTCTCTGGCGATTTCATACTTCTTCAATTGTCTCAAAAACAAAAACTCTAATCTAGGTATCTTTATCATCTTCAACCTGCTTTCAGATCTTGAAGTTTTATTCACGTTTAATTTCCTTTTCATTCTTCAAGTTTTCATCTTATTTCCTATTTGAAACCCTAACGGAGAGGCCCCCGATCCAGCCGATCGATCTTCATCTGATAAGTTTTTGACGGATCGGGTTTTTCAATTCCCCGCAAGTAGAGAAAAAGATCAAGGTTGGTGTATGCTTCTGAATGTTTGATTCTTTGGTGTATGCCTCCCAATTATATGTTGATTTTGTGTCGATTTGCTGTGAATATCATAAATAATCATATGACTCTTTTGTGCATATTCTGATTTGTATCAATTTTTATGGCTCTTATATTAGGGTTTTCTTATATTGACTAAAATTATGATGTTGTATAAATTTTTAGGGTTTATTTTTTAATATGTTATTCTGATGCTCTTACGTTTTAGGTTTATTTGATGTTGGATTAAGATCTGCAAATTAGTGAGATTGAATATGTTTTTGATCTGTAGCAAATTTTAGGGGTTTTTTTTAATATGTTTTTGATTCAATCCCCGATTTTGTGTCGATTTGGTGTGAATATCATAAATAATCATATGAATCTTTTGTGCATATTCTGGTTTGTATCAATTTTTATGGCTCTTATATTAGGGTTTTCTTATATTGACTAAAATTACGATGTTGTATAAACTTTTAGGGCTTATTTTTGAATATGTTATTCTGATGCTCTTACGTTTTAGGTTTATTTGATGTTGGATTAAGATCTGCAAATTAATGAGATTGAATATGTTTTTGATCTGTAGCAAATTTCCTCCTCTGCTTCAGATTCCAAACCCTAGGTTCCTATCTCTCTCTCTCTATCTAACACACACATCTCAGTTGATCAATCTGTTATCAATTGAATCAATTCGTTTCTGTATTGATCATAGTTTTCATGTTTAAAATCGATTCAGAACTGTTAAATCGAATGCTAAATTACTTTTCGTTTTTTGCAGGTAAGGTGTAGTTTTTAGAGGTGAAACAATGGTGGAGAAGACTAAAGGAATGAAGGAAGAGGTGGTGACGAGAAAGTACACCATTAATCTTCACAAGCGGCTTCATGGATGGTACGTTTTGTAGCGGTTGATTTTGATTATTCTGTTTTTGTATTGAATTTATGATGTTTTGATTGTGCCTAAAAGTTTTGTATTGAATTTATTGAATTCTGTTTTGTACCGTTTTGAGTTATCAGCTGGAAGCGGGTCATTAAGGTATATGTTTTTTTTAAATCATGTATTTCGTCTCCGTATACTATATGCATAGTTTTTGCTGTAGGGTGCCTCAAAGTTAAGCAGTTAGATGTGAAGCGTGAGACCAAAACAAAGTTAAGCGGTTTGCTGGACATCTCACCCTCAAAGTTAAGCAGTTAGATGTGAAGCGTGAGACCAAAACGAAGGTTTTTTTATTTCCATTTAAATCACATGGCCTTAATAAGTTGATGATAGAATCTGTTTTTTCATATGAATTTATTTTGTCTATAAGTATGGGTTAGGAAAATTCAGGTGAGGGCATGCTTTTCTTTTTTTATATTCATGAAACAAATATAGTCACTAATACAATGTTTGTATTGTGTTCAAGCGAGATGGGTCATAATTGTTTGAGCTATGTCTTCACAGTTTGCTTTTGTCAGTAAAATATGTATATATGTGGGTTTTTGATGGTCTACGTAGCTATAGTCTCAGCAAATGTATCTTGCATAAGTTGATTAAGTTGATTTGTTATATTAGTTTTTAGCTTAAGTTGATTTGTTATATTTTGCTTGATTAAGAGTTAATGTAAGATGTAATGCTCTGGTAAGTTGACTTTACTTCAAATATGCATCAAAGTCCATGAGTAGTTAGTTATATATGACTATGAGATGTCTGTACAAGTGGCTAGAACAGAAGATGCTATATGCACGCCTGCACTTGGTAATTGTTAGCTTCTTTGTTTATCTATAGAAATTTTAGTGTATTTAGCGTAAATTTCACTTCAAATTTGCATCCAAGAAGTTTTAGAATCTTCAGATCTATGACATAATTACGATTAAATTTTTTAATTAAGGTGTAAGGTTTAGTATTTCGCCTTTGAAACCTTGAAATGGGCAGACCAGGTCCAACATCTTATGGAAATTGAGTTAAAGGGATGGGGCGTGGGTTATGTTTCATCGTTTCACTAACATTGCCTGGTATAGATCTTAAATAGTGTTGTTGGTGAGTGGTAAATATATCATATAAATATCTGAAACTGTATTTTTTAAAATGGATTAGATGTTTTATATAATCTGATTGTTGATAGTATGCATGTGGGAATATTTTGCCCAAACTGATGAAAGGATTGCTCCATCAACAATTTCTGTTTACCCAAATTTCATGCACCCGAAGTTGTGTTTGAACTCATATATAACTCCTTTTCCGTCCTACAAACATTAGCTCTGGAGCCGCATCTTATAATATCTACACCTAAACATCCAGATTCGGCTGAACCAGAAGATTCTTGGCTGAATCACAGCGCCAAACCAGAAGATTCTTGGTTGTATTTGTTTTAGTTTTAGTGCTCTATATTGTTTTTTTTTTTTCTGTAGTTTTGGTGGGATACTGTTGCATTATTCTTTATAGATTGATTTGGTGGAGGCAACTTTTGAGAAAAGGAGTTTTTTTTATGGAGGTGCTTATGATAAAATTCATATTGATGGTGGGACTATAATAGAAAGCAACCTGAAGGACTCAATGTGGCCAAGCTTTCGGTCAGTTCTATTCCGAAGATTTCCACCGAAGATATCTAGAAGTTTTAGTCATTTAAAATTTTACAAATGACACGTGGCTTTCCGCAACATGACTAAATCTATTGAAGTTTATTGATCTCTCATTATGAAGATCATAATGAATGTTATTGGCGTTGCTTTGATGAGAGAGAAGAAAACAGGGCAACAATAAGGTATGTGCATGGATCATATATATTCTTTTAATATTCTTTTAATTCGATAGGGGAGGGTTATCTTGAGAACGCTAAATATTGCGAGAACCGTGAGAACGAATGAAAAAACCAATCAAAACCATTTTTTTAATACAAAACTCATTGTAATTAAGATACAACATCAAAAAAATAATTTACAACATCAAATCATTCATTTATCCTTTCAAAATCACTCTTTTTAGATTTTTTACACATGTGCAAATATAACAGATTTACACATGTGTAAATGGCAAACTTACACATGTGTAAACTTTCTTTATTTACGAATTCACATAAATTTAAACGTGTAAATTAAATTTCTAATATTGTATTCGAATAATAATGATAAGTGTAGAAAAAAATTTTGAATTTGAATTGTTTTTGACCAAGTTCAAGTGGTTTTTTCATTTGTTCTCACGGTTCTCACAATATTTAGCGTTCTCATTTAAACCCCCCCCCCCCTAATTCGATATTTGTGAACATCTTTTTTTCAAGAAACAACACAAATAAACCCACTGCTGTTGCTGTTGCAAGTTCTAAAATTTCTCAAAGTTGAGTCTAAGAGGTTGAAAGTCAAAGCACATCTATGTTTATTACAAATGTTTTTTATTGTATCTTTTTAGTTTCTATGTTCTTGATTCCATTAAAATACCCGATCGGTAGATGAATTGAGTTGGTTGAAATTGACCCCCTTGAATTTCTATGGTTAAATTTACTTATCTTTTCGGTTTTGTTACATCTATAGTATGATGATTCGTTGTATTTTAATTTTCAACTTCAGGTTTCCATAATAAGTTCAAACGATTAGTTTAATAAATTAAACTTACTCATTTGTGTTTTAGTCCACCCGCGAACCTCGCGGGTTCTTAAACTAGTTATGTAATAAAACGAATATTGGGTTACGAAACTGTATGATTAGCGAGAGTCGCAAATAATACTATGATAATGCATGACATAATCCGTACGATACGAGAAGAAACAAAATAATGAAACAATAATAAAAGGAGCATAGTTTCTGTATACGAGAACAAATAAAAATATAATAATGGCAAAATTAAGAGATCGCGAAATCCGTACCTTAAAAGGCTTACAAGCTCTGTATTAACTTGAACCAAATTTTACTGATGAACTTCAATCTTTGAAGCTCTAATGACGATATGCAGAAGTGAATATGAAATTGAAAAAACTGGATGTTAAACAATACTCATCTAAACTTGTTGGAATCAGATTCTTACCAGATTTAAATGGTGTGAACTTTTTCAAGATTGGGCTCTGTAAACTTGAAGTAGGTTATGATCCGTGGTTTTGATTACACACAATAGAAAGATGTAATGATTATGATCGAATGGGAGGGAGTTTGTCAGAATACGGAGATTATATGATAGAGGTGAGATATGTGCACCACAACAAATATAATCCAATAATTTTCTTCTTGCATCTAGTATTTAATCCAATAATTTAATGATGGGGAACTCATTTAATCCAATAATTTAATGATGGGGAACTCAAAATTTGTAACGTATAGTCCAATAATTTTATTGAATTATATTGCTGAATTAATTAATCATTTAATGATGGGGAATTTAATCCAATAATTTAATGATGGGGAACTCAAAATTTGTAACGTATAGTCCAATATTTTTTTTGAATTATATTGCTGAATTAATTAATCATTTCATGATGGGGAAGTCTAAATTTTTAACGTATATAGTCCAATAATTTTCTTGAACTATATTGCTGAATTAACTAATCATTTAATGATGGGGAAGTCCAAATTTTTAACGTATAATCCAATTTGTTGAAGTATTATTGCATGATTTAATTCTATAGATGGATATCAGTTAGAAGAACAAATGAAGAAGCTGGCGAATTTAAAGACAAATTTACCCTTCAAAAATAATTAATATATGCATTATGTGTTGTATAACAAGCTGTTAAACTTATACCTCTTAATTTTTAAGAAGCCCTTGAGGAATCATTTAATGATGGGGAAGTCCAAATTTTTAACGTATAATCCAATTTGTTGAAGTATTATTGCATGATTTAATTCTATAGATGGATATCACTTAGAAGAACAAATGAAGAAGCTGGCAAATTTAAAGACAAATTTACCCTTCAAAAATAATTAATATATGCATTATGTGTTGTATAACAAGCTGTTAAACTTATACCTCTTAATTTTTAAGAAGCCCTTGAGGAAATGCTTTATAATATAGTATAGATAGATATATTTTCTTCTAGATGTATTAATGATAAACATTATATAATTTTAGAATATATACGAAATTTACATAGCTAAATTATTTTTATTATAAACAAAGGTTCAAATTTGGTATAATAATATATTTTTATTACCGATTTGATTAATTTGATAATGGTTAATATTTTATAATTAATATATTTACTTTTTAAATTGTTTTTAATGAAGATTCAAATTACCGTATTCCTATATTAATATCTATGAAAACCTTTAAAGATACGTGTCATTCCGTGATGTATTCTCATCCTTATTTTCACGCATTTCTCTCACATTAAATAATAATGTTAAATTATATATTCTCCGATTAACTCTTTTATTATTAAAAATGATATTTAGATACTCGTAAGTATACATAACACATGACAGATAATAAGTAATCATGTAGCCGACAAACATAAAATAAAGTCTCACCAACACTCTTCTAATACTTGTTTAATTAGACCAAACGTGTGGGCTAGCGCCCCGGCCACATCAGTTGGGTGGCGCCTCCAACACCGCCCCGCATTAACCAAGGGGGCGCTATTCTTGGTCCCCAAAAGAATAGCGGACGTGAATAGAAAGATTGTGATGGGGCCCACATCTTTTACCAATCAGAATTTGTTTTATTTGATTTTTTTTTTCTTTTTAATATAGTTGAAAGGGATTTATTGAGAGCGTTATCCCACACCGTTCAAACGATAAATGGCGAGATAAAGCCACTTTGACCGTCCACACCTCATATCCACTCAATCCCATATGTTTCATGCAATGCATGTTTGACTCCAGTGCATCACCCTGGATAATAGAGACAAATTAAGCAGAGAACAAAATTCTATAGTAATTAATTACGAATGCAAATTTATTAGCATTTACTGATTCTCATAAATGTCTTTTTTTATTCATTATTTTTATTTTATTTATTTTATATGTTTTTTACATCTAAAGCAATCTTAAATAGCACTACCAATGGGTAATTCCAAACATTGCCTCTCAACAATTAGAAAACAACCAAAACAAGACTCGCAAAGAAATGGACACCACCACCACAACCACCATCCCCACCACCACCACTACCACCACCACCGCGAAGCTAACCACCGGCCGCCGGTTGGTGCTGCTGCCGTCACCATTCCAAGGCCACCTAAACCCTATGCTTCAACTAGCAAACATACTTCACTCCAAAGGCTTTTTAATCACCATCCTCCATACTCGTTTCAACTCCCCTAATCCCACCAACTACCCTCACTTCATTTTCGTACCCATTCCGGCTTCTGGCGAAGAGAAACACTCGTTCTCCGACATGGGAAACGTCATAAGTTTCATGCACTACATCAACATCAATCTCTTGGGTCCAATTCATGAGTGTTTGGAGCGGTTGATGTCGGAGAATGATGGAGTTGCTTGCTTTATCACAGATGCTCATTGGTTCGGCACACAGAGCGTAGCCGACTGCCTGAAACTTCCGAGGATCGTTCACCGGACTAGTAACATATCGTCGTTTCGTGCCTTTGCTGTCCCTCAGCTCCTACGTGACATGGGCTGTTTCCGGCGTTCGTCCGATGAAGGTTTAATTTCTTCTCTTGAATGCTTATAATAAGGCTCAAACCATTCACACACCAAAACTGCCGATTTGCACACTTTAAGTTTTATGTACGCAACATGTACATGACGTATAAAATTGCATCAAAATCATTGTCTGACTTGTGTCAGTAGTGGTCTGATTGCTCCTATACGCCGAACACATAAGTTCAAAACATGCATACCCTATAATAAATGTTTAAACGAGTAATTAAATAACAATTTTAATGTATTATATGACCTAGTTGTCTTGTCTAGTAAGTTCAAAACATACTTTAGTTTGTAATTTAAATTCAAAACAATTAAACCCTCTTTTGAGATAAGATGCTATAAATTTACTTAGAAAAAAACAATTAATAGTCAATAATACTTAAAGAATATAAACGTCCGACAATATATCATAGAATAATCGCATGCATATTTTGTGTGAAACTGTAATTTTTATACTAAAATAATTAATATTAATATATAATTACTTCTTTAGTTTTGATATCTTTAAATTACATCTTTACATTTATTAAAAAATTACTGATATAATACAATATTTAAATAAATGACATTAATATCGCATGGTGTTGGTGCACTTGTGTCTGTACTTTGTCTGTATTTTGTCTTGTTACCAAACGATGTCTTGTTAGTCTTGTAAGTTTGACCAAGTCAACCATCCTCCGGTTTGACTTGGCCAAACAGTCAACATTATGTTTGTAAGATGTTGGGTCGAAGGATGTGCCATCGAAGGATTGCCTATATCCTTCGATGACCTGCTCGAAAGATGTCATTCGATAGATGGACCACGAAAGATCCCATCTTTCGTGGTACTTATGGATCGTTCGAGCTGTTCCTGGTCGAAAGATGATCTTTCGACCAGTCTGCATGATCCTTCGACCAGACCTGCAGTGTTCGGGTATAAATACCCGTGTGTTGTGTTCATTTCGAAAGTTGGACAGATAGTTAGACACTTAGACAGATCAGGAACACACACACACACTAGAGAGAGTTTGCAGAACTGATTTGTAAACCTTGTGCTTGTAACGGATCTTTCATACGCATTAATACAAGTGGTGTTAATCGTTGAATATTGCGTGTTGTGTTTTTACGTGTCCTATCTCGGTTTGCTATCTCGGTTGGATTCCGCACAACCGGGTTGGTTTGTATACAAGGAGTAGGCGACTAGATCCTCCCCTAGCCGGACCTACAAGTGGTATCAGAGCCTTGGCTCTTCTCCTTGTTAAAACCGAGGTGTCTACGGGCTGTTTTTCGTGTTTTTAAAGTTTATGTTTTTCTGGAAAATCTTGCTATTTTGCCTTGTGTTTGACTTAAAACCTTGTTATTTTTCATGTTTTCATGTTAGTCTTGGGTTTTAGTTAAACATTTTAGCAAATAGTGTGTTCCGAAAGTTTGTGGGTTTTCCGGAAAACTCAGATTTTTGGGCTGTGTTCTTGACATAATCATAGTGTTCTTCATAAGTTTGAACTTTTGATCTTAAAATTTTTAAACTTCAAAGTGTTTGTGTGTTGGGAAGAGTAAACTGATTAAAATATTGGACTTTACTTGATTGGTGAAACCTGCATGTTCAGAAGATATGGTCTGAACATACTTTCTGCCGAAAGTTCTCACCAACCCGTCAACTTTTTCACCAACTTGTCACCGATTGTCAACTGTGTCAGAACCGTTCGAAAGATATCCTTCGAACTCGAAAGACCATCTTTCGATCAGTGGAGGTTCGATAGATCATTATCCTTCGAACCAAGGAATCATTTCGAAACATTCATCTTTCGGTCTACTGTTCATTTTCGAAAGACAAGGATCCTTCGATTGGGGAGTCTTTCGAAGTCATCTTTCGTGTGTATCTTTCGGTCTACAGTACTTTTTCGAAAGATAAGGATCCTTCGTTTGGAGAATCTTTCGAAAAACATTGTTCGAAATTCAACAGAGATCTTTCGAACCCTGTTGATCCTTCGAACAAGTGCTGATCTTTCGATCATTAGTCTGTTTATGCTTAACAGTTTGTGTTTCTTGTCTTTCGATCTCACATCCTTCGAACAGATCCTTCGGCTGGTGTAATATTATTTTTCTTGATAAAAAATGAATTCGATGTGGGGTGTTCCGGTAAATGCCGAGATGTATTTTGGTACTCCAGCTCCAGATTCGGGTTCGCAAGCTAATGCTACATCTACCGGTCAATGGGCATTTGTATCAAATCAAGCTCCAAGTGTTCAAAGCATTTTACTAAGCGAAAGTGAAACGGGAAGTTTGAATAGGCCTCCAAAGTTGATGCATTTAAGTGAATATCCGGGATGGTTTGACAGATTTCATACATATGTCCTTGGTCAAAATACAGAGTTGTGGTTGCGGTTCATCACAGATTTTGATCAAACAATAGAGGTTGCTGCATCATCTGCTGCTACATTTGCAGATCTTACCGAAGATCAAAAGAAAATCTATGATTTGGAGAAGAAAGCATATGCCATTCTTACTCAGGCATTAAACAAAGATATTTATCATCAATTCGTCAGTTTCAAGACAACGAAGCAGTTGTGGGACGCATTGAAGATAAGGGGCATAGGAAATGAAGCAACACGTCAATTAAGAAAAGATCTGCTAAAGAAAGAGTTTGATGGTTTTGTTTGTATGCAGAATGAATCTCTAGGAGATTTGACAAGTCGATTTACCCATTTGCTGACTGAATTGGCAAATACTGGGGTTGTAACAACTTCAGTAGAGATAGTGAAGAAGTTTGCAGATGCACTGCCACCTCAATGGAGTAATTTCATAGAAATCATGAAGTACAATGGCACTTTGGATACAACAAGCTTCAGTGATTTTGCTCAACTCCTGGAAAACAAGAATCAGGAAGAAACTCTAAAGGCAAAAAGAGTTGCAGTGCCACAAAATCCTGAGATTTATTATGGAACTTCTAGCACTTCTGCAAAACCATCTTCACACGCTCCACTTCAAACAGCATTTGTGTCTAGCACGAGCTTGTATGGCACTCCTCCTCCAACAACAGATATGTTTGGAAATCCGCTTAATCCAGCTCCTCAACCAGCACCACAACAGCAACAGCAAATCAGAGCAACTGATATTTTCGGGAATCCACTTCCTCCTCAACAGCAAGCTTGTTACGGAAGCACATCATCTGCTGGTCAACAATCAAAGCCAAATACAGTACGGCTCGACACCTCAAGCTTTTCTAAAGTCAGTGTCGAAGTAGCAAAGGAACACATGGAGCTGCTAAACACTGTGGTGAGCGCATACTGTGGATTAGTGGAAGGTCAGATTGGCAACATTAATCTGACTCAAGAAGACTATCAGCAGATAGATAAAGAGGAGATGGAGATGATGGATATTAAGTGGGCCTTTGCCAGTGCTGTTAGGCGAGCAAAGGATTTTATGGAAAGAACAGGCCGAACCAGCTTGGAAAGCAAAAAGGACACCAAGTATGGGTTTGATAAGCAAGCTGTTAAATGCTTCAATTGTGGTGAACGTGGTCATTTCAAGCGTGAATGTACAAGACCAGCTCAGCATGGGAACCAGAATCCCTTCAGAGGTCAAGGAAACAGGGCCAATCAGAACCAAGCGAGGAACAATGATCGCACACTGGTGCCTGTCAACAACCAGACTCAAGCAGGACCATCAAATGCCAATCAGGCACTTGTGGTTCAAGTTGATGAAGGCTGTGATTGGTCAATCCAGTTGGGAAATGATGCACCAGATGGAACAGCTTGTTTTGCTGAAGTGGTTAATGATCTTAAGCACGCCAGTGGTGGAGAATCTTCCACCAATGGTAGTGAATCTTCTGAGGATGAAGACTCTTCCGGTTATAGTGGAAGTTCAGATGAAGAATCCTCCGCTTCAGGCGATGATCATGCGGATGACACATCAAGTGCGTCAGTCGATGCAAATATTGATGAGCTTTTGGATGAAGCTGCAGCAGGAATTCAAAGAAGATCTATTTTGGTGGATCAAGCTGCTTTTTCTTCGTCTTCTCTCCATTCAGCCTTTATGGCGAATGTTGACAGTTCATCAAGTCAGGTATGTGTCGATGAACTCACTTCTGTTAGCTGTAATAACTGTGATAGTTTGCATGTTAGATGTGCTGAGTTGGAAGCAAACATGTCTGAGTTGCAAGGCAAACACGATGCTTTACAAGCTAGTTTGTTTGAATTGCAAGACAAACATGTTTCTGTGAATGATAGGTGGTGTGAATTGCAAAGCAAGCACGAGGCTTTGCAAGAAAAATATGATGTGACATTCATTCACAATCAGAAATTAACCGTTGATATTTCAAAGTGCACTGAAGCCAATATGTTTTATGAAAACCATGAAAAGGGATATAAATCAATGATTGAAACATTGAAGAAAGATAAAACAGAGTTAACTAAAATGGTTTCCAGAAAACAAACGGACATTAATTTGTATATCACTCGTCTTGAGGTGATGCAAAAAGAAATGGCTTGTGTTAAAACAGAAAGTGAGGCGATCCGACTCAAGTTAGACAGTTATTTGAGTTCTAGCTATGTGTTGGATCACATCATTGATGTTCAGAAAGAGAAAAAGGATGTCACATGCATAGGTTATAAGAAATGTCCACCACCCGTGAGAAACAACTTTGATGCACTGCCTGATGAGGAGTATAGAACTCATTTTGAGCCCTCTGTTCCTTTGGACGTTGAGGAATTTGCTACAGGACTCGGATACAAAAAAGAAGTATCGTCAGATTCAGATGTGTCAGCAGATACCTTTGTAACTGCTGAACCGAATCAGGATCCTCCAGTTGTGATTGAGGATACTGATTCTTCTGATGATGAGTCTGATGATACCGATTCAGCAAAGTCTGATGCGGTGATAAAAGATGAGGACATACCTCTTGAGAATCACATCCTGTGTGATCCTCCAGCAAAACCCGCTAAGACTATTGCAACTGAGTCCTCATCTGAGAAAAAGTCGGAGAGTGTGGATTTGCTGTACACTCTTGTTGGTGATGATAAAATCTATTCAGACAAAGATTTTCCTATTAAAAATGTTAATCAATCTTTAATCAGTAAAGTCTTTGAAAATTCTACAAGTAAGTTCTTGGGAAAGACAGGACCACATGTTACAGTCACACAGTGTCCTCCTATCCCAAAGGCTGAAGTTAGAAAACAGTTTGGGAACAACAAATTGCCAACAGTGCCAAAACAGCAAAACCATACCAAAACAAATGGTAAGGCACCGACTCAAACTCAAAAGAAGCCGAATCAGAAGAAGAAGAAGAAGAATGTGAACTTTGTGAAGTCGAAGGGAACGGACAAAATTGAAAAGTTTGCAAATCAATCTAATTTAGATTTTGTCCAAAAAGCAACTGTGATGAAAAGGAATGAACCAAGTTGTTCAAAACCTAGTACCTCGGGATCACAAAGTTCATCATCGGCAAGACGACCACATGATACTTCGGGGTTTGTTGAACGAAGATCATGTTTTGAATGTGGAACAATCGGGCATATTGTTCGACACTGCCCATATCTTCATAAGTTGAAAGCAAAGGTTGATGATCCCCGTGGCCCAACTGACCGCAGGCGATCTGTTTCTGTAAAACAAGATCCCCGACTCATAAGAGAAAGGGAAG
Organism: Helianthus tuberosus; assembly: GCA_030545235.1. Taxonomy (NCBI): domain Eukaryota; kingdom Viridiplantae; phylum Streptophyta; class Magnoliopsida; order Asterales; family Asteraceae; genus Helianthus; species Helianthus tuberosus. The sequence goes on along the minus strand of CM060385.1, from coordinate 135,476,361 downwards.
AGAAACAGAAACGCCAACAGGTCAAGAAAATTGAAAAGGCGATTAAAAGTGATGTGGTTCAAAAACAATCTGTTTCAGTTAAACCAGAAAGTTCAAAAACTTCAAACAATCACGAAGTTAAATTTTCAAACAATCAAACTGGTAAAACTCAACAGACCTGGAAACCAAAATCTGTTATTGAATCAGGGGGACCATCACAATTTCCGAATCATCAAAAGGTGGAGGTTATTGTTGTTGATAAAAATGGAAGACCCAAGACCACAATGGCTTGGGTCCCCATCACCAACTAATCAATTGAGTTTATGTGCAGGATGTTCCAGGAGGAACTGTCAGTAGTCATTGGATTGTTGATAGTGGAGCATCCAGGCACATGACAGGCGACATGAAACTTCTCTACGACGTCAAATCTATTAGAGGAGGTTATGTTGCTTTTGCTGGAGACAAGGGCGGATATATAACGGGTGAAGGAATGATTTCCAACGGGGTTGTTAGCTTTGACAAGATCAACTTTGTGCAACAACTTGATCACAATCTTCTTAGTGTTTCTCAAATTTGTGACAAGCAGTTCTCAGTACACTTTGATGCTAATGGATGTTATGTGCTGAAACCCGGCTTCAAAATTCCAAAAGAATGGATTCTCTTGTCGGCTCCAAGGATAAATGATCTGTATGTCCTTGATATGAGCCAAGCTATCACAACGTCTGCACAAGCAACATGTTTCGTTTCCAAAGCCACAGAAAAAGACACAATCTCTTGGCACAGACGAATGGGCCACATTCACTTACGCAAAATGAATCATTTGGTGTCAAATGAATTGGTGAATGGTGTTCCTCTTAAAAATTTCCATCTTCAAGACGTCTGTGTTTCGTGCCAGAAAGGAAAACAAACGAAGAAGCGACACCCTACAAAGAAATTCAACACGGTGGCTGTTCCTCTTGAACGTTTGCACATGGATTTGTTCGGTCCTGTCAAGCACAAAAGCATTAGGAATTGATGACGGGGGTAACCCAAGACTAAATAAAATGACTAATTATGTAAACGCTTAAATGGTTAAATGGTTCAAGGCTTAAAAAGCTGTGGAAGGAAAAAGCAGCACGGTAACAGTAGCCAAGTCACGTCTGAAGATTGCTTCACCAACCCACAGCCGTAAAGGCATTGCAGGTCTGCACGGTGCACACTATTATCCGGGGGACTAAAGCCTTCAACCCCCAAAAGGGGAAACCCTCCACTGCAAGCGAGGTTGCTAGTCAAATCCATTCCACTTCGGGAGATGCCTTCCCTTATAAAATGACACTTCATTTACTTCAGGGACACATCTGGACCAGCTCTGATTCCTCTATCTCTGGTCATTCACATCGAATGCTTGTCTCGCACAAGTCATTCCCTTTCACATCCAACACACACATTCCCTTTGCTTTCACTTCCGAATCTGAGCACAAATCAGAGGAGGATCTATAGCAAAGGATAATAACAAACTAGCAAACCTCCTTCCACGTCTCGCAAACGTGGGGGGACCCCACGACCTGCGTTTGGCAAGGTTGAACCCTTCAACCCTTCTGCCTAGCCAGTCAAGCTACCGTCGTTGGTCTTGTATTTGTTGTATCAACAAGTTGGCGCCCACCGTGGGGCTACGCCACTATTTCTTCTCAAAAAGACCTAGTAGTGTAGCTCTATTCACCTAAAACCACCATGTCTGAAAGTGGATCCCCGGAAGAAGTGAATCAAATTCCAAACACTTCCACTCCGGGTAGTAGCCAAGCTCACGTGGCTATACCAACTTCTTTCTCAACTCCGGGGAGTACACCCGAGTTCCTCAACTTCAACACACCAACTCCGTCCCGATCCGGAGTTCCATCTCCTAATATCGGTGTCTCTGATGCCCCATCATGTGTTGAACTCACCCCTGAAGGGGTTGCAAACAATTTCCTTGTGCTAAGGACTCTTCTCAACCAGCACGTGAGTAAAGAAAGAGAAAAGGGAGTGAGGATTCGGTTAGACTATGACGAACCTGAGCCAACATTGTCCCCTGGACCACCTCCTCCTCTTTTTGCAACAAGAAGTGAGGCTGGTCCCAGTAACCTTTCAAACCCTCACCCCTATCTGTCCTCTATGACAAATCCTACGGTGCATCCTATCTTCTCTTCCCAACCGATTACTAGTGGTGCTCCTCTGGGACATGAGTTAACTCTTGACCAACTCCTACAATCCCCGGTGACAAGCTATCCAGCATCTACTACAACTACATGGGAGCGAGCTCTGTCCGTACTCCCTTTAGCACGGAGTGCTGTTATGAGTGCTCCCCTCGGGATGAACTGCTCCACTGGCCCAGGAAGCCTTCAAGGCTTCAACCCTATGCCCAACATGATGACCCAGATGATGGCCAATTTCCCATGGCAACACTTCATCAATCAAGTGCTTGCCACTCAGGGAAACAACGGCAATAGCAGTACTATGGATGCAAGGACTGAAGAGGACTTGGCTAAACCATACAAGCCAAGCAACCTTTCATGCTTTTCAAGGCAGATAGCCGATTATGATTTCCAGTCAAAGATCAAAATGCCGGCACACATCAGGACATATGATGGGACTGAAGATCCTGAGGACCATCTTCAGATCTTCACCGGTGCAGCTCGGATAGAGAAATGGTCCAACGCTGAGTGTTGCCTAATGTTCATGCAAACTCTTGTTGGATCCGCCAGGATCTGGTTCAACGACTTACCTGCTCAAAGCATTCGAAGCTTTGACGATCTCAGCAAGGGTTTCCTGGCCAATTTCTCTCAACAAAGGCGGTACGTCAAAGACGCAACAGTGATCTTTCAGATAAAGCAGCGTGATGATGAAAGTCTCCGTGCTTTTATTGAACGATACAAGAAGGAAGGTCTAACTTATGTAGGGGCCGACGAGAAAATGAGGGTGGCTGGTTTCATGAATGCCATCACCTCTAAGTACCTCACAAGGGATTTCAACAAATCCCTACCCTAGACCTTAGAAGAAGCTCTTGAAAGGGCTGAGGCCCACATCCGGGGAGAGGAGGCAGTAGACATTAAGGAACAAAGAAAAAGAGGGTCCGGCTGGAGAAGCAACAGTCCAACCAGAAAAAGAGGGAACTTCAACCCCTATGACAGACGGCCAAAGGGTTCAGATTCTCGAAGGACTGAAGGTCGGAACCTTTCAAGCAGAGAGAAAGGTATAAGCTTCACGCCCCTCACAAAGACCCCTCAAGAAATCCTTGCAACAGAGGAAGTTAAACAAAACTTTCGGCCTCCTAGACCTCTCCCCAAAAGCAGGAAAAATGAGAACTCCACCCAGTACTGCGAGTTTCATGAAGAAAAGGGTCACCACACCAATGATTGCTTCCAACTCAAGAAAAGAATAGAAGAGGCTGTTAAAACCGGAGAACTCGCTCATTTGGTAAAAGGAGTCCGGGACAAAATGGCTGAAGGAAAGGGTAAGGAAGTCAATATGGTAGATTTCGATGGAAAGGCTCCTCATAAAAGACAAAGGTTGGAAGCTTGGGAGCTTCAGTGTGTCTGTTTCCCCCCTACCGAGAATGACTCTCTCTCTAGCCCACTCGTGGTAGGGGCTACCATAGGAACGTTGCAAACATGCAAGGCATACATAGACACGGGTGCAGCCACTGAAATCATGTTCGAAAAGTTCTTCAATCAATTGAGCAATGAAGAACGTTCAAGGCTTCAACCTTCTGGAACCTCTATAAAAGGTATCGCTGACATACCCCTCAAGCCTTTGGGGCAACTAACACTTAATGTTCGTTTTAGTGAAGGTTCAAAAGAACGAACCCAACCACTCACCTTTGTGGTTATCAACATCCCCTCCAGCTATGATGTGATCATTGGAAGACCAGGACAGTGTGCATTTTACATGGCCGTGTCTGTTGGTCATGGCATAGTCAAATTCCCCACCGAAAGGGGTATAGCAACCCTTCAACCCTCCCAGGAAGCCTACATGGTTGAAGGTGAAAGTTCAAACAGTGAAGAAGACAGGCAAAGATTGGTCATAAACCATAAATACCCGGAACAAAGGATAAGGGTCAACCCTGACCTTTCTCAAGAGACCCTTTCATATCTTAAAAAATTGCTAACACACTACAGTGATGTATTCGCTTGGTGTCCTGAAGATATGACTGGGATCCCTCGGGGTATTGCCGAGCACGAGTTGAGAATACCGCCAGGGGCCAAACCGGTGGTTCAAAAGAAAAGAAGCTTGGCACCTGAAAGAAGTCTGGCAGCTTGCCAAGAGGTTGAAAAGCTTGTGTCAGCCGGCATCCTCCGAGAAGTCAAGTACCAATCATGGGTTGCAAACCCAGTTATGGTCAAAAAACCAGACAACTCTTGGAGGATGTGCATAGACTTCAAGGATCTTAACAAAGCTTGTCCTAAGGATTGCTATCCACTACCCGAGATTGACCTCAAAGTTGACTCCCTCACCGGATACTCGTTCAAATGCTTTCTAGATGCATACAAAGGTTATCACCAAATCCTCATGAAGAAAGAAGATGAGGAAAAAACAGCTTTTCACACGGACAAAGGGATCTTTTGCTATCAAAAGATGCCTTTCGGTCTCAAAAATGCAGGAGCAACCTATCAACGGCTCGTTGACAAAGCCTTCGAAAGCCAAATTGGCAAAAATATGGAAGCATATGTCGATGACCTGGTTATCAAAAGCAAGACGGAATACCAAATGCTCGATGATATTCAAGAAACTTTCAAGAACCTCAGAAAGGTTAACATGAAGCTTAATCCAGAAAAGTGTTCATTTGGGTTCGAGGAAGGAAAATTCTTGGGCCACATTGTCGGAAAACAAAGCATCAAAGCCAACCCTAACAAAGTAAAAGCCGTCCTTGAAACCAAACCACCAAAGACCAAGAAGGAGGTTGAAAGCTTGAATGGGAAGCTTGCAGCCTTGAAGCGTTTTACCTCCAAGTTAGCCGAAAGATCTCTGCCATTCTACAAAACGCTCAAGAACTGCTCAGATAAAAAGGATTTCAAATGGACTGAAGAAGCTGAGGAAGCTTTCAACCAGATGAAGCAACACTTAGCTTCCCTACCAGACATAGCAGCACCAAAAACCGGGGAATTAATATCGGTGTACCTCTCAATCACGGACGAGGCCATCAGTGCAGTCCTCACCATTGAGCGAGACAAGGCCCAGGTACCCGTTTATTTTTTCAGCAAAACTTTAAAATTAGCTGAAACGAAATACCCTCCCCTTGAAAAACTTGCCCTAGCTTTAGTTCAAACAGCTAGAAGGCTCCGAAGGTATTTCCAAGCACACCCCATACAAGTGGTCACCGACCAACCTATTAAGAGTGTGCTTGAAAAACCTGAAAACTCGGGCAGATTAGCCAAATGGGCCATAGAACTGGGGGAACATAACATCACCTATGTCCCAAGGAAAGCCATCAAGGCTCAAGTCTTGGCTGATTTCATTGTGGAAGTCCCAAACCAAACACTTACTGAAGTAAACACAGCCACCACTGAACCCTCCAACCCCGAAGCCTGGAAGCTTTTTACCGATGGGGCTTCAAGCGTTGAAGGGTCAGGGGCTGGATTAATTTTGATTAACCCGAAAGGTTTGGAGTTCACATATGCTCTTCGATTTGATTTTCAGACCACCAATAACGAGGCTGAATACGAAGCACTAATAGCCGGCCTAAGGCTGGCCAAAGAAATGAAGGTTGAAAAGCTTGAAGTGTTCACGGATTCGTTGCTGGTCTCAAGCCAAGTGAATGATAGCTACATAGCTAAAGAGCCCAACATGAAAAAATACAGAGAAAAATCAAAGGAACTAATGAGTACCTTCCAAGCATGCAACATCAAACAGATCCCCAGATCCCAAAACAAAAAGGCCGATGCCCTAAGCAAGCTTGCATCTCTCACTTTTGCCCACCTCACAAAAAAGGTACTGGTAGAAGTGTTGAAGACACCATCCATTAATGAATTGGAGGTTCAAGATGTGGTTACCGAAGAAGAACCAAACTGGATGACTCCCATAAGAAAGTTCCTCAAAAATGGTGAATTACCCAATAATCAAGTGGAAGCTAAAAGGGTTGAGATCAAGGCAAGACAATACATGCTGCAAGGAGAAACCCTTTACAAAAAGGGTTACCTTGCTCCCTTGCTAAGGTGTGTCGGCCCCGAGCAAAGCAAGTACTTGATCAAGGAAATTCATGAGGGAGTGTGTGGAGCTCACTTTGGAGCTAGGTCGGTAGTTGCAAAACTCATGAACCTCGGATATTTCTGGCCTTCAATGCATCGCGACACAGCTGAAGAATTGAAGAAATGTGATGCCTGCCAAATCCATGCACCAATCCCAAGAAGTCCCAAGCACGACTTAGTCCCAATAACCCCCGCTTGGCCATTTCACAAGTGGGGAATGGACATTGTTGGTCCATTTCCCCCAAGCAAAGGAGGGGTAAAATTCCTATTGGTGGCGGTGGACTATTTCACCAAGTGGCCCGAGGTCAAACCACTTGCCAAGATAACAGGAAAGCAAGTCATTGACTTCGTCTGGGAAAGCATCATTTGCCGTTATGGGTTGCCAGGAGTACTTGTTACCGACAACGGAAGACAATTTGCTGAAAAGCCTTTTAGCGCTTGGTGCAAAGAATACAAAATCGATCAGGTTTTCAGCTCAGTGGCGTATCCACAATCAAACGGGCAGGTCGAGAGAACAAATAGAAGCATAGTGGAAGGAATCAAGACAAGATTAGGAAGATATGAAAGCAACTGGCTTGAAGAATTGCCTAGTGTTCTATGGGCAATTAGAACAACGGAAAAAACAAGCCATAAGAAAACACCTTACAGCTTGGTATTTGGATCCGAAGCTGTGATCCCTGCCGAAATAGGAGTTGTAACCCAAAGAATTGTCAACATGGATCCCGAAGCAAACCAAAAAGAGACCATGTTGAATTTACAACTCCTAGAAGAAGCAAGAGATCAAGCCGCAATTCAAGAAGCCAAATACAAGCAACAGATGGAAGCTTACTACAACAAAAAAGTCAAAAACGAACGTTTCAAACCAGGGGACTTAGTCCTCAGAAACAACGAAGCCAGCAAAAAAGAAAATCAAGGAAAGCTTGGCCCAAAGTGGGAGGGTCCATACACCATCCTTGAAGCACACAAAGGCGGATCCTACAAGCTGGCTGATTCAGAAGGCAAAAGGCTTCCAAGACATTGGAACGGCAAAACATTGAAAAGGTTCCATGTTTAAACGGAAAGTTTGGTTTGTATCAACATGTATCTCAATCAAAATTATGAATACCTTTTGTAAAAAGCAAGTATTGCTTTAATGAATGAAGTTGTTTTTATCAAACTTGTCTTTCTATCCTAAAATCAGGTGGAGAACCTAGCAAAAAACTCCATGGCAAGGGCCATGTAAGGGGATGAGCTCCCAGGCCACATCGCTCAATAGGTTCAAGGGTTGAATGAGCCTATATAAGGGGTGAGTTCCTAAATCAATACAACTCCATGAGACTTGTCAAGAAAAAAATAAATAAAATTGTCTCATAGACGGGTATAAGCAGCCCACACCAAATGTTCACGAAGCTTTAGAAATATAGTCTACAAAGAGGCTAGAAAAACCAAAAGAAATAATGAAAAGGATAGGTGTTACCTCTTCTTGTTAAAAATGCCAAAGGCTAAGTGTCTGCAGCACTGAACCCTTTTAGGTATAAAAAACATAAGGGCAACACAAACCCAACAAAGACAAAGTTACAAAAGAGAACAAACCAAATCCAAAAAAGAGCAAAATCCATTGGAAAAAACACAAAGGCACAAATCAAGCCTGGACGCATAACCAACAAGCCTTTAAGGCTTCAAGCCACCCGGGCAATATCTCGAAACCTTCAAGGCTTCAACCTATTAACAGACAGCCAAAGGCTTGAACGGTTAAAAACCAAACGAACTGCCCTAACTAAAAAAGGTACAAACATAAAAGAAAAACAGTTAAAATATCATATCATAGAGAGTCCCAAAAAGACTTCCAAACATAAGTTAAGGCAAGTCCTAGTAACTTGCAAATCTAATCATTGTCCAACGGCCATACAGGCCTTCAACATAATCAAAAGGAACCTTAGGGGTTCCTACCAAACCTAACATTGTTCAAGTTAACATGACAAACATAAGTTGTTAAGAAAGCTACGAATTAAGCATCAACAGATTTGGAAACTCCAGAACCTTCGCCCTTGGCCTTCTTTGTTTTCTTCAACTTCTTAGTCTTTACACCTCCATCACCACCAACCGCCGAAGCCTCCAAGCTTGCATCCTTAGGAACATCCGGCTGACCTGAAAAGGTATCATCGCTATCCCCCGAATAGGACCTCTTCCTTGAAAGAGAGCCCAAAACCTCAGCACAAACCTTCTCATTTAGGCCCTCCGGTTTCAATTCCTGCAATACAGAAAGAGGTTTACCAAAACAAGTGGAAACCTGATGGATGTAGGGGTAGGTTAGCTTCTCCATTTGCTCAACGGAGCCCTTAAAAACGTCAGAAGCCTCGGGACGAAACAGAGAGGACTTCTCTAAAGGATGACCGGATTCATGAAGTTTATACCCAGCGATGAGGCCTTGGTGTTTCCCCAGGTTAAGAAGCTTAGTGTAAACGTCACCAAGAGCAGAGTTAAACTCTTTGGAGTGCAATAGATAAGTAACCACTTGGTGAAAACCTTGCTCTATGAGCCATTGGTTATCCCCAGTAGCCTGAGCAACTGAAGCTTTCAACCCTTCTTTCTCCTTAACAAAAGCCTGCTGCTGAACAAACAAAGCTTCCCGGTCAGCCCTAAGTTTCAGCCTAGAGGCCTCGAAGCCCTTTTTCAAATCATCCATCTCAATTTCATGCGTCTTTTTCAGATCACTAACCTTCTTCTCCCATGCTGCTTCCTTCTCGGCAAAACCAGCTATCTCCCTCTTCATCCCAGCCATGGAGGATTTCATTTTATCCTTCTTCTTGGAGAATTCTTCATATTCCCGCATTCTCTGACGAAAACGGGCAATGCCTTGAGGAAGCATAGAAGCTAGGTTGCAGGTACTCAAAATCATTCGGGACAGCATTAGGTCATCATCCATCCCAGCAATAGTCTCGTGTACTGAGGGAGGAGCAATGTGACTCAGAACATCCTCACAAACAGCAACATCTTTGAAACTGTCATCATTCTTCACCGACCAAGCAGGCACATAAATCCCTTCCGGATCTAACCCTTCAACGTTCTTGCTTGAGGACTCTTGAACAGGAGTGACAACAACCTTCTTGCTTGAAACCTTTTTACCATGAACAACCAATTCTTTATCCTTCTCCACACCCGCTTCAACACCTTGATCCTCCGAAACTTCAATGTCATCACTCAACTCCACCGGTCCAGTAGAAGTGGATTGAGGACCAGCCTTCAACAACCGACGAGAAGATCGGCGAGTTAAAGATTTAGGAGCATTAGACTTGGAAAAACCCTTGGCAGTAGCAGCACTAACATAACCTGAACCCTCAAACCTTTGATCAACAGTCCTAACCACAACATTCTCACCAGGAACCGACGGAGCATCCTCAAAAACAACATCAGAAGTATCGTCGCTCTTAATAAAATCCAACGCAGACATGACTGCAAAAAACAACAACACATAAGTCATAGACTAAGAAAAATATAAATAGGACAAAAAAGGAAAAAGCATACCAATTCCACTCCTCATAAGAACCGGATCCCGATCAACATTCCCCCAAATTTTACTAACCCCTAATAGAACAAGTAAGTGTTCAGGAAAGGGACGAACCCTAGAAGGGCAGTCCCGGACGGCATTAAGAAAAACAGCATTCAATTCAGACTCGGAAGGTTCCGGAGCATTGAGAACAGCATCCGGATTCCTCCACACCATTTTGAAGGGAATGATAGTATCGGAAACCCAGAAAAAGCGATCTTTCCAAGCCCCAAGTGTGGTAACCATCGATGTAATAAGGCAGGTATCAACCTTGGTCGTTTCAAATGTAAACCAATCGCCATTCTTCGCCAAGCGAAAAAACCGGCGAAAGAGCAAAAGGGAAGGATCATACCCTAGAGCACGACACAAAACCTCAAAATGCAAAACCCTAGCCATCCCCTTTGGATGAACTTGCCCAAAAGAAACCCTATAATACTCCAACAAGTTCAAAACAAAAAACGAAAACGGATATCGAAGGTTCGAGAACTCAAAATGACTACAATAGAGGGCAATCGAACCAGAAGGCGGTTTATCAACGGGAAGATCACAAGCAGGGGCAGTGGGGTTAAATTTCCTATCAATACCATATTCCATACAAAATAAATCTATCTCCTCTTGTGTTAACCGGGAAAAAGATTTTGCTAAATCCTTACGAGCACCCATTTTTTTTGAACGGAAAATGCAAGATGAAAAGGAAACCGGAACTAACCTCAAGAAAGGAGAGAAAATGGTAGGCACTTGGAAAAGATTATGAAACAAATGGATAAAGATTGAAGATACAAAATAAATATAAGCCTAGAATAGGGGTAATAATGGCAAAACAGTAACTCCTGCGAAAACCGCCACCCTATCAACTGCCACACATCAATCAAATCAACTGTCAGTCATTTGAATTTCAAAGTTCAAAACATTAACTGCCTTCAACCTTTCAAGCCTTCAAGCAACGAACCCTCGAAACCTCCAGGCAATAAAATACGTGCATAAAAGTCAGAAGTCTTTAGCTCATCACCCAAAAACCTCTGACTTGGGGGGCTGATGACGGGGGTAACCCAAGACTAAATAAAATGACTAATTATGTAAACGCTTAAATGGTTAAATGGTTCAAGGCTTAAAAAGCTGTGGAAGGAAAAAGCAGCACGGTAACAGTAGCCAAGTCACGTCTGAAGATTGCTTCACCAACCCACAGCCGTAAAGGCATTGCAGGTCTGCACGGTGCACACTATTATCCGGGGGACTAAAGCCTTCAACCCCCAAAAGGGGAAACCCTCCACTGCAAGCGAGGTTGCTAGTCAAATCCATTCCACTTCGGGAGATGCCTTCCCTTATAAAATGACACTTCATTTACTTCAGGGACACATCTGGACCAGCTCTGATTCCTCTATCTCTGGTCATTCACATCGAATGCTTGTCTCGCACAAGTCATTCCCTTTCACATCCAACACACACATTCCCTTTGCTTTCACTTCCGAATCTGAGCACAAATCAGAGGAGGATCTATAGCAAAGGATAATAACAAACTAGCAAACCTCCTTCCACGTCTCGCAAACGTGGGGGGACCCCACGACCTGCGTTTGGCAAGGTTGAACCCTTCAACCCTTCTGCCTAGCCAGTCAAGCTACCGTCGTTGGTCTTGTATTTGTTGTATCAACAGGAATGATCAATATTGCCTCGTGATTACTGATGATTATTCAAGATTTTCTTGGGTGGCGTTCATGGCACACAAGAGTGAAACCTTCGGTATTATCAAAAACTTGATCATTCAGATTGAGAATCTTTACAACTTGAAGGTTAGGCGGATACGTAGCGACAATGGTACTGAATTCAAAAATCATGCCATGGCGGAGTTTTGCACTTCAAAAGGTATTCTTCACGAATTTAGTGCAGCTTATACTCCTCAACAGAATGGTGTCGCTGAACGTAAGAACCGCACATTGATCGAGACTGCTAGGACTATGTTGGTAGAGTCGCAGCTACCCATTCCATTCTGGACTGAAGCTGTGTCTTCTGCATGCTATACTTTGAACCGAGTCCTTACAGTCAAAAGGCACAACAAGACCTGCTTTGAGCTTATCAACAAACGGAAACCAGACTTGTCTTATCTTGAACCGTTTGGAGCTCCTTGCACAATAATCGATCCTAATGGAAAGTTTGGGGCTAGAGCCATTGAGGGATACTTTCTTGGGTATTCCACCCCAAACTTAAGAGTCTGGAATCTAGAGACTAAAAGGGTCGAGGAATGGTCTGAAGTCAGAGTACAAAGGCACACTTTACCAGTTAGAAATCCTGGTCAGCCTTGGATGTTTGAGTACGATGACTTTTTCAATTCGATCAATGTTGAAGCCGTTGAAGAAAGTGCTGCGGCAAGGATGTTTTTCGAGAGCGACAATGCAACAGATTCACCGTTGGTTCGTCCCATTATAGTCAATCAAGAACCATCTTCAGTGAACAATAATGCTCTCGACAATGAGGATTTTCAAGATGCTACCGAATTGAACGAATCTTCAGAGGATGATGAATTTCTCGATGCAGATCAAGAAGCTTCAACAGCAGTTCATGGTATTTCAGAGGGTACACCTCCAGTGGATGTCCCTCGAACAGCTGAAACTTCTGCATCATCCTCTTCGTCAATTCCGGGCCTTGAATTGATTGTTGATCTGAATCTCAACAATCTGGGTACAAATATTCCAGTTCAAGATAATCCAGAAACAAGGATTCATAATACCCATCCTCAACAAAACATCATCGGGAATGTACAAAGTGGCGTTCAAACAAGAAACATGTTGCGAAACAACAACAATGCAGGCTTGTATGCAACTATCCGAGAATCTGGTCAACAGAATGATTGGTCTTTCGCGTGTTATGTCTCACAGGAAGAACCAAGAACTTGGAAAGATGCTTTGAAAGATAGCTCATGGGTTGAAGCGATGCAGGAAGAACTGCAACAATTCCAGAAGCTTGGTGTCTGGAAACTCGTAGAGAAACCTGCTGGTTACAAGAAGATTGGTACCCGTTGGGTGTTTAAATGCAAAAAGGATGACCGTGGGATTGTTATCCGAAACAAAGCAAGGCTAGTTTTTCGTCAGATTGAAGGGATCGACTACAACGAAGTGTATGCACCTGTTGCACGTCTAGAAGCCATTCGGATCTTTCTGGCTTATGCCTCATTCAAAGGTTTCAAGGTATACCAGATGGACGTGAAGAGTGCCTTCTTACATGGTGTGGTGGAAGAAGAGGTGTACGTCGAGCAGCCTCCAGGTTTTGAAGATCCTATCCATCCCGATCGGGTTTGGTTGCTCAACAAAGCTCTATATGGTCTACATCAAGCACCGCGAGCTTGGTACGCAACCTTATCTAATTATCTGCTGGAGAACGGTTTTCGCAGAGGTCTTATCGACTGCACTCTTTTCATCAAAGAACAAGATGGAGATCTTCTACTGGTACAGGTATACGTTGATGATATTATATTTGGTTCTACTAACGATGTTTTGTGTAGGGATTTCGAGCGTGTTATGCAGGATAAATTCGAGATGAGTGCTATGGGGGAAATGACCTTCTTTTTGGGCCTACAAGTACAACAAACAGAGTCTGGGATATTCATCCATCAGACTAAATATGTTGGTGACATCTTGAGCCGGTTCCAGATGTCTGATGCAACGCCCATTGGTACCCCATTGCCACAAAATCACGGAATTACTCCAGACTTGAAGGGTCAAGATGTTAGCCCCTCATACTACCGCGCGATGATATGATCTCTTATGTACCTTACAGCATCAAGACCAGATATAATGTACCCAACGTGCCTGCTTGCCAGATATCAAGTGAACCCGAAGGCCTCACATCTTGCAGCTGTAAAAAGGATTTTTCGTTATTTGAAGGGTTGCCCTGACACCGGTCTGTGGTACCCTAGGGATAATAACTTTGACTTGATCGCTTTCAGTGATTCTGATTTTGGCGGATGCAAAATCGACGGCAAATCCACAACGGCTGGATGTCAGTTTTTGGGAAATCGCCTAGTCACATGGCAGTGCAAGAAGCAGACGTGCGTCGCTACATCAACATGCGAAGCTGAATACATTGCTGCCTCAAGTTGTTGCTCCCAAGTCCTATGGATCCAACAACAAATGCGTGATTACGGTTTTGAATTCCTAACTACTCCTATTTACGTCGATAATTCTGCTGCCTTACAGATCACTAAAAATCCTGTGCAGCATTCAAAGACTAAGCACATCGACATTAAGTATCACTTCATACGTGATTGCTTTGAGAAAAGGCTAATCGATGTTGCTTACGTCCACACCGATGATCAACGTGCCGACCTTTTTACCAAAGCTTTTGACAAATCTAGATTTGATTTTTTATTATTGGTAAATGGCATTAAGGTCAAGCAAGAGTAAAACCAACATCGGAAAATCATTTTTGTAAATACCTTTGTGTTTTAAATTTGTCTTAGTTTATTGATTTTAGGGGGAGTAAATCCAAAATTTAAAAATCCAAAAACATTGAAAAATTTCAAAAACACAAAAACAATAGAAAAACAAAAATGAGTTTCCTGGCGAGCAAAAGAGAAAATGATAGTACATCAGTGGTCTGTCTAAACCTCTTTAAACCTTAAAATGAAAAACGATAAGCAGCTCTATATAAGATGTATCGGTAGGCTCACAATCATTTTAAAGTGTGCAGGGTGATATAAACTTAAATCGACTGAAGACTGGGTGTGAACCATTCATTGGCATATGGTCTTAGTACCGAAATTTCGTTTGAGAGATTGCCGAGGTTCTGAGATATTCGGTCTTTATGCTGCTTATCATCTGGGTATCATGGTTGTATCTTTTACCGAAAAATAAACGGGGACGCAAGTCTAGATCTTCCATGATACTATACATACGTGTACATACTGCATACGACCTCAATAAGTGATCAACAATCACATGTCCCTCAAATAAGTGATAAATTATCACAAAATCTTTCCGGGTGTCAAGTTCGTCTCTCTGCTGTACGAAAGTACTGACCTGTTCACGGACTTGCTCCTGTGCCCTCATGCATCGAAAATCAAGTTCCTCATCAATAAGTGATTCTATCACATAGGGCTTGTTTTCAATTCAAAATAAGTGAGAATCTCACATCATATACGGTCAAACAGATGATAATCGGTATACTCACCGGTAAGATGAACCATCGTGCATACCTTGATACGGGAATGTGTCGTGATGTGGATGAACACCGGTCGGTAAGTATAAATCATACCTTAACGTATCCCCTCGCCATGATTACAAATGATAAGTTGAGCTTAAGTGGACAACAATACCGATAATTGTTATAGGATGCTTATCTTAATGTTAACTAATTGAACAAAGAGAGCGTTTTGGCATGACCGTACACTGATATGATTCTCTTACCCTCGAAACTCACAAAATGTGTCTGTAAATATTTATTTACTGCTTTCAGTCTTTACTTTTGACATATTCAAAAATACCAAAAAGATTTTATGTGTGTTTTAATATAAACCTTATAAAAGCCAAAAAGATTTTATTTCTATTTTATTTTCGATCGTACGATGTTGGAGCTCAAGTCTTCGTTACCTGAAACCTGAACGAAAACCGAAAATGACTAAATCTTCATAAACGGTCGAAATTTGCAAAGTTTTGAAAGTTAAATTGAAATTGATAAAATATTTTAAACTTTCAAACTGTCGGGCGGTGTTTGTTTAAACAATGGTCACATGTGTGTCATTTGCTTATGATATTCCAAGCGGTTGTTCTCATTACGCGTTTAGATTTCTTGCATGTGCAGATTTTAAAGGCTAGGAGAACATGGTCGATGACAAGCTTCGGAATGAAGACACGACGTGAAGGCACTCAAATGATGAAGATGATCGAGTTGCCGCTGACCTTCATCAACACCACAAGGATCTCACTTCATAAAGATAAAGACTTTCACGAGCATAACTCAAGGGGGAGCTTATGTTAAGGGGGAGTTTGTCAACACACTTCCTACGTGATACGGGGAGTTTGTTGATACACTTTCTGCTTTCAAGACGTGAAGACTTTAAAGATCCTCCGACATTGAAGACGTGAAGAGACGTCAAAGACTTGAAGACACGAGAGACTTACAAGAATGAAGATCAAGACAAAACTATCTCGAAGATCGAGACAAAGCTACAGCCAAGGGGGAGTTTGTTGGTGCACTTGTGTCTGTACTTTGTCTGTATTTTGTCTTGTTACCAAACGATGTCTTGTTAGTCTTGTAAGTTTGACCAAGTCAACCATCCTCCGGTTTGACTTGGCCAAACAGTCAACATTATGTTTGTAAGATGTTGGGTCGAAGGATGTGCCATCGAAGGATTGCCTATATCCTTCGATGACCTGCTCGAAAGATGTCATTCGATAGATGGACCACGAAAGATCCCATCTTTCGTGGTACTTATGGATCGTTCGAGCTGTTCCTGGTCGAAAGATGATCTTTCGACCAGTCTGCATGATCCTTCGACCAGACCTGCAGTGTTCGGGTATAAATACCCGTGTGTTGTGTTCATTTCGAAAGTTGGACAGATAGTTAGACACTTAGACAGATCAGGAACACACACACACACTAGAGAGAGTTTGCAGAACTGATTTGTAAACCTTGTGCTTGTAACGGATCTTTCATACGCATTAATACAAGTGGTGTTAATCGTTGAATATTGCGTGTTGTGTTTTTACGTGTCCTATCTCGGTTTGCTATCTCGGTTGGATTCCGCACAACCGGGTTGGTTTGTATACAAGGAGTAGGCGACTAGATCCTCCCCTAGCCGGACCTACACATGGAATATTATGACATTAGCTTGAAAACCGTAATAGAATTACATCTGATTTCCCAATTTAATTATAAAAGTTTAGTGAACCCATGACATATTGATCTAGTAGTATGATGTCTTCTTATAAATGTGAGATTGTAGGTTTAAATCTTTAAAAATGCAAAGTAAAGGTAGAATTAAGGTTTGAAAAAAATATATATAAGTTTACTGAACTTTGTGTTCCTATAAAAAATGAGATGTGCATTTGGTTAGAAAACAAAAGTGATTAAATGAGTTTCACGTGGAGGCCATGCATAGGCCACACAACCATTTTACCAGACTAAAACATTTATAATCTGACTAAATATATTATTTTATTTATAGAAATGAAGTTGGAAACATTGGTCCCGAGCCTTGAACCACTTAAAGTTAAAGACTTGCCAAAATTCCAAACCAATGATCCAGAAAGTGCATGTAAGATGTTAGAACTCATGGTTCAAGGAACTAAGGGAGCACGTGCAGTGATATGGAATACATTCAAAGATCTAGAAGAACATGAACTTGAAGCTCTTAGCCAAGATTTCCCAAGCCCACATTTCCTAATAGGACCATTTCACAAGTATTTCCAAGCATCGTCAAGCAGTCTCCTAGCACAAGACCAAACATCGCTTTCATGGTTAGACCAACACCCACCAAAGTCTGTGTTATATGTTAGTTTTGGTAGTCTAGTTAGGATTGAGGAATCCCAGTTTTTAGAGATCGCATGGGGTTTGTCTAATAGCAAGCAACCATTTTTATGGGTTGTTAGACCAGGGTCCATAAAAGGGTCAGAGTGGCTAGAATTGTTGCCAAATGGATTCTTGGAGAGAATTGTAAAAGGAATAGGGTATATTGTGAAGTGGGCACCACAACAAGACGTACTAGCTCATCCTGCAATAGGTGGATTTTGGACTCATAATGGGTGGAATTCGACACTCGAGAGTATTTGTGAAGGAGTTCCAATGATTTCTTCACCATCTTTCGGTGATCAACTCCCAATTTCAAGATACGTAAGCGATGTGTGGAAGATTGGGGTGAAGTTGGAAAATGGGTTTGAGAGGGGCGAGATTGAAAGTGCAATAAGGAGAGTTATGGCAGACGAGGAAGGGTTGGAATTTAGGAATAAAATCGCTAATATCACTGAGAAAGTAAACCTTTGTCTAAAGAAAGGTGGTTCATCGTATTCATCTCTTGAAGATTTGGTCAATTACATTTTGTCATTCCCATGACAACAGTTCAAAATCCTTATCATGGGGTGGATACTTTTGTTACTAATAACATCTTACATTATCAGAAAATAAGTACATCCATAAACTCGTGTTGCTAAATGTGGTTATTTATAAAATAGAAAACAATGATATTCTATTTTCTTAAATGAAATCTTGTTGAATAGAATAGTTGAATTAAGTCTGATTTGCAAGCCTTCACATATGACACGTGATGAAATTCGAAGATGCTAAATACAATCTACTAAACTTTAAAACATTATATTGAGGAACAATTCGTTAATAGTGACCCCCTAAAACATAATATAGTGACCCTCCATATTTAAGGCATCCAAGTGCCTACAAAAAAGATGTATCATCTACATGGCACAAGTAACCATCGATTGTCCAAAGCAGAAAGTGGAAGACATCCTAGTCATATCCGAATTCCCAGATGTATTTCCGAAAGACTTGTCTGGTTTACCCTCAGATAGGCAAGTAGAGTTTCAGATTGACATTTTGCCTAGATCAGCACCAATAGCTAAGTCCCCCAATTGCTTTGCTCCAACAGAGATAAAGAATTAAGGGTACAGTTAGAAGAACTGTTAGAGAAGGGGTTTATTCCGCCGAGTCCTCGCCTTGGGGAGCTCCTTCCTATTCATCAAGAAAAAGGATAGTTGATGCGGATGTGTTTCGACTTTCGAGAGCTGAATAAGATAACCATCAAGAATCGCTAACCGTTTCCCAGGATCGATGATCTCTTCAATCAACTTCAAGGGGCAAGTTATTTCTCCAAGATCTTTCTTCCATTTGGATATCACCAGTTGAAGGTCAGGAGTGAAGATGTTCCAAAGCCTGCCTTCAGAACAAGAGACGGACGTTATGAGTTCCTATTCATACCATTTGGACTCACCAATGCTCCTGCAACATTCATGGACCTCATGAATAGGGTTAGCAAGCCATATCTAGATAAGTTGCGCATTGTCTTCAGTGATGACATTCTTATCTATTCTTGTAGCCATGAAGATCATAAAAACCATATCAGAAGTATTCTAGAGTCACTACAACAATAGAAGCTTTATGCGAAGTTACTTGCTAGGAATATGAGAGTTTGATCGATGAGTTTGTAATTTCAAGGGAAAGTGGCATTAATGAAAGACATTGACATTCATAAAGTATCTCAAACTCAAAGCTTTCACCAATAATGACTCTTACAAAACTGCACTTAATCAATCTTTGTGGAAGTAGGAAGACATCTAACTTTGTGGAGAGATTAAAAATACTAGTAAGAAAAGGGCTAAGAACAATTACTTATCCTACACAAACTATGGCTGGGATCAGTGGTTTTGGAAGATTTTTTTGGAACAAATCTGAAAAATGAGTTTATTACAAAAATAAGTTAATATTTTTATCTGGGTTTTTGTTCTATCATGTGTGAGATTCGCAATGAACCTATAGGATCGTGTGGCCGTACGATTCTTTTGATTAACGCGTTTGACGTGCGGAACCCGTCAAACATGATGTGGTAGAATAACAATCAAACATGAACACAAGATCTAAATATCAATCAATGCTAATATTGAACTTGACAAACCCTAGATTCTATTACAAAGACGTGTGTGTGAAAAGCACTAAGAATCTAAGTTACGACTAACAAGCTAAGATTCCTTAGTCATAGCCAATGTTGTAGAAGGCGCTAGGCGCTAGTCGGGCGGTGAGGTACAGCCT
The DNA here is from genome assembly GCA_030545235.1 of Helianthus tuberosus. Classification (NCBI taxonomy): domain Eukaryota; kingdom Viridiplantae; phylum Streptophyta; class Magnoliopsida; order Asterales; family Asteraceae; genus Helianthus; species Helianthus tuberosus. The sequence goes on along the minus strand of CM060385.1, from coordinate 135,456,912 downwards.
AGGGATTAATCGGGATTAATCGGAATGGGATTTTTATATGTATTTTTTCAAAATTATATATATATACCCAATAATATAAAAATAATACTTCAAAATTCACATAAATAATTCAAGTTTCAGATAGTATGGTTCGATTTTGACTGATTTTGACCAATTTTGACCGCCTAGGACCGCCTAGGACCGATTTTGATCGATTTTGACCGACTAATATTTTCCGATTAATCCGATTTTTGACCGCCTAGGACCGATTTTGACCGCCTTGGACCGATTTTGACCGATTTTTAACCATGACCGATTAATTGACCGCCTAGCTCAAAATTAGGCAGTAGATGACCGCCTAGCGCCTAGGCGCCGATTAATCGGCCGCCTAGGCCGATTTCTGCAACCATGGTTATAGCCCCTTAGACATCGCAAGTAATATTACAATTTTACCCCTAATGCCACTGAAACCAATTGATCTATTGTAACCATTAACTGCACTTACAGAACCAAATCACATCCAAAGTTGAGTTAAGATGAATGAAATATCGATGCTCGAAGTTGAGGTAGTTGGAAATGTTAAAGCTGCGAAATTTTACCAAGGATGGTAAAGTCGAACTTGTCCCACATAGGAAGACGACAAATTGATAAGTGTATTATTATTATTATTATTATAATCCCACCGCACACCCTAAACTGATGTGTGCGATCAGTTTCCTCAGCCGCACACCCCTTGTCTCGAACTCTCCTCCAGCTTATAAGTGTTTGGGCTGCACACCTTGTATCAAGTTGGCCCAACCCCCAAAGCCCACCAGCAATCAGATCAGCCGCACACTCCAAACCGACCTTGGGAGTGTGCGTGATTTTCAAATGTATATAAAAGAGTGAATAAATACAACTTTCTCTCTAGAATTCCAACAGTCACCGGAGATTTCATCCTTGCCGGAGGCTCGACGAAGACGAGATCGTGGGGTTAGCGTGCGAGGTCGCCGATTACCTTGGCTGGACCTTCCATTCTAACTTGGCTATCAAGTCTTCCATTCGCCGAAGGGAGCACATTGACGGTGATTTGCCATTCCTATCTAGAATCCAAACAGTCGCCGGTGAATCGAACTTGCCGAAGGCTCGACGAAGAGGAGACGGTGGGGTTAGTGTGTGAGGTCGCCGATTACACTGGCTGGACCTTCCATCCTAATTCGACTTTTCAATTCTTCCATTCGCTAACGGGGGCTTTCACCGGAGACTTACGAACATGGCACGAGAGAGACCGGAGGATAAGGTGAATAAGGTATGGAGAGTGAAAGGAAGGAGTATAGAGGAAGATAAAGATGAAGGACCCTGGATAGATGTACTTGAGAAGAAGTTAAAGCAATACAATAATGAAAAAGCAACCACGTTCTATGTAGCAAACTTACCGGAATGGACTTCTGGGAGAGATTTGTGGACTGAATGCCAGCAATGTGGGTGTATTTATGACGGGGTGGTACCAAAAAGAAGGGACTACGCAGGCAGAGTTTTTGGTTTTGTCCGGTTTAAAAGAATCAGAGATCAGGCAAAGTTGTTGCAGGCCTTAAATAACGTCTGGATCGGGAACAAAAGGATTAAGGTAAACGTGTCGAAGTTTGTAAAAGAAAAGAAAGAAGAACAAAAGGGAGGAAGGAAGGAACAAATTGTTAATCCAGGGGAGTTCAGGAGTATGGGATACGCAACGAACATTGGTAAGAAGCATGATAATTATGAAGGAAGCATGAACAGAGGTGGAGTTAACGGAAATATGAGGGAACATACAACATATAGAGATATACTGACCGGAAAGAAACAAGTAAACGTTGAGAGAAACATGAACAAAGACGAAGCTAATGGAAAGATGAACGAACATACAAAGTATAGAGATACAGCGGCTGGGGAGAGAAAGAATGTAGGGAGTGGAAATGAAGGAACCAGGAAAGTAATACAAGTTGATAAACAGGAAACAGAGGCAATAAGAAATTGGAAGAAAAGGTCGTTAATAGCAGAAGTGAAAGACCTGGAATAATTAAAAACAGTGGGGGAGAGTCTACCGTTAATGTTTCCGAACACAATGGAGCTCAGGTACTTGGGAGGGCTGAAATTCATGATAACATTTGGGTCAGAAATAGAAGCGGAAGATTTTAGATTAGGCTTCAACGGTACACGGGAAGAGGTCTTTAGTAGCGTCAAAGAATGGAAAGGAGGTAGAGAAAAGTTTGAAAGATTAGCCTGGGTAAAGTTGGTAGGTATCCCGATCATGTTATGGGATAAGGAAATAGGTGAGAAAATCGGAAAAACGATCGGAAAAGTAGTATATATGGACAAGATGAACATCAATAGCGGGAATTTGAATGAGGTAAGATTGGGAATTTTAGTGGATAATGGTAAAGAAATTAGAGAAGAAGTAATAATAAAATATAGGGAGAATGAATTTACGATATGGGTGTCGGAATTGTCAGGGATGTGGGCGCCAGAATTTATTCCAGGTAAGTATCTGTTGTTAAATCCGGTTGTAGAGAACAAGATGCCGGAAAAAAAAGAAAATCAGTCAAGTGAGAAGACGCCGACGAATACTGCTACCGGAGATGAGGAAGACGAGGGGGTAGAAAGTCAAAACGTTGGCAATAAATACGAAGAGGAAGTTAATGATCAAACGCAGAACTCGAGCTCTTTTGCTGGGAATTGGGAGGAGTTATTTGGGAAACAAAAAAACATTAACGAGGGAAGAGGTATTAAAAGTGAATCAATGTTTGTAGACTCTAAAAAGTGGACAGATGGGCCCATGGGCAAAGGAAGTTTTGAAGCCCAACAAATAGAAAAGGGAAGGATTAATGGGCTGGGTAAGAAACGGAAGCCTGCTAAAAAAGATAAAGACATTTTGGACCAGGCCTTTGGGAATGATAAAGTTAATATACCCGATTTGAATGTGGGTATACCTGATCCGACTGATCCATTTGAACTTGATGACCTAATATGGCAAACAAATCCAACGACAAAAGTTAAAAAAAGGAAGAAAGTGTGCTTTGTAAGATTCGAGGCAAAAAGACAGAAGTTTGCCGTCCAGACATCAACAAAGAAGGAGAGAAAGAACAGGAGGATGACATCGAAGCAGGAAATCAGGATAACAAAGGGATTACGGGTGTAAATAGTGAAGATATTGGCCAGAATCAAGAACAGTCTACTGAAATATTGAACAAAGAGGCAGGGGCAAACGGTTTAAACAGACAGAAAGAAATTGATAAGGAGATTGAACAAACATCTGAGGTAGGAGAAGCCCTGAAAATAAAGGTACGCAATTTTCATAAATAATTAAGAGAAATAGTGGAGGATGAAAGGGTGACGGATATGTAGTCTGAATATCTTGTCTGTGAACATAAGAGGGGCGGGGGGAGAGGATAAGGCGGGGTGGATAAAAAAGGTCGTCAAGGATCATGAGGTGAACCGTCTTTTTATACAAGAAACACAGATAATGGGAATTAGAGATGAACAAGTTAGGAAATTTTGGCCAAAAGAAAATATGGAAGTAGTAATAGTGGATGCACAGGGGAGATCAGGGGGTATAATAACAATATGGGATCCTCAGGTTTTCAGAAGGGTGGAAGAAAGAAAATTTGAATATTTCGCTGTAATTTCGGGTTTTATCGTAGGGTCGGAAGAAAAATTAAACTTGCTGAATGTATATGTACCTAATGACATCATAAGAAAAAGGAACGTCTGGATTGAACTGTTGAGTATCAGGTATCAGTGCGAAGGGATTTGGGTAATGGCGGGTGACTTTAACGAAGTAAGAACATAAGAGGATAGAGTGGGTTCAAAGTTTGATGCCAATGGAGCAATGGCTTTTAATAAGCTTATCGCAGAAGCCGGATTATTGGAATACCAAATGATAGGCTCAAGATTCACTTTCATGACAGAAAATGGGTCTAGCATGAGCAAAATTGATCGGATATTCGTATGTGACATGTTTATGAACAAATGGTCGTGTGCAAAATTGGAAGCACTTCCTATATTATTATCGGACCATAACCCATTGTTACTAACGTGTATAACAAAGGATTATGGGCCGATCCCGTTTAGGCTATACAACTCGTGGCTATCGAAAGCAGGAATAGATGGAGCAATTATTGGTGCCATAGAAACACAAGTAAATGGTGAGGATTGGATAAAAAATATGGGAGCATTACTGAAGAATATAAAAGCAAAAATTAAAGAATGGAGGAGGAAGGAAAAAGAGGTGACGGATGCAAAGAAGACGGTGGAAAAAATAGAGCAAAGGGCTGAAGAAAGAGAACTAAAAGAAGACGAGAAGGAGGCAAGAATGAAGGGGAGACTTATCATTAGAAAACATGAAATACAAAAATTAGCAGATTTAAAGCAAAAGGCACAGATCAAGTGCTAAATTGGGGGATGAGAACTCGAGTTTCTTTCACAAAATTGTGAATTGTCGGAAAGCAAGAAACCGGATAAGCAAAATTGTAAAAGATGGAAAGACGGTCAGTGAACCGAAAGAAGTTAAGATGGGGATTATGAAAGTGTTTATGAAGATGTTTGAAGAATCTATGAATAAGAGACCGGAAATGGATAGGAGAGGTTTCAACAGGTTAACAGGAGCACAGGCAAAGAAAATGGTGAAAGAATTTACAAGCCAAGAAGTAAAAGAAGCAGTTTGGGTATGTGGCGAGGATAAAGCTCTGGGTCCAGATGGGATGACTTTCAAACTAATAAAGAAATACTGGACGCATATGGAACCGTTTATAATGAAGTTGATGAAACAGTTTCATAGTAAACCAAACATTCCGGTGGGATGTAATGCTTCCTTTATAGCTTTGATCCCAAAGGTACGTGATCCTACTTTAGTTTAGCATTTTAGACCCATTTCATTGATCGGCATTATATATAAAGTTATTGCAAAAGTTCTGGCACAAAGGTTAAAATCAGTAATACCTGATTTGGTGAGTAGCACTCAAACTGGATTTATAGAAGGAAGAAACATTTTGGAGGGTCCGTTAATAGCAAATGAAATCATATCTTGGGCAAAAGGAAATAAAAAACAGATTTTTCTTTTTAAAGTGGATTTCGAAAAGGCATACGACTCTGTTAACTGGAATTTTCTATTAGCCAATTTAAAAGCAATGAACTTTCCTTTATTGTGGAGAAAATGGGTTGGGGCAAGTTTAAAGTCGAGCAGGGCGTCGGTTTTGGTTAATGGCTCACCTACGATGGAATTTAGTATGTCTCGTGGATTACGACAAGGGGATCCGTTATCACCTTTTTTATTTATCTTAGCACTTGAGGCTTTAGACCTAATAATGAAAAGGGCGATAAAGGCGGGATTGTTTAAGGGGGTTGTATTACCAAAAGTTGGGCCCATGATTTCACATTTGTGTTACGCGGATGACGCAATGTTTATAGGAGAATGGTCGGAGGCCAATATTAAGAATTTGAATAGGATTCTTAGATGCTTCTATTTGTGCTCGGGTTTGAAAGTTAACTTAGGAAAGTGTAGACTGTTTGGGGTTGGGGTACAAGAAACGGAGATTGATAATATGGCAAGAAGTTAAAATTGTAAAGCGGGGAAAATACCGTTTAATTTTTTGGGGGTACCGATTGGAGCGAATATGAAGAGAATAAAAAACTGGAAACCGATTGTAGATAAATTTAGTTCCAAACCCTCATCATGGAAGACGAGGTGCCTTTCGATGGCCGGGAGAATTGTATTAGCTAAAGCAGTCTTAGGTGCACTTCCGAACTATTTCTTGTCATTATTTTCTGCACCAAAAAAAGTGATAACAGAATTGGAGGCTATAAGAAGAGATTTTGTTTGGGGGAAAAAGAATGGTAAGTGTAAAATGAAGTGGGTTGCGTGGGGAAAAATGATTAAAGCAAAAAGGTATGGTGGAGTAGGGATCGGGGATATTCGTAGTGCAAATCTAGCCCTCCTAGCGAAATGGTGGTGGAAATACAAGGAAAACCCGAACGCACTTTGGGTACGAGTTGTCGATAGCATTCATTCTAAACGTAATTCGAGCTCTATAATTCCTATGAAGAATAAATTATGTGGAACCTGGAAAAATATATGTGGAATTGAGAAGGATTTTGGAGAATTGAATCTATCTTTAAAAAATAACTTGGTATCTACTGTAGGAAATGGATGTAAAACTAAGTTCTGGACTGATGTTTAGGCTGGGGAAAGAACACTTAGAGACCGTTTTCCAGCAGTATACTCCTTGGCAAAAAATAAAAATATAAAGGTGAGTGAGTGTGTAAAAAGGATGGACAAATCTGATATGTGGGAATGGGTATGGCACCGCGGGGCAAGGGAGGCACAGGAACGAGAACAATATGCAGAATTATTACAAACATTAAAAGAGTACAAGTTAAAAGAAGGTGACGATAGATGGAGATGGGAACAGAACCGAATGAAGAACTGACTGTGGCCTTGCTTAGAAACGAGATTACGAAAGCTGGTCTAATAGAAAACGATACGGCGTGGAAATTTTGGAATAGATGGGTACCACCGAAGATCAATTTGTTTGTTTGGAGAGCTATAAAAAATCGAATCCCGGTAAAAGTGGAGCTGAAACGCAGGGGGATTATTATTGAAGATCAAACATGCTCAAGGTGTGGAGAGGATGACGAATCGGCTGAACATTTGCTGCTGAAGTGCGTGTTGGCCCGGGCGACTTGGTGGAACGTCATGGTCTGGTTAAAGTTACCGTATTGTGAACGATGTAATTCAATCGAAGAAGTGTTCCAGCAGATACAAGGATGTAGCGGGTCGAGCGAATGGAAAAAATTGATTACGGCGATTGTTATGATAACATTATGGCAAATATGGAAGTGCAGAAACGACTGGATCTTTAACGGAAGAAACGGTTCGGTTACAAGAACGGTTGATGAAATAAAAGAGCTATCGTTTATGTGGATCAAAGAAAGGTCGAGCATAAAAAACATAAATTGGGAGAGGTGGAAGGATTTTAACATAAGAGATATAGTTAAGTAATGTAGTAAGTCTGTCTCGTTCGTTTTTAATTTCGCTTTTGTAATGTACTTTTTGGGTTTTACAGCTTGCTGGCCCTCGTTCTATAATCATAGAATTCTCGCCGTTCAAAAAAAAAATATAAAAGAGTGAATTGTGGAACCCTAGAAGGATTTGCCTAATCATTTGTGACGGCTACATTCCATTTGTGCAGCAAGGAAACATTCTTCTTTCTCTCTCTCTCTCACACCTTCCACCTACTTTCTCTCTCTAGAAAAAACCCTAAAAACACACCAAGAATCTCTCTTTCTACCTTGGATTTGACGGCAGCCGGTGATCTTCATCTCGGAGCTTCATATTTTCTTCCATTCTACACATCTTCTACCTTCTTTATTAACCGGTTAGTATATTATTTTCTTAGATGATGAATGTGTGTTTTGAATGATGATTACATGCCCTATGTTGTTTGAATGGTATAATATGATGAGAAACACTTCCAGATCCATGTTGTTGACTGATTTCTTGTTAAAGAAACTAGGGTATCTGCATTTCTAGATGTATTGATGATTGGGTAAACTACTTTGATGGTTATGCTTCGATATAATGTTGAAATAATCTCCTTTGAATTGCTGTAGTGTTATTAAAATGGAACCATAGATGATTAATAATATTTTTTTTTGTTTAAAACTGCTCATAAGTTGGATAGTTGATGAAGTGTATGTTATATGGAAGTCTTGATATCCCCCTTCCGTGGCCCAGTGGTTCCCATTGGGTATGTTGGGCCGGTTCCTCCTTTGGGAGGTCACCGGTTCGACTCCCACTCGTGGTCTTAGGGGGGGGGACGTCCCAATGATAGACCGTATCCTACCGAGGCATGGTGCGGTCTTGAGGGCAACCCGGTTTTACCCAGCTGTTACCCCAGCGAGTCTCTCGTGTGGGGGCAGTATGGTTTCCGGGCGAAGGTCAGTCAGAGCGGCAGCCGGGGCCCGATAGAACATCGCGTCTGCGAAAGCTGGGCTGACGGGTAACCGTCCTAGACGGGAACCCGGTGACCAATGGTCAGTACATATCGAAAGTCACCCTTCAAAAAAAAAAAAAAATATGGAAGTCTTGATCATAAACTGTTGAATGATAATTATGATGAAAGGAGGTAAAGGATTGAGGTGAAAAATTATATCTTTTTCTTGTCTAGATTTAATTTTGATTGAATATGTGCATTGGAACTTGTTTTCAAATGAATGTGATGTGTACAAGAAATACCCATTTTGTCTTATCCGTTTTGATCTTAAAAGCTATGACATGATATGTGCTAAAACATCACCGCACGCTAACTAGGAGGTACAACCTGCCAAGCACACCGTACACGGGGAGTTGAGCACCCCGCACACTTAGAGTGATAGCACACTCTCAGTAGTACAAGTGCTGATACACCCCGTACAGTCTAACGATGCTTAGTCACACACTTGAATGATGTACAATCTGGATGCACAACCTCTAAAGCATATAGTACAGCAGCCAAAGGCATATCCGCACACCTTCGGTGACCGCACACTTCTCCTGTACAAACTATAATGCATAATGTATCACCGAGTTATGCAGGGTCGCACACTTTAAGAACCGCACAATAAATGTACAACACGTGAGACACATAGTACAACTAGGCGTTGCATGACCGCACACTGCACACTAGGCAGTGGGCCGCACACTATATTTGGGTCGTATAACTTAGTGGGCCGCACACTCTAATGGACTGATAATATAACTAGACCGCACACTCTGATTTTGGACCGCACAATAATAGTTGTATGTATACCGTTATCGATTGGGCTTGATATATATATATATATATATATATATAGGGCAAGGATAAATTGAAAACCCAGTTGAGTTGAATAAACTCTGAAAACCCATTAATAACCATTGATTAAGCATGATGGATGGCTGAGATTCATTTTAGGCCATTAATTGATTTTGAATCCCTTCATCTCTATTTTTTAATATATTTGATGTACTAGAGGGCAATATGGGAAAGATTTAACATAATCTCTTACTAAGAGACAAAAATCTGCATGGTGTAAGAAACCTTACATCGCTACATCATTACACCTAATCCTACAACTCTACATTAGTCTTCAATATTTCAAAAACCACAAAAATACACTCTCTCTCTCATAATCTTCATCAACCCCTCTCAAATTACCCCCAAAATCACCGGACACTCACTCTCTCTCATAATCTTCATCAACCAGAGATCTTCAAAAGTCACCGAACACTCACTCTCTCTCATAATCTTCATCATACCCTCTCAATATTCAAACAATCGCCGCACAAAAAAGACGATCGCTGCAGATCTTCAAAAATCACCGGACAAAATCAAGGATCGCCGAAAATTATAGGGTTCAGGGGCGTCGGCGTCGGTTCAGGTGTGTCACTCCGTTCCTTTAATCAGTTAAGTTAGGCTTTTTACTTTCTTTTGAATAATCTCAAAATAGTTAGTTTTGAATCATGTGTTCACCTCATCTGCTGCAATTGAATTAAGTTAGGGTTTTTACTTTCTTTTGATTATCTAAGGGTAAATTAGAGTTACTAGTTTGCCCTACTTTTTTAGTCTGGTGCGTCATAACACTGAACGATGTAAAAGGAATGGATTTTTCGGGTTTATGTTCCGGAAAAAACATCTGGGTTTTCTTAATGACAGGGTTCCTTCCCAAAGATTTCTACCATTTGCATAGTCTAGTGCGTCGACTAAACTGGTTTGTTTTGGGGGGTAAAAAGAAGGTTTTTTTTTTATAGTTTTTGGGGCTTTGTTTATGTAGAATCTGGGCTTTTATGTACAGGTTTGGGTGTGGTTTCATACACATCTGGGTTTAGAAAAATATTTTTTGGGGCTTTGTTTATGTAGAATCTGGGCTTTTATATACAGGTTTGGGTGTGGTTTCATACACATTTGGGTTTAAAAAAATATTACATACGGTTGTAGATAACACTATAGATTTGTTGTTTGTGTATTTTTTTTATAAGGGTTATGATTTGTTGTTAATGTTGAATAACAAAAAATGTTTGTGTGTGGTTTTAAAGGTGTTACAATGTTGGTGTCTTAGTTTCACCAGACAGTGATTTGGACACCCCCAGGGAAAACATGAAGAAAATAAAAAAGGTATGTTTTTTTATTCTATAGACGTTTCTTCGTTACATTTTTTTTATATCTAATATTTATGTACATGAACTTTGTAAAAACATTCTAAGCTGATGGCGATGCGGGCGGGCCAGCAACACGTACTAGAGCAGGTATATAACTGTTTTAGACGTGATCTTTAGGAATCTAAATAAATATATGTTTCGATACTTTAATGCTAATTGTTAATAAAATGTATATTTAGATGAGGCACTTTTTGATGTTGACTGGGGATCATTTTACTTCACTACACAAGTTACCCCTGTCAAAAACTCTTCATCTGTGGTGCTCGCTGACCAAGCTAAACCAGTCAATGCCACCCAAGAGAACCCCCCAGCAGTTGATCCAAAGACTACCGATGATCCCGAAGATGATCCTATAGATGATGATTACTCTTGTTACTCTCCAAACACTCTTGTCTCGTGGGCCAACCACAACCCGTGGGAGAGTGAGCTTAACCCAGAACCACTCAGCACTGAAATTGAATATGGCACTCCAAGATCGTTTCTTGACTAAAAAGTGGTGTTTATGTGAAGTTACTAGTATATGTGTGAAAAAAAAATGTGCCCCAATTTTCCCTCTCTCATGCGGGGCTACTTTCCTTATCCTATATTGTTTAACATATCTAGTGTTAAAGTTATTATGTACTCAACTATTGTGTTAAATCTATGTTTTTCCAATCTATGTTATTCAAAAAATCGTGTCGTTATTATATGATTTAAACAAATACTGACTTCTAACATAACAAAAAACTAAAAAAAAAAAGTTGATATCTTAGAAAAAGCTTACATAAGTTACACACTTTAGGAAAAAAATAATAAATAAAAAAGAGTCACGTGATCAAATCTAAAAAAACATACAACGTTGTCATGAAAAAAAAAAGATATTCAGGCAACCATCAACAAAAGCACATGATCAAACACACATAGAGCAAAAATGTACAAAAATCTCATTGAAAAAAAAATGTAACACGGATACAGCAAAAATGTACAAAAATCTCAGGCAAAAATAAAATGTAACATGGTAAAAACAAAACCAAAAAATCCATAACATATAAAATTCTCAGATTCAACACAGCAAAAGTCTACAAAAATCTCAGGGGGGGAAATGTAACATGGTAAAAACAAAACCAAAAAATCCATAACATAGAAAATTCTCAGATTCAACCAAACATCAACAAGTACATACTACCGAAAATGTCATTAACATACTAACAAGGATAATCCAACTAAGTACCACCTATTTCTTAATCTCAACAAACAATGGCAAAAACCTCAACAAACAAGGCTAACAAGTAAGCTGCCAATCACTAACGCTAATATCAGTAACCATATAACCCTCTTTTTCTTCCGAATTTCTTGATCACGGGTAAACAGTTCAGCTTGCAGGTTGTTGATGTTCCTCAAAAGACCTGGTATGATCCTAGTTGACCGTAGGCACATCGGTGGGTCGACCCAACCAATGAAAGGGCAGTTGCTGGGCTACCACATTCTAGTGCCATTGGGTGTGTGGTGAACATAAAATTCCTCGTCCGCATGAACACCAACAAAAAAGGTATTGTTTAACACGTATAGGTTAAAAAAAATTTACTTGTAACATGAAACCTAACAAACTGATGCATTTTACTGTATTCTCAAATCCAACTTTAACACGTTTTCCTAAAATGCAAAGAAAACATGGTGGTACATTTTTTTGATGTCACCAAAAAGTGTAGATGCTTGTGCATTTTTTTTATGTAATCCAAAAATGTAATCTTGAATGTTTTCCCCTTCCAAAAAATATAAAAACTTAATACAAGTGTAAACACATGTTTTTACCTTCTACAAAATATAAAAGCTTGTTTCATAAAAATAAAAAATAAAAATGGTTACACTTGTTTTTACCTTGTACAAGTTTACCACATTTTCAACCAAACTAACCAACACATCATCTGTTTTTTTTCCTCCTCTACCAACAAAAAAACAAAATAATAATAATAATAATAACAAACTACAAACATTAAAACTAGGGGTGTTACAATAACCCTATAGATAAAAATTCATGGTTTCACATAAACAATGACCTGTGGATAGCAACTGTGTAAAGGTACAATTCTGAACATCATCCTCATCATCATTTGTGCCATTTTGATTCAGAACTGAGGCTACACATGAAAAAAAAATACCAAAAAACAAAAAAAAAAAAACAAGAAGAATCCAGTGAAAATCTAAACAAGAAAACCTTAATTTACACAACTACTCACTACGCGTATGCATTTAAAGCTGTACATTTAATAAAACTGAAAAAAAAAAAAGTATCACTCACCTGCAAACTCTGAAGAAATGGGTTCAGGATCTTCAACAACTCTACTCTCACCCAATGCATCTTCATCTTCATTAAATGCAAAATCAGGTAAAAGATTATGTGGGACAACATTTAAGGGTGAACCCGGATGATCATTGAGTGTCCCCGTACCACCGGCAACAGTCGGAGGTTGTTGGCTGTTCAAATCAGCCATGTTAAATGCAAAAAGTCTTCAATGGTGGTGAGTATGGTTTCTTTCTTTCACTCCAATTTCTGGTTTGAATAAATGATATGTGAGATATGAAGATGGATATGTAATAAAGAAGATATGTGAAAGAGGTGAGAGATTATACAAGTACAAGTATTAAATGTCAGAAAGATGAAAAGAAGAAAAGTCTGCACACGCAGACTTACACATCTCATCCTCTCAAAAGGTTTAACAAATGGACAATTATGCCCTTGTCTCTTCTCAAACAAATATCAAACGTGGATCAATCCTAGCCACATGTGAGAGTTTTCTGGGTTTTCTCAACTGGAATGGGTTTTCTCATTATAATTAGCCTATATATATATATATATAGGGAGAAGATCATGCGAGAACCACCTCTTATTGCGAGAACCAATGTGAACACAACCAAAAATGCCTAAAAATAGCTAAAAATCACACAAATATTTTTTTTTAATATTTTTTATATAAAAATCGCTACTTTTAATAATTTTTATTAATATTTTTTTATATAAAAAATATTAAAAAAAATTTAGATTTTTTTTAGATTTTTTTAGGTTTTTTGGGGGTTTAGTTTTTAGCATTTTAGCTTGGGGGGGGGGGGTGGTTTTTTTTTAGGTTTTTTGGGGGTTTTAGTTTTTAGCATTTAGCTTGGGGGGTGGGGTGGGGGGTTTAGGTTTTTTTGGGGGGGGGGGGGGTGGGGGTTAGGTTTTTTTTAGGTTTTTTTAGCTATTTTAGGTTGTGTTCACATTGGTTCTCGCGGTTCTCATAATAAGGGTGGTTCTCGCATGAGCTCCTCCCTATATATATATATATATATATATACATATATATATATATGTATATATATACATATATATATATATATGTATATATATATAGGGACAGGATCATTTCAGAACCATAAATATTTACAGAACTCGCAGAACTCCTAATAAACAATCTTTTTATTTATATATTTTTATGTTTAGGATAATTTTATCATTTATTATGTGTATTTTTACGATTACATACATGTTAAGAGTAATTTTATTATTTTTTATATGTAATTTTATCATTACACATGTGTAAACTAGTTTTTTTACATATATGTAATTAGTTATGACACATATATATAATTTTGGGCAATTAAACATATGTAAACTACTTTTAACATGTATGTAATCAAAGAAATACATATAATAGATGATAAAAAGATCCTAAATACAAAAACTTATATATAAAATGATTGTTTATTAGGAGTTCTGAAAGTTCTGTAGTTATTTAGAGTTCTGAAATGAACTCAACCCTATATATATATATATATAGGTAAAGAGTAAAATACAAATGCGCTTATCGTACGATACGTACGCGATCATCCCAGCCGTTTGATCAGGTGCAGATCTGGTGCGAATTCAATACATATCGCATATGAAAAAATGGTTAGCATGGGGTAGTGTGAAAAATGGCATGGGGTGTGTAGATGGACAAAATCGCATGTGTAAGATTTGAATATCGCATGTGAAAAAATGGCATGAGGTAATGTGAAAAATGGCATGGGGTGTGTAGAATCGCATGTGGAAGATTGAATATCGCATGTAAAAAATGGCTAGCATGGGGTAATGTGAAAAATAGCATGGGGTGTGTAGAATCGCATGTGGAAAATTGAATATCGCATGTGGAAAAATGGCATGGGGTAATGTGAAAAATGGCATGGGGTGTGTAGAATCGCATGTGGAAAATTTAATATCGCATGTGAAAAAATGGCATGGGTAATGTGAAAAATGGCATGGGGTGTGTAGAATCGCATGTGGAAAATTGAATATCGCATGTGAAAAAATGGCTAGCATGGGGTAATATGAAAAATGGCATGGGGTGTGTAAAATCGCATGTGAAAAATTGAATATCGCATGTCAAAAATCTGTGTGTGTGTTACTGTTCATCTTCTTCCATTGTTGGTCGATCATTGTCAGTCTTCTTCCGTTTGACCCTTACAACTCCCAAATTAGTAGTTCTTATTATCGATATCGCACTAAAAGGAACGAAGGGAGGTTGGGGAAGAAGATTTTCAGGTTTTTGAATTTGTTTTAGGGTTTGATTTTGAACTATCATCGGTCAATTACAGAGATTTATGACCTCGCAATGACGTTTTTAACCTTCCTGGTATGATTTAGATATATTAAAATGATTAATTTAATCATTTAAATTAGTTTCGCCCGCGTTTGATCGATTGAAGATCGTACGGCTGAGGGCATCGCGTACATAATGTATGATAAGAGGTATTGTACGTTAACCGGCCTCTATATATATATATATATATAGGGTCAGGATTTAGAGAAAACAGTGGAAAGTGTGAGAACCATGAGAACGCTTATGAATCGTCCGATCAAAACAATCTATTGACTAGATTGGCGCGGTGGCGTTTTCGTAAATAACACAAATTCTATTGAGTGGACGTGCTTCATTAAGGGTAAAAAGGTCTTTACACTTCTAGACCAAAACGCCAAAGTAATGAATAAAACGCCATTACTGACCAAAACGCATCCCTATATAAACAAAACATTCTCATACATAAGAACACACCTCCCCCAACCTGAAAACGCCATATTTTCTACTATATAACATTCATCTTACAACGCCAAAAATTCCAAAACATCAAACACACCTACTCAAAAAACGTCATATTTTACTATATACCAATCATACCATAAAAACTCATAAAGAGCTGAACAAAAAGTGTAAAAAAATACACACAGTAACTGAAAAGACGGCTACTTTATTAATATCATTTATTACAAATAAAAATCCCCCCTAAACTACGCGTCAAAAACATCCTATAAGAGAGACGTCTCTGCACAATCAACTGATCACACCACAAAAAATAAACGCCATCTTTCCAAGAAACCATTCACTTTAAAACGCCAAAAAAGATACTTAAAAAAACCACAGATGCGGAACCTCATTTCTTCTATATTGAGTATTGTTCTGAATGACGTTTCACTAAATGGATTCTACTCTAAGGTGGGTATCTCTATAAGCTTTTGCTGAATGAGATGGACAAATATTCATGAAAAAAGAGAAGTAAAAGACCCTTTTACCCCTTAATGAAGACGGTCGTTATGTAGGAAAATAAGGATCCACATAAGGTATTCAAAACAGGTTCAAAACGCCAAAAATGTTAAAGTAGAAGAGGCTGATGACAGTGAAGATTTGGAAGAGAAATTAGATTATAATTTTTTTTTCATTTTCTATTGTTTGTTATCTAATTCTCTAATTTTATTATCTAATTCTCTACTAACAAAAAAAATTAATATAAAACACCAAAAACACCAAAACGCCTGATAGTGTGAAAACTGTGAGAACCGATGCTAGCAAAGCACGTTGTTGCTATATAAAAACGCCAAAAAACAATTATTATATTAAAAGCCAATACATGGAAAATTGAAGTTTATCTTTTCAAAACGTCATAATTGTCTGTAACATTACAGGCCTGCATCCTACTTAGTTAAAACGCCAAAATGTTTACTATGATCATGACTAAAAACAATAAAAACACCGCGTCTTTGTAAAACGCCAAAAAATGGAAAGGTGATGTGACACGCGTTTAAAAAAAAGAATATGAAAGGACAAAAAAGCCCCTCCGCCCTTCTCTATGTCGCGTGACACGTGTTGAGCCAGGATGCGCTCTCACCGTTCTCACACTTTTGGGCGTTTTCTCCTGATCCCGTTCCTATATATATATATATATAGTGTAAGTATCTGAAGAAAACCCTTATAATTGAGAAAACTTGGGGAAACTCTAACCTCCCGATTTTTTTTTTTGAAAAAATTTACACATGTAATATACATGTTTTTAAGGGTTTTGGGCAAAAAAAATCAAAAAAGCGCCAAGTGGATATTTAAAAAAAAGTTTCTGAGGTAACATATGTCAGATGAATGTAACATATGTTACACCAAAACTTGTTTATTTTTTAAAAAATATCCACTCGTCACTTTTTTGATTTTTTTTTTGGCCAAAATCCATAAAAACATGTATATTACATGTGTAATTTTCTTCAAAAAAAATCGGAACCTTTGAGTTTTCCGGGTTTTCTCGCCACAAGTGGGTTTTCTATATATCATTCCCCTATATATATATATATATAGTGGGAGTTGGCTAGAAAGCCTAAGTTTCCTAGAAAGTCTAGGAAGCAATAGGGAGGTGACATGTGGCTTTTAGTTTTTTTATTCAAAAGGGTATGATGGTAATTTGATTATTAATTTAATTTTGGAATATTATATATCCTAAACTAACTATCCAGATATTTTTGGAAACGTATATATCTTTGACACATTCAAATCGTTACGATTTCAAAAGGGCAGTTACTTTAAATTACGAAGTTCAAATCATTAACAATTTCTTCACGTTGTGTTTTATCAGTTACCGAGTTCATCACAATGTGTTTTAGCAGTTATTGGTTTTCAGTTACTATTTCATCATAATGTGTTTTATCAGTTACTGGTTGATATGATTTTTGGCATTCTTGATGTTGTTTTTTATCAGTTACTGGTTCACGTTGTATTTTATCAGTTACTGGTTTCACCACAATGTGTTTTATCAGTTACTGGTTTCTATTACCGTTTCATCACAATGTGTTCTATCATTTACTGGTTGATGTGATTTTGGCATTCTTGATGTTGTGTTTTATCAGTTACTGGTTTCATCACAATGTGTTTTAGCAGTTACTGGTTTCGGTTACTGTTTCGTCACAATGTGTTTTATCAGTTACTGGTTGATATGATTTTTGGATTTTTTGATGCTGTGTTTTATCAATTACCGGTTTCATCACAACGTGTTATACCAGTTATGATTCATGAATGGCATGTTCTTTTGTATTTTATCTAATGTTTCATCACAATGTGTTTTATCAGTTACTCGTTGATGTGATTTTGGCATTCTTGATGTTGTGTTTGATTAGTTACTGGTTTCATCACAATGTGTTTTATCAGTTACTCGTTCCAGTTACTGTTTCATCCTAATGTGTTTTATCAGTTACTGGTTGATATGATTTTGGCATTCTTGATGTTGTGTTTTAGCAGTCAGTCACTAGTTCGTCACATTGTGTTTCATCGCTAAAACACACTACTATGAACACATCTAGATCCGATTTATCATTTTTTTGTATGATTTGGAGTTTTCAAATGTGAGGGATTAGAGAGAGAGAAAAAAATTACGATATTTTTTGAGGTGGTTTATGATTGATAGTTATTTCCTTATTTAAAACAACTTAAATGACACATTTACCCCCCAATCAATTAAATTAGCTTATTTTAAAGACATATATATTACCAAAATACCACCAAAATGATCTCAACCATTAAACACACACATCTGATGGCCCAGATCGCTTCCTACACTTTCTAGGAAAAACACATTTTCGCAGGATCCCCACTCATATATATATATATATATATATATGTGTGTATATATATATATATATATATATATATATATATATGTATAGGGTGGAGTTATTGTAAAAAATGACCAAAAGTGTGAGAAAGGTAAGAAAGAATCTCAACCATTAGATCTAAATTAATTGAAAAGGGTATAATTGTAAATGCATTAACAAATTCAAATATGGTAATCCTTGATTTAAGGATTTGGAGAGAGAAAATCCTTGATTTAAGGACTTATAACCGTCCATAAATATAACACCATTCAGAGCATGTTCATACATGGTATTTTAAATATAACACCATTCAGAAAATATAACACAATTCAGCACAAATATAACACCATTCAGCACAAAAAAAAACACCATTCACACAAAAATAACATCATTCAGCACAAACATAACACCATTCAGCACAAAAAAAACACCATTCAGCACAAAAAAAACACCATTCACACAAAAATAACACCATTCAGCACAAAAAAAGACACCATTCAGCAGTAAATAAAATAAACACCAATCAGTACAAGAATATAACACCATTCAGTAAAAGAAATATAACACCATTCAGAAAAAGAAAAAAAACACCATTAAGAAAAGAAAAAAACACCATTAAGAAAAGAAAAATAACACCATTCAGAAAAGAAAAAAACACCATTAACAAAGGAAAATAACACCATTAATGAAAAGAAAAATAACACCATTCAATAATCCTTACATCTCTGTATCATCTTCTTCTCCGCTGCCGGCACCACCACTGCCGGTCCGCCACCGCCGTCGTCGAACACAACCACCCGACATTAAAATCTCTACACCAGTTCTCGAAACCTAGTTACCGATGTCAACGGACTCCACAAACGCGACGGCGAATCATGACCATATTACTGTCGCCGGTTAGAAAAACCTCCATCAGTGACGGTACGAACTTATCTACACCGACGTGGTTGTCAATTGCACCTTTCCGTTTCCCGTTGGAGACAACAGAACTAGTCGACGATTAGTCATTCACGTGTCCACTTCCGGCAGTGGCGATCTGACCTAGACTTCACCGACGCCATGTTTTTTTTACGTTTCCGATTACATATTGTTTGCAGGGATTCTGTTCTGAATATGGAAGAAGAAAGAGAGAGAAAGAGAGAAATTAGGAACGTATGATAGAGAGAGAACGAAATTGCAGGGATTTTGATTTACAAAATGAAGATAAAAAGACACAATTGCCCCTAGATATTTCAATTCAATCCAAATTAATAAAAATATTATACATTTTGGTCCCTATTGATCTCACCCATTAGATCAAAAGATCTAATGGCTGAGATTCTTTCTTACCTTTCCCACACTTTGGGCATTTTTTACAGGATCCTAACTCTATATGTATATATAAATATAGGATTAGGTTCAAACGTGAACAAAATCGCAAGAGTGAACTGCGTGAACTGATCTGGGCCCTTGATTTTTATGATCTTGAGATTAAAGTGAGTGGCATGATGGTAGTTATTTGGTTAATTTTTTTCATTTAATTAAATACAAAAAGGGTATATGTGTAATTTCAATCTTAAATTGATTGCATAAATCTCTCACAAATCAAATCAAGGATTAGGAAAGATGTAACTTAATTCAATTATTAAAATAATTATTTGTTTAAATGCAATGTACACATGTGTATATCGTCTGTTTTTGTGATATCTCAGAATTTTTTTTGTATTGAATGTTGATGTACACCTGTGAATTACTGTACACATATGTACGATGCTGAGTACACATGTGTACTATTCTATTTATATCCAAGTACACATGTGTATACCGTTGAAATATGAAGGTTACGTGGATCTTAAAAATCAAAATTTGAATTCTGGTGATGAAATCTGAAATAAAAATTAAAATTGAAATCTAGTGATTTGTTGTTTGTTTGGATAATTATCTTATTAATAAATAAACATAATGTGGATAATGAATTTAAATTAGGAAAGATGTAACTTAATTCAATTATTAAAATAATGATTTAAATCTAATTTTTTATATAATTACAATCCTACCCTTAACAACTAAAAAGGAAATCAAGGGTCCATATCTGTTCACGTAGTTCACTCTTGGGAGGTTGTTCACGCTGGAACCCTACCCTATATATATATATATATATATATATATAGTGGGGATCCTACGGAAAGTGTGTTTTTCCTAGAAAGTCTAGGAAGCGATCTGGGCCATCCAATGGGTGTGTTTAATGGTTGAGATCATCTTGGTGGCATTTTGGTAATATGTGTTTCTTAAAAATAGGATTATTTAATTAATCAGGGGTAGATATGTCATTTAGCTTGTTTTAAATATGGAAATAATTGTCATTCCTTAATCACCCCACATTTCTTGCGATTTTTTCTCTCTCTCTCTCTCTCTCTCTCTCCCTTTCTCTCTCTCGCTCTCTTCCTTCTATCCTTCATGAAGAAACACATCAAGAAAACACATCGTATTAATCTGCTTGCTGTTAAAACACAACGTCAAGAAATCCTCCAGCATTACCAGCATGGATGGTAAAACACAGCGTATGAATCTGCTTGCTGTTAAAACACAACTGTATGAATCTGAATGCTAAGACACAACTGTATGAATATGCTCGCTGTTAAAACACAACTGTATGAATCTGAATGCTAAGACACAACTGTATGAATCTGCTTGCTGTTAAAACACAACTGTATGAATCTGCTTGTTGTTAAAACACAACTGTATGAATCTGAATGCTAAAACACAACTGTATGAATCTGCTTGCTGTTAAAACACAACTGTATGAATCTGAATAATAAAACACAGCGTCAAGAAATCCTCCAGCATTACCAACATGAATGCTAAAACACAGCTGTATGAATCTGAATGCTAAAACACAGCTGTTTGAATCTGCTTGCTGTTAAAACACAACTGTATGAATATGAATGCTAAAACACAACTGTATGAATCTGCTTGCTGTTAAAACACATCACCAAGAACAAGCTTATGGTTTTGCAGTTAAATGTTAATAACCATCTCCACAATCAACAAGTGTGTTTGAAGCCATGATTTTTCTCTCTGAAAAATTTATTGAATACGAATACTGCTGGTGAAGAAGAAAACGATAGAAAGAATTGTATATACATATGATTTGAATGAGATTTGGATTCGAAACACAACCAAAATTCCGAAAATCATGGACATAATCAGTTACCTTCGAGATCATGCAATGTTAGTTAATGAAATATAAATTCCAAAAATAAAATTAAAATGTGACATTACATAATTGCCCTTCTAGTTAAAATAACTCAATGCCACATGTCCAATTCTCATTGCTTCCTAGACTTTCTAGGAAAAATACACATTCTACCTAACTCCTACTCTACATATATATATATATATATGTATATATATGTATATATATGTATGTATATATATGTATGTATATGTATGTATGTATATATATGTATGTATATATATATATATATGTATAGGATTGGGTTCATTTGTGAACCCTTCCTTTTTTATGAACAAAAACGAACAAATCATGGCCATAGATCTTATTAACTATAACTTAAGGGTAGGATTGTCTTTTAACATATATAGATTTAATTATAATTTTCGTTTTTTAAAATTATGTGCAGTTATCAAAAAAAAATAATCACCCACCATGTTCAAATGCAAATTATCTTACGTAAAAAACAACCACCTGCATATGTTTTTCAGATTCTTCTTCTCATCTCGATTCTTCATACCATTAGCCAGTTCGTTTCATTCTTATTTTGATCTACTACGGATTTATAAATTATGTCAGACCCGAACCCGGACAATTTGCCAGCCAATTCCTTAATTCCTCATAGCCCCGAACGGCCAGGGGAAGATCATGTGTATGTAGCTTCCATGGATCATCAAGGTTTATTTTTTAAACATCAGTGTATATAAGTTTGTTTCCAGTTTAATTCTTATTTTGTTATACTAAGGATTTCTAATTTTTGGCAGACACGAACACGAACGATCAGCCTGTTGTTTCAGCCAATTTGTTAAGTCCTCATGGCTCCAAACGACCAGAAGAAGATCATGTGTTTGTAGCTTCCATTGATCGTCAACTGATGAAGAAGACGATGTATATGAAGAATCCGAAACCGAAGAATATGTCTCCGGCGATTTTGGTAGTGAAGAATAGGTTGCGTAAAGCGTAACAACATTCATATTTTTTTTTCATGTTCTCCTTCAGTTGTTCTATGTTTTTTAAACATGACCGTTGATGTTAGCTCAAACTCGTTTTTAGCGTAATTTCGTTTTCATGCTTTTTCGGTGTTGATATATGTTTTCAGTATAACTTATATTACTGGTGTATATGGGTTTTTAAGTTTTATCCATTATACATGATTGTGTATTGACAATCTTAAAGTGGCCTCTATTGACTCGCGATATGTGATACACGTTACATTTACAAGTAGTCCAATAGGTTATAAGGGTATAACTGGTCGCTGGTCATGTGTATTCGCATTCCAGCGGGTTTAGAATGTTTAGCGCTGCACATTTGTACTTGTTGTACACTTGTACGTAATCCCGGCAGTTGCTGCATTTGAAAATTTCTTGTCAAAATGGTTTTATAACATGTACAAATTAATAGAGAAGTCAGCAGTCGTATCATTCTTTGTTGTTATACTAAGGATTTATGAATTTTCACAGGCACGAACAAGAAGGAGCAGCATGTTGTTTTACCCAATTTCTCAAGTCCTGATGGTTCTCAACGACCAGGAGAAGATCATGTGTATCTTGTAGCTGCCATTTGTAACAGCCAGACTTATCGGCTATTCCCGCTTAAACCGTTTATTGCTTTGTAACCGTCTTTGTACTCAGAGATTCGATATTAATGGAGAACAATATTTTAAACTATTTTAAAACGCATTCATCTCGCTAATTATCACATTTGTGTATGTTGTACCTGCCATTTGTAACAAGCTCAAACTCAGCCGCACGAATGATCACTCGTACGGGTGATCATTCGCACGGCTACACACTCGCACCAGACTCAGTTTGTCCATCATGTACATATCAGATTGTTCATCAATAATACATTTCAAAAAAAGTTAAGCAAATTATATACACTTATGTACTTATCAGATTGTCCATCATGTACATATCAGATTGTTCATCAATAATACACATGTGTATGTTGTCACTTACACATGTGTATTATTACAGATGTTAACCAATGCAGAATGTTTTAGAATCGAAGATGTTTCAGCATTAATTATAGGAGAATGTAATAAACATTAGTATGCAAAAAAAAAAAAAAACAATATTTTGCGTAACATACATATGTGTACATATCAGATTGTTCATCAATACACAGGTGTATGCTGTCACTTACACATGTGTATTATTACAAATGTTAACTTGACTATGAATCGAAGGAGATGTAGCGATTTGGGTTTTTGGATTCTACTAGTTGAAACTCGTTTGTAGAAATCGCAGGTCTGAGAGAAATCGAATGAGAAGCAGCGATTTGGGTTTTTTTGGATTATGAGGAAAGAGAATCTTGATGTTCACAGGTGGTTTTGGTTGAAGCTAGAGATTATGGTAATTACTATTATGCCCTTGTTGCAGTTATTAAAATTCAGTTTTTGGTTTTTATTAATTAAAAAATCATTTAAATTCAAAGATCTTGATCTCCTCATCCAATGGCCAGGATCTATTCGTTTTTGTTCACTACATCAACATTGTTCACTCTTGATCCCCACCCTGTATGTGTATATATATATATATATATATATGTGTATATATATATATATATATGGTGGGGTTCTAGAGTGAACACTAATGTATTTGCGAACTGAGTGAACAAATCTTGGCCATTGATTTACACACGTGGATGGCTAGGATTTCATCATCAAATCGTAAAATACACTAGTGTATTTCATCATCAAATTCTGGCCATTGATCTACACACATGTATGGCCAAGATTAGTTCGGAGCTTTGTCTTTAAGGTTTTTTTTTTTTTTTTAGATTTATACACATGTGTATATTGTTAATATTTTAACTATACATATGTGTATATTACCAATTATACATATATGTATATACATGTTTAAAATTGAAAAATAAGTGTTATAAACCCTAAACCCTAAAGCTAAACCATAATGCTTAACACTAAACCCTAAAGCCAAACCCTAATTCTAAACCCTAAAGCTAAACCCTAATGCTAAACCCTAAAGCTAAACCCTAATGCTAAAACCAAAAGCTAAACCCTTATGCTAAACCCTAAAGCTAAACCCTAAATACTAATGCTAAACCCTAAAGCTAAACCCTAAATACTAATGCTAAACCCTAAACCCTAATGCTAAACCCCAATGCTAAACCCTAAATACTAATGCTAAACCGTAAATAACACTTATTTTTCAATTTTAGACATGTATATAAATATATGTATATTTGACAATATACACATATGTATAAATCCCAATTTTTTTAAATATAAAAAACAAAACCTTAAAGAAAAAGCTCAGATTTTTCTAAAAAAAAAAAAATTGCATATTTTTACATTTTTTTTTTTGCATTTTTTGCTTAGGGAAAATGTGTGGTACAGAATACTTCTCAAGTTTCTCAATTAGCCTACTACTTTATATATATATATATATATATCTGTATGCAGCCATATGATACATGACGATTATGTGATACTTGATATATGTGACAAAACGTGATACGAATCTAATTTAAACTCAGTAACCATAAGTAGGATGTGATTGAGTAAACTTTAATACAAGTAAACTATCTGCCGAGCAAACCAAAATGAGTTCACACACACTAAAAGCATGCGTCCCGGGGGGACACGAACGAACTACTATCATGGGGAATGATACTTTTTAACTACTATTCCGGGGGGGGGGGGGGGGGATAGGCTTGGATACTATTTATAAATCATGTTCTAGCAAAATAAACGAAACACTATCATGGAAAGTCCCCACATACAATACTGATTAATCGTCGGGGGCGAACGGGATATTAGTTGATGGCGCTATTAGGTTTGACAAACCTCACACCATGACTGGGGGAATCGGGCTTGAACTAGTAGACATTGACTTGGGGCACATCAATTCAACGTCACCAGTATTCGGTATCTACAGTTTAGTGAGCTTACAGATGGGGTAGCTCCCCATAACGTGATTTTAAATACCTTATCTAAACAACTTACGTTTTTGGAACTAAAACTGGACAACTCGTGAACTCGCCAACATTATGTTGATACCCTACTGCATGCTTTGCAGATACTCAGTGTTGGCAAATGTCAAAATTGGTGACGTGACTATTATGGGCCAAAAACGGTATATTTATTTCCGCACGTGAAAGTTTGTTTTGTTATCGGTGTTCGTAAATGCTCGAAATAATTTTATTTATTGTCATATTCTCGCATTTGGTAACGATCGAAGGAACCTAGAGAGCCAAGACCGGTCCTAACGAGTTCACAAAGTCGAAGAGTTATGCCTATGGTGGAAGTTTTCGGATTAGGTGTTAGCAGAACTTTGAGGGGATACAAGTCGGATCCTACGGGGCTATGGGACTTTCTTTATCAACTAGAATATGCAAAGAAGAAAGTCGCTTTCGTAATTTTTCAAAAAACTGAGAACATTTGAAAGATTCTGCTCAGTGGAGAGAATCTGTTCAGTGAAGTTGACGACAGTTCCGCTCAGAAGAGGGAATTTGTTAAGGTTTAGAGATTTTACCAAATAAATGGGGGGATAAAAAAATTTCATATGTTTTGGAATTTTTCGGTAAATTTCTAAACGCAATCACAGGTGGTGGAGTTTGTGATTTTCTGGTGATACCAAAGGTTCTGCATGGAATGTTTTGCACAGACACATATTTGAGGATTTTAATTAATTCTCCAGCCATCGTGAAGGGTTTTGCACGGAAACATACAGTTATCTAAAGTCTACAGTAGTTTCAAAACTCTGTTCACTGAAGACTTGGGGAATCTTTATGAGATTTTACAAGGATCTGGGTGTAATTCAATTCGTTGAGTTCGCAAACGATGTAATTGGTCAAGCTGACATCCTGAGTACTGATGCTGAAGATCCGTAGTGCATTACGTGGTCAACTTCACAACGGCGAGACAATGAGATCTGGATGTAGTTCAACTAAGCATGCTGGTTGAGCTTGCAAGTGATATACTCGGTCTAGCTGACTTCCTGAGTGTTGATGCTGATGATCAAAGTGCATTACTTGGTCGATTCCACAAAGATGGTTTACAGAAGACAGTTCACCAGAAAACTCTACCGATGTAGTATGTTTGAATGAGATGGAGTTCTTATGATAAGATCAAGACTTTATGCAGGTTTTAAAGAATGGAACCCTTATCAAATGCCGATTGGTGTATTGGAAGATCAGCGGAAGATCGGTCAATTTAGCCTTGTGAGGAGATTGCACAACACCCAACACGGATACGCATACTTTGAGGGGGAAATATTATACGAGAAGCTTCAAGGGTTTGGTATTGCTATGAAGATTCAAGTCAAGATACTACTTACCTGGATCATCGGTCAAGGGGGAATTTGTCAACACAGAGAAGATAACATCAACAAATACTTGACCGAAGATCGATTGCAGTTGCATTTTCAGCATTCAACAGCAACGGACAAGGGGGAATTTGTTGGTGCAGTTTTTGTGTCCGATGCTGTTCGAATAGATTAGATTTATTTTATGCTGATTATGTAATAGTTAGTGAAACGGTCAAACGAACGTGTATTGACCCACTCGTTTGAAGTGGTCAAACGAGAGAGTTATTCGTTTGACCGTGTGTGTTTGCAAGTGAAGTGGGTGTGGCTATAAATAGCACCCCATGGTTCATTTGCAAAGTGGAGAAGGTTTTAGACTTGGGGGAGAGATCACCACTTGGTCTCTCCCCGGATGTATGCTCCTTTGGTATAGTTCGGCTAGCTTGTAATCGGGCCGGTTTGTAATGTTATGCTACCGAATTTATACAAGAAAGTTGTTTTATCCGTTTTTAATCTTTCCGTCTTTGAACATAATCACACACTAATCATGGGTTTCGGTCTGCGTCTTGGACCTACAGCTTGCAGCTTGGGAAGTGTAGTGGTTGCATTAACCCGTGTTGGGTTTTTAATAATCTTAAAACTTTGAACTTTTGGCTGTACTGTTTGACTTATGCTTCCGTTATTATATTTAACATTGCTGTTAAACTTAAGACTTTGGATATGGACTTTATTAGTCACTAATCGTATTTTAGATAAAACTGCTTTATTACTATGATTGTTCAATATGATTGGTGGCTGGATCCTGGTCAATCACACGCCTTGCGGTAGTACTCCGCACATGAAAATTGAGGGTGTGACAGATTGGTATCAGAGCCATTGGTTATAGTGAACTCAATTTTAAAAAGAAAAAAAAGTCTTTTTGAGAAAAACCAAACTATAACCCGTTTTTGTACTAAGCGACTCGCAACGACACTACACTCCAGGTGCAAGTCTCAACCCTTTAGATTTCGTAGCTCGGGCATGTGTTTACTTGTTACTTAATTGATGCATATTGTTATGGTATATGTACTAGTATACTTAGTTATACATATATATATATGTATATATATGCGTGAACTTGTGTGCAATGGTCACTCCTCCTCCTACTTATTCTATTCTTACGACACTATGACGTCATTCTCATACTGTGTTTTCTGGATATGAATACAATGAGTGGACGCGGAAGAGTCGACGTTAACATGACTCAGGATCAACTGACGAACCTGATCAACACCGTGGCTGCGTCTTTTGCAGCCCATCCTGGAGGTAAACTGGTCGTTCTAGGGTGTTTAGATCCTACTCTCGTACCGTTTTAATCGTTCTCAAATTTGTTCGCTTCGTAATTTTTTTCTTTCCCTCTCAAAAATACAATGTTTTCAGGACCGGACCGGAGGTCGACCGGTCGTCTTATGGGGTTAAAGGTCGGACCGGTCCGACCGGTTCGACCGGGTTTAAGACCCGGATTACGTCATACATTATATAAAAAAATATATATAAGATAGAAAATATTAAGGGTCAAATTTGGACAGAACTCTAACATTAAGGTTAAAAAAGAAATAAAGTAAATAATATTATCTAAATAGGTAAACCCTAGGTAAACAGCCGTCACTTTATCTTCCTCCATCTGTATCTCTCATCTCCTCCCTTTTTTAATGGAGAACTTCATATTCATCTCGGAGAGGAACAAAATTCATAGACAAAGTTATCAAAAATTCATACACACACTTGTGAATTGAATAGATGACCAGATTAGACTTGAATCAAGATGAATGGTGGCTAATCCATGATGAATTGAAGATGTTGTGGTCATGGGCGGACCCAAGCCCAGCCCAAGGTGGGCGGGCGCACCCCCGGGGAAAAAAAATTTAGTGCTAAGTTTCGTCGAAAATTCCGTCCGCACCCCTTGGAATTTTTCGTCCGCACCCCTTGGAATTTTTCGACCGCACCCTTGAAATTTTTGTCCGCACCCCTTAGGTAAAAAGTGTTATCAATTTATATTTTAATTTTTTTAGTAAACTCTTATTTAAAAAAAAATACTACCTAAATTATATAACTTTTAATACCTAACTAACTAAACCCAAATACCCATACCTTTACCCACTTATAATTCCTAACTAGCTAGCCCACTAAGTCTTAGCCCATTAACCAAAACCTATAGAAATTCTCTCCCGCTCTCTCTCTCTCTCTCTCTCTCTTGCATCCCTGCACTGCCAACGAACAACATCACCCAGCGACAACAGTCCAGCAGCTACCACCGTAATCAACCACCATACCACCGTTGTTTGACACCAAATCTAACCGGAATCCGAACATGGGTAAGTTTCTTTGTTATTTTGATGATTTTGGTTGATATTATAGAAGGAAAAAAAGGTAATAAAGTTGTAAAATAGGTTTGAAATTTTATGTGTTTTGACGTTGTTTATGGTTGTTTAGATGATTTTTAGGGTGATTATGTTGTTTATATACTTTTAGGGTGATTATGTTGTTTATATATTTTTAGGGTGATTACAACTTATGTTTTGATTTCTAGGGCTTGAATAGGTGAAAATTAAAATTAAAATTGAAACATTATGTTATGAAGCGATGAACTTATGTTATATAGAGAAAGAATTTGTTTAAGAAATTAGTTTTAGATGATGTTTGGAATAGATTTCAAAAAATGAAAACCCGTAGGGCGTCGATGTTTTAATTATGTTTGTAACAAGGTTTGACATGTTTTTTATGATTATATAAATTTAGTTTGATGTTCGTTTGTTTTACATGACCCGACCAGATACGAACCGATTTTTTTACTTATATACCTAGGGGCCTAAAATTTTTAAAAATGTTCCGCACACCCATAGAAAAATTCCTGGGTCCGCCACTGGTTGTGGTACAGAGATGAGAAGAAAAGTGTGTGCGTCATCTGAGGAAAAAATGGAGGTTGCAGTTTTATGATTTTGGTATGAGATTTTTAGTTTGGGCTAATTTAAAAAAAAAAAAGATCCGGCCCGACCGTCCGGATCCCGGCCCGACCCCCGGGTCGATGTTGAAACGGCCAAACTCACTGGGCCGGCCCGCTTTACCTTCCGGATCCCGGCCGGACCAGTCTGACTGGCCAGCCCGGTCCGGGTTTGAAAACCTTGCAAAAATATGTTTATCTTTTATATATTCTTTATCCTAGTCACCCTCACATTTTTAAATGTTTTACACAAAAACTTTACCACAATCTCTCAAGTCTCAACTCCACATCACTCTCTTTCTCTCTCTCCTCTATAAACGTTGTTTTTTTCTGGATAACTATTGACCTTTGAGAAATAAAATACCACTTCCAAGTTCCAAACATTGCCGCCCATCAATTAGACTAGAAGGTATGGGGGCCGGCTAGGCCCGGCAAGGACCGGCGCCGGTCCCCAACACCGCCCCCCTCCATCCTTCCCGGCTCCCACCAGCCGATCTCGCCGGCCCTCATTCTCTTTCCTTCTCTCACATATACCTATACATACATACATATATATACACAAAGGGGTTCATCCCCCACCCCCTTCAATTATCATGGAGGCCCATCCCCCACGAGCCGCCTACGTGGCGCCTACGTGGAGGCTCATCCTCGTGGGGATGGGCCAAACCATACCCTTTAGTCTTATTAAACTAATCATGTCAAATATTATATCAACTATTGACTTTCAACAACTTGCAACCAATCCAATCCCACACATCAAACTCATCCTCATAACCCAATGGACACCACCACCGCCGGAAAACCTAGCAACGGCCACCGGTTGGTATTCTTACCGTTACCCTACCAAGGCCACGTAAGCCCTATGCTTCAACTGGCAAACATACTTCACTCCAAGGGCTTCTCAATCACCATCCTCCATACTCTTTTCAACTCCCCTAATCCCACCAACTACTCTCACTTCACTTTTCTACCCATTCCCGGTACCGGTGATGAGTTACACTCCCTCTTCGACCTGAAAAACATCTTACGTTTGTTGAACTACATCAACACTGATCTCGTGGACCCGATTCGAGTATGTTTGAACCGGTTGATGTTGGAGGATGATGGAGTTGCATGCTTGATCACAGATGTTCATTGGTTTGGTACACAGAGTGTGGCTGATGACTTGAAACTTCCGAGGATTGTTCACCGGACTAGTAATATTTCGTCTTTTCGTTCGTTTGTGGCTCCTGTGCTCTTACGTGACAAGGGTTCTGTCCGGGGATGTGATGAAGGTTTGGTTACTTGTCTAACTTCCTATTTATTTTGGATGTTATTGATTAGGTATTATGAATAATTCTAGTAAATTGGGGGGGGGGGGGGGGGGGGGTCATTTAGATCAACCCTGATACGGTAATATAATTTCTGACACGACATGAAAACATGTAAGGAATCTAACACGGGAGTTGAGGGGCTTTGTTTTAGTATAAAGTGTAAAGGGTTGAGGTCAGTCTCGGTTTGAGTTTAATGTTCAGGTATGGGTTAGTTTTAGTTAGAACTATAAATGCGTTTAGCTAAACGGATTGTATTGAGTTGCATTATATTTTTTTTTAAATGTGTTTTAAGTCATAAGATACTCTAAAGTTTAATTTTAAAAGTGATAAAATAGTAATGCTACCTATAGAAACAAAATTCAGAACCAAACCACAATACAAAAGACTTTTACAATTTTGTACCAAATTACCTGATTATAAATGCATAATTTGTGGTGACTGTTTTTTTTTAACAAAAAACTATAGTGCAAACATACAAAAAACTTTTGGATGTTGACATCAAATTGTTGTGTTCATTACTTTCCCGAACAATACAGTTTGCCCGGACATAATTGTTACACTTACACTTGAAAACAATGTATAATCTCAAAATAGATATAAAATATGATTATTAACAAAACGAGAACTCAGTTATAATAATGATAGTGCTCATAATCCAACAATTAATTTTAACACGAGTGCCCATAATCCAGTAATTTAATACATACCCATAGTATCACATTTTTAACATTTGCTTGATAATCGTTTTGGTTTTACCAATTTACATAAGTTTTTCGCACCTTAGTTTTTTATGTATTCCTTTAGAAAAGAGGTTGTACACTTGAACCAATTACGTCTAAAAACCAACTCAGGGCCAGTAGCGGACCAATGATTTTTTTTATTGGGGTCCATTTTTTTTGTGTTAGAATTTTTTACAACCAAACATTAAAATTTTCAGGTCGGTCATCGTAGTCGGGTCGGAACGGGGATAGGAAATACTATAGAAGCATTTATTGGACATGAAACCACTACATTATTAAGAACCATTTTTAAGAATCAAGTTATCAAATTGTGGTGATTAATAAGTTGCTTGAAACCAATAGCTACCTAAACAACACAACTACTTCACGTAACTTCAAAATTTTGTTTAAGCTTTTTTTTCGAACGCCACTAGATGTTGGAAGTCTTATTTGGTGAAATAAAATCATTCGGAGACATTAAATTTATCATTTTAAAGAAACAAATTAGAGGGTCAATGGGTGGTTGTGCTATTTTAAAACACTAGTTTAATTTTGATGGAAAAAATAAACTAAAAAACAAAATGTGTAAGACTTGAACTTGAGACCTATTTGTTAAAACACAAGGGGATTTACCACCATACTATTTTTGCTTTTAATACTATGGGGTCCAACTAATTTATTTTATGCAGTCTTTGAAAAATTTAACATACCGGTTCTACTATTTTTTTAAAAACATTGGTGTCCGTGGACCCCGACCCGAAGCATATGTGTCCGCCCCTGCTCAGGGCAAGAAGGTTGTACACTTGTACCAATTACACTCAAACCATAGAAAAAATAATAATCACAAGTATATGATCAATAGATGTTTTATCACACTAATTAGAAAATATATTAAATAATAAAACAATATTAGAGATTTGTTATAACATTTTAGATGCATTCTATTTGTAGAAATAAAGTCAGAAGCATCAGTTTCTAGGCTTGAACCACTCAAAGATAAAGACTTGCCAAAGTTCCTTCCTAATGATCCTGAAGGTAAGTACAAGATGTTAGAACTCATGGTCAAAGGAACCAAGCAAGCACGAGCACTAATATGGAACACATTCAAAGAACTAGAAGAACATGAACTTGAAGCTCTTAGCCAAGATTTCCCAAACCCACACTTCCTAATAGGACCATTTCACAAGTTTTTTCCAGCATCAACAAGTAGCCTCCTAACACAAGACCAAGAATCTCTTTCGTGGTTAGACAAACACCAACCCAACTCGGTGTTATATGTTAGTTTTGGTAGTCTAGTTAAGGTTGAGGAATCACAGTTTTTGGAAATTGCATGGGGTTTGGCTAATAGCAAGCAACCATTTCTATGGGTCGTCAGACCAGGGTCCGTGGAAGGGTCAGAGTGGCTCGAACGTTTACCAGATGGGTTTTTGGAGAGAATCGTAGATGGAAGAGGGTATATTGTTAAATGGGCTCCACAACAAGACGTATTAGCTCATCCTGCAATAGGTGGTTTCTGGACTCATGGCGGGTGGAATTCAACCCTTGAAAGTATTTGTGAAGGGGTTCCAATGATCTGTTCTCCATCTTTTGGTGATCAACTCCTAAATGCAAGATATGTAAGTGATGTATGGAAGATTGGTGTGAAGTTGGAAGATGGTTTTGAAAGGGGAGAGATTCAAAGTGCAATAAAGAAAGTTATGGCAGATGAGGAAGGGTTAGAATTTAGAAAGAAACTAATAAATATCAAAGGAAAAGTAAACCTTTGTCTAAAGAAAGGTGGTTCATCATATTCATCACTTGAGGATTTGGTTAACTACATATTGTCATTTTAGCCGACGAAAAATTATAAGTCCATAAGAGTTTTTAAAGTTACCATATGGGTATGGATATATATAATGCTGATATAAGTTAGGACTATAATAATGAGAAAGTGAATGCTTTTATAAACTCAATGACTCAAGGAATAATAGTCTTCATTTTTTTAACACAATGGTTGGGGCATTCTTGCCAAAGTGTATTATTTCTAATAATGGTGATTAAAAATGTTAGAACCACCACAATAACCAGTTTGAATCATTATAAGTCCATAAGAGTTTTTAAAGTTACCATATGGGTATGGATATATATAATGCTGATATAAGTTAGGACTATAATAATGAGAAAGTGAATGCTTTTATAAACTCAATGACTCAAGGAATAATAGTCTTCATTTTTTTAACACAATGGTTGGGGCATTCTTGCCAAAGTGTATTATTTCTAATAATGGTGATTAAAAATGTTAGAACCACCACAATAACCAGTTTGAATCATTATATTGATCATTAGAGTATAAAGATGGGTGTAAGAAGAAGAAGAAGAAGAAGAAGGAGAAGGAGAAGGAGAAGGTTGACATTGGGCCAGAAACTTCTGTCCATTTGATTTGTGTAACACCCATTTTAGATACCCATGGATCTTATTTCCATGTGCTGATGACTTTTAATTTTTGAAGGAGAAGGAGAAGGAGAAGGAGAAGAAGGAGAAGGTTGACATTGGGCCAGAAACTTCTGTCCATTTGATTTGTGTAACACCCATTTTAGATACCCATGGATCTTATTTCCATGTGCTGATGACTTTTAATTTTTGCTACTACTCAAATTCATAGTGGCAAGTGTTTGCTACTGATCATTAGTTTGCCACAACTGTGCTTTGTAATTGGATGCCATTTTGCTACTGATGTATATTTTGCTATTGAACAATATCTCCTTCACAATAGTTAGCCTAGGCAGTTGTATGTTTGTCACCATTGCTTCCAATCAGATTCTTTAGCAATAACTGAACTGAAATAATACTGCTTTGGTAATTTGTCACTCAATTCATCAACTGAGCTTGTTGGTCAAGTTTTCAGCATGCACATGGATATCTGTCACACCCCGACCAAGAGGTCGAACGTTTTACCATTGATAGCAAACTTGCACAACAGAAGTAACAAATAATATTATTGATGTCTTCACATTTACCAATCTGAATACAATACAATTAAAAAATTAAAGAACTGAATAAATAACAAATAATAAAACTACAACATAAATTGCAGGTTGAATCATGGCATTCGTCGTGGCATACTGGCATTTGTCGAAGCATTCTCTGAATGAAAAGTCCAAGAGTCGGAGCAAATCTCTACCAAATGTCGTCTAATAATCCACAAGCACAAACCTAAGTTTCTCTTCCCTAATCTCATCCAATTCATTCTAATACAATCCTAAAGCGGGTACCTAAACACACGCTTAAAAATATTTTGCGTCAACACATTTGGTGTGTCCATGTGTTTTGTTTAATGGGCCCGGAAATAAATGTATACCATCATATGTGAATTAAGTTTCAAATATCAGGAGCATGTTGTAAATAACAAGTCGACAATCAATCCTATACCTAGCATCATGCTCAATCGTGTCTAGGTATTCTAGTGAACCCATACTCTTTATTGTCATGAACTCTACCTATACCCTGCTACATAAGTCTTGTATTTGTCCAAAATACATGACGCATACGGTCTGTAGACCTCGGTGGAGTGGTTTTTGTGTCTGAGTCGAGCCACCGTGTGTGCGACACTCCTCAAGTAGTATACCCATATATTTGGTCGGCTCTAATCCATAGAATTAATGATGTCTAGTGTGTGTAGAATGGTCGTGTACTAGTGGGACCTTCACAATCCGCTTTCATTAATGGAAGATCCATTTTGGATGGTCCGTTAATTGTTAGCGAAATAATTTCTTGGGCGAAAACAAACAAAAAGGAAATGTTTATTTTTAAAGTAGATTTCAAAAACGCATACGATCCGGTGAATTGGAAATTTTTATTGTCCAACATAAAGGCAATGAACTTTCCTTTGCTTTGAAGGAAATGGGTGGTTGCAAGTATTAAGTCCGGTCGATCTTCCATATTGGTAAACGGATCACCAACTATGGAATTTCAACCGTCGAGAGGGTTGATCGAGGCAAGGTGACCCACTTTCACCGTTTTTATTCATTCTTGCTCTAGAAGCGTTGGATGTGGTCATGCAAAAAGCAATTAAAAATGGGATCATAGATGGTACTACGATCACAAATGGGGGTCCGGTTATATCACATTTGTGCTATGCCTATGACGTCATATTCATGGGCGTGTGGTCTGAAAAAAAACATTAAGAATCTTCATCAGATTCTTAGATGTTTTTACTTGTGCTCCGGCTTAAAGGTTAATTTGGTAAAAAGTAACTTCATGGGAATAGGGGTTGATGAACAAAGGGTGTCAAACTTGGCAACTTGGATGAAATGCAAAGTGGGAAGTATACTGTTCACATTCCTCGGTTTGCTGATTGGTGCGAATATGAAGAAAGTAAAGCATTGGAAGCCAATTGTAGATAAGTTCAATACAAAGCTATCAAGTTGCAAGGCGAAATGGCTTTCGTTTGCCGGAAGAGTAACATTGGTAAAAGCGGTGTTGGGGGCCCTTGCTAATTATTATTTTTCATTATGTAAAGCTCCTAAAAAGGTTATACATGACCTCGAAGCAATTAGGCGAGATTTCGTGTGGGGTAAGAAGGGCGGAAGATACAAAATGAGGTGGATAGTGTGGAAAAAATTAGTGGTCTCAAAGAAATATGGAGGTGTAGGTATTGGAGACATTCGAAGTGCAAACTTAGCTTCCTAGACAAGTGGTGGTGGAAGATTAAAGAGCAACCGTCGTCGACGTGGGTGAAAGTTATAAACGTTATAGATGTGAAGAAAAGAATGCATCAATTTTACATTGTAATAATAGATACCCGGAATTTGGAAGGATATAATGGGAATTGAGAAGGAGTTTAGTGACATGAGTTTATCTCTAAAATCAAACTTGGTGCCATTGGTTGGAAACAGAGAGCATTATTTGCAAAATCAAAATTCAAAGTGGCAACAGTGGCTAGTTGTGTGAGTGGTAGTGGGCTGGATACACGTTGGGGTTGGGAGTGGAGTACTGGACCAAATGGAGATGAGGAACGGGCTCAGCTCTCTGTTTTGATGCATGATCAATTTCAAGCATAGTTTTGTGATTATTTTTTGGTATGATCTATGGCTTGGAAATTAACATCTCAAGGATAGATTCCCCACATTATTTGCAAAATCAAAATTCAAAGTGGCAACAATGGCTATTTGTGTGAGTGGTAGTGGGCTGGATACACGTTGGGGTTGGGAGTGGAGTACTGGACCAAATGGAGATGAGGAACGGGCTCAGCTCTCTGTTTTGATGCATGATCTTTACAATTTCAAGTTAAAAGATATTCAAGATGTGTGGAGATGGAAAACTAACATTGAAGAAAATCTAACAGTGGAGAAAATTAGAGATGTGATAACGAAATCTTATGTATTTTTGTTGGAGGACGTAGAGCGGCCATACTCGAATAATTGGGTGTCGCCTAAGGTTAATTATTTTTGTTGGAGGGCCGTAAGGAATACGATTGCAGTAAAGGTTGAACTAAGCAAACGTGGGGTGCCGATTCTTGATATAACCTGCCCGAGATGTGGAATTGAAGAAGAAATGGTTGAACATACTTTGGTAACTTGTATATTAGCGAAAATGGTATGGTGGAACGTAATGGTGTGGCTGAAACTTCTAAGCAATTACATCGAATGTTGTGAAGGTGTACTAAGCATGGTATCCATTGTAAACGGGTCACAGATGTGGAAAAAAACGATTGGTGCAATCCTCCAAATTACAATGTGGTAGATATGGAAGTAAGAAACGAGAAGGAGTTCAATAATAATGCCATTCCGGTTACTAAAACGGTGGAAGAAATAAAAGCTCTATCGTTTTTATGGATCAAAGCAAGGTCGAAGAAGGACTTATCGTGGGAGAGATGGGCAAATGCGGCAGAGAGAAGAGAAAGGTGAGCAGGGAGGAAGGAGGTGGCGGCTAGGGTGGAGGAGAAGGTGTGCTAGGGTTTGTGTGTTTTTTTGGGTTCAGGATGAATTGAAACACAAGAAGAGGTGAGAAGATGACATCCCAAGTCTGCACCAAAAAAAGGACGCGCAGACCTACGAAAGGTCTTCGAGAAAACAAACAGACTGCAGATCCAAACGTCTGTGCATGGTTTGCGTCGCGTAGACAAAAGAGGCCAGGAACCTCTTCTTTGAAAAAAACAAACAACACCTTCGTGTTAAAGGGTGGGAGTGTTAAATATGTTAATAATCGTAACACGGGAACCAATTGTGAGTGTAGCAGCATCTACATCTATGTGTAATTTATTAAATCAATAGATTTATAAGAAATACTTTCTTTATAAAGCCCGAGATTTTAAACTAATTTCTAAATGTATATATGCTAAGGCTAGGCGGTGTGGGGGTCGGCTTGGGCTCGGCCTGCCCCGTTGCCGCCTCCAACACCATTCCCCCTCCCCCATCGTCGTCATGCAAGTCCACCGTCAGGCGCTGAATGTGACAACCGTCACTTTTCCGTACATTCCGTACACGAAACGAACAGTAATTTGTGCTTAAATGACTGTGCATGATCTGGTTTACCAGACGAATAAATTTCTGAATTCCATACAAGTGAATTCATGCATGATATATGCTACAAGAATTACGTTATGATAGCTTTGCGTCAAAAATATTAGTAAACTCACCGGTAAGACACATCGTGTCAACGGAACTGCAGAAAGCAGTCAGACATTAGAATTGAGGCCTAGGTGTAGGTCCGACGACAAAAGTACATTAAAACCCAAGAGTACATATAAGGGTTTAATATATAGACATTGCGAAAGCAAAAATAAGCACTAAAAAGCACCCGAAACGCACTTTAAGTGCAGAATTTTATACAATTCAGCTCTAATCAGCATTTAGAGATATAAATATTATGCAAAAATGTCGTTTTATTATCCAGGATATCTCCCTAGGTGTTTGGAATAGAAAGGGTACAAGAGAGGTACTTAAAAGACACTAAAAAGGGTAATTTAGCGCTTTAACGAACCGGTATATAACCGAACAACCGGACACTACCCGGAACATAAAAATATTACTAGAAGCATTGTTTTAATGTTTCTGAACTAGTTATGGTCCCCGTACACCATAACACCCACTAGATTACCTACTAACTAAGACATGTAACCAAATACTTGGAATTAAACTAACATTTACCAATTACCATGAGATTTTACACTTTACCCCCCCCCCCCCTTCTCAAAGTGGACGGCCCATGTGAATGGCCCCACTCCAAGATCACATAATCTTCATAAATCTCCCATGAATCCTTCTCAAAGATTTGTGTAAGGATATGTTAGGTACTTTGTAAACACTATACACATTGGGTAAGGGGTTTAGATGGTTTATAAGTTTACATGATCCTACCATAATCACAAACTTCATCTTCTTCACCCTCCACCCTCCATGGCTACGGCCCAAACACCCCTCTTTCACCCTTCACTTTTCAACTCCTTTCCAAGCAATCTATGGTGATTCTAAGGTGTCTCGAGCTTAATTAGGAAGGTTGCAAGCAACGGAACTTGAAGGACCTTCACCATTTGCTTTTATCCACCTCATTTGCACTCTTGAACTTCCCTAGCCTTGAGCTAGTAGTAAGTGTTCTAAAACACCTTCTTGATCTTGTCTAGAGTGGTTAATAAGAGATTTGTCGGTTGAAAATCATGAACATACTAAATCACCAACTAAAAGTCTATCAAAGTGATGAATATGTTGGTTAATAGATGGATAATTGTGTAAAACTTGTTAAACTTGTTTTGTGATGATTATTTTGTGTTGTTTAATGCTAGTGGTAGTTCGGATCGTCATCTAACCCGGCTAGTTTATGTTCTTAGAACATGAGCTAGTGTATGTTAAAGTATAAAAAGGACTAGATGATGAACACTACTACTATTAAACATGAACTTGTGTAAAAACAATTTATCTTATGAAGTGGAATTCTAAACTAGTAGATCTAAAGATCTACA
This sequence comes from Helianthus tuberosus, assembly GCA_030545235.1. Taxonomy (NCBI): domain Eukaryota; kingdom Viridiplantae; phylum Streptophyta; class Magnoliopsida; order Asterales; family Asteraceae; genus Helianthus; species Helianthus tuberosus. Next base: position 135,417,418 of record CM060385.1, on the reverse strand, counting down.
AGTGGTATTTTCGAAAGACCAACTGTAAGACAAAACCATGTTTTAAAACCGGATCTTTCATGAAGTAGAGGTGTTTTTATGAACAAACAAGTGTGTGGACACTTGTGTAACAAAAGTTTTAACAAAGAAATAATTTTCGTAAAAAAAACCGACTAGAAGTTGTGAAACTTCATATTCTTTAAAAATAAAGTTTTTAAGAAACTAAACTTATTTTTAAAGATAACAAGACTTACTAAATGTGCTAGTAAGTTACTACACATTTTTGTAAATATTCAAGTTCATGAAATGGAGAAATTAGTGATTATTGTTGATGATTATTGTTGATAATTGTTGTTGATGATTGTTGACAATTTAAAAGAAAATAAACACATGTTTTGAAAACATGGGAAACCTCCATTTTTAGGGGAAACTCTGTCAAATTTTTTATAAATTTTGACACTTAGAAAAATATAAGCTTTTGAGAAACTTATTCCCTAAAAATGTATTTAAAAGTATTACCAAGGTTTCCCTAATTTTTGGTGATAGGAAATGAGGATTTCTTCAAGAATAAAAATGGATATAAGTATGTATATTTTTGAGAGAAAAATATATTATTTTATCACCAACTTTTGTGCTAAGTGTATATAGTATGTGTTATACGTGCTAGTGTATTAGGACTTAAAAATACACTAAACACTCATGAGGAGTATAAACACAAAAATACACATACAACATACAAGATACATAACTCGGGTGCAAAGTGCAAAAACACAAGATACTTATATTAATTTTTGAGAAAAATAATATAAGTGAGATACTTAGTTAAAAATATAAAATATTTTTAACACAAGAATATATACACAAAAGAGAGTGACTGTACTTGTGCGACGCAAGTCTAGTGACTAACGATAATAAAACGCGTATAGGTACGACGTTAATTAAGCAAATCCGGTGAAGTTTACGACGCACAGGAACGCAAAGTTGTGAGTTCATGCTCCCCCTTTTCTCTAACTATTTTTGGTTTTATAACTCTCGGGGGTGAAATACATGTTACAAATATTATAATTTTTACAAAGGGTAAAAATACAAGAAGCACTCTTGGTGAGAACGAGAACCGAGTGCAATATGATTTGAGAATACGAGAAGCACTCGTGGTGAGTGCAATATGATGAGCTTTAAGAAAAGCCTAGAAAATACTAGATCATGTGAGCTTAAACTAGATATTGAGATGCCATTAATACTTAATTAGGGACGAGGGTTAGATCTAACGGGTACGGCCGAGCCCCACTCATGGTCCTTATGTGACCACTTGAGTGCTTCGGTGTCCCAGTCGAGGGAAATCGACGCAGTCGAGGGTAATCGACACAGTCGAGGGTAATCGACACAGTCAAGGGAAATTGACACAGTCGAGGTTAATCGACACATTCGAGGGAAATCGACATAGTTAGAGGGAGAATATACTAATGCTCCATATGCTCACATGCCTTAAAGGAGCCAACACTAATGCTCCATATGTCCTCACATGCCTTAATGTCCTTGTATAAACAATCATTTAAAATGTGGGGTACACAAGAACACTTGAATGATACTTGAGTACGTGGGGTACTCAAGAAAACGGGAATTATACTTGAGTACGTGGGGTACTCAAGAAAGACTTGAACTATACATGACACATACTATGTTTTCATACAATGTATAAAAACGTGAAATACAAAAACGCATGAACTCGCTCAACTTTATGTTGATGTTTTCCAAAATTACATGTATTTCAGGTGACAGGATGGATCTTGGGCGCAAGTGTCGTAACTAGAAGTAGACTACCAGTTTAGATGTCATCCACTTTTATTGAATCGTAACCTTGTCAAAGGTCGTGTTTTGAAAACTTAAATAACAAGTGTTTGTAATACTCAAATTTTCATGAATGGATGAACATCGTTTTGATCATGTAGTTGTTTATTACGATTGAATGCAATGATAACAAGCTAGTCACACATCATACGCTTCCGCAAAAGACAGGGTGTGACAGTTTGGTATCAGAGCTTCGATTGTAGTGAACTAGGATTCCTTCTCGAGTCTAGACTACAATCACTAGAGTTCTCTCACGAAAACATTTTACAAAAAGGTTTTCATTGCATTCACGAAAGCGCCAAGATCCACAAGTCAGACACTTTTCAAAAAGTGACAAGGCAAGGACATTAGTGAGGAATACCTTTAAAATAAGGTGCCAACCAAAGCATAGTCTACACGAGTTAGACTTGCCAAAAACAAAATGACCCCCCAAAAACGAGAGTTATACGTGATATAATGCATTAAATTGCTTGATTATGCTAAGTAGCATATATGTTATTGATATACATACATACAAATAAGTGTACGGAATGATTATTGACGTGAATGAGATACTTTCGACTCTGACTCCTATTACTACACGTGACTCGCACGATGAAGCTACCGACCTCGCGTCCTTTGCAAAGCTCATGGCTGGGAGTGATTACCAAACAAGATGCTGAGCTTGCTTCCGTAGGAGATGGTTGCTCTTCCCTCTCGATCGTGAAGGTGCCTAACTACGGTGATGATGACGAGGCAGAGGCGGCAACCTTGAACGAATTCTCAATCAACGGGACGAGATCCCTGCGGCTTATGTGAAGCAAGATTGACGATATGCTTAACCAGAAAAGGGAGATGAAGTATTCATCTCGAAGGTGCCCCTCCAACTACTAGGAATTCTCTCTATTCCTATTCCATCTAATCATCGTGCCTATACGCGCGTAACGATAACGAATGTTAGCGCGTGGACCATTGCAAAGGTCATTTCCATGACAAGAGGTATAAGGACAGTAGTGTCCCCCCTTTGATTGATCATATGCTTGGACGAGAGAAAATTTGGGTAACTGTGCAAGACAATTTATTATTTCAGGGGCCCACGTAATAACGACTTGTAGTGCACAGGAATCCTGGTGGACTCTGCGGGCCGAGCTAATGAAAACCATACAAAAATTAATCTATAGGTGTCCTCACCTTCATCTGGTAGAACAACACATAGATCAGTGCTTTAGCACGTTAGAAAGTAGGAAGCCTGTCTTAGCATACTTCGTGACTGACACATCTACCTGCATACGAGACGTCTGCGGAAACGATGTTTAAACAAGAGAGGTGAAATGACATTCAGGAAGAATCAGCGACGATACACTCCCCACCACCTCCACACCAACAACCCCATCAAAGGGGAAATATACGCACCAGTAAAGCTAAAGACCTAAGAAAAACCAGTGAAGCAGGAAATAACTGAAACTTGAATGACCAAGGCGATGTAGCCTCGAGTTCATTCCAAGCAATAAGCCAAGTTGGCAAGCCTATGTGAAGGCTCAATAACTGTTTCCTCGCTTATACACTGATTTTATATACGTATGAAATTGGGTGATTACATAATGGCTTATGGTGCTATGTATCTCATAGACAATTGGAATGTTGTCTAACCTACTTCATACCATTTTGGCAGAAGAGAATGCTGCCCAGGCGAGACACAAACACCAGTACGCTGCCAAGAACAGAAGCCGAGCTGCAAGAACGCATTTCACAGGCGATTGCTCGACATGAAGCCCTCCGCTCTAAGCACAGCGATGGCACTACTGAAAATAACCCTCCAACTGGCTGCACCTATAAACAATTCCTGGACTGCAAGCCATTGAATTTTGATGGCACAGGAGGTGCCGTTGCATTTGTTCGTTGGGCAGAAATGACTGACTCCATTCTAAGAATGAGTAACTGTTCGCCCCGACAGAGTGTTACTTATATCTCAGGGTTATTCGTAGATGGCGCACTCTCCTGGTGGAACCTTCAGGTTCAAACCCTTGGTGCGGATGCTGCTTATGCACTAAGCTGGGACGAGCTCAAGGAAATGATGGAAAAGAAATACTGTTCTAGGGCTGAAATCTAGAAGATTGAGGTGGAGTTCTGGAACTTGAAAATGGACGGACCAAAGATTCCTGAATATGTCCAACGATTTCACGACTTGTCTAGGGTCGTCCCTACTTAGTCAAACCGGAATTTAAAAGGGTTGAACGATTCATTTGGGGACTTGCACCTCAGATCAGGAGCATGGTTACTACCTCAAAGCTCTCAACCATTGCAGAGGCTATCGATATGAGTGTCACTCTTAGTGAAGAAGCTCTACGTGCGGGAAAATTTTCGGAATCTGAGGATAACAAGAAAGAGACTCATGTGGAGTCGTCAAGCAACAAGAAGAGGAAGTCCTCAAACCTAAAGATGAGCACACAAGTCAACTATGGAAGCTCTAAAGCAAACAAAAGAAAGAAAGTGAATCCGCCACGTGACAGGAAAACTGATGTGCTCAAACCTAAAGATGAGCACACAAGTCAACTATGGAAGCTCTAAAGCAAACAAAAGAAAGAAAGTGAATCCGCCACGTGACAGGAAAACTGATGGAGCCACTAATAAGACCGGTGGTAGAATATACTCGGGGACTAAACCGAAGTGCGGAGAATGCAATTTTCACCATGAAGGTCGATGTCCGAGGCCTAAGTGCGGAAAGTGTGGAAAAGAAGTTCACAGCAAGGTTGCCTGTTGGGCAAAGGACCCAGATGGAAGAAATAAGAGAATACCAGGTTGCTACAAATGTGGTGAAGCAGGGCACTTTAGGAAAGATTTCCCTAGGAAGAAACAAGCAAGGAAGGGTTTTCACGATCGAAACTCGTGAAGCACGCCAGGATCCAGATGCGGTTACGGGTACGTTCCCTATTAACCAACCCTATGCATCTACTTTTAATTAATACTGGCATCAACGTTAACCTTACATTCTTAGAACTTAAGAAACTGCTTGGCCTAGTTTCAAGTAAAATAGACGTCCTGTATTCTTTAGATATGGGCATATAGAAGGCTAGTTTAAACAGTCGAAGCGAGTAAGGATTGTATTTAGGGACTCAGAAGGTCGGAACCTTCTGTTACCATTGACTCGCGAAGTCATAAAATGATAGTCAGCATGGATCAGAAATCCAAGTATACAGCTGAAGTCGTTCGACATGAGAAAATCAGACGCAACCCTCTTGCGGATGATGAAACCCAACCTTCCTGCAATAGGGGTAAGGATGCTAGACCCCACAAGGCGGCAGATCTACGACATCCCTCATTAGTCGAAGAGGCATAGAAACGCCTCCGGGTAGACCGCAGAGACTGAGAACATCCCCGTGACGGAAGAAGTCCCAGCAGCCTTTTCGGAAGACTTGCCAGGAACGCCTCTCCGTAGCGACGAGAGGAGTTCAGGATAAATCGCGTGCCAGGAGCAGCACCAGTAATGAATGACACCATACCGACTAGCTTCACCAGCGAAGCATGAACCTCTGATATAACGGCAAGAGCTGCTAGACAGGGGAAATTAAAGACATGACATCCTTAGTTAAGGAGACAAGGAGAAAGTTGGTAGTCTCCACTTTACATAAACTTCAGAAAATTGGGAATCAGAATCCTTTGCCAAGGATCAACTTGAGGACAAGAGGTCCTCCACTGTGAATACAAGAGGAAATATCCATAAAACGACCTTTAGGACTTGCTTCGAGCATTACGAGATCCTTGTCGTATCATTTGGCTTGACACAGGCATTGACAATATATTCATGGACCTCATGAATCAAACGTGTGAGCCATACCTGGATAAGTCATATACTTATTGACTACATTCTTATATGGCCAACGACCAAGGAAGGTCGTGAGCAACAGCTGCAATTTACCTTGCAACTCTTAGAGAAAGCACAGTTATGTGCAATGATGACGAAAAGCGGATTTCGAGGTCATGAAGGGAGAACTGAAGATACATGGTGGATAAGAACGAAATTCATGCCAACCCTGCAACCAAGAGCTAAGGAGCTAGAGTTGCAATTATGTGACGTCTCTCGACAAAGTCTCGATTGTACGTCGATACAACGAGACCACAACATTGCGTACGCGGCACATTGATTAAGGAATCATGAGAAGAGACCTTGAGATAGATACAGTAATTGCGCGCCGCAAACTGGACGTCATTACCTGAGAGGAAACGCTGCATGATCTTTAATGATCACAAGGGTTGCAGCACACCGATGATCGTAAGAACTCGAATATGAACTGAGCTGCTGAACGATGCAGACTGTATGAACACAATACGTGCTTGTGTGATAAACTTTAATGAAAAGTCGGAACACTCACTTGCCCTTAGTGGAGTTTTCCTACAACGGTATCTATCACACCGCCGTCTAAACCGCTTCGTGTAGAGCTTTAGACGGAACATAATGAGTCAATCCCCGTCATGATTGAACGGATACAGAAATAAACAATCAACTAGCCCGAGATGGCCCAGGAAAACTAGAGGCAAGATCGCTCAGATATGTGATCATATCAGGACAGCCCGCAGAATACAGAAAGATTACGCTGATGAGCGGCAGAAATCGTATGAATTTGAGACAAGAGGTATGACTAAAATGAGAGCCTCCCCTAGAGAAGGCGTAGTGTGTTTTGGAAAACGAAAAGGTTGAATCCCCGGTGTAGGGATCAGAACCATTGCTCACAAGATGAAGCTCCCAGAAAAAGATCAGTAGTGATCGCGACACATTCATGTGTCTAGTCTGTAGAGGAGTCTGACTTAAGGAACAGTCGTTGTTCCCACAAATAAGATTCACGTCAATGACAAACGACAAGAATTACTATAGAAACCTGTTGAGGTTTTGGACCTAGAGTCCGTGATACTATAGAAACCTGTTGAGGTTTTGGACCTAGAGTCCGTGATACTATAGAAACATGTTGAAGTTTTGGACCTAGAGTCCGTGATACTATAGAAACCTGTTGAGGTTATGGACCAAGAGTCCACAAGATACAGAAAAAGTCATGATCGACTTACTTGAGTACGATAGAATTCATGACATGGCCCAGAGATTTTATGGGAACATAAAGACAGATCATGAATCTTAGTGACCATATTGGTTTCACAACTCCCCTGCGACCGATGGCATCGCTTGAATTTCGGGACGAAATTCTTTTAACGTGGGGAGACTGTGACAACCGTCACTTTTCCCTACATTCCGTACACGAAACGAACAGTAATTTGTGCTTAAATGACTGTGCATGATCTGGTTTATCAGACGAATAAATTTCTGAATTCCATACAAGTGAATTCATGCATGATATATGCTACAAGAATTACGTTATGATAGCGTTGCGTCAAAAATATTAGTAAACTCACCGGTAAGACACATCGTGTCAACGGAACTGCAGAAAGCAGTCAGACATTAGAATTGAGGCCTAGGTGTAGGTCCGACGACAAAAGTACATTAAAACCCAAGAGTACATATAAGGGTTTAATTTATAGACATTGCGAAAGCGAAAATAAGCACTAAAAAGCACCCAAAACGCACTTTAAGTGCAGAATTTTATACAATTCAGCTCTAATCAGCATTTAGAGATATAAATATTATGCAAAAATGTCGTTTTATTATCCAGAATATCTCCCTAGGTGTTTGGAATAGAAAGGGTACAAGAGAGGTACTTAAAAGACACTAAAAAGGGTAATTTAGCGCTTTAACGAACCGGTATCTAACCGAACAACCGGACACTACCCGGAACATAAAAATATTACTAGAAGCATTGTTTTAATGTTTCCGAACTAGTTATGGTCCCCGTACACCATAACACCCACTAGATTACCTACTAACTAAGACATGTAACCAAATACTTGGAATTAAACTAACATTTACCAATTACCATGAGATTTTACACTTTACCCCCCCCCCCCCCTTCTCAAAGTGGACGGCCCATGTGAATGGCCCCACTCCAAGATCACATAATCTTCATAAATCTCCCATGAATCCTTCTCAAAGATTTGTGTAAGGATATGTTAGGTACTTTGTAAACACTATACACATCGGGTAAGGGGTTTAGATGGTTTACAAGTTTACATGATCCTACCATAATCACAAACTTCATCTTCTTCACCCTCCACCCTCCATGGCTATAGCCCAAACACCCCTCTTTCACCCTTCACTTTTCAACTCATTTCCAAGCAATCTATGGTGATTCTAAGGTGTCTCGAGCTTAATTAGGAAGGTTGCAAGCAACGGAACTTGAAGGACCTTCACCATTTGCTTTTATCCACCTCATTTGCACTCTTGAACTTCCCTAGCCTTGAGCTAGTAGTAAGTGTTCTAAAACACCTTCTTGATCTTGTCTAGAGTGGTTAATAAGAGATTTGTCGGTTGAAAATCATGAACATACTAAATCACCAACTAAAAGTCTATCAAAGTGATGAATATGTTGGTTAATAGATGGATAATTGTGTAAAACTTGTTAAACTTGTTTTGTGATGATTATTTTGTGTTGTTTAATGCTAGTGGTAGTTCGGATCGTCATCTAACCCGGCTAGGTTATGTTCTTAGAACATGAGCTAGTGTATGTTAAAGTATAAAAAGGACTAGATGATGAACACTACTACTATTAAACATGAACTTGTGTAAAAACAATTTATCTTATGAAGTGGAATTCTAAACTAGTAGATCTAAAGATCTACAAGTGGTATTTTCGAAAGACCAACTGTAAGACAAAACCATGTTTTAAAACCGGATCTTTCATGAAGTAGAGGTGTTTTTATGAACAAACAAGTGTGTGGACACTTGTGTAACAAAAGTTTTAACAAAGAAATAATTTTCGTAAAAAAAACCGACTAGAAGTTGTGAAACTTCATATTCTTTAAAAATAAAGTTTTTAAGAAACTAAACTTATTTTTAAAGATAACAAGACTTACTAAATGTGCTAGTAAGTTACTACACATTTTTGTAAATATTCAAGTTCATGAAATGGAGAAATTAGTGATTATTGTTGATGATTATTGTTGATAATTGTTGTTGATGATTGTTGACAATTTAAAAGAAAATAAACATATGTTTTGAAAACATGGGAAACCTCCATTTTTAGGGGAAACTCTGTCAAATTTTTTATAAATTTTGACACTTAGAAAAATATAAGTTTTTGAGAAACTTATTCCCTAAAAATGTATTTAAAAGTATTACCAAGGTTTCCCTAATTTTTTGTGATAGGAAATGAGGATTTCTTCAAGAATAAAAATGGATATAAGTATGTATATTTTTGAGAGAAAAATATATTATTTTATCACCAACTTTTGTGCTAAGTGTATATAGTATGTGTTATACGTGCTAGTGTATTAGGACTTAAAAATACACTAAACACTCATGAGGAGTATAAACACAAAAATACATATACAACATACAAGATACATAACTCGGGTGCAAAGTGCAAAAACACAAGATACTTATATTAATTTTTGAGAAAAATAATATAAGTGAGATACTTAGTTAAAAATATAAAATATTTTTAACACAAGAATATATACACAAAAGAGAGTGACTGTACTTGTGCGACGCAAGTCTAGTGACTAACGATAATAAAACGCGTATAGGTACGACGTTAATTAAGCAAATCCGGTGAAGTTTACGACGCACAGGAACGCAAAGTTGTGAGTTCATGCTCCCCCTTTTCTCTAACTATTTTTGGTTTTATAACTCTCGGGGGTGAAATACATGTTACAAATATTATAATTTTTACAAAGGGTAAAAATACAAGAAGCACTCTTGGTGAGAACGAGAACCGAGTGCAATATGATTTGAGAATACGAGAAGCACTCGTGGTGAGTGCAATATGATGAGCTTTAAGAAAAGCCTAGAAAATACTAGATCATGTGAGCTTAAACTAGATATTGAGATGCCATTAATACTTAATTAGGGACGAGGGTTAGATCTAACGGGTACGGCCGAGCCCCACTCATGGTCCTTATGTGACCACTTGAGTGCTTCGGTGTCCCAGTCGAGGGAAATCGACGCAGTCGAGGGTAATCGACACAGTCGAGGGAAATCGACACAGTCGAGGTTAATCGACACAGTTGAGGGAAATCGACATAGTTAGAGGGAGAATATACTAATGCTCCATATGCTCACATGCCTTAAAGGAGCCAACACTAATGCTCCATATGTCCTCACATGCCTTAATGTCCTTGTATAAACAATCATTTAAAATGTGGGGTACACAAGAACACTTGAATGATACTTGAGTACGTGGGGTACTCAAGAAAACGGGAATTATACTTGAGTACGTGGGGTACTCAAGAAAGACTTGAACTATACATGACACATACTATGTTTTCATACAAAGTATAAAAACGTGAAATACAAAAACGCATGAACTCGCTCAACTTTATGTTGTTACATGTATTTCAGGTGACAGGATGGATCTTGGGCGCAAGTGTCGTAACTAGAAGTAGACTACCAGTTTAGATGTCATCCACTTTTGTTGAATTGTAACCTTGTCAAAGGTCGTGTTTTGAAAACTTAAATAACAAGTGTTTGTAATACTCAAATTTTCATGAATGGATGAACATCGTTTTGATCATGTAGGTGTTTATTACGATTGAATGCAATGATAACAAGCTAGTCACACATCATACGCTTCCGCAAAAGACAGGGTGTGACACTGAAGACGTCCACTAAAGGACAAAAAAGGGGACCGTTGGCTAGTTGACCGTTTCAAAAGAAAAAAAAAACAAATTAAATGTAATGGAAATTTTTAAAAAAAAACCCCAAAATTCATTAATTTTTTTTATAAATACAACCCCAACACCCCATTTTTTACCCACTTCAACCCCATCTCTCTCTCAACTTTCATACTTTTATAAAAATTAGCCATGTCTTCATCTTCTTCTTCAACGTGGTATTCGTCATCGTCATCTTCGCATAAGAACGAAGCATTTTTTTTTGCAAACGTCATTATGTACGCAGCTCAGATGTTGATGGAGGAGGATGAAGAGTTTGAAACGTCGTCTCAACAGCAAACTAGGAGAGCCGCCTTAAACCCAGACCGAGAAGGGATTTTAGTTTTTTTTAGAGTCTTTTTATTTAAATTTAATTATGAATTTAAAATAATTTTTCGTTTTTAATATATAGCTGCCCATGATAATTTAGTGGCTGATTATTTTGCCGACACACCTGTGTACACGGACGAGATGTTTCGACGTCGGTTTCGAATGAGTCGTCGACTTTTTTTATGTATCGCAGACAACTTGGCCCAGTCTGATCCGTTTTTCACATTGCGATACGACGCTAGGGGCCAAAGGGGATTCACTACTTTACAAAAATGTACGTCGGCCATTCGCCAACTGGCATATGGGTGCGCACCCGATTAGTTGGACGAGTATTTAAGGATGTCCGAAAGAACCGCACATGAATGTTTGCACAGGTTTTGCGAATGGGTCATGAAATTATATAGCAAGAAATACCTGCAGAAACCAAACGACGTTCAAAAATTATATCAAGCACACGAACAAAGACATGGTTTTCCAGGAATGCTTGGGAGCATTGATTGCATGCACTAGCCGTGGTAGAACTGCCCTACTGCTTGGCAAGGTCAGTATACTCAGGGAGATCATGGTCATCCAACTATAGTTCTAGAGGCGGTTGCGTCACAGGATCTCTGGATCTGACATGTTTTTTTCTGGTTTACCTGGTTCACTTAATAACCTTAACATCATCTACCAGTCACAGATATTTGACGATGTAGTGGCATGAACAGGTCCAGTCACCAGTTTTACAGTTTCGGGGGTGGAATACAGGCGGGGTTACTACCTTGCGGATGGAATAACCCAACATACTCTACAATCATTAAAACTATTCCGCACCCGACAGACGGTAAAAGAAAGAAATTTGCGAAGTTTCAAGAGGGTTCGAGAAAAGATATTGAACGGTGTTTTGGGGTTCTACAAAAAATGGCATATCATTGAACATCCAGCACGTTCTGCTACACCAAAGAGGTTACGACACATTATGTACGCTTGTATCTTGCTGCATAACATGATCATAGAAGACATAGAAGACGAAGGTAGAACGATTTGTGAGTACGACGAAAACGCGTCTAACGAGAATTATGTTCCAGTTAGTTTGGAACAACAAGATTTAAACGGATTCTCTCTACGTAACGAGTACACACATAAAAACCTACAAGCGAACTTGGTGGAGTACATTTGGAACAACACACAAAATGAACCTAACGACCACATGCCGGATGAAGACTAGTACTTTTTAATATATTTTTTTAAGACTAGTAGTTTTTTATAATATTATGTAATTTTAGTTTATGTTAATTTTCGTTTTATGTAATATTTGGTTTATAATATTATGTAATGTTTGGTTTTTAATATTTATGATTTTATTTTTACATCTTATTTAATAAATGTCAGAAAGTAGATAGATTAAAAAAAATAAGATGGTGGGGTAGGCTCATCCTCCATTTCCAGTGTTTCTACCTTGGAGGGGCATCCTCCAAGGACTATGATGTGGCGCCTACGTGACGGATCATCCTCTAAAAAAGGGCCATCACCATACCGTATAATCTAGTGGTTAAGATGGAAAAGAATTGGATAGTGGATGCCATTTGGCATCAACCTAATTATCTGATTCTCTACGGTCAATCAAATAATGGTACAATAGATGCCACTAGTAATAATTAAAATTTAATAAGAAATATTTAACATTAAATGTTATAACATTATGCAAGTTAATTACACAGATGACCCATGTGTTTTGCACATATTGCAACGTTGGTCCCCAAAACTTTAAAATTACGCATATGCTCTTGTTCATGATGGTATGCATTTTACAACTGTGATGGTCCCTAATGTGGATGGACAATAAATTTCCCCGTAATGGGTGTGAAGTGTCTCTTTTATCCTTATGCTAAATAACAAAACAATTAAAAAATTTAAAACCCATTTTCTATTAATATTCAAACAATTATATTACACTTAAAATATCCGCCCCCAACCTCCACTTCTTCTCCCACCTTACTGATCAAAATCGCATGCCAACACAATCTCCAGCGAGAGTCAAAATAACACACTAATGTCAGATTTAAACTCATGTTGCTGTTGATTTTGTAACTAGGGTTCAATTTAGAAATCTAACGACTGTTACAAATAGGAACCATCTTGTTAATTAAAGGCATTTGTGAAATTTGTACCATCTTGTTAATTAAAGGCATTTGTACAATTTGTACATATCACATGAACTATTTGTGTAATCAACGGAGATGTAAATTACTAAATTTGATTAGTGAGTCTTGTAAATTGTTTCAGTATGAAAAAACATCGGTTCTAATCCGCAGGGACTGAATTGTGATTGGTGATTCGACAGGGGTTAATCTTTAATCTCTTCGTAGATCAAATAGCCGATGAAGTCTTGAGAGCTAATCTGCTAAACAAAGCACCGTGAGCTTATTACGAGAAAGAGAGGTGGGGGTTCTTCTCATAATCACCATCTGACGTGAGAATAAGTAATCGCTTTAAGGGGAGTAAAACAAAGTGTGTGTTAAGAGTGAGAGAGTGAGAAGTTAGATCCTTAAACTTGTGATTGAAGTTTGGTATTTATAGCAGAAGGGTTTGGAGAAGGAGATGGGATGATGGGCATTGGGCTAGACGTCTCCAACGAGGAATACCCTCTTGGTCCCCTCTGACATGACAGGGCATGTAATGTTTGCGGAGGTGGGTGGACGTTGGTGCACCGCGATTGGTGACACGTCGTCTGTCAAGTGTACTTGTTGTCGAGTCTGTCATCAGCTGTTGGAGATCATGGAGCAGTGAATGGCGTACGCTGACTGGCTATACGTCACTGTCCATTTGTCATGCTTGTCTCCTACACGATTGTTCATAGTGGGAATTGTCTGAGTAGAGCCTGACGTACGCTAATTGGCCGCGGCTGCTGCCACTTGTACTGGTTGTACTTTCATGAGTTGTCAAGGCCGTGAGTATGCGGATAAATCCCGTGCTGGAACCTTGGAACTAGCTGAGTGTTTTGGAAGTAAGTGTGGGTATGGCCTGGTGCGCACATGGTTTGCGCACCATTTAGGACCACACCCCTTCATAGTGTTTAGTCAATCATTAAATATGACTTTTTTAAAATATATATTATTCACAACGCCAACCTCTCAATTAGAGACGACAACAATACAACAAACAATTACATCAAATTGAAAGAACACCAATCATCCTAAGAAGTGGGCCTATTTTTAAACCTATTTTTGTAGTACAAGTACCTATGTGATTTTGTGTTATGTAAATTCTTCTCTTTACTCACATTCACATTGTCAAATCTTCTCTTGTTTGTCTCTGGCTTTCTAAATATATTAACAAGCCACCATTAAATTATAATACCTTTAAACGCCACTTTAGACTCCTTCTCAAGATTGACTAAATCAAAGATTTCACTAATGTCGAATAGGACTATATCATCTCTTTTCCTTTAGTGAATTGGTAATTTTTTCTTATACTATTGGGCCCACTAAATCTGGCTTGCTCCGAATTTAAACAGTTGATATACATGACTCATGTATGTATTTTTCTTTATATTTAGAAAAAAGAATATTCAATTAAAAATTGGTCATATCAACTAGGGCCGTTTATGAGTCGAACTGAACCGATCGGATCTTTGCTCATGCTCAATTCGTTTATAAACCGAACCGACCCGAGCTTGTTTTCAACCGAGCCAAAGTCGAACGAGCGCCTTTTATCCGAGTATTTTTCGAGTGAGTATCGAGCGTCGTAGAACAAATAGGAAAGTGACGACAGGGGTGTTAATTTTAGAATAAAGTGTAGTTTCTGTCCCTAAGGTTTCGTCAACTTAGAAGACAAGTATAAATTAAAAAATAACAAGGAATAGAAAAACAAAACTCTCAATTGGTTCTACCGAGATATCATCTGAGCGGAAAGATGAATCTTCAATCAATTGAAGCAAACCCTTGTTTTAATGGAAGTTCGAAATCGAATGAGCCTATTGAAGCAAGACACCTGGGAGTTGTCGTCTTGGCGATGGAGAATTCGAATAATGATGGTTGATTTAGGGTTTTAATTAGGATTGTGTACTTCTGAGTTGAATGGGAGGTTGACACTTGAGTATCGATCGAAGCTTCACATTTCATCATTTTAACATTTTGACTCAACTACTCAAATGGACATTGAATTAATGGACAATGCACTATTGGTATCGGCCTTCAATTCTATATTTAAATGGGCTCTATTTGATTTTGGATCAAACATTATAAATGTCCATATCTGGTTGTGTTCACATTGGTTCTTATGGTTCTCGCAATAAAAGGTTATATATATATATATATATATAGGACAAAGATCCGTTAGGAACCACCCCTTATTGCGAGAACCGCGAGAACCAGTGTGAACACAAACAGTAATTCATAAAAAAATCTAAAAAACACCCAAAAAAATTTTTTTTTATTTTTTTACTATTTTTTTTGAAAAAATCGCTATATTTTGATAATAAAAAAATAAAAAAAAAATTCAAAAAAAAAAAAAAATTTCGAGTAACAGTTATCCATGCACATATGCATATGTATCGTTTCTTTGTCAAATTCCGTAATTCATTAAAAATAATAGTCAATTGCACTTTCATTTACACTACCACGTGTAATACACTACTTTTTACGTTAACAATGTTAGAAATGCACATGTGCATCTATATGTATCAACAAGAAATAAGGTGTTTTGATACACTACTTTCTCTTTCATCTATCATTCCATCCATAATACACAAGCATGCACATGTGCATTTTTGTCATTTCTTTGACAAATTCCGTAATTCATTACATATATTAGACAATTGCACTTTCATTTACACTACCATATGTAATATACTACTTTTTACATTACCAATATTAGAAATGCACATGTGCATTTATATGTATCAACATGAAATAAGGTGTTTTGGTACACCACTTTGAATACACTTTCCCTTTCATCTATCATACCATCCATAATACACTACCATTACCTCCTACCATCCATAATACAATACCATTACCTCCTACCATCCATAATACAATACCATGAACAATATTTTCACTTTATTACATGTATGTAAACACCATTTATACCATCCAATCAACATATTACATAAAAAATTGACAACTATAACCAAACCATCAACCACTAGATATAACTAACCAAAAAACATGTATATGGGTCTACTTCTCCAATCAAAATCACAAACTTTTTGTACCAAAACATGTTATATCATGGTTATACATAATTATGCACATGTACATTTTGAAAATTGGTAATGTAAAAAGTAGTGTATTACTAATGGTATTGTAAATTAAAGTGCAATTGTCTATTCCTGATAACGTATTACCGAATTTGTTGAAGTAATGATACATATGCACATGTGCATAGATAACTGTTACTCGAAAAAAAAAAGTTTTTTTTTTTTTTTTTTTAATGGTAACGAAATATAGCGATTTTTTATTAAAAAATATTAAAAAAAATAAAAAATAAATTTTGAGTGTTTTTTTGATTTTTTTTAGATTTTATTTTGTGTTCACATTGTTTCTCACGGTTCTCGCAATTAATATTAGTGCTATTCAAATTGTTTGGCACTCGAAACACGTTAGATGCTATTCAAATTGTTAGGTGATACTATTCCCACCAACCTTTTAAACACACCGGGATATGATTTCATGGGGTTGAACCAAGATATTGTCGGACAAAGTTCTTTCGCCAACTCTGCAAGTGCGCCAGGCTATGACTTCATGGGGTTGAACCAAGATCAAGCATCACAGGTGATACACAACTATATTCATCTAATTCCAAAAATCTTCCATGCGTATGTTACACGCATACATAACGTGTTAGGTGATGGAAATTGTGGGTTTCGGGCGACAGCTTCTGCTCTCGGGTACGGTGAAGATGAATGGTTATTTATCCGGAGATCACTGATGGAAGAGCTACTCGAGTTTAGAAATAAGTACACTAAGGCTTTCTTAGGCTCATTCAAAGATGTGTTCACGTCCTTGGCTTGGTCAGGATCGGGGTTTGCACCTGAAAAACACTGGATGATTATGCCAGAGGCAGGATTCTTGATTGCGAACAAGTTTAATGTGATCGTTCATTTTTTATCTCAAGAAAAAAGAAACAGTTCTACTTGTTTTCCGCTTTGGAGAGGCCCTCACGAGTTCCCAGAAAAAAAATAATTACAATTGCACACGTGAATGGTAACCATTTTATAATGGTAGAATTGCAAGGAGAGTATCCAATTGCCAGCACAAACAACCTATGGAAATTAATGAGAGAAAATGATGCAGCTGACTGGGAGAATATATTTGAATCACGTCAAAATATGTATAAGTCTTGGATAGCACAACCTGCTACATATTATGTTGTAGATTAAAGCTCGGTATGTAAAATGTTTAATAATATAATTTTGTAAGAATGCACTTATTTTTTTTTTATAGTTTCTATTACTACTATAAATGTAATTGGATAAATAATTAGTTATAATAATTAGTTATAATAATAATAATAACAAAAAGACAATAAAATAAAATAAAAAGACAACAAAAAGACAGAACAGGCTAAAAACAAAAACTAAATGATTGATGGATGTGCTGTTTTTTATAGGGGGTGTAATCAGGAGTTAGGGGGGTGGGAATAGAATGACCCTAAAAAAAAACTTTTTGTTTCTTATTTTGGTTGTGGACAGAGAAAAGACACTTGTCACTTCATTAATTTGGAATAGTTGAATGACAAATAGAAATTGGCTACTACAAAGAAAAACATTGGAAGTAGGAACTTAACCTCGAGAAAAACATTGGCACGGGTGTTTATAATAATCCTAACTTTACTTTTAACTATAAAATCATGTTTGATACAACTCTTAATATTCGTTGTCTATGCGTCATGTAATTACCTATTGGGTATTGTGGGTAAAATCAAATAAAAAGTTTATTTTGTCTAAATAGTATGAGAAGGAATCTTAACCATTCATTTTTCAAATCAATGGTTAAGATGAGAGTGTAGGAGAAAGGAGGAGTGCAATGGTATCTTGGGAAAATCCTATTTATAGACTTTCTCTCTCCACATGCAAGGCACATGCATATTCCACCCCCATTTTTTAAACGTTCATAACTTTTTTATACGACATTATTTTTTCATAAAAATTTCATCATAAAATCAAGCGTCTTTTTATCTTTAATTTGAGTACCTTATTACTATATAAAATACGAAGACTAAAAAACCCACTAAAATGTGTTGTATTTTTATGTTGTATAACATTTATTTTGCTAAATGTTTGTACTATACTTTTGTGCTAATTTTTTTGTGCTGAATTTTTTTGTCTTAAATTTTTTTTTCTCAATTTTTTGTACTGGATTTTTTTGTATTACATTTATTTGCTGAATTTTTTCGTGCTATATTTTTTTGTACTAGATTTTTTTGTTCTACATTTTTTGTGCTATATTTTTTTGTACAAGATTTTTGTGTGCTAGATTTTTTTGTACTAGATTTTTTGTGCTAGATTTTTTTGTACTAGATTTTTTTTGTTGTATTTTTAAAAAACAAAAGGGTTGACACATGTCATTTTCACTCCTATTTATAAGGACCAAAATGCCCTTCATTCATACTTATTAGGAGTGACACATGTCATCATCACAATCCTTCTTAGGCTAGTTAGACAAAATCCACTTTTAGTGGATCCTTCCCCGGGTATTGTGTATACCGTTTACTTTGCATTTAAGTATTGAGTATTGTATATACCATTTAGTTTGTTAAAAAAATACTTCTTCATATTTTTAAAGGGGTGTGATAAATATACTCAACATATCTATTATCTATATTAAAACAAAACAACTTAGTGCCACTTGGCATTTGCTTAAACCACTACTTGACACCTGTCATCCTCTTACTCCATCTTTAGAAAATTTGAGCGCTAAAAACACACTAGCCTATGTCTTCGCTCTTTTCCTTCACACTTTCATACGTTTCATATCACAAACCCTAATGACGTCTCCCTCTCAAGCATCCATGGCCGCCTTCGTATCTACAGCATCTGTAGCCATCTTCTTTATACCTGCGACCACCACAAGCCCTCTGTCTTTTCATCTCACAATCTGGTTGTAAAAACCCTAAGAGGGGCCTAAGAGGGGCCTGTGTTTATCAATCTCTCTTTAGAACCTTCCATCCATTGCGTCTCCTTCTCAAGCAAATCTCTTACTTCAGAAGAAACAACTCAGACGTCTCTATTTCTTTCAATTCTAGGGTTCTAAACTCGATTTACTTTCATCCGATTATGATTAGTGCTTTTTAGGGTTTATAATCCTAGGTGATCATCGATTAAACCATTACTCTGAAACCCTAAGCTCCTGACCGTTTCAATCGATCATGCGGGAAGAGGTACAATCAATCTTGAATAGTGATCATCGACGGTATTGATTCTGATATCTTCTTCTTTTATGATTGATTGAATGAAACATCTATGGTTTTGTTATGTATTGATTGAGTGAATGAATGTTATTTGAATATCAATTTTAGATTCTCTGTTTGTTATTGTTTTTTGACACACGATTTCGTTTTGTTAGGGTTTTAAAAGCTGATTTGGTTTATGGTTGATGATTAACGTATTCTCTGATTTACCTTTGTTTTGGTACTGATTTTGGATATATATTCGGCTTCATCCGATTTTGGTTTATGGTTGAATGTTGTTTAGGGTTTATAAATCCACGGTCAGATTATGAACATATTTTTTTTCTATTCCGATTTTGGTTAATGATTCAATTTTATTTAGGGTTTATAATCCTAGGTGATAGTGTGGGGTTTCTTTTATGTTTCCTTTTTGTTTGTAATGTGCAGGGTTTCTTGGTTCAACCTCTTTTAGATACGATTTAGGATTTTTTTTTTGTTTCATTATTATTTGATGCGTTATACTTTTTTCATAGGTTTATCATCTTTTGTTAAGTGCTTTTGTATTGAGAACCTGTTTCCCTTCTTATTTACCTAAGGTTACCGGTGCTTTATCTGGATTGGATTAATTTTGACAATACCTTAGTTAAGCCACCCTTTTAATTTCATGACATATCGTTTTTTTTTTTATTTGTGAGGTAAATAAATCAACGAAGATGTGGGTGGTGCCGCCGCCACTGCTATACACTAGGTTGTTGATGGGGTGATATTGAATGTGCATAATTTCTTTTGAGCAATAATGCTAACGTGAAAAGGTAATATTGATGTTAGTTGATCTCTAATTGACAAAGGTGGCAATTTTGACCAATTACTTTGAATGGACTACATGGAAACAGATAATTTTATCAATTAACAAATTATTTATCAATTTATTTGCTTTGATTGTTTAGGAAAAGCATATGGAGTCTACTCTCATGAGTCCTAACCCAATCCTCAACAAAAGCTGAGGAGCTTATAGAACTGGTACTGTTATTTGATTCATTTTTTAGTGAGATTTTATTGCTTTGATTTGGGTTTTGAGAACTGTGTTAATGTTGGTTAATGTAATGTTGGTATTAGGGCTGTAAAGTTAATGTTGTAGTGATTTAACTTGTGCTTTACTTTGACGGTTGCAGGTTTTTAGTTGATGGTCTGTCTTTGGTTATGATAACTTGCCATAATGGGCTGGTTTGGTAAAATATCATTCTTTCTGAAAGTTTTTATCACTGCCGCTTAGTTTATTGTTATGTGTCTATTTCATGAACTTCCTCTGTTCGTTCTGTTTTTACATCACCATCCAGCATATATATGCGGGTTCTTTAATGCCGATTATACGTTTTTATTGACTTTGTTATCTCATATTAATTGTTTTTTTATATTCCGTAGTCCATATTATGAATATGAAAGATTATTTTAAATTATAAATACTACTGTGATGTAATCTGGTCGAACACTATGATTAAATAAATTTATTTTACTATAACCCACAAATAAGGTTTATATGCTAATTTGTTTCAAGATGCTTCTCAAATTACTGGACATATAAGGTGCATCCATTTGTGTGAACTGCCTGGTTTTGATACAAGAGTTACATGTCTAATGTAGTCCTTCGCCATGTGTACAGATGCATATGTTGATTCCAATTTTCCAACTCATATTTTTATTAACTATACGTTATGCCATACTTTGAAGTGGTACTCTTTTTGTTAGATTAAATGAGACATTTCTATAATGTTTCAAACTGTTGCTATATGGTGTAACGTGGGGATGTCTGTTTCTGGTATGTTTTAGGTTTAAGGGGTTAAGCCTTATGTTTTTCTTGGTTAAATAGGAGTTGGAGGTGTTTTTATGGGCATGTGTGTATCTTTTTTCGTTTACTTTGTGCTTAAGTGTAGTCTATTATAACTTACTAAATATATATTTTTTGCATGTCGTTCAAAAAAAATATTTTTTTGCATGAGCTAATATGATCAGAAAACGAGCTCATGTTAGTAGTAAATAAGCTTATAAATTTGATTTGTTACATCTGTTTATAAGTCATATATCTTTTACTTGAATACGCCGGTACATAAAAATACTTATTATGACATTAAAATACCTGGCCACCAAAGAAGTATAAAACTAGGAACTTAAGTAAATAGCTATGAGGTTTGAAGAGAGGATGTATATGATCAATGCTACAAGCCAGGTCTGTTTTTTTTTTATGTAGAGTATATTATTAGTTTTATAATTTTTGACTTTTGATTTATGGAACCATTGGTCAAGTCTAAGAAACTCTCGTGTATATATATATTTTTTTAATTTAACTTGCTATGTCATTATTTTATGATTAAATATGTGGACCTGGCGTATGCTAATACCAGCTTAGACCAAGTTCTTAGCGATAACTATTCCTTTATTTTGACTGCCTATGTCATACAGGGGATCGGGAGCTGAATCGGCCAATCAGGTTGGCTGGGGTTTGATGGTTCAGATCCATCTACCACTATAAAACATGCAGGTCTTGGAATTAGAGTTTAGACGATGATGAGACATCTTGCAATTGTTGGTGAAGTTTATGCCCAAACCGCTCTTGAAGAGTTTCATGGAACATCTGGCCTATAAGTCCATCTTTAGCTAGCGCGCCTACATCAAACGGCCCTTCTACCAGTGGTACAGTCGTTGCATGTACCCTACATGTAGCAGCTTTAGATTAGGAGATTTGTAACAATATTTGAAGCTTTTGTTTAATTTGATGACCTATTTTCTTTAAATTGTTTTGACCCATGTTATAATAGCATCTCATTTGTTCAAATATATTTATTTAAGAGACTTTTTGAATAATAACACTTCACGTGAGACTATTGGTCTCCGGATGCAGCCATCAAGTTATTTGGTTTTTTCTTTTTTCTTTTTTTTTTGGGGGGGGGGGGGGGACTTTGACTTGTGGTTTGGTCAATGTGGTACTATTGCAGTGACATGAAATTAATTATTTGTTATGTTGATGTTTATTTAAAAAAAATATAATTATCAGTTTGTGAAAGAGAGATAATATCACGTGTTCAATGCTGCCAGAGTCACCGGTCGTCTGAACGTTGACTGATGTGTGCCGCACAAGGTGTTATGTGTTTAATTTTGATATGGTTTTGAATAAGTGTGTGTGAGCCCTATTGATGTTGATTGGTTTGTGTTTCAGGGTCTCTCTCTGTGTGTGAAGGGATGCTGAATTTATAAGACTATCAAAAACGTAAACATGGATGGTAACAGTGAATACATCATCCTGGAGTAGAAACCAATCCTTAAAGGGGGTAATAGTTACTCAATTTGTTTGTTTTTTTAAACTGATTGAGTGGTTCATTAGTGCTTAAAATTAACATACATTACACACCTGTTTTGTTCTTCAAGAATCTTGAACACTTGGGTAAATAGAATATTCTTCTAGGACCTTTTTTTGAAATAAATAGTGTTATTTATGTAAGTAAAGTTTAGACATGGTGTAGAATGGCATGCTGGGAAAGGATAGCATGACACTAAGGAGCTTAAGTTGAAATGGTTATGGCAACAAATTGGGTTGGTTAGTTAAGAGTCGGCACCCTTTGTTACACGAATTCAAGAAAACATACTTTTGGCTCTATATGGTGTATCAATGTTTGAGTTGAAGGAAAATGGTTGATTAATAAGTTCATTTGAAATAAGAAAGGTTGACTTATAATGAGTTTACATGGATCATAGATGCAGAATTATGATGTGAAAGTGAACTTGAGGGAAAAGAGATTTAGTTACAAAGGCTTGGAGGTTGCCTCATATGGTTAAATGATTGTATCTAATGATGATAGGTTGGCGAAGAAGAAAAGAGAAATAGGTAAAGTAACATCCATCAGAGAAATGTGAAATGGAATACAAAGAACAAATAAAGCCTTATTTTAATTTAAAAAGGTTGATTAATTATTCTTTGTTTTTATTTGTATATTTGTTGTGTTTGTGTTATTCATGTAGCCCTACCTGTAACTTATACGCATTGTTAAATGATATATTCACTTTTTCTTGACAAAAATACAATATACAATGCAAAATACCTAAATATATGATATTAATCCAATAAGAAAGAATTATATTAAGTTTGATACATTACGTATCCGCGGGTTTGATACATTACGTACCTGGGGTAGAGGGATGATTTCGTTACTTGAACGTTTATTTCTTTCAAAGGATTACTTCAATAAATTAAACTTATTCATTTGTGTTTTAGTCCACCCGCGAACCTCGCGGGTTCTTAAACTAGTGAATTAATATATCAAATTAGTCAAACTTGGTAATGATTAAGTACTTTAATACATTATTTTATTATAAAGTTAAAAGTAATAATTATGTTTTTTATATTATTTTATTTTATAATACTTTTTTCACTTTTTTATATTTTGTTATACTATTATTAGTATTAATATTAATATCAATATTACTAAATAAATAATCAAGACACTTTATATAAACACGAAAGTGAAAAGGTTCATTATAAATAAATAAATAACGAGTCTCTAATAAAAAAGTAAACATGCAAATATTAAAACAATTAATTACCTAGATCGATAAAACCACTTTCACGACGATAAAGTTGAGTATATAATTCTACACGCCACCTATGCATTGTCTTCCATCCAGCCACAAAGATACTAATGTTGCTTCATATATGTTTTATAATTAATAAAGACACTTATCTTAATTTTTTTCAAAGCACCATAGCTTTATAAATGTCATTTAGAATTGTTTTTGCTGATACGAAACACCATAGCTTTGTATATTAACCATCTTAAATTAAAATACTAAAACATTTATATGATAAACTGTTGTCTTTTTATATTTTTACACATTTCAGACCACTTTTTATTCAACTTGATTGGTTTAAATAGTTTATTCAAAAACATTTGTCAAGTCTGTGTGTTATAACAAAGATTAAGAAAACTCATTACATAAAAATTGAATTGTATAAAAAATACTTTATGTTTACTTAAAAAATAATATAAAAGCTAAAAGCTAATGAATGTAATTAATAATTTAAAAATAAAATATAAATATTAGGTAATTAATGTTAGCCTTTTTCTCTCTCCTGCTCATCTTACTCTCTACTGAAAAGTTGACTTTTGGGTATATTTAACACAAACTTTTCAAAATACCTTTTTAATTTTAGGGTGGAGGGTATGATTCAAACACTTTAGGGTGTTTGAGTTTTCTCTATCCAATAATCTCATGTCATGTCAACTCCTTTATTTACTCCTTATTTTTTACTCAAACACTAGGTATGATTTAAACACCCACTCAATTAAAAAAGATTTTGATTGGTTCTCTATCTCCTCTCTCTCTCTCTCCTCCATTTCTTTTTCTTCACCTTCGGTGAATAGTCACCGCCCACACCCCTTCTCTCCTACTCCCCACTCACCGATTATCCACCCGGAATCATCCACCGATCAGCAACCCCAGTCCCCGCTTGGACTCCCGTCATCACTCTGACCCCCCTTACATATTACCAATCTGATTTTTATGGTTTATGTATTTAATAGCTCTAATAAATTTAATCTGATAAATAACGTACATATTATCATTACTAACAAGTTTAAAATATCAAAAATATGTAAAAATTATTAGGATATAAATTCAAAATATAAGTCAATACTTCGTATCATAGAAAATACAAATAATATTACCAAATAAATAATTCAAAAATAAATTTCATTTTTCATAGAATGAAAGTACTAAAGTTAACCAACTTGCGCCGAGTTTGACTAAAAAAAATACAATATAATTCATGTGCCTATCATATTAAAAAATGAATATCAGTTTTCAAAAATATCAATTTTTAAATACTTTACCATTTGAACATGTATTTTTTTATTTACACTGATATTCATGTATTTTGTTATAAAAATTAGTAAATTGACGTATATATAATTTCTCAAAAATCATTTTTTTGTGATTTAATATGTCTGAAGACTACACGAGTACTATTCGCCTAAATCGAATATTTTTCTAATTTGAAAAGGTTTAGTAACTTCTGCAGCCATAAATATATGAATATTTAAAAGTACGTGAGCTTACACTTAAAAAATACATGGAATTTTACCTTAAAAGAAATAGTAAATTCTTGTGAATCTAACACTTAAAATAAATAAAAAATTATTAGATTCCAAAATCTTAACTATCGTATATATATTCAACTAGTTATTGCCCCGTCTGTGTTGTGTGAAACTAAACCGAATATTTCTATCTCATAACATGTATGTCTGTATTTCAGTTACGTGTACCTATTACTCATAACACGTTCTCAAAAAAAAATTAAATCGAGACAATCAATTAAAACAAAACACTGCTATACTTTTGCAAAAGAAAAAAAAAACTAAAACGATGGAAAAACTATATTTTTAAATTGGGGCAAAATTATAATTGATCAGAACAAATGAGCGTGTGCCAGCCAGCCGCCTAACACGAAGAAAAATTACACCGAGTGTAACAATTAAAACAAAACACTAACATAGTTTAAAAAAAAAACTAAAACGATGGCATGACTGTAATTTTACACTGAGGGGCAAATTCGTAATTTGACAGAAAAAACAAACGACGGCAAACCTGTAAATTTGAACTGAGGGCAAAATCGTAATTTGGCTAGGAGGAAAAAAACAATGACAAAACTGTAAATTTAAACGGGGCAAAATTGTAATTTGGTTGGACCAATAAGAAAGTGTCAGGCAGTTGCCTGACACTACATTGGGGGCAAATTCGTAATTTGACAGGAATAAAAATCGATGGTAAAACTCTAAATTTGAACAGAGGGAAAAATCGTAATTTGGCTGGGAAGTAATAAACAAAAAGAATGGCAAAATGGTAGATTTAAACGGGGCGAAGTTGTAATTTGGTTGGACTAATGGGGAAGTGTCAGACAGTTGCCTGACACTACATTGGGGGCAAATTCGTAATTTGACAGAAATAAAAATCGATGAGAAAACTCTAAATTTGAACTGAGTGAAAATCGTAATTTGGCTCGGAGGTAAAAAAAAATGAATGGCAAAACGGTAAATTTAAACGGGGTTAAATCGTAATTTGGCTGGACCAATGGGGAAATTTCAAGCAGTTGTCGGACACTATTAAAAAAAACTAAAACGATGGATGATTGAAATTTTAAACAATATACTTGATTTAATACATTCAGATGTTTGTGGTCCTATGAAGACTAGAACACTTGGGGGCTGCTTGTATTTTGTCACTTTTATCGATGATCATTCGAGAAAAGTTTGGGCTTATACTTTGAAGTCTAAAGATCAGGTATTAGATGTGTTTAAGCAGTTTCATGCCTTAGTTGAGAGACAAACTGAGAAGAGGCTCAAGTGTATTCAGACAGATAATGGAGGTGAATACATTGGTCCTTTTGATGCTTATTGTAAAGAGAAAGGTATTCGACACCAAAAGACTCCTCCAAAGACACCACAGTTGAATGGTTTAGCAGAACGGATGAATAGAACATTGGTTGAAAGGGTTAGATGTTTGCTATCACATGTAGGGTTGCCTAATTCCTTTTGGGGTGAAGCTTTGAACACCGTAATAAATGTTATTAATCGTACTCCTTGTGTTCCTTTGTCTTTTGATGTTCCTGACAGGGTTTGGAGTGACAAAGATGTTTCATACGATGATTTGCGGGTCTTTGGATGCAAGGCTTTTGTGCATATTCCCAAAGATGAAAGAACAAAGCTTGATATAAAGACCAAGCCATGTATATTCCTTGGTTACGGGGGAGATGAGTTTGGACACAGGTTTTATGATCCAATCTCGAAGAAACTAATAAGAAGTTTCGATGCTGATTTTATTGAAGATCAGAGTTTAAAGATATTGAGAAGAAAAAGATAGTTCCTCAACATACTAATGATCTTTCTGATTTGGATCCGGTCCCTCCTCAGCACATTGAGCCACATAATGAAGATGGCATTCAAAATGATGAACAACACGGTACTGATAATCATGATATTCCAGAGCAGCACGAGTTGGATGAGGGTTCTCATCCAGAGTTACCAGTACCAGGTATGCCAACGTTTGTCCCACTCAGGCGGTCTACAAGAGACCATCATCCTTCTACCCGTTTTTCTGCTGATGAGTATGTCTTACTCTCGGATGGGGAGAGCCCGAGTGTTATACAGAGGCTATGGAAGATGAACATAAAAGAGAGTGGTTTGAAGCTATGCAAGATGAGATGAATTCCTTGTATGAGAACAATACCTTTGAGTTGATGAAGTTGCCTAAGGGCAAAAGAGCTTTGAAGAACAAGTGGGTCTACAAAGTGAAGACTGAAGATCATACCTCACGGCCTAGATACAAAGCTAGATTGGTGGTCAAAGGGTTCAGTCAGAGAAAGGGTATTGATTTTGATGAGATTTTCTCTCCGGTCGTGAAGATGAGTTCCATTCGAGTGATTCTTGGTTTGGCTGCCAGTCTTGATCTTGAGGTTGAGCAAATGGATGTCAAGACAGCTTTCCTTCATGGTGACTTGGACAAGGAAATCTATATGGAGCAACCTGAAGGTTTTCAGGTTAAAGGTAAAGAAGACTATGTCTGTAAGCTTCAGAAAAGTCTATATGGGTTGAAGCAAGCACCGAGACAGTGGTACAAGAAATTTGAGTCTGTTATGGGGAAGCAAGGCTACCGAAAGACTATTTCAGATCACTGTGTTTTCTTTCAGAGGTTTGGTGATGATGATTTTATCATTTTATTAGTCTATGTTGATGACATGTTGATTGTAGGCAAGAATGCAGAGAGAATTGTTCAGCTGAAGAAGGAATTGAGCAAGTCGTTTTCTATGAAAGACTTGGGGCCAGCAAAACAAATTCTTGGTATTCGGATTACTAGAGATAGAGCTTCAAAGACGTTGCACATGTCACAAGAGCAATACATTGAGAAGGTGCTTCGCAGGTTCAACATGGATAAAGCCAAATCGGTTAGTTCACCTCTTACTCCCAATTTTAAACTAACCGAAAAAGATTGCCCTTCTTCGAAGGAGGAGATTGAAGACATGGATAAAGTTCCATACGCGTCAGCGGTTGGAAGCTTGATGTATGCAATGGTGTGTACAAGACCTGATATTGCCCATGCAGTAGGTGTTGTTAGTCGGTTTCTATCAAATCCAGGTAAGAAGCATTAGGAAGCAGTTAAGTGGATTTTTAGATATCTACGTGGTACTTCCAAATTGGGTATAACATTTGGGAATGAAGAACCAATGTTTGTTGGTTATACGGATTCTGATATGGCGGGAAATAAGGACATCATGAAATCTACTTCTGATTATTTGATGACTTTTGCAAGGGGAGCTGTATCTTGGCAGTCTAGATTGCAAAAGTGTGTTACTTTGTCTACTACAGAGGCTGAGTATATGGCGGAACAGAAGCGTGCAAAGAACTATTGTGGTTGAAAAGATTTACGCAAGAGCTTGGCGTTATGCAACAACGCTACGTGGTCCTTTGTGATAATGAAAGCGCTATTCACCTTGCGAAAAATTCTATGTTTCACAAAAGAACAAAACATATTGATGTCAGGTATCATTGGATTAGAGATGCTATTGAAGACAAGCTATTTGAACATGATAAAGTTCATACCGATGATAATGGTTCCGATATGTTTACTAAATCTTTAGCAAGGGAAAAGTTGAAGGTATGTTGCTCAATCGCCGGGATGGCGAACTCTTTCTCATAGACAAAAAGGGGGAGATTTGTTGGGTTATTTTTGCCCATGAGAAAGCCCAATATATCTCTAGTTACATGGGTTATATTATTATTATTATAATATTTATTTATGGTGATAAATAAAAGAAAAATAAAAATTTAATGAATTAAGTGTGATAAATCTCTTGTGGGCCATAGCTTTCAAGAAGACCAAAATCATATTGTGAAATTGTTTTGGTGGGCTTGCAACAGACGAAAGCATCACAAAATATAAAAAGGTTTTTTGATGAACCTTCTGGACGCAAGAAAGAAAAAGAAATAGGGTTTGATTCCTTTGTTGTTTTTAGCGCCTGACTTGAAGACGCACAGACGAACAAAGAAGAAAAATCAGGAGTTTTATTCTTGGGTCTTTTGTGAAGATAAGAGACGTACCAGAGATCATTAATTCCTCGTTTGGTGATACCTCTTACTTGCTTATTCGTTTTGTTTATATTCCATATACTTGAAGTTAGTTTGTACCAAGTATATGATGATTTTTGTATGCCTCTAGTTTTACCTAGGGAAGACTTTGTATTGCTATTATTGGTGATATTGGATTTTAAGCGGCTCTAGTAGTCCTGTGGTTTTTACTCTCCTTTTTCGAGAGGTTTTCACGCTAAAATTCGGTGTCTCTTATTATTATTAATTTTATACCTATTTGTTTGCATCCTCATAGGTTCATTCGAGTTGGGAAAATATTTGGTCAAACGAAGTTTGCTTCCGCGTTTTAGTTTACCGTTTGTGATCGGGTTACGGATTTTTCCCATCAGAGTGGTATCAGAGCCATTGGCTCTTGTTATTGGGTTGAAACTTGTTTGAACGATGGAAGCTAATACAAGTAGGATTGTGAATTGAAATGGTTCTAATTATCATGTTTGGAGAGGCAAGATGGAAGATCTCCTTTATGTGAAAGATTATTATATGCCTGTGTTTAATACCGATAAACCTGAAGGTAAAACAGATGAAGAATGGAATATCTTACACAGAAAAGTTTGTGGCTACATTCGCCAGTGGGTTGATTATAATGTTTTGAACCATATTAGTGGGGAAACTCATGCTCGTACTCTGTGGAATAAGCTTGAGGAGTTGTATGCTCGAAAGACCGGGAACAATAAATTGTTCTTGATTAAACAGTTGATTAACTTGAAGTACAATGATGGAACTCCTGTTACTGATCACTTGAATGTTTTTCAGGGTATTATTAATCAGCTTGCGGGAATGGGTATCAAGTTTGAAGACGAGATACAAGGCTTATGGCTTCTTGGTACTTTACCGGATTCTTGGGAGACTTTTAGGACATCATTGTCCAACTCTGCAGCAAATGGTATTATTACTATGGAAATGGCTAAAGGCGGTATTTTAAATGAAGAGATGAGAAGAAAATCGCAGGGTTCCTCTTCACATTCGGATGTCTTAGTCACAGAAAGCAGGGGGAGAAGTCAAATTAGAGGTCCGAGTAACAAAGGGAAGCATCGTAGTAAGTCCAGAGGTAAGTTTGCTGATTATGAGTTGCATCATTGTGGTAAGAAAGGACATACAATTAAATTTTGCAGACAACTGAAAAAGGAGAACAAGAAGGCTAATTACAACAATCAAAAGAACAATCATAAGAAAGATGACGGTGGCAACGACACTGCTGAAGTTAATACTGCTACTGAAGAGTTCTTTGTTTGTTGTGATTATGACATGGTGAACATTGCACATGATGATTCGAGTTGGGATGTTGACAGTGGTGCTACATGCCATGTGACATCACAAAGGGAATTTTTTTCATCTTATACACCTGGTGACTTTGGGGTTGTTAAGTTGGGTAATAACGGGCTATCAAAGATTGTAGGTGTTGGGGATGTTTGCTTGAAGTTTGACACTGGGATGGAGTTGGTTTTACACAATGTAAAACATGTTCCAGATATTAGACTCAATTTGATCTCCGCAGGTTTACTTGATGATGATGGTTACCATAGTACCTTTGGTGATGGTATTTGGAAACTCACTCGTGGTTCTTTGATCGTGGCAAGTGGTAAAAGAACTTCAAAATTATACAGAACGCATCCGAAGATCTCCCGGTCAATTTGTTAGTGAATGCTGATATGACTGACTTGTGGCATAAGAGACTTGCTCACATGAGTGAAAAGGGGATGTTTATTTTGTTGAAGAAGAATGCCTTGCCCGATTTGCATGATGTTCATTTGAAGAAGTGTTCTCATTGTCTGGCAGGTAAGCAAAGTAGAGTTTCTTTTAAGAGTCATCCTCCTCAAAGGAGAAACAATATACTTGATTTAATACATTCAGATGTTTGTGGTCCTATGAAGACTAGAACACTTGGGGGCTGCTTGTATTTTGTCACTTTTATCGATGATCATCCGAGAAAAGTTTGGGCTTATACTTTGAAGTCTAAAGATCAGGTATTAGATGTGTTTAAGCAGTTTCATGCCTTAGTTGAGAGACAAACTGAGAAGAGGCTCAAGTGTATTCGGACAGATAATGGAGGTGAATACATTGGTCCTTTTGATGCTTATTGTAAAGAGAAAGGTATTCGACACCAAAAGACTCCTCCAAAGACACCACAGTTGAATGGTTTAGCAGAACGGATGAATAGAACATTGGTTGAAAGGGTTAGATGTTTGCTATCACATGCAGGGTTGCCTAATTCCTTTTGGGGTGAAGCTTTGAACACCGCAATAAATGTTATTAATCGTACTCCTTGTGTTCCTTTGTCTTTTGATGTTCCTGACAGGGTTTGGAGTGGCAAAGATGTTTCATACGATGATTTGCGGGTCTTTGGATGCAAGGCTTTTGTGCATATTCCCAAAGATGAAAGAACAAAGCTTGATATAAAGACCAAGCCATGTATATTCCTTGGTTACGGGGGAGATGAGTTTGGACACAGGTTTTATGATCCAATCTCAAAGAAACTCATAAGAAGTTTCGATGCTGATTTTATTGAAGATCAGAGTTTAAAGATATTGAGAAGACAAAGATAGTTCCTCAACATACTGATGATCTTTCTGATTTGGATCCGGTCCATCCTTAGCACATTGAGCCACATAATGAAGATGGCATTCAAAATGATGAACAACACGGTACTGATAATCATGATATTCCAGAGCAGCACGAGTTGGATGAGGCTTCTCATCCAGAGTTACCAGTACCAGGTATGCCAACGTTTGTCCCACTCAGGCGGTCTACAAGAGACCGTCATCCTTCTACCCGTTTTTCTGCTGATGAGTATGTCTTACTCTCGGATGGGGAAGAGCCCGAGTGTTATAAAGAGGCTATGGAAGATGAACATAAAAGAGAGTGGTTTGAAGCTATGCAAGATGAGATGAATTCCTTGTATGAGAACAATAGCTTTGAGTTGGTGAAGTTGCCTAAGGGCAAAAGAGCTTTGAAGAACAAGTGGGTCTACAAAGTGAAGACTGAAGATCATACCTCACGGCCTAGATATAAAGCTAGATTGGTGGTCAAAGGGTTCAGTCAGAGAAAGGGTATTGATTTTGATGAGATTTTCTCTCCGGTCGTGAAGATGAGTTCCATTCGAGTGATTCTTAGTTTGGTTGCCAGTCTTGATCTTGAGGTTGAGCAAATGGATGTCAAGACAGCTTTCCTTCATGGTGACTTGGACAAGGAAATCTATATGGAGCAACCTGAAGGTTTTCAGGTTAAAGGGAAAGAAGACAATGTCTGTAAGCTTCAGAAAAGTCTATATGGGTTGAAGCAAGCACCGAGACAGTGGTACAAGAAATTTGAGTCTGTTATGGGGAAGCAAGGCTACCGAAAGACTATTTCAGATCGCTGTATTTTCTTTCAGAGGTTT
Organism: Helianthus tuberosus; assembly: GCA_030545235.1. Classification (NCBI taxonomy): domain Eukaryota; kingdom Viridiplantae; phylum Streptophyta; class Magnoliopsida; order Asterales; family Asteraceae; genus Helianthus; species Helianthus tuberosus. The sequence continues at coordinate 135,384,595 of CM060385.1, read as the reverse complement.
GGTGATGATGATTTTATCATTTTATTACTCTATGTTGATGACATATTGATTGTAGGCAAGAATGCAGAGAGAATTGTTCAGCTGAAGAAGGAAATGAGCAAGTCATTTTCTATGAAAGACTTGGGGCCAGCAAATCAAAGTCTTGGTATTCGGATTACTAGAGATAGAGCTTCAAAGAAGTTGCACATGTCACAAGAGCAATACTTTGATAAGGTGCTTCGCAGGTTCAACATGGATAAAGCCAAATCGGTTAGTTCACCTCTTACTCCCAATTTTAAACTAACCAAAAAAGATTGTCCTTCTTCGAAGGAAGAGATTGAAGACATGGATAAAGTTCCATAAGCGTCAGCGGTTGGAAGCTTGATGTATGCAATGGTGTGTACAAGACCTGATGTTGCCCATGCAGTAGGTGTTGTTAGTCGGTTTCTATTAAATCCAGGTAAGAAGCATTGGGAAGCAGTTAAGTGGATTTTTAGATATCTACGTGGTACTTCCAAATTGGGTATAACATTTGGGAATGAAGAACCAATGCTTGTTGGTTATACGGATTCTGATATGGCGGGAAATAAGGACAACATGAAATCTACTTCTGATTATTTGATGACTTTTGCAGGGGGAGCTGTATCTTGGCAGTCTAGATTGCAAAAGTGTGTTGCTTTGTCTACTACAGAGGCTGAGTATATGGCGGTACCAGAAGCGTGCAAAGAACTATTGTGGTTGAAAAGATTTACGCAAGAGCTTGGCGTTATGCAACAACGCTACGTGGTCCTTTGTGATAATGAAGGCGCTATTCACCTTGCGAAAAATTCTATGTTTCACAAAAGAACAAAACATATTGATGTCAGGTATCATTGGATTAGAGATGCTATTCAAGACAAGCTATTTGAACTTGACAAAGTTCATACCGATGATAATGGTTCCGATATGTTTACTAAATCTTTAGCAAGGGAAAAGTTGAAGGTATGTTGCTCAATCGCCGGGATGGCGAACTCTATCTCATAGACAAAAAGGGGGAGATTTGTTGGGTTATTTTTGCCCATGAGAAAGCCCAATATATCTCTAGTTACATGGGTTATATTATTATTATTATAATATTTATTTATGGTGATAAATAAAAGAAAAATAAAAATTTAATGAATTAAGTGTGATAAATCTCTTGTGGGCCATAGCTTTCAAGAAGACCAAAATCATATTGTGAAATTGTTTTGGTGGGCTTGCAACTGACGAAAGCATCACAAAATATAAAAAGGTTTTTTGATGAACCTTCTGGACGCAAGAAAGAAGAAGAAATAGGGTTTGATTCCTTTGTGGTTTTTGGCGCCTGACTTGAAGACGCACAGACGAACAAAGAAGAAAAATCAAGAGTTTTATTCTTGGGGTCTTTTGTGAATATAAGAGACGTACCAGAGATCTTTAATTCCTCGTTTGGTGATACCTCTTACTTGCTTATTCGTTTTGTTTATATTCCATATACTTGAAGTTAGTTTGTACCAAGTATATGATGATTTTTGTATGCCTCTAGTTTTACCTAGGGAAGACTTTGTATTGCTATTATTGGTGATATTGGATTTTAAGCGGCTCTAGTAGTCCCGTGGTTTTTACTCTCCTTTTTTGAGAGGTTTTCACGCTAAAATTCGGTGTCTCTTATTATTATTAATTTTATACCTATTTGTTTGCATCCTCACAGGTTCATTCGAGTTGGGAAAATATTTGGTCAAACGAAGTTTGCTTCCGCGTTTTAGTTTACCGTTTGTGACCGGGTTGCGGATTTTTCCCATCAGAGTGGTATCAGAGCCATTGGCTCTTGTTATTGGGTTCAAACTTGTTTGAACGATGGAAGCTAATACAAGTAGGATTGTTAATTTAAATGGTTCTAATTATCATGTTTGGAGAGGCAAGATGGAAGATCTCCTTTATGTGAAAGATTATTATATACCTGTGTTTAATACCGATAAACCTGAAGGGAAAACAGATGAAGAATGGAATATCTTACACAGAAAAGTTTGTGGCTACATTCGCCAGTGGGTTGATGATAATGTTTTGAACCATATTAGCGGGGAAACTCATGCTCGTACTCTGTGGAATAACTTGACGAGTTGTATGCTCGAAAGACCGGGAACAATAAATTGTTCTTGATTAAACAGTTGATTAACTTGAAGTAAAATGATGGAACTCATGTTACTAATCACTTGAATGTTTTTCAGGGTATTATTAATCAGCTTGCAGGAATGGGTATCAAGTTTGAAGACGAGATACAAGGCTTATGGCTTCTTGGTACTTTACCGGATTCTTGGGAGACTTTTAGGACATCATTGTCCAACTCTACAGCAAATGGTATTATTACTATGGAAATGGCTAAAGGCGGTATTTTAAATGAAGAGATGAGAAGAAAATCGCAGGGTTCCTCTTCACATTCGGATGTCTTAGTCACAGAAAGCAGGGGGAGAAGTCAAAGTAGAGGTCCGAGTAACAAAGGGAAGCATCGTAGTAAGTCCAGAGGTAAGTTTGCTGATTATGAGTGTCATCATTGTGGTAAGAAAGGACATACAATTAAATTTTACAGACAACTGAAAAAGGAGAACAAGAAGGCTAATTACAACAATCAAAAGAACAATCATAAGAAAGATGACGGTGGCAACGACACTGCTGAAGTTAATACTGCTACTGAAGAGTTCTTTGTTTGTTGTGATTATGACATGGTGAACATTGCACATGATGATTCGAGTTGGGCTGTTGACAGTGGTTCTACATGCCATGTGACATCACAAAGGGAATTTTTTTCATCTTATGCACCTGGTGACTTTGGGGTTGTTAAGTTGGGTAATAACGGGCTATCTAAGATTGTAGGTGTTGGGGATGTTTGCTTGAAGTTTGACACTGGGATGGAGTTGGTTTTACACAATGTAAAACATGTTCCAGATATTAGACTCAATTTGATTTTATCAGGTTTACTTGATGATGATGGTTACCATAGTACCTTTGGTGATGTTATTTGGAAACTCACTCGTGGTTCTTTGATCGTGGCAAGAGGTAAAAGAACTTCAAAATTATACAGAACGCATCCGAAGATCTCTAAAGACTCGGTCAATTTGTTAGTGAATGCTGATATGACTGACTTGTGGCATAAGAGACTTGCTCATAGGAGAGACAATATACTTGATTTAATACATTCAGATGTTTGTGGTCCTATGAAGACTAGAACACTTGGGGGCTGCTTGTATTTTGTCACTTTTATCGATGATCATTCGAGAAAAGTTTGGGCTTATACTTTGAAGTCTAAAGATCAGGTATTAGATGTGTTTAAGCAGTTTCATGCCTTAGTTGAGAGACAAACTGAGAAGAGGCTCAAGTGTATTCGGACAGATAATGGAGGTGAATACATTGGTCCTTTTGATGCTTATTGTAAAGAGAAAGGTGTTCGACACCAAAAGACTCATCCAAAGACACCACAGTTGAATGGTTTAGCAGAACGAATGAATAGAACATTGGTTGAAAGGGTTAGATGTTTGCTATCACATGCAGGGTTGCCTAATTCCTTTTGGGGTGAAGCTTTGAACACCGCAATAAATGTTATTAATCGTACTCCTTGTGTTCCTTTGTCTTTTGATGTTCCTGACAGGGTTTGGAGTGGCAAAGATGTTTCATACGATGATTTGCGGGTCTTTGGATGCAAGTCTTTTGTGCATATTCCTAAAGATGAAAGAACAAAGCTTGATATAAAGACCAAGCCATGTATATTCCTTGGTTACGGGGGAGATGAGTTTGGACACAGGTTTTATGATCCAATCTCGAAGAAACTCATAAGAAGTTTCGATGCTGATTTTATTGAAGATCAGAGTTTAAAGATATTGAGAAGACAAAGATAGTTCCTCAACATACTGATGATCTTTCTGATTTTGATCCGGTCCCTCCTCAGCACATTGAGCCACATAATGAAGATGGCATTCAAAATGATGAACAACACGGTACTGATAATCATGATATTCCAGAGCAGCACGAGTTGGATGAGGGTTCTCATCCATAGTTACCAGTACCAGGTATGCCAACGTTTGTCCCACTTAGGCGATCTACAAGAGACCGTCATCCTTCTACCCGTTTTTCTGCTGATGAGTATGTCTTACTCTCGGATGGGGGAGAGCCCGAGTGTTATACAGAGGCTATGGAAGATGAACATAAAAGAGAGTGGTTTGAAGCTATGCAAGATGAGATGAATTCCTTGTATGAGAACAATACCTTTGAGTTGGTGAAGTTGCCTAAGGGCAAAAGAGCTTTGAAGAACAAGTGGGTCTACAAAGTGAAGACTGAAGATTATACCTGACGACCTAGATACAAAGCTAGATTGGTGGTCAAAGGGTTCAGTCAGAGAAAGGGTATTGATTTTGATGAGATTTTCTCTCCGGTCGTGAAGATGAGTTCCATTCGAGTGATTCTTGGTTTGGCTGCCAGTCTTGATCTTGAGGTTGAGCAAATGGATGTCAAGACAGCTTTCCTTCATGGTGACTTGGACAAGGAAATCTATATGGAGCAACCTGAAGGTTTTTAGGTTAAAGGTAAAGAAGACTATGTCTGTAAGCTTCAGAAAAGTCTATATAGGTTGAAGCAAGCACCGAGACAGTGGTACAAGAAATTTGAGTCTGTTATGGGGAAGCAAGGCTACCGAAAGACTATTTCAGATCACTGTGTTTTCTTTCAGAGGTTTGGTGATGATGATTTTATCATTTTATTACTCTATGTTGATGACATGTTGATTGTAGGCAAGAATGCAGAGATAATTGTTCAGCTGAAGAAGGAATTGAGCAAGTCGTTTTCTATGAAAGACTTGGGGCCAGCAAAACAAATTCTTGGTAATCGGATTAATAGAGATAGAGCTTCAAAGAAGTTGCACATGTCACAAGAGCAATACATTGAGAAGGTGCTTCGCAGGTTCAACATGGATAAAGCCAAATCGGTTAGTTCACCTCTTACTCCCAATTTTAAACTAACCGAAAAAGATTGCCCTTCTTCGAAGGAGGAGATTGAAGACATGGATAAAGTTCCATACGCGTCAGCGGTTGGAAGCTTGATGTATGCAATGGTGTGTACAAGACCTGATATTGCCCATGCAGTAGGTGTTGTAAGTCGGTTTCTATCAAATCCAGGTAAGAAGCATTGGGAAGCAGTTAAGTGGATTTTTAGATATCTACGTGGTACTTCCAAATTGGGTATAACATTTGGGAATGAAGAACCAATGCTTGTTGGTTATACGGATTCTGATATGGCGGGAAATAAGGACAACATGAAATCTACTTCTGATTATTTGATGACTTTTGCAGGGGGAGCTGTATCTTGGCAGTCTAGATTGTAAAAGTGTGTTTCTTTGTCTACTACAGAGGCTGAGTATATGGCGGCAACAGAAGCGTGAAAAGAACTATTGTGGTTGAAAAGATTTACGCAAGAGCTTGGCGTTAAGCAACAACGCTACGTGGTCCTTTGTGATAATGAAAGCGCTATTCACCTTGCGAAAAATTCTATGTTTCACAAAAGAACAAAACATATTGATGTCAGGTATCATTGGATTAGAGATGCTATTGAAGACAAGCTATTTGAACTTGAAAAAGTTCATACCGATGATAATGGTTCCGATATGTTTACTAAATCTTTAGCAAGGGAAAAGTTGAAGGTATGTTGCTCAATCGCCGGGATGGCGAACTCTTTCTCATAGACAAAAGGGGGAGATTTGTGGGGTTATTTTTCCCATGAGAAAGCCCAATATATCTCTAGTTACATGGGTTATATTATTATTATTATAATATTTATTTATGGTGATAAATAAAAGAAAAATAAAAATTTAATGAATTAAGTGTGATAAATCTCTTGTGGGCCATAGCTTTCAAGAAGACCAAAATCATATTGTGAAATTGTTTTGGTGGCCTTGCAACTGACGAAAGCATCACAAAATATAAAAAGGTTTTTTGATGAACCTTCAGGACGCAAGAAAGAAAAAGAAATAGGGTTTGATTCCTTTGTGGTTTTTGGCGCCTGACTTGAAGACGCACAGACGAACTAAGAAGAAAAATCAAGAGTTTTATTCTTGGGTCTTTTGTGAAGATAAGAGACGTACCAGAGATCGTTAATTCCTCGTTTGGTGATACCTCTTACTTGCTTATTCGTTTTGTTTATATTCCTTATACTTGAAGTTAGTTTGAACCAAGTATATGATGATTTTTGTATGCCTCTAGTTTTACCTTGGGAAGACTTTGTATTGCTATTATTGGTGATATTGGATTTTAAGCGGCTCTAGTAGTCCCGTGGTTTTTACTCTCCCTTTTTTAGAGGTTTTCACGCTAAAATTCGGGGTCTCTTATTGTTGATGCAACAAATACAAGACCAACGGTGGTAGCTTGGCTGGCTAGGCAGAAGGGTTGAAGGGTTCAACCTTGCCTAACGCAGGTCGTGGGGTCCCCCCACGTTTGCGAGACGTGGAAGGAGGTTTACTAGTTTGTTATTATTCTTTGCTATAGATCCTCCTCTGATTTGTGCTCAGATTCGGAAGTGAAAGCAAAGGGAATGTGTGTGTTGGATGTGAAAGGGAATGACTTGTGCGAGACAAGCATTCGATGTGAATGACCAGAGATAGAAGAATCAGAGCTGGTCCAGATGTCCCCCTGAAGTAAATGAAGTGTCATTTTATAAGGGAAGGCATCTCCCGAAGTGGAATGGATTTGACTAGCAACCTCGCTTGCAGTGGAGGGTTTCCCCTTTTGGGGGTTGAAGGCTTTAGTCCCCCGGATAATAGCGTGCACCGTGCAGACCCGCAATGCCTTTGCGGCTGTGGGTTGGTGAAGCAATCTTCAGATGTGACTTGGCTACTGTTACCGTGCTGCTTTTTCCTTCCACAGCTTTTTAAGCCTCGAACCATTTAACCATTTAAGCGTTTACGTAATTAGTCATTTTATTTAGTCTTGGGCTACCCCCGTCATCAGCCCCCCAAGTCAGAGGTTTTTGGGTGATGAGCTAAAGACTTCTGACTTTTATGCACGTATTTTATTGCCTGAAGGTTTCGAGGGTTCGTTGCTTGAAGGCTTGAAAGGTTGAAGGCAGTTAATGTTTTGTATTTGAAATTCAAATAACTGACAGTTGATTTGATTGATGTGTGGCAGTTGATAGGGTGGCGGTTTTCGCAGGAGTTACTGTTTTGCCATTATTACCCCTATTCTAGGCTTATATTTATTTTGTATCTTCAATCTTATCCATTTGTTTCATAATCTTTTCCAAGTGCCTACCATTTTCTCTCCTTTCTTGAGGTTAGTTCCGGTTTCCTTTTCATCTTGCATTTTCCGTTCAAAAAAAATGGGTGCTCGTAAGGATTTAGCAAAATCTTTTTCCCGGTTAACACAAGAGGAGATAGATTTATTTTGTATGGAATATGGTATTGATAGGAAATTTAACCCCACTGCCCCTGCTTGTGATCTTCCCGTTGATAAACCGCCTTCTGGTTCGATTGCCCTCTATTGTAGTCATTTTGAGTTCTCAAACCTTCGTTATCCTTTTTCGTTTTTTGTTTTGAACTTGTTGGAGTATTATCGGGTTTCTTTTGGGCAAGTTCATCCAAGGGGGATGGCTAGGGTTTTGCATTTTGAGGTTTTGTGTCGTGCTCTAGGGTATGATCCTTCCCTTTTACTCTTTCGCCGGTTTTTTCGCTTGGCGAAGAATGGCGATTGGTTTACATTTGAAACAACCAAAGTTGATACCTGCCTTATTGCATCGATGGTTACCACACTTGGGGCTTGGAAAGACCGCTTTTTCTGGGTTTCCGATACTATCATTCCCTTCAAAATGGTGTGGAGGAATCCGGATGCTGTTCTCAATGCTTCGGAACCTTCCGAGTCTGAATTGAATGCTGTTTTTCTTAATGCCATCCGGGACTGCCCTTCTAGGGTTCGTCCCTTTCCTGAACACTTACTTGTTCTATTAGGGGTTAGTAAAATTTGGGGGAATGTTGATCGGGATCCGGTTCTTATGAGGAGTGGAATTGGTATGCCTTTTCCTTTTTTGTCCTCTTTATGTTTTTCTTAGTCTATGACTTATGTGTTGTTGTTTTTTGCAGTCATGTCTGCCTTGGATTTTATTAAGAGCGACGATACTTCTGATGTTGTTTTTGAGGATGCTCCGTCTGTTCCTGGTGAGAATGTTGTGGTTAGGACTGTTGATCAAAGGTTTGAGGGTTCAGGTTATGTTAGTGTTGCTACTGCCAAGGGTTTTTCTAAGTCTAATGCTCCTAAATCTTCAACTCGCCGATCTTCTCGTCGGTTGTTGAAAGCTGGTCCTCAGTCCACTTCTGCTGAAAAGGTGGACTTGAGTGATGATATTGAAGTTTCGGAAGATCAAGGTGTTGAAGCAGGTGCTGAGAAGGATAAAGAATTGGTTGTTCATGGCAAAAAGGTTTCAAGCAAGAAGGTTGTTGTCACTCCTGTTCAGGAGTCCTCAAGCAAGAACGTTGAAGGGTTGGATCCGGAAGGGATTTATGTGCCTACTTGGTCAGTGAAGAATGATGACAGCTTCAAAGATGCTGCTGTTTGTGAGGATGCTCTAAGTCACATTGCTCCTCCATCAGTTCACCAGACCATTGCTGGGATGGATGATGATCTGATGTTGTCCCGTATGATTTTAAGTACTTGCAATCTTGCTGCCATGCTTCCTCAAGGCATTGCCCGTTTTCGTCAGAGGATGCAGGAGTATGAAGAGTTCTCCAAGAAGAAAGAAAAAATGAAAGCCTCCATGGCTGTGATGAAGAAGGAGATTGCTAGTTTTGCTGAGAAAGAGTCGGCGTGGGACAAGCAAGTTAGTGATCTTAAAAAGACACATGAGATTGAGATAAGTGATTTGAGAAAGAGCTTTGAGGCGTCTAGGCTGAAACTTAGGGCTGACCGGGAAGCTTTGTTTGTTCAGCAGCAGGCTTTTGTTAAGGAGAAAGAAGGGTTGAAAGCTTCAGTTGCTCAGGCTACTGGGGATAACCAATGGCTCATAGAGCAAGGTTTTCACCAAGTGGTTACTTATTTATTGCACTCCAAAGAGTTTAACTCTGCTCTTGGTGACGTTTACACTAAGCTTCTTAACCTGGGGAAACACCAAGGCCTCATTGCTGGGTATAAACTTCATGAATCCGGTCATCCTTTGGAGAAGTCACCTCTGTTTCGTCCCGATGCTTCTGATGTTTTTAAAGTCTCCGTTGAGCAAATGGAGAAGCTGACCTACCCCTACATTCATCAGGTTTCCACTTGTTTTGGTAAACCTCTTTCTGTATTGCAGGAATTGAAACCGGAGGGCCTAAATGAGAAGGTTTGTGCTGAGGTTTTGGGCTCTCTTTCAAGGAAGAGGTCCTATTCGGGGGATAGTGATGATACCCTTTCAGGTCAGCCGGATGTTCCTAAGGATGCAAGCTTGGAGGCTTCAGGGGTTGGTGGTGATGGAGGTGTGAAGACTAAAAAGTTGAAGAAAACAAAGAAGGCCAAGGGCGAAGGTTCTGGAGTTTCCAAATCTGTTGATGCTTGATTCGTAGCTTTCTTAGCACTGAAAACAACCTATGTTTGTAATGTTAACTTGAACAATGTTAGGTTTGGTAGGAACCCCTAAGGTTCCTTTTGGTTATGTTGAAGGCCTGTATGGCCGTTGGACAATGATTAGATTTGCAAGTTACTAGGACTTGCCTTAACTTATGTTTGGAAGTCTTTTTAGGACTTTTTTATAATGTGATGTTTTAACTATTTTTCTTTTATTATGGTTTTATGTTGGTGCCCCTTTTTTTTTTGGACAAGGCAGTTCATTTGGTTTTTAACCGTTGAAGCCTTTTGGCTGTCTTTTAAAAGGTTTAAGCCTTTAAGGTTTCGAGGTATTGCCCGGGTGGCTTGAAGCCTTGAAGGCTTTTTGGTTTTGCGTCCTGGCTTGGTTTGTACCTTTGTGATTTTGTCCAATTGGCTTTGTTCTTTTGTAACTTTGTCTTTGCCGGGTTTGTGTTGCCCTTACGTTTTTTATACCTAAAAGGGTTCAGTGCTGCAGACACTTAGCCTTGGCATTTTTAACAAGAAGAGATAACACCTATCCTTTTCATTATTTCTTTTGGTTTTTCTAGCCTCTTTGTAGACTATCTTTCTAAAACTTCGTGAACATTTGGTGTAGGCTGCTTATACCCGTCTATGAGATAATTTTATTTTTTCTTGACAAGTCTCATGGAGTTGTATTGATTTAGGAACTCACCCCTTATATAGGCTCATTCAACCCTTGAACCTATTGAGCGATGTGGCCTGGGAGCTCATCCCCTTACATGGCACTTGCCATGGAGTTTTTTGCTAGGTTCTCAACCTGATTTTAGGATAGAAAGACAAGTTTGATAAAAACAACTTCATTCATTAAAGCAATACTTGCTTTTTACAAAAGGTATTCATAATCCTGCTTGAAATACATTTTGATACAAACCAAACTTTTCATTTAAACATGGAACCTTTTCAATGTTTTGCCGTTCCAATGCCTTGGAAGCCTTTTGCCTTCTGAATCAGCCAGCTTGTAGGATCCGCCTTTGTGTGCTTCAAGGATGGTGTATGGACCTTCCCACTTTGGTCCAAGCTTTCCTTGATTTTCTTTTTTGCTGGCTTCGTTGTTTCTAAGGACTAGGTCCCCTGGCTTGAAACGTTCATTTTTGACTTTTTTGTTGTAGTAAGCTTCCATCTGTTGCTTGTATTTGGCTTCTTGGATTGCGGCTTGATCTCTTGCTTCCTCTAGGAGTTGTAAATTCAACATGGTCTCTTTTTGGTTTGTTTCGGGATCCATGTTGACAATTCTTTGGGTTACAACTGCTATTTCGGCAGGGATCACAGCTTCGGATCCAAATACCAAGCTGTACGGTGTTTTCTTATGGCTTGTTTTTTCCGTTGTTCTAATTGCCCATAGAACACTAGGCAATTCTTCAAGCCAATTGCTCTCATATCTTCCCAGTCTTGTCTTGATTCCTTCCACTATGCTTCTGTTTGTTCTCTCAACCTGCCCGTTTGATTGTGGATAAGCCACTGAGCTGAAAACCTGATCGATTTTGTATTCTTTACACCAAACGCTAAAAGGCTTCTCAGCAAATTGCCTTCCGTTGTCGGTGACAAGTACTCCTGGCAGTCCATAACGGCAAATGATGTTCTCCCAGACAAAGTCAATGACTTGCTTTCCTGTGATCTTGGCAAGTGGTTTGACCTCGGGCCACTTGGTGAAATAGTCTACCGCCACCAGTAGGAATTTCACTCCCCCTTTGCTTGGGGGAAATGGACCAACGATGTCCATTCCCCACTTATGGAATGGCCAAGCCGAGGTTATTGGGACTAAATCATGCTTGGGGCTTTTTGGGATTGGTGCATGGATCTGGCAGGCATCACATTTCTTCAATTCTTCGGCTGTGTCGCGATGCATTGAAGGCCAGAAATATCCGAGGTTCATGAGTTTTGCAACTACCGACCTAGCTCCAAAGTGAGCTCCACACACTCCTTCATGAATTTCCTTGATCAAATACTTGCTTTGCTCGGGGCCGACACATCTTAGCAAGGGAGCAAGGTAACCCTTTTTGTAAAGGGTTTCTCCTTGCAGCGTGTATTGTCTTGCCTTGATTTCAACCCTTTTGGCTTCCACTTGATCATTAGGTAATTCACCATTTTTGAGGAACTTTCTTATGGGAGTCATCCAGTTTGGTTCTTCTTCAGTAACCACATCTTGAACCTCCAATTCATTAATGGATGGGGCCTTCAACACTTCTACCAGTACCTTCTTGGTGAGGTGGGCAAAAGTGAGAGATGCAAGCTTACTTAGGGCATCGGCCTTTTTGTTTTGAGATCTGGGGATTTGTTTGATGTTGCATGCTTGGAAGGTACTCATTAGTTCCTTTGATTTTTCTCTGTATTTTTTCATGTTGGGCTCTTTAGCTATGTAGCTATCATTCACTTGGCTTGAGACCAGCAACGAATCCGTGAACACTTCAAGCTTTTCAACCTTCATTTCTTTGGCCAGCCTTAGGCCGGCTATTAGTGCTTCGTATTCAGCCTCGTTATTGGTGGTCTGAAAATCAAATCGAAGAGCATATGTGAACTCCAAACCTTTTGGGTTAATCAGAATTAATCCAGCCCCTGACCCTTCAACGCTTGAAGCCCCATCGGTAAAAAACTTCCAGGCTTCAGGGTTAGAAGGTTCAGTGGTGGCAGTGTTTACTTCAGTAAGTGTTTGGTTTGGGACTTCCACAATGAAATCGGCCAAGACTTGAGCCTTGATAGCCTTCCTTGGGACATAGGTGATGTTATGTTCACCCAGTTCTATGGCCCATTTGGCTAATCGCCCCGAGTTTTCAGGTTTTTCAAGCACACTCTTAATTGGTTGGTCGGTGACCACTTGTATGGGGTGTGCTTGGAAATACCTTCGAAGCCTTCTAGCTGTTTGAACTAAAGCTAGGGCAAATTTTTCAAGGGGAGGGTATTTCGTTTCAGCTAATTTTAAAGTTTTGCTGAAAAAGTAAACGGGTACCTGGGCCTTGTCTCGCTCAATGGTGAGGACTGCACTGATGGCCTCATTCGTAATTGAGAGGTACACCGATATTAACTCCCCGGTTTTTGGTGCCGCAATGTCTGGTAGGGAAGCTAGGTGTTGCTTCATCTGGTTGAAAGCTTCATCAGCTTCTTCAGTCCATTTGAAATCCTTTTTATCTGAGCAGTTCTTTAGCGTTTTGTAGAAGGGCAGAGATCTTTCGGCTAACTTGGAGGTAAAACGCTTCAAGGCTGCAAGCTTCCCATTCAAGCTTTCAACCTCCTTCTTGGTCTTTGGTGGCTTGGTTTCAAGGACGGCTTTTACTTTGTTAGGGTTTGCTTTGATGCTTTGCTTTCCAACAATGTGGCCCAAAAATTTTCCTTCCTCGAATCCAAATGAACACTTTTCTGGATTAAGCTTCATGTTAACTTTTCTGAGGTTCTTGAAAGTTTCTTGAATATCATCGAGCATTTGGTACTCCGTCTTGCTTTTAATAACCAAGTCATCGACATATGCCTCCATGTTTTTGCCAATTTGGCTTTCGAAGGCTTTGTCAACGAGCCGTTGATAGGTTGCTCCTGCATTTTTGAGGCCGAAAGGCATCTTTTGATAGCAAAAGATTCCTTTGTCCGTGTGAAAGGCTGTTTTTTCTTCATCCTCTTCCTTCATGAGGATTTGGTGGTAACCTTTGTATGCATCAAGAAAGCATTTGAACGAGTACCCGGTGAGGGAGTCAACTTTGAGGTCAATCTCTGGTAGTGGATAGCAATCCTTAGGACAAGCTTTGTTAAGATCCTTGAAGACTATGCACATCCTCCAAGAGTTGTCTGGTTTTTTGACCATAACTGGGTTTGCAACCCATGATTGGTACTTGACTTCTCGGAGGATGCCGGCTGACACAAGCTTTTCAACCTCTTGGCAGGCTGCCAGACTTCTTTCGGGTGCCAAGCTTCTTTTCTTTTGAACCACCGGCTTGACTTCTGGTGGTATTCTCAACTCATGCTCAGCGATATCCCGGGGGATCCCGGTCATGTCTTCAGGACACCAAGCGAATACATCACTGTAGTGTGTTAGCAATTTTTCAAGGTATGAAAGGGTTTCTTGAGAAAGGTCAGGGTTGACCCTTATCCTTTGTTCCGGATATTTATGGTTTATGACCAACCTTTGCCTGTCTTCTTCACTGTTTGAATTTTTACCTTCAACCATGTAGGCCTCCTGAGAGGGTTGGAGGGTTGCTATGCCCCTTTCGGTGGGGAATTTGACTGTGCCATGGCCAACAGACACGGCCATGTAAAATGCACACTGTCCTGGTCTTCCGATGATCACATCATAGCTTGAGGGGATGTTGATAACCACAAAGGTGAGTGGTTGGGTTCGTTCTTTTGAACCTTCACTAAAACGAACATTAAGTGTTAGTTGCCCTAAAGGCTTGAGAGGTATGTCAGCGATACCTTTTATAGAGGTTCCAGAAGGTTGAAGCCTTGAACGTTCTTCATTGCTCAATTGGTTGAAGAATTTTTCGAACATGATTTCAGTGGCTGCACCCGTGTCTATGTATGCCTTGCATGTTTGCAACGTTCCTACAGTAGCCTCTACCACGAGAGGGCTAGAGAGAGGGCCATTCTCCGTAGGGGGGAAACAGACACATTGAAGCTCCCAAGCTTCCAACCTTTGTCTTTTATGAGGAACCTTTTCGTCGAAATCTACCATATTGACTTCCTTACCCTTTCCTTCAGCCATTTTGTCCCGGACTCCCTTTACCAAATGAGCGAGTTCTCCGGATTTAACAGCCTCTTCTATTCTTTTCTTGAGTTGGAAGCAATCATTGGTGTGGTGACCCTTTTCTTCATGAAACTCGCAGTACTGGGTGGAGTTCTCGTTTTTCCTGCTTTTGGGGAGAGGTCTAGGAGGCCGGAAGTTTTGCTTAACTTCCTCTGTTGCAAGGATTTCTTGAGGGGTCTTTGTGAGGGGTGTGAAGCTTATGCCTTTCTCTCTGCTTGAAAGGTTCCGACCTTCAGACCTTCGAGGATCTGAACCCTTTGGCCGCCTGTCATAGGGGTTGAAGTTCCCTCTTTTTCTGGCTGGACTGTTGCTCCTCCAGCCGGACCCTCTTTTTCTTTGTTCCTTAATGTCTACTGCCTCCTCTCCCCGGATGTGAGCTTCGGCCCTTTCAAGAGCTTCTTCTAAGGTCTTGGGTAGAGATTTGTTGAAATCCCTTGTAAGGTACTTAGAGGTGATGGCATTCATGAAGCCAGCCACCCTCATTTTCTCGTCGGCCCCTACATAAGTCAGACCTTCCTTCTTGTATCGTTCAATGAAAGCACGAAGACTTTCATCATCACGTTGCTTTATCTGAAAGATCACTGTTGCGTCTTTGACATATCGTCTTTGTTGGGAGAAATTGGCCAGGAAACCTTTGCTGAGATCGTCAAAGCTTCGAATGCTTTGAGCAGGTAAATCGTTGAACCAGATCCTGGCGGATCCAACAAGGGTTTGCATGAACATCAGGCAACATTCCGCGTTGGACCACTTCTCTATCCGAGCTGCACCGGTGAAGATCTGAAGGTGGTCCTCCGGGTCTTCAGTCCCATCATATGTCCTGATGTGGGCCGGCATTTTGATCTTTGACTGGAAGTCATAATCGGCTATTTGTCTTGAGAAACATGAAAGGTTACTTGGCTTGTACGGTTTAGCCAAGTCTTCTTCAGTCCTTGCATCCACATTGCTGCCATTGCCATTGTTTCCTTGAGTGGCGAGCACTTGATTGATGAAGTGCTGCCACGGGAAGTTGGCCATCATCTGGGTCATCATGTTGGGCATAGGGTTGAAGCCTTGAAGGCTTCCTGGGCCAGTGGAGTAGTTTATCCCTAGGGGAGTGCTCATAACAGCACTCCGTGCTAAAGGGAGCACGGACAGAGCTTGCTCCCATGTAGTTGTAGTGGATGCTGGATAGCTTGTCACCGGGGATTGTAGGAGCTGGTCAAGAGTCAGCTCATGCCCCAAAGGAGCACCACTAGTAATTGGTTGGGAGGAGAAGATAGGATGCACCGTAGGACTTGTCATAGAGGACAGATAAGGGTGAGGGTTTGAAGGGTTACTGGGTCCAGCCTCACTTCTTGTTGCAAAAAGAGGAGGAGGTGGTCCAGGAGACAATGTTGGCTCAGGTTCGTCATAGTCTAAACGAATCCTCACTCCCTTTTCTCTTTCTTTACTCACGTGCTGGTTGAGAAGAGACCTTAGCACAAGGAAATTGTTAGCGACCCCTTCAGGGGTGAGTTCAACACGCGATGGAGCATCAGAGACACCGATATTAGGAGATGGAACTCCGGATCGGGACGGGGTTGGTGTGTTGAAGTTAAGGAACTCGGGTGTGCTCCCCGGAGTTGAGAAAGAAGTTGGTATAGCCACGTGAGCTTGGCTACTACCCGGAGTAGAAGTGTTTGGAATCTGATTCACTTCTTCCGGGGATCCACTTTCAGACATGGTGATTTTAAGTGAATAGAGCTACACTACTAGGTCTTTTTGAGAAGAAATAGTGGCGTAGCCCCACGGTGGGCGCCAACTTGTTGATGCAACAAATACAAGACCAACGGTGGTAGCTTGGCTGGCTAGGCAGAAGGGTTGAAGGGTTCAACCTTGCCTAACGCAGGTCGTGGGGTCCCCCCACGTTTGCGAGACGTGGAAGGAGGTTTACTAGTTTGTTATTATTCTTTGCTATAGATCCTCCTCTGATTTGTGCTCAGATTCGGAAGTGAAAGCAAAGGGAATGTGTGTGTTGGATGTGAAAGGGAATGACTTGTGCGAGACAAGCATTCGATGTGAATGACCAGAGATAGAAGAATCAGAGCTGGTCCAGATGTCCCCCTGAAGTAAATGAAGTGTCATTTTATAAGGGAAGGCATCTCCCGAAGTGGAATGGATTTGACTAGCAACCTCGCTTGCAGTGGAGGGTTTCCCCTTTTGGGGGTTGAAGGCTTTAGTCCCCCGGATAATAGCGTGCACCGTGCAGACCTGCAATGCCTTTGCGGCTGTGGGTTGGTGAAGCAATCTTCAGATGTGACTTGGCTACTGTTACCGTGCTGCTTTTTCCTTCCACAGCTTTTTAAGCCTCGAACCATTTAACCATTTAAGCGTTTACGTAATTAGTCATTTTATTTAGTCTTGGGGTACCCCCGTCATCACTTATTATTATTATTATTTTTATACCTATTTGTTTGCATCCTCAAAGGTTCATTCGAGTTGGGAAAATATTTGGTCAAACGAAGTTTGCTTCCGCGTTTTAGTTTACCGTTTGTGACCGGGTTGCGGATTTTTCCCATCAGAGTGGTATCAGAGCCATTGGCTCTTGTTATTGGGTTGAAACTCGTTTGAACGATGGAATCTAATACAAGTAGGATTGTGAATTTAAATGGTTCTAATTATCATGTTTGGAGAGGCAAGATGGAAGATCTCCTTTATGTGAAAGATTATTATATGCCTGTGTTTAATACCGATAAACCTGAAGGTAAAATAGATGAAGAATTGAATATCTTACACAGAAAAGTTTGTGGCTACATTCGCCAGTGGGTTGATGATAATGTTTTGAACCATATTAGCGGGGAAACTCATGCTCGTACTCTGCGGAAAAAGCTTGAGGAGTTGTATGCTCGAAAGACCGGGAACAATAAATTGTTCTTGATTAAACAGTTGATTAACTTGAAGTACAATGATGGAACTCCTGTTACTGATCACTTGAATGTTTTTCAGGGTATTATTAATCAGCTTGCAGGAATGGGTATCAAGTTTGAAGACGAGATACAAGGCTTATGGCTTCTTGGTACTTTACCGGATTCTTGGGAGACTTTTAGGACATCATTGTCCAACTCTGCAGCAAATGGTATTATTACTATGGAAATGGCTAAAGGCGGTATTTTAAATGAAGAGATGAGAAGAAAATCGCAGGGTCCCTTTTCACATTCGGATGTCTTAGTCACAGAAAGCAGGGGGAGAAGTCAAAGTAGAGGTCCGAGTAACAAAGGGAAGCATCGTAGTAAGTCCAGAGGTAAGTTTGCTGATTATGAGTGTCATCATTGTGGTAAGAAAGGACATACAATTAAATTTTGCAGACAACTGAAAAAGGAGAACAAGAAGGCTAATTACAACAATCAAAAGAACAATCATAAGAAAGATGATGGTGGCAACAACACTGCTAAAGTTAATACTGCTACTGAAGAGTTCTTTGTTTGTTGTGATTATGACATGGTGAACATTGCACATGCTGATTCGAGTTGGGCTGTTGACAGTGGTGCTACATGCCATGTGACATCACAAAGGGAATTTTTTTCATCTTTTACACCTGGTGAGTTTGGGGTTGTTAAGTTGGGTAATAACTGGCTATCAAAGATTGTAGGTGTTGGGGATGTTTGCTTGAAGTTTGACACTGGGATGGAGTTGGTTTTACACAATGTAAAACATGTTCTAGATATTAGACTCAATTTGATCTCCGTAGGTTTACTTGATGATGATGGTTACCATAGTACCTTTGGTGATGGTATTTGGAAACTCACTCGTGGTTCTTTGATCGTGGCAAGAGGTAAAAGAACTTCAAAATTATACAGAACGCATCCGAAGATCTCTAAAGACTCGGTCAATTTGTTAGTGAATGCTGATATGACTGACTTGTGGCATAAGAGACTTGCTCACATGAGTGAAAAGGGGATGTCTATTTTGTTGAAGAAGAATGCCTTGCCCGATTTGCATGATGTTCATTTGAAGAAGTGTTCTCATTGCAGAGACAATATACTTGATTTAATACATTCAGATGTTTGTGGTCCTATGAAGACTAGAACACTTAGGGGCTGCTTGTATTTTGTCACTTTTATCGATGATCATTCAAGAAAAGTTTGGGCTTATACTTTGAAGTCTAAAGATCAGCTATTAGATGTGTTTAAGCAGTTTCATGCCTTATTTGAGAGACAAACTGAGAAGAGGCTCAAGTGTATTCGGACAGATAATGGAGGTGAATACATTGGTCCTTTTGATGCTTATTGTAAAGAGAAAGGTGTTCGACACCAAAAGACTCCTCCAAAGACACCACAGTTGAATGGTTTAGCAGAACGGATGAATAGTACATTGGTTGAAAGGGTTAGATGTTTGCTATCACATGCAGGGTTGCCTAATTCCTTTTGGGGTGAAGCTTTGAACACCGCAATAAATGTTATTAATCGTACTCCTTATGTTCCTTTGTCTTTTGATGTTCCTAACAGGGTTTGGAGTGGCAAAGATGTTTCATACGATGATTTGCGGGTCTTTGGATGCAAGGCTTTTGTGGATATTCCCAAAGATGAAAGAACAAAGCTTGATATAAAGACCAAGCCATGTATATTCCTTGGTTACGGGGGAGATGAGTTTGGACACAGGTTTTATGATCCAATCTCGAAGAAACTCATAAGAAGTTTCGATGCTGATTTTATTGAAGATCAGAGTTTAAAGATATTGAGAAGACAAATATAGTTCCTCAACATACTGATGATCTTTCTGATTTGGATCCGGTCCCTCCGCAGCACATTGAGCCACATAATGAAGATGGCATTCAAAATGATGAACAACACGGTACTGATAATCATGATATTCCAGAGCAGCACGAGTTGGATGAGGGTTCTCATCCAGACTTACCAGTACCAGGTATGCCAACGTTTGTCCCACTCAGGCGATCTACAAGAGACCGTCATCCTTCTACCTGTTTTTCTACTGATGAGTATGTCTTACTCTGGGATGGGGGAGAGCCCGAGTGTTATACTGAGGCTATGGAAGATGAACATTAAAGAGAGTGGTTTGAAGCTATGCAAGATGAGATGAATTCCTTGTATGAGAACAATACCTTTGAGTTGGTGAAGTTGCCTAAGGGTAAAAGAGCTTTGAAGAACAAGTGGGTCTACAAAGTGAAGACGGAAGATCATACCTCACGGCCTAGATACAAAGCTAGATTGGTGGTCAAAGGGTTCAGTCAGAGAAAGGGTATTGATTTTGATGAGATTTTGTCTCCGGTCGTGAAGATGAGTTCCATTCGAGTGATTCTTGGTTTGGCTACCAGTCTTGATCTTGAGGTTGAGCAAATGGATGTCAAGACAACTTTCCTTCATGGTGACTTGGACAAGGAAATCTATATGGAGCAACCTGAAGGTTTTCAGGTTAAAGGTAAAGAAGACTATGTCTGTAAGCTTCAGAAAAGTCTATATAGGTTGAAGCAAGCACCGAGACAGTGGTACAAGAAATTTGAGTCTGTTATGGGGAAGCACGGCTACCGAAAGACTATTTCATATCACTGTGTTTTCTTTCAGAGGTTTGGTGATGATGATTTTATCATTTTATTACTCTATGTTGATGACATGTTGATTGTAGGCAAGAATGCAGAGAGAATTGTTCAGCTGAAGAAGGAATTGAGCAAGTCGTTTTCTATGAAAGACTTGGGGCCAGCAAAACAAATTCTTGGTATTCGGATTACTAGAGATAGAGCTTCAAAGAAGTTGCGCATGTCACAAGAGCAATACATTGAGAAGGTGTTTCGCAGGTTCAACATGGATAAAGCCAAATCGGTTAGTTCGCCTCTTACTCCCAATTTTAAACTAACCGAAAAAGATTTCCCGTCTTCGAAGGAGGAGATTGAAGACATGGATAAAGTTCCATACGCGTCAGCGGTTGGAAGCTTGATGTATGCAATGGTGTGTACAAGACCTGATATTGCCCATGCAGTAGGTGTTGTTAGTCGGTTTCTATCAAATCCAGGTAAGAAGCATTGGGAAGCAGTTAAGTGGATTTTTAGATATCTACTTGGTACTTCCAAATTGGGTATAACTTTTGGGAATGAAGAACCAATGCTTGTTGGTTATACGGATTCTGATATGGCGGGAAATAAGGACAACATGAAATCTACTTCTGATTATTTGATGACTTTTGCAGGGGGGGGGGGGCTGTATCTTGGCAGTATAGATTGCAAAAGTGTGTTTCTTTGTCTACTACAGAGGCTGAGTATATGGCGGCAACAGAAGCGTGCAAAGAACTATTGTGGTTGAAAAGATTTACGCAAGAGCTTGGCGTTATGCAACAACGTTACGTGGTCCTTTGTGATAATGAAAGCGCTATTCACCTTGCGAAAAATTCTATGTTTCACAAAAGAACAAAACATATTGATGTCAGGTATCATTGGATTAGAGATGCTATTGAAGACAAGCTATTTGAACTTGACAAAGTTCATACCGATGATAATGGTTCCGATATGTTTACTAAATCTTTAGCAAGGGAAAAGTTGAAGGTATGTTGCTCAATCGCCGGGATGGCGAACTCTTTCTCAAGACTCCTCCAAAGACACCACAGTTGAATGGTTTAGCAGAACGAATGAATAGAACATTGGTTGAAAGGGTTAGATGTTTGCTATCACATGCAGGGTTGCCTAATTCCTTTTGGGGTGAAGCTTTGAACACCGCAATAAATGTTATTAATCGTACTCCTTGTGTTCCTTTGTCTTTTGATGTTCCTGACAGGGTTTGGAGTGGCAAAGATGTTTCATACGATGATTTGTGGGTCTTTGGATGCAAGGCTTTTGTGCATATTCCCAAAGATGAAAGAACAAAGCTTGATATAAAGACCAAGCCATGTATATTCCTTGGTTACGGGGGAGATGAGTTTGGACACAGGTTTTATGATCCAATCTCGAAGAAACTCATAAGAAGTTTCGATGCTGATTTTATTGAAGATCAGTGTTTAAAGATATTTAGAAGACAAAGATAGTTCCTCAACATACTGATGATCTTTCTGATTTGAATCCGGTTCCTCCGCAGCACATTGAGCCACATAATGAAGATGGCATTCAAAATGATGAACAACACGGTACTGATAATCATGATATTCCAGAGCAGCACGAGTTGGATGAGGGTTCTCATCCAGAGTTACCAGTACCAGGTATGCCAACGTTTGTCTCACTCAGGTGATCTACAAGAGACCGTCATCCTTCTACCCGTTTTTCTGCTGATGAGTATGTCTTACTCTCGGATGGGGGAGAGCCCGAGTGTTATACGGAGGCTATGGAAGATGAACATAAAAGAGAGTGGTTTGAAGCTATGCAAGATGAGATGAATTCCTTGTATGAGAACAATACCTTTGAGTTGGTGAAGTTGCCTAAGGGCAAAAGAGCTTTGAAGAACAAGTGGGTCTACAAAGTGAAGACTGAAGATTATACCTCACGACCTAGATACAAAGCTAGATTGGTGGTCAAAGGGTTCAGTCAGAGAAAGGGTATTGATTTTGATGAGATTTTCTCTCCGGTCGTGAAGATGAGTTCCATTCGAGTGATTCTTGGTTTGGCTGCCAGTCTTGATCTTGAGGTTGAGCAAATGGATGTCAAGACAGCTTTCCTTCATGGTGACTTGGACAAGGAAATCTATATGGAGCAACCTGAAGGTTTTCAGGTTAAAGGTAAAGAAGACTATGTCTGTAAGCTTCAGAAAAGTCTATATGGGTTGAAGCAAGCACCGAGACAGTGGTACAAGAAATTTGAGTCTGTTATGGGGAAGCAAGGCTACCGAAAGACTATTTCAGATCACTGTGTTTTCTTTCAGAGGTTTGGTGATGATGATTTTATCATTTTATTACTCTATGTTGATGACATGTTGATTGTAGGCAAGAATGCAGAGAGAATTGTTCAGCTGAAGAAGGAATTGAGCAAGTCGTTTTCTATGAAAGACTTGGGGCCAGCAAAACAAATTCTTGATATTCGGATTAATAGAGATAGAGCTTCAAAGAAGTTGCACATGTCACAAGAGCAATACATTGAGAAGGTGCTTCGCAGGTTCAACATGGATAAAGCCAAATCGGTTAGTTCACCTCTTACTCCCAATTTTAAACTACCCGAAAAAGATTGCCCTTCTTCGAAGGAGGAGATTGAAGACATGGATAAAGTTCCATACGCGTCAGCGGTTGGAAGCTTGATGTATGCAATGGTGTGTACAAGACCTGATATTGCCCATGCAGTAGGTGTTGTTAGTCGGTTTCTATCAAATCCAGGTAAGAAGCATTGGGAAGCAGTTAAGTGGATTTTTAGATATCTACGTGGTACTTCCAAATTGGGTATAACATTTGGGAATGAAGAACCAATGCTTGTTGGTTATACGGATTCTGATATGGCGGGAAATAAGGACAACATGAAATCTACTTCTGATTATTTGATGACTTTTGCAGGGGGAGCTGTATCTTGGCAGTCTAGATTGTAAAAGTGTGTTTCTTTGTCTACTACAGAGGCTGAGTATATGGCGGCAATAGAAGCGTGCAAAGAACTATTGTGGTTGAAAAGATTTACGCAAGAGCTTGGCGTTAAGCAACAACGCTACGTGGTCCTTTGTGATAATGAAAGCGCTATTCACCTTGCGAAAAATTCTATGTTTCACAAAAGAACAAAACATATTGATGTCAGGTATCATTGGATTAGAGATGCTATTGAAGACAAGCTATTTGAACTTGAAAAAGTTCATACCGATGATAATGGTTCCGATATGTTTACTAAATCTTTAGCAAGGGAAAAGTTGAAGGTATGTTGCTCAATCGCCGGGATGGCGAACTCTTTCTCATAGACAAAAGGGGGAGATTTGTGGGGTTATTTTTCCCATGAGAAAGCCCAATATATCTCTAGTTACATGGGTTATATTATTATTATAATATTTATTTATGGTGATAAATAAAAGAAAAATAAAAATTTAATGAATTAAGTGTGATAAATCTCTTGTGGGCCATAGCTTTCAAGAAGACCAAAATCATATTGTGAAATTGTTTTGGTGGGCTTGCAACTGACGAAAGCATCACAAAATATAAAAAGGTTTTTTGATGAACCTTCTGGACGCAAGAAAGAAGAAGAAATAGGGTTTGATTCCTTTGTGGTTTTTGGCGCCTGACTTGAAGACGCACAGACGAACAAAGAAGAAAAATCAAGAGTTTTATTCTTGGGGTCTTTTGTGAAGATAAGAGACGTACCAGAGATCTTTAATTCCTCGTTTGGTGATACCTCTTACTTGCTTATTCGTTTTGTTTATATTACATATACTTGAAGTTAGTTTGTACCAAGTATATGATGATTTTTGTATGCCTCTAGTTTTACCTAGGGAAGACTTTGTATTGCTATTATTTGGTGATAGTGGATTTTAAGCGGCTCTAGTAGTCCCGTGGTTTTTACTCTCCTTTTTTGAGAGGTTTTCACGCTAAAATTCGGTGTCTCTTATTATTATTAATTTTATACCTATTTGTTTGCATCCTCAAAGGTTCATTCGAGTTGGGAAAATATTTGGTCAAACAAAGTTTGCTTCCGCGTTTTAGTTTACCGTTTGTGACCGGGTTGCGGATTTTTCCCATCAGAGTGGTATCAGAGCCATTGGGTCGAACGGGTCATAGAAAAAAAAAAGATAAAGGTGATAGTATAATAGATGAAGTTTTGTATAAGTTACGTGTTAGATGTGTTAGTAATTGACTCTTAGAAGTCAGAATGATGACGGGCTGTGACCCGGACAATAACTTGAGTATGGGCGGGAATGGTAAGTTTGGTAAGAAATATTGAAAAGATGTAATAAGGTCTTTGCAAGTAAGCATGAATGGAAGGAAGTACGAGCGGGTACTTCAGTTGGCGAAATGATTAATAGAATGAAAGGATTGCATGTAAGAAATAGAATGTGTGGTACGTTATAGTAGGTACGTAGGAAATTGTAGAAGAGTTATAGGCGGGTAATCACCTAGTGTAATGAATGTTTGAATGACATATGCTAACTGCCAGTGTTGTTGATGATAATGTTAGAACTATTGATGTGATGAAACCAATCGTTTTGGTGAAAGGATGTGCATGAGCGGAAGCTCATTACACGGATGAATAAAACCTGGCCTGTACGGCTAGTACTCGAGGAGAAGATGGTCGATCTGGATTGCGGGTCGTCGGGTTGAGAAATGAAAAAGAGGTTAGTAAAGTGTTTAACTCATGTTGGATAGATATGAAGTAGTATGACACATTTATATATGTAAATTAAGTAATGCATGAAGTGAAAGCAATAGTAATGTGGAATGAACGAAATGATTTAAAGGTAACGTAAAGGTATGCAAGGAACAAGTAATTGTAGAAAACGTAGAATAAGGTTAACGTTAGAGTTAAGCACGAAGGTGTGACTATGAAATAGTAGTTTTGTGGTGGTAACAAAACAAAAGTTAAATGTTATACAGAGTATGTAGAGTATGTAATTTTTTTTATAGATGAGATGGGGATATTAGATTCGTTGAGAGCAGGTCATATTAAAGGTTGAAGGAGTATGTGTATTGACCCGTTATTGACAGGTCAAGGAAATGAAAATGATATGTGAAAGTATGATAAGGAAGGTATGGAATTGTTAGTAAGAAATCAATTATATGAATAATTTATGAATCAAGAATGGATAGTTACCTATTATTAGGTTTGATCTATCGAAGTTAGCTATAGATGAGTATGTATAAATTACAAAGTAAGATCGTATAGTCGACGAAAACGATATGAATGTGCAAATAAGCAGAAAGAATGTTAATAATGAAAAGTTGGAATTATTTAAGTAAACAAAAGGATATATTGCACATGATGAATGAATATTTGAACGAGGAATAAACCACTAGCTATGAAGGTTGTTAGAAATTAGCGCTGTTAGTGAAAGCGACACTAATAAGAACCCCGGAACGGGTTCTTGAAGATAGAAGATTCTCATTAGGATGGGCTAGTGGTCGTGTGGATGGACTGGAAGAAAAGATAATGTGTGTTCGATGAAAGTGAGAAAGGTTTCGGGGACGAAACCTCATTTAAGGGTGGTAGACTTGTAACGCCCCAAAAATCCAAATGTTATATATTCGCAATATGTCCTTATGTGTTATATTATGGGATAAATAACTAGGCTATTTAACCTAGTTAAGGGTATGGTCAAAAGTATTAAAAGATGGAAGTAGTGCACGTTATGTTTTAAAGGCAAACCCGAGGGGCTAAAGTGGAACAGATGAAAGTTGATAACTAATTAAAAAGGTCTATACACACACACAAATGCACATACGTGCGTGTTCTTGAAGCTTCAGGAGCTCTCAAGAGCTCCAAACCCTAATTCAACTAAATCACCAAATTGAAGGGTGAATCGAAGCCTAAATTCAAGAAGGAACACGGATTAATGATCACCTTCACGAGGGGATCATAAGGTATGTCTTAAATCTAAGATTTGTGATCATGTGTGAAGTGGGTTATGTTCAAATCCGTGAGTTAATATGAAATTAATCATGTACAAGGGTTAGGATCATCGTATAGAACATGTGGTACGTATGGTTTGTGTTAATTTGATGGTTAGAGATGAAACCCGTTAATTAGGGTGAAGATAATGACTAGAATCACCACCTATGTAAAAGTCTTGTTGAAAGATTGATGTATTATGTGGGTAATATGATGATGATATGGTTGATGTTTATTTGGGAATGATACATGATGATTAGTAGTAGGTTTTGATGGGTTATGTATGAGTTTAGAAGAATTATGCATGAATTAGTTGTACGTTATGCTTAAAAGGTAGTACACACACTAAGCGTATGATAAAATGTATATAGTGTTGTCCGTATAGTCGACTATGATGTTACGAGTATATGATGATAAGTCGATAGTTAAATATGGTTAATAGTTGACTCTTGAGAGTCAACTAAGTATAAGAAACATGATTTGACTCGTTGTCGTAAAGGTGGGATTATAGGAAGTCGTTTGGTACATGTTATGTTAATATGCGATTGATGTGATTGTTAACATGTACAAATGAGTATGCTAATAAGAGCGTGATTTCGATGAAATGAAAGCATAGGAATCACGTCGAGACGGGTTCAAGCATGAGGTGTTAACGGGTCAAGAAGAGGCAAGGAATCGGATACGAGCACGGACGCATAAGGTAAGTGATTTCCGTAATCACTTCTTAGTTCGATTAAGTAATAAAGTGTTTTAATTAATTAAACATGATGTTTGAGGTCAAATATGTGTTGAAGTCTTTCGTCGTAAATGATGGGATTAAAGTTGACCAAAATGCCCTTGATGGGTATTTTGGGCAAACGATCTTAAAAGTAGTTTAGAAACAAGTTATTCGATTAGTGTAATGTTTTGGACAAGTATGGAAGTGGTAGTATGGTTTTGTTAGTCATAGACCAATTAAAGCGCGAATACCCTTAACGGGTCAAAATAAGCATATGAACGATAATGTGTTAAGAGGATGCAAGACATCCAAGAATTATGTCCTTTATGATAAATAACGTTGAAAGTATAAGGTATATGAGGAGTCGGGGTCAAATAATCAGATTATTTGAGATAAATGCAGGAACGGGTCAAAACTTGTAAAAAGGTAATAAGTCGATAGTGCATAAGTTAAGAATTTTCTTAATCCGGACATGGGATTTCAAGTTCACATGATAGAATATCAATTTACGGTCATGTGGGAAGAAACGGGAGGTTAAACGGGTAAACGGTTTAAAAGTTACGCAAGTTTTAGCGTTTTCGGACGACGAAACGGATCTGCAGCAAAATGGTGATTCTGGGGGCCGTCGCCGACGCCCCGTGCATTTTCCAATTTTTGCCGACGCCTTAAGTCGCTGTCTACAAGAGTTGACCCGACCCGAGGTGGCGCACGGTCGTGCGCCTGGGTCGCACGGTCGTGCGTTTCCGAGTAAACAAGTGCACTAGCTTGTGCATTACCAGTGTCCCCGACGTCGTAGGATCCGCACGGTCGTGCGGTTGGGACGCATGGTCGTGCGTCAGCTGCCAGTTCAACCGAATGTGCAGAATTCATCTGTAATCAGTCTTGTAACCTACAAGGAGTTTCGAATTGTATTCTAAGCTCATTTTAGAGTGTTTATGAGATGTGATGAGCGTGTACGCAAGCATAAAATGGAACAAATTAAGTAGAAAGGCATAGGTAAATATAAGTATGGATTTACCTACATAATTAGTAAAAGAGAATCCTTGGGCAAACGCGTCAAACGTGTTAAGAAACGTATGTATGCGAATAGGTATGTATGTATGTAGTTATGTATGTAGGTATGTATGTATGCGAGTAGGTATGTATGTATGTAGTTATGTATGTAGGTATGTATGTATGCGAGTAGGTATGTATGTATGTAATTATGTATGTATGTATGTAAGTACGTATGTGAAGACGTAATCATGTATGTATGTAAATAGATGCGTAGGTATGCAATTAAAGGTATGTATGTATGTACGTAGTTATGTATGTATTGTATATGTGGTTTCAATACATTTATGTATTGACGATTATTCACAAGATGCCTCGAGAATGAAATGTAATGCAGGTACATTATTGAAGTTTCGCCAAGGATTAGACACCCAGATGGAATGCTTAAAACTAGAAAGTTAACAGGATGAGAAGTATATGTGGATAGAACATAGCAAGGCTACATTATTATGAATCTTGTTTGCACATAAGTATGCTAATGATGCGTATGGTTGTGGTGGATGCAGGTTGTACGAAACACGGATTATCCTCTCAAGGAGTAGCGATCGAAGACCGAGTCACAAGATAGATTGTACGGGAATGTTTAAATATGTAATTTAGTGAAGATAAGTTATGTTTTTATATTATAAAATGAATTTTAAGGATGTCAAGACGTATATAATGAAAGAAATATTAAGGCTCGAAATTCCGCTGCGTCGTTTTAAGGTTAAACGTGTTAGGGTGTTACAGTGTTTAATACCGATAAACCTGAAGGTAACAGATGAAGAATTGAATATCTTACACATAATAGTTTGTGGCTACATTCGCCAGTGGGTTGATGATAATGTTTTGAACCATATTAGCGGGGAAACTCATGCTCGTACTCTGCGGAATAAGCTTGAGGAGTTGTATGCTCGAAAGACCGGGAACAATAAATTGTTCTTGATTAAACAGTTGATTAACTTGAAGTACAATGATGGAACTCCTGTTACTGATCACTTGAATGTTTTTCAGGGTATTATTAATCAGCTTGCAGGAATGGGTATCAAGTTTGAAGACGAGATACAAGGCTTATGGCTTCTTGGTACTTTACCGGATTCTTGGGAGACTTTTAGGACATAATTGTCCAACTCTGCAGCAAATGGTATTATTACTATGGAAATGGCTAAAGGCGGTATTTTAAATGAAGAGATGAGAAGAAAATCGCAGGGTTCCTCTTCACATTCGGATGTCTTAGTCACAGAAAGCAGGGGGAGAAGTTAAAGTAGAGGTCCGAGTAACAAAGGGAAGCATCATAATAAGTCCAGAGGTAAGTTTGCTGATTATGAGTGTCATCATTGTGGTAAGAAAGGACATACAATTAAATTTTGCAGACAACTGAAAAAGGAGAACAAGAAGGCTAATTACAACAATCAAAAGAACAATCATAAGAAAGATGATGGTGGCAACAACACTGCTAAAGTTAATACTACTACTGAAGAGTTCTTTGTTTGTTGTGATTATGACATGGTGAACATTGCACATGCTGATTCGAGTTGGGCTGTTGACAGTTGTGCTACATGCCATGTGACATCACAAAGGGAATTTTTTTCATCTTATCCACCTGGTGAGTTTGGGGTTGTTAAGTTGGGTAATAACTGGCTATCAAAGATTGTAGGTGTTGGGGATGTTTGCTTGAAGTTTGACACTGGGATGGAGTTGGTTTTACACAATGTAAAACATGTTCCAGATATTAGACTCAATTTGATCTTCGTAGGTTTACTTGATGATGATGGTTACCATAGTACCTTTGGTGATGGTATTTGGAAACTCACTCGTGGTTCTTTGATCGTGGCAAGAGGTAAAAGAACTTCAAAATTATACAGAACGCATCCGAAGATCTCTAAAGACTCGGTCAATTTGTTAGTGAATGCTGATATGACTGACTTGTGGCATAAGATACTTGCTCACATGAGTGAAAAGGGGATGTCTATTTTGTTGAAGAAGAATGCCTTGCCCGATTTGCATGATGTTCATTTGAAGAAGTGTTCTCATTGCCTGGCAGGTAAGCAAAGAAGAGTTTCTTTTAAGAGTCATCCTCCTCATAGGAGAGACAATATACTTGATTTAATACATTCAGATGTTTGTGGTCCTATGAAGACTAGAACACTTGGGGGCTGCTTTTATTTTGTCACTTTTATCGATGATCATTCGAGAAAAGTTTGGGCTTATACTTTGAAGTCTAAAGATCAGGTATTAGATGTGTTTAAGCAGTTTCATACCTTAGTTGAGAGACAAACTGAGAAGCGGCTCAAGTGTATTCGGACAGATAATGGAGGTGAATACATTGGTCCTTTTGATGCTTATTGTAAAGAGAAAGGTGTTCGACACCAAAAGACTCCTCCAAAGACACCACAGTTGAATGGTTTAGCAGAACGGATGAATAGAACATTGGTTGAAAGGGTTAGATGTTTGCTATCACATGCAGGGTTGCCTAATTCCTTTTGGGGTGAAGCTTTGAACACCGCAATAAATGTTATTAATCGTACTCCTTATGTTCCTTTGTCTTTTGATGTTCCTGACAGGGTTTGGAGTGGCAAAGATGTTTCATACGATGATTTGTGGGTCTTTGGATGCAAGGCTTTTGTGGATATTCCCAAAGATGAAAGAACAAAGCTTGATATAAAGACCAAGCCATGTATATTCCTTGGTTACGGGGGAGATGAGTTTGGACACAGGTTTTATGATCCAATCTCGAAGAAACTCATAAGAAGTTTCGATGCTGGTTTTATTGAAGATCAGAGTTTAAAGATATTGAGAAGACAAAGATAGTTCCTCAACATACTGATGATCTTTCTGATTTGGATCTGGTCCCTCCTCAGCACATTGGGCCACATAATGAAGATGGCATTCAAAATGATGAACAACACGGTACTGATAATCATGATATTCCAGAGCAACACGAGTTCGATGAAGGTTCTCATCCAGACTTACCAGTACCAGGTATGCCAACGTTTGTCCCACTCAGGCGATCTACAAGAGACCGTCATCCTTCTACCTATTTTTCTACTGATGAGTATGTCTTACTCTCGGATGGGGGAGAGCCCTAGTGTTATACAGAGGCTATGGAAGATGAACATTAAAGAGAGTGGTTTGAAGCTATGCAAGATGAAATGAATTCCTTGGATGAGAACAACACCTTTGAGTTGGTGAAGTTGCCTAAGGGCAAAAGAGCTTTGAAGAACAAGTGGGTCTACAATGTGAAGACTGAAGATCATACCTCACGGCCTAGATACAAAGCTAGATTGGTGGTCAAAGGGTTCAGTCAGAGAAAGGGTATTGATTTTGATGAGATTTTCTCTCCGGTCGTGAAGATGAGTTCCATTCGAGTGATTCTTGGTTTGGCTGCCAGTCTTGATCTTGAGGTTGAGCAAATGGATGTCAAGACAGCTTTCCTTCATGGTGACTTGGACAAGGAAATCTATATGGAGCAACCTGAAGGTTTTCAGGTTAAAGGTAAAGAAGACTATGTCTGTAAGCTTCAGAAAAGTCTATATAGGTTGAAGCAAGCACCGAGACAGTGTTACAAGAAATTTGAGTCTGTTATGGGGAAGCAAGGCTACCGAAAGACTATTTCAGATCACTGTGTTTTCTTTCAGAGGTTTGGTGATGATGATTTTATCATTTTATTACTCTATGTTGATGACATGTTGATTGTAGGCAAGAATGCAGAGAGAATTGTTCAGCTGAAGAAGGAAATGAGCAAGTCGTTTTCTATGAAAGACTTGGGGCCAGCAAAACAAATTCTTGGTATTCGGATTACTAGAGATAGAGCTTCAAAGAAGTTGCACATGTCACAAGAGCAATACATTGAGAAGGTGCTTTGCAGGTTCAACATGGATAAAGCCAAATCGGTTAGTTCTCCTCTTACTCCCAATTTTAAACTAACCGAAAAAGATTGCCCTTCTTCGAAGGAGGAGATTGAAGACATGGATAAAGTTCCATACGCGTCAGCGGTTGGAAGCTTGATGTATGCAATGGTGTGTACAAGACCTGATATTGCCCATGCAGTAGGTGTTGTTAGTCGGTTTCTATCAAATCCAGGTAAGAAGCATTGGGAAGCAGTTAAGTGGATTTTTAGATATCTACGTGGTACTTCCAAATTGGGTATAACATTTGGGAATGAAGAACCAATGCTTGTTGGTTATACGGATTCTGATATGGCGGGGAATAAGGACAACATGAAATCTACTTCTGATTATTTGATGACTTTTGCAGGGGGAGCTGTATCTTGGCAGTATAGATTGCAAAAGTGTGTTTCTTTGTCTACTACAGAGGCTGAGTATATGGCGGCAACAGAAGCGTGCAAAGAACTATTTTGGTTGAAAAGATTTACGCAAGAGCTTGGCGTTATGCAACAACGCTACGTGGTCCTTTGTGATAATGAAAGCGCTATTCACCTTGCGAAAAATTCTATGTTTCACAAAAGAACAAAACATATTGATGTCAGGTATCATTGGATTAGAGATGCTATTGAAGACAAGCTATTTGAACTTGACAAAGTTCATACCGATGATAATGGTTCCGATATGTTTACTAAATCTTTAGCAAGGGAAAAGTTGAAGGTATGTTGCTCAATCGCCGGGATGGCGAACTCTTTCTCATAGACAAAAAGGGGGAGATTTGTTGGGTTATTTTTGCCCATGAGAAAGCCCAATATATCTCTAGTTACATGGGTTATATTATTATTATTATTATAATATTTATTTATGGTTATAAATAAAAGAAAAATAAAAATTTAATGAATTAAGTGTGATAAATCTCTTGTGGGCCATAGCTTTCAAGAAGACCAAAATCATATTGTGAAATTGTTTTGGTGGGCTTGCAACTGACGAAAGCATCACAAAATATAAAAAGGTTTTTTAATGAACCTTTTGGGCGCAAGAAAGAAAAAGAAAATGGGTTTGATTCCTTTGTGGTTTTTGGCGCCTGACTTGAAGACGCACAGACGAACAAAGAAGAAAAATCAAGAGTTTTATTCTTGGGTCTTTTGTGAAGATAAGAGACGTACCAGAGATCGTTAATTCCTCGTTTGGTGATACCACTTACTTGCTTATTCGTTTTGTTTATATTCCATATACTTGAAGTTAGTTTGTACCAAGTATATGATGATTTTTGTATGCCTCTAGTTTTACCTAGGGAAGACTTTGTATTGCTATTATTGGTGATAGTGGATTTTAAGCAGCTAATTACAACATTGCACATGATGATCATACAATTAAATTTTGCAGACAACTGAAAAAGGAGAACAAGAAGGCTAATTACAACAATCAAAAGAACAATCATAAGAAAGATGATGGTGGCAACGACACTGCTGAAGTTAATACTGCTACTGAAGAGTTCTTTGTTTGTTGTGATTATGACATGGTGAACATTGCACATGATGATTCGAGTTGGGCTGTTGACGGTGGTGCTACATGCCATGTGACATCACAAAGGGAATTTTTTTCATCTTATACACCTGGTGACTTTGGGGTTGTTAAGTTGGGAATTTGTTATCTTTTTGTTTTGTTTATATTCCATATACTTGAAGTTAGTTTGTACCAAGTATATGATGATTTTTGTATGCCTCTAGTTTTACCTAGGGAAGACTTTGTATTTGCTATTATTGGTGATAGTGGATTTTAAGCGGCTCTAGTAGTCCCGTGGTTTTTACTCTCCTTTTTTGAGAGGTTTTCACGCTAAAATTCGGTGTCTCTTATTATTATTAATTTTATACCTATTTGTTTGCATCCTCACAGGTTCATTCGAGTTGGGAAAATATTTGGTCAAATGAAGTTTGCTTCAGCGTTTTAGTTTACCGTTTGTGACCGGGTTGCGGATTTTTCCCATCAGAGTGGTATCAGAGCCATTGGCTCTTGTTATTGGGTTGAAACTTGTTTGAACGATGGAAGCTAATACAAGTAGGATTGTGAATTTAAATGGTTCTAATTATCATGTTTGGAGAGGCAAGATGGAAGATCTCCTTTATGTGAAAGATTATTATATGCCTGTGTTTAATACCGATAAACCTGAAGGTAAAACAGATGAAGAATGGAATATCTTACATAGAAAAGTTTGTGGCTACATTCGCCAGTGGGTTGATGATAATGTTTTGAACCATATTAGCGGGGAAACTCATGCTCGTACTCTGTGGAATAAGCTTGAGGAGTTGTATGCTCGAAAGACCGGGAACAATAAATTGTTCTTGATTAAACAGTTGATTAACTTGAAGTACAATGATGGAACTCCTGTTATTGATCACTTGAATGTTTTTCAGGGTATTATTAATCAGCTTGCAGGAATGGGTATCAAGTTTGAAGACGAGATACAAGGCTTATGGCTTCTTGGTACTTTACCGGATTCTTGGGAGACTTTTAGGACATCATTGTCCAACTCTGCAGCAAATGGTATTATTACTATGGAAATGGCTAAAGGCGGTATTTTAAATGAAGAGATGAGAAGAAAATCGCAGGGTTCCTCTTCACATTCGGATGTCTTAGTCACAGAAAGCAGGGGGAGAAGTCAAAGTAGAGGTCCGAGTAACAAAGGGAAGCATCGTAGTAAGTCCAGAGGTAAGTTTGCTGATTATGAGTGTCATCATTATGGTAAGAAAGGTCATACAATTAAATTTTGCAGACAACTGAAAAAGGAGAACAAGAAGGCTAATTACAACAATCAAAAGAACAATCATAAGAAAGATGATGGTGGCAACGACACTGCTGAAGTTAATACTGCTACTGAAGAGTTCTTTGTTTGTTGTGATTATGACATGGTGAACATTGCACATGATGATTCGAGTTGGGCTGTTGACGGTGGTGCTACATGCCATGTGACATCACAAAGGGAATTTTTTTCATCTTATACACCTGGTGACTTTGGGGTTGTTAAGTTGGGAATTTGTTATCTTTTTGTTTTGTTTATATTCCATATACTGGAAGTTAGTTTGTACCAAGTATATGATGATTTTTGTATGCCTCTAGTTTTACCTAGGGAAGACTTTGTATTTGCTATTATTGGTGATAGTGGATTTTAAGCGGCTCTAGTAGTCCCGTGGTTTTTACTCTCCTTTTTTGAGAGGTTTTCCACGCTAAAATTCGGTGTCTCTTTATTATTACTTTTATACCTATTTGTTTGCATCCTCACAGGTTCAATCGAGTTGGGAAAATATTTGGTTTCTTCTTCTTCTTTAATATCGTGCTTCCAATGAAAAATCATCTTACAAATTTATGTATCCACCCATAAGACGGTTAAAATTGATTGTTTCCAATGAAAATTTTAATAAAAAAATTAAATGTATAAGTTATTTTTTCGCTGGTATTTGACTTAGCAAAAGAGATGAAAACTTAGTTACTCATACATCTTTTTTGTAACAATAAATAAAAGAAGTGCTTATTTTTTCCAAAGTTTATTTAACTCTAAGAGGGTTTTTTTCTTAAAATTGTTTATGGAATTATAACTTTTTCAAAAGGAATTTAAAAAAAGTATTTATATTGTTTTGATGATGGAAAAAGTAAATGACTAAAAAGGATGGCTAAATTTACAAGTTTTGTTGTTATTTTAAAGCGTGAAGGTAGGTCTATAATTTTATATTAAAAAAGTTAAAAGATATTTAAAAAATAGGTTTTTGTGACTTTTGAAAAAAAACAACTTATTACTGCTTTTAAAAAAAGCCAAAATAAAAAACACTTTTATTGATACCAAACATTTTGTTTTAACTTATTGACTTTTTACTTTATCAAACTGAAATTTTAAATATTTTTTACAGATATTCAACCTTGTGATAAGATTATAATATTATAACATTTAATAAATATTAATGATATTACACATTTATATAAGATTATAGTTTATATTTCCTCGCCCCATGTGTTAAAATTCATGAATTAAGAATGTATAAGATAATAATAATACAACATTCTTTAACCGTGTGCTAAGGGGGCGTTTGGTTTGCAGGAATTCAGTGGAATTGAAATTTGAATTCCAGGTTCACATAATTTGATGAAATTGGAATCCCAATTCCAATATTCATGTGTTAGGTTGACAATGGTATTGGAACGAGTTAACGTTAACCCGCGCGTTGCGGCGGGATGTTGGTTATGCAAAAAAGTCTTAATTTTATGCAAAAAGGTCTTTTCATTTTGCACACCCACCCTACACCAAATACCACACTAATACATTTTACTTAAAGTAATCTTTTCATTTTGATTTGCGCCAAAACATGTTGACGGTATTTGCCACATTTGTCACAATCAACGATCAACATCGATACTCTAAATTCAATTTATATGCAAATAGGCTCGTCAATGCATTAGAATGTATTGCAATGTTAAAAATAATTGCATCAAGAAAAATCAAGTGATATAATTTATATGTCTTTGATCACAATGATGTGTGTGAAAAAACGAAGTTTTTATTAAAGCCTTTTTTTATCAATTTTTCAATTACATTTTGCTTATTAATAAGGCTTGTGAATTGCATCAAGAAAAATCATGAGATACAATTTATATGTCTTTTGATCATAATGATGTGTGTGAAAAAGCAAAGTTCTTATTAAAGCCTTTTTTTATCAATTTTTAATTCTTTTTGGTTATTAATAAGGCTTGTGTATAACAATTTCCGATACATTTACTTAATTATATACCTGACATTTTTTTAAATGAGAAAAAGATACTTTAAAAAACACTTCTAATTGAATAATTCAATAAAAAACACTTCTAATCGCATTAGCGCTTTGAAGGTAAATGGTAACATGATTACGGATCCGAAGGCTATTAAGGAGGAATTTAAATATAAGTTCATGGCTAGATTTTCAGAACCTAGTGAGCATAGACCGTCCTTGGATGGAAGAGGTTTTAATAGGATCACAAATGAACAAGCAATGGCGTTAACGGATCGATTTTCAAAAGAAGAAATTAAGAAGGCGGTGTGGGCGTGTGGAAGCGATAGAGCTCCGGGACCCGACGGTTTCTCTTTTGGTTTCATTAAAAAATTCTGGGATCAATTTGAACAAAAATTCAGCGGTGTCTTAAATGAATTCTATGAGAGAGCATTCATTGAACGTGGATGAAACGCATCATTCATAGCACTCATTCCTAAAATTAGAGACCCATCATCAGTGGATGAATTTAGACCAATTTCCCTGATTGGAGTATTATATAAAGTGATTGCAAAAATCTTAGCCAACAGGTTAAAAAACGTGATCCCTAGCATCGTGGCCCCGGTGCAAACGGCATTCGTAAAAGGTAGATCTATTTTCGATGGACCGCTCATCACAAGCGAAATAATTTCCTGGGCAAAGAAGACCAAAAAGAAGATGTTCATGTTCAAAGTAGATTTCGAGAAAGCATACGATTCAGTTAATTGGAAATTTATTCTCTCAAATTTGAAAGCAATGGGTTTTCCAAGTAGATGGATTAAATGGGTTGGAGCGTGCTTGAAGTCAAGTTGGGCATCAGTGCTTGTAAACGGATCACCTACTTCAGAATTCAAGTTACAACGAGGATTACGGCAAGGTGATCCGTTATCACCTTTTCTCTTCATCCTTGCGATGGAAGCTCTAGACGTTATCATGACGAGGGCGGTAAAGAGAGGTGTTTTCAACGGCATCGATACTCCACAAGAAGGCCCGAGAATCACACATTTATGTTACGCGGATGACGTGATATTTATGGGCGAATGGTCAGAAACCAACATTCTTAACCTCAAACGCATCTTAAGATGTTTTACACTGGTTTCGGGATTAAAAGTTAACTTAAATAAATCAAGCTTATACGGTTTTGGAGTGGAAGCCGAGGAGATTGAAGGTATGGCAGGGAGGTTGAAATGTAAGTCGGGCACAATGCCGTTTAAGTTTCTTGGTTTAACGATCGGAGCGAATATGAAAAAAGAGAAGCACTGGAAGACGGTAGTGGATAAATTCAAAAGCAAGTTATCGGCCTGGAAAGCCAAGTGCCTGTCGTTCGCTGGAAGAATGGTTTTAGCAAAGGCTGTGATGGGGGCCATTCCAAACTATTTTTTCTCTATGCATTTAGCTCCTAAAAAGGTAATAAAAGCGCTAGACAAGATACGAAGGGACTTTATTTGGGGAAGGAAAGCGGGGAGGTATAAAATACGGTGGATAGCTTGGCAGAAAATGATAAGACCGAAACAACAAGGTGGTTTTGGGCTAGGAGACTTGAGAAGTACTAACCTCGCTTTATTGATAAAGTGGTGGTGGAAATTTAAGACGAAACCGGAAGAGCTGTGGGTAAAAGTAATAAATTCGATTCATGGGAGTAACAAGAGCCACAAAATAATCCCTATTAAGAATAATATCGCAGGTTATTGGAAAGATATTGTGAGTGTAGGCAATGAACTTGGACGTATTGGGATTTCGGTTTCAGACGAAATAACAGCGGAAGTGGGATCAGGGAATGAAGTCAAGTTCTGGATTGATAACTGGTGTGATGGGAAAAGATTTAAAGAAAGGTTTCCAGGTCTATTTAAAATCGCTAGAAATAAACATGTTAAAGTGATTGAATGTGTCACAAAACTGGATAGCGAGAATCAATGGAACTTAGGGTGGTTAAGACCTCCAAATTCCGATGAAGAATGGGCTCAGTGGACGATAATGTTATATTTGCTGAACAATGTTAAATTCAAAACAGGAGCGGATAGATGGGTGTGGAAGTCAAGCGATAAAGGAGAATTCTCAGTAGCGGTGGTCAGAAATCAAATAACAAGTCAAGATGGAGCGGCAACGGAAGAAGAATGGAAGCATTGGAACAGGTGGATTCCTCCGAAAGTAAACTATTTTACGTGGAGAGCAATGTTAGAAAGGATACCGGTTAAAATGGAACTCATCAAGAGAAGGATACCGATTAACAATCATTTATGTTCAAGATGTGAGGCTGATGAAGAAACTGTAGATCATGTCATCTGTGGATGCAGCAAGTCAAAAACTATTTGGAATGCAATTCTTGTCTGGCTGAAATTATCATCATCTACCGAGTTCCGAGGAGTAAAAGACGCTTTAGCATATGTTGACGGCTTATCAGGATCGAAGGAATGGAAGAAGGTAATCAACGCGGTATTTCAAATAACCATGTGGAACGTGTGGAAGGCTCGGAATGAAAAAGAGTTTGAAGGGAACATCAGGTCCGGGATCAACATAGCGGAGACAATAATGACAGATAGTTTCGTTTGGCTGAAAAGTAGATCAAAATTTCACGACTTAGTCTGGGAGAGATGGGTGGATTTTAACATTCGAGATATAGTGAAATAATGTAGTAAAACGTGGAGTCGTTGGTGTGCTTTGTTTTGTGCGTTTTATTTTGCATTTTGTACTTTGGGTTTTTACAGCATATGCTGGCCCTGTTCTATTAATCATAGAATCTTACCGTTCAAAAAAAAAAACAAAAAAAAAAAAAAACAAACTTTTTAACTTCCACACTGTTTAAAATTCAAAAAAGATTAAGGTTTAACTTGTAACCAAAATGATTAATATAATCTTTCTTCTGTAATATCCCCATGGTTACCACTGGTATTTCCCTTTTCTTAGTTTCTCCATCCATTGTTCATTCACTTTTATGTTTCTTCTCCAAAGGTTCCATACCTTCCAAAAAAAAAAACTCATCACCCGCTTTCACAATTTATTAAAGGCTCATTCTATTCCCACCCCCTATTTACTAATTACACCCCCCTATAAAAAACATCACATCCATCAATCATTTACTTTTTGTTTTTAGTCTTTTTTGTCTTTTTGTTGTCTTTTTTTTATTCTTTTATTTAATTATTAGTTATTTAGTATTTGTTTATTATTTAATTAGTTATTATTATTATTATTATTATTATTATTATTATTATTATTATTATATTTATTAGTAGTAGTAGTAGTAGTAGTAGTAGTAGTAGTAGTAGTAGTAGTAATGATATATTATTTATTATTAGTTTTTATTGTTATAATTTATCAAATTATATTTATAGCTGTAACAAAAGCTATATAAAAATAAGTACTTTTTTACAAAATTATTATCATTTAATAATTTACATACCGAGGTTTAATCTATACACCCCCCAAATGTAGCAGGTCGTGCTATCCAAGACTTATACATATTTTGACGTGATTCAAATATATTCTCCCAGCCAGCTGCATCATTTTCTCTCATTAATTTCCATAGGTTGTTTGTGCTGGCAATTGGATATTCTCCTTGCAATTCTACCATTATAAAATGGTTACCATTCACGTGTGCAATTGTAATTATTTTTTTTTCTGGGAACTCGTGAGGGCCTCTCCAAAGCGAAAAACAAGTAGAACTGTTTCTTTTTTCTTGAGATAAAAAATGAACGATCACATTAAACTTGTTCGCAATCAAGAATCCTACCTCTGGCATAATCATCCAGTGTTTTTCTGGTGCAAACCCCGATCCTGACCAAGCCAAGGACGTGAACACATCTTTGAATGAGCCTAAGAAAGCCTTAGTGTACTTATTTCTAAACTCGAGTAGCTCTTCCATCAGCTCTGTTAGTTGTCTGATTTCCGAAATGTAAGCATTCGTTAGTCCATACGGACACAAACATTTCTTTATAGTTGTCTGATTTCCGAAATGTAAGCCTTAGTGTACTTATTTCTAAACTCGACCAATAAACCAGTACAACGACCGGTTCGTTGTCTAGCATAAAAAAACTAAAAAGGTAAAAAAATAAAAAGATGTCTAGCATAAAAAAACTAAAAAGGTAAAAAAAAAAGTTTAAGGCTTAAGTAATAAGCTTAATAATAATAATAATAATAATAATAATAATAATAATTCATTACTAATATTAAATAATAATAATAACAAAAAGATAAAAAAGACAATAAAATATAACAAAAAAAGACAACAAAAAAACAAAAAAGACTAAAAACAAAAAGCAAATGATTGATGGATGTGATGTTTTTTGACAGGGAGGTGTAATTAGTAAATAGGGGGGGGGGGTGAGAATAGTATCACCCTTTATTAAAATAAGAACGAACAAACACCAAGAAAATAATAAGAGGAAGGATACTGAGAAATAGGAAAGTGGCCTAACCTTACTCTTATAAGCTTAAAGTGATGGGTTGCACGTGCCACCTATGGCATGGCTATGAATCCGCCCCAGCATAACCGGATCGCTATCGGCACCAATAGAGCCCGTCGGACCATGAATCCTTTTGAACCGTCGTGACCAATCCTTTATCCAAAAAGTTGCGTCCCTTGGGGCAAGCAAACA
The DNA here is from genome assembly GCA_030545235.1 of Helianthus tuberosus. Lineage (NCBI taxonomy): Eukaryota > Viridiplantae > Streptophyta > Magnoliopsida > Asterales > Asteraceae > Helianthus > Helianthus tuberosus. Next base: position 135,343,835 of record CM060385.1, on the reverse strand, counting down.
TTGAACGGCAATAGAAATACATCACAATTAGTAAACATTATATTATTTTATCACAAAAAAAAAATTAGAAACTCAGTAAGAATACGATTAGTAAGAATAGACAAACCTACAGTAACCACAATATTAAGAACATGGAAAACCTTTTGTGTGGTCCAACCATACTCTGAAACTCTTTGATGTATCCGACACAACTGCGTCTACAACATGCACAATTAAAATCACACATCATTTACTAAAACATTTGCATACATATTCACAATCATAGTAATTATTATTATTGTTATTCGAAAAGACTAAAACAAAACACTATAAACATGAACACCATAAATTAGACAACATGAAACTCAATAAACAACAGAATAAAAACGTATATCACCATTGCAACGATGGCGCCGAAGGATTTTGATATGATATCCAATACGGTGTGTTCGAAGGATTCTTAATTTCTGTTTATGAATGATTCACGAAACAGTCTTGAGATTAATTAGAAAGTTTATCAATCCTTGGACTGGCCTAATTTGACTTTGGTTTCTTGATCGGATTGTTGTGAGTAAAACAACGGTTGAGTTTTTGGGGTGATTGACGAAACATTAGTCGCCAAAGATGAGTGATGGTGGGGGTTATATACGGCGTGAAACGGTGGCATACGACGGTGAGTCGGTGGATGGAGTTGATGCAACGGTTCTGTGTTTGTTTGTTTGAAACTGTGAGTGGATTGTTTGTTCGTGATGTGGGAAACAAATGGGATGTAGGCACCGCTTCGAAAACGGTGTAATTCTTTTACCAGGTACTCCAAAGTGATGCGTCGGTTCATAAAATAGATTTAAGCACCGAATTAACTTCAATTTATTATTCTAATATCCAAAAACCGAACCGCCACCATTGGTTTAACATTGCTTTGCATAAGATACGTCGGTTGATTTTTATCTATAGACCTTTATAAAGCATTTCACATGTCTAGAATTGTAATTTTACTATAAGTACAAGTTATTAAGCAATATTTACAAGGGAGTGCAAGCCATTTAATTGGTATTTCCACTCAAGTTTAAGACGCTACAGAGGGCAATCTAGGTATTTCAATGTGACGATTCTCTTCCCCGTTAATGCAGGTGATTGAATGTGTTCGTGCGTTTCCATCCCACCCAACGAAGCGTCGTACTTCAACAACTTCATCCCTACCTATTCAGATAAAACCTCAGTCAAGCGCTGGTTTACCAAGGGTTGTTCAAGATGGTGATTGTCAGGGTTTAGGGTGATTACATAGAGGAACCAACGGTGTTTGGTTCTGACGGTAAAGTATATCTGCACACCTTTGTTGGTGAGTTTCATCTCTTTTCAGTTCTATTCATCTTCATTCCTACCGAAACCCTAAAATTCGATTTCAGGTATTGAATGTGAATGTTGTTTATTGAAATCAACTTTGGGAATTAAGAAAGAAATCGACGGGGGATGTTGGTTTAGGAATAAAGGGAATGGATGAACCGCGTTTAATTTGTTAAAAGTAATTGAAACCCATTTTGAATAACAATAAGGGCACTTGCCCAGTTGAGTAGTTATCAACATCAAGACCTGCTTTCATGTTTTTTTTTTTTTCAAAAAAATCGCTGGTTTCAGAATTGCACAGATTTTGGGCATTTTTTTTGTGTGTGTAAGCATCGTTTTCATTGATTTGTCATATATGTTCATATTTGGATTTATACAATTTTCTAAGTTAATCTTTGCTGTTTGCTGACTCTGTTTTCCTCCATCTATCTCTCTCTTTTTGTAGTTAGCCTTTCAATCAATGAAGAATCTTGTTTCATTTGAGTTAAACATTGTTGCTTCTACAATTACTTGATTTTCCTTTTGTGAGCTATCTATATATTTTGTAACTATTTGGCATATGATATGACAATCAACGTAGACATATTCTGTTAGTTTGCGAGCAAATAGTGGTAATAGGTTGGAAATGAATGTATACGATTGTGGGATTATACAATTACTTGATTATACAATGCCTTCAACTCCTGATCTGAGAAGGTCCATCTTCCACCGACACCATACAATTACTTGATTAGTCCTTGAATTTTTGTCTTAAAATATTAGCACGACACTTGTTTGTGAATATGCCTCAAACAGATAACGTCCTAATATTTTCATATTAGTCTCCATAGGACAAGTGAGTCTCCATAGCACGCCACTTGTTTGTGAATATGTCTCAAAGAGATAACGCCACTTGTTTGAATGTTTTACACCTTACAAATATTGCACTTGTTATTTGGATTGCCCTTCCTTGTTCTTTTACTATCTTCAGGTTTGTAGTTCAGAAAGAAGTTAAGAAACTGGTAAGCTCCATGTATCACCATCATACTTTTATAGGGGTGATATTATCTATTCTTGTTTATCCCTAATCTCCTTTTAGTTATTTTAAAGCTGGTCAATATATTTTGACTAGCCCTGTGTGAGATGTGGCTGATTCGTGAAAGAACTGATGCCCTTGATGCTGCAGGAAACATCACTTCAGCTTTCAGAAGGTACATTGGTTAATGTACAAACTTATGTTTATACACTTTTTTGAATTTACTAGGTTTAAAATGTCTGGTAGGTGAAGAACTCGAGAGTCAAAACAGTTGTGCTTAAATCGATCCCGGGAGTCAATCCATGGTGGCCGGAGAACTCGCCCGGGTCCATGGTGGAGGGGTAGGTCAATCGGTAGCCAAAGATTTGTATTCAACTAGAAGAGTTGTTGAACTTTTCAAATTTCAGGTTAAGTTTTTCACTGGCACAAGGAAGGTCAGTCACGTTTTCTATTTATTTTTTCTTTTCCTTTTCCTTTTGTTTTGTAATTGTTATTACTTGTTAAACTAAAAATTCCGAGTCACATGTTATGGTTGGAATTGGAATTGGTAGGTAAAGAGGATTGTTTTAATAATAGGTCATAAGTCACCAATTCACTGTATAAACTCCTCCTTTATGTGTCATAAGGGATTGTTGTTGAGTCATTGGGTGCTGACTCAAAGGACAACGTTTGTACACTGGTGGATGACATGGCGGATGGTGGCAAATCCGTAAATAACGAGGCACTGGGAACAGAGAATGATGCTTAAAGATCTCGGCCTTAAGTTGAAGATCAGATTCAGAATATGTTTCTGGTATAACAGAGAATTTGTAAATTTGGTTTCTTTTAATAACCATATATGTTTTTGTTTAGAGATTTTATCCGTTTCTTTTCAGGATGGACCACAAGGGGTTTCATTTTCCGATGTGTAGGACACACTTCGGCAAAGCCACTAAGGGTGCTAGAAAGTCAAAGCAGAAAGCATTTTAGGAGTAAATAAAATAGTGGAGGGCTGAAGAAGATGCCAATGAGTCTTTAAATAAGGTAAACACAGTTTATTTTCTCACTTGGTTTAATTCACTTAATGTTTTACTTTTCCTTGTTGGTTACCGCTATTGGTTATGACTATATTAAATATATAAGGCGAGAAATGGTGACATGCAAAATTTCATAGTTGTTGCTATTTGATATATCGAATCTGAATTTTTCAAAATAGTGTTTGAGTCACAGAAGCTGGTGTGATTTAGAACAGAAGCTGCACGACCAGTAAGTAGTGCTGGTGTGATTTAGAACAGGAACTGAAGCGACCGGATGTTGTGGTTCTTGATAACGAGACGATGTGGAAGCTGGACGTAAAAGTTTTTGTGGGTATGCGTTGTCCGGCACTTTTGGTCCCGTTAACACATGCAGAAAGTTGAAAACAGACTCAGGAAAATTGATTTGAGAGAGCTTGCATCAGCTGAGAGCCCATATACTTTCACACTTGTTTACACGCACATCCTCAAACATCAACCTGATTACCCAGTAAGTATGGTTTAATGTCCTACTTGATAATTTATTTTATCTGATTGAATAAGCAGTTTACTCAGTTCTGCTTGACAGGTTAAGGTTGAATCTTGATGAGTTTCTCTATTCAATTATCGGTTCATCCATACATCCCGTCAATGAAATCTCAAGAGAATTGATGCCAAATTCGACCTGATCTTATCCTGATCAACAAATTCGACCCGACCCGTTTCAACCTGAATCCATTTGTCCTTTGACCCAATCCGCTTCAATGTAGAAGCCACAAAATATTATTGGCAGCATTGGAAGACTTGATGGTGAAGGGAATGCGATATGGTGATAAAGTGTTCTTCCCATCAGTTAATCATTTCTTTAATAAAAAATTTTATAAGGATTTAATATAATAAATAATTTTTTTGGGTTGCAGGCACTTCTTTCTCTGTGCTCAGCTAACAGTCTGACATCTATTTTACACTATGATGAGTTTAATGTTTGGCCAATGCTGGAATACTTATGGACACGTAAGATCGATATATGTTTGTGTTTCCAGCTGAATATTTTTGTTTTCTTATCTCCATTTTATAATGTTGTTATGTTCGACTTTTATAAAATTTTAGGACTGATGTTGCTGGTGGACATACGCTAAGGGTCATGTTTGAAGGTGTTGTTACCTTGCTTGTACTTGTAATTAGAGGAAGCTCGCGTCTTGGAACGTCGTTTGCGATCGCGTCCTTTGTCGTCCGAAGCTCGCTTCTGCATGCTCCTTCAATCACTCTCTCCAGTTTACTTTTATTCAAACCCTAAATTTTACAAATTATACTCGAAATCGTGTTGTTATACATTTGTATGCCCTAATTATGATTAGGATGCTGTAGAAGAGGTGGTGAATAAAGTATTATCGGAGCCGATTCGTCCTCACTTTGCTATTGCTTCGTTTGGAGGTTATCATGAAGAGAGTTGTTTGGGAGAGGCTCACGAACTCGTATGTTATTTCTACTTCAACATTGATATATACAACTTTCTAATTATGAATAAGGTCATGTTAATTGTAACACTAATCATTATATTAGTAATGGACGGGATAATAAGTTGCTTATATTATATATTTAGGGTTGTAATTAAGCCGAGCTAGGTTTAGCTCGAGCTCGAACATAAACAAGCCAGCTCGGCTTGGCTCGTTTATTTAATCGAGCTGAAAAGTCAAGCTCAAGCCAGTTTGCACTCGCGGATAATGGATAGCCGTCATCCCTTGAACTTACCTATATTTTTTTTGTTCAAATGATTTACGTGTTCTCCTTTTGGTTTTGTTATGAAAAACCATGGTGTTCTGATGTTCCACGTTACTTAACTGTACTTCCAAAGCTGTATTGCATGATAAATATTAACTTCTAGATCTTATGTAGTTTGACATTTGGTTTGGGGGGGGGGGGGGGGGGGGGGGGGGGGGGGTTGTATTACAAAATAGTTGGGGACCCATTTGCTTATAAATGGTTATTTTTGTCTCTTGCTTGTCTGGGAGTTACATAAAAGAATCTAGCTGAAAAGTAAATGGGTAAAAGGGTTGAAACTCGCCCAAAGTGTATCTTTATGGCATAAAGCCTCCTAAATGGTTGTGTTCAGAAGATTAAATTGTTGTTGAAATTATGTTATATATGAAATCATATTGGACACTAAATACTTAGAAAGTGTAAGGCAAAATGTGTTTCAGGCCAATTTGACTTATTTTGATCCGCACCATAAAGTTACCCATTTTGACCCGTTATCTAACCTGCCCATTGCCACGTTAAACTCTTAAAACATTCTACATAAGTTTGAGATATTGAGTTTTCATTATTGTAATATATAAGCTTATCTGTTTCATGTGAATGATTGTGAATGCTATAGATTAAGTATTTAAAATTGTTGTTTTGGTTGCAGATAGATACAAATGGAAAAGGCACCCTAGATTATAGTGAATTTGTTGCTGTTTCACTACACCTCAGGAAAATGGCGAATGATGAGCATTTACACAAGGCTTTTTTCATATTTTGACAAAGATGGTGGTTACATAAGAGTCTGATGAGCTTCGCGATACATTAATGGAAGACGGTGATGATATTTCTGCTGATATTGCAAATGACATCTTCCAAGAAGTTGATACAGACCAGGTGATGCCTAACTACTTAAGCTATAAGAAATTTCATAATTCAATACTAAAGTTATTTTCAAAGTTCAAAGAAAAAAAGCCAAGAAAGGGTTAGCGGGCCAGCCCAACCTAATCTGACACGGGCACACGGTTTATTTTAGCCTATTTCGATCCATTTAGATTTGTTATTTGTTCCACCCAAAATAATAAGAAAATATTCCAAATTCAATCTGGTTATCTCCGTTTGGCCCATATTTTAACAATATCCAACAATGCAGGATGGGAAAATCAGCTATGACGAGTTTGCTGCCATGATGAAAACAGGAACCGATTGGAGAAAAGCTTCCCGACACTATTCAAGAGGAAGATTCATCAGTCTCGGTGTGAAGCTGATGAAAGACGGTTCTCTAAACTTGGGAAGTACCGCCACCGAGTAAGGTTTATGTACTTCGCGGGCTTCCATAACCACACCAATAATTCAGACATGCAAGTTTTTGGAACATATAAAGTTTGTGAATGTAAATTTTGGGAGCATTAGCCGGATATCAATTCTCGCTAATAAGTTTTTGGGCGGCCTTTATATAGAACGGAGGGGAGCTTTTATCATTGGTCGTAAAAAGAAAAAAGAGCCTTGGTGATTGTTGTTTTTTATGTCAATTCTTTGTTTATACTCAATTGCTATATTAGTTGTGTTAACAAACTGGTTTAAAAAATAAACCATGTGAACTTGTTGGGCAACGTGCGGCAATAAATCATAAATATCCGCGGGAACGCGCGGGCTTCCCACTAGTCTAAATAAACAATTCACGCAAGGCAACTTACAATAAGTATATAAAAGTGCATTTCTAAAGAGTTGCGTTTAAAATCAAACAGGTGCCTTCTAACGAAAGGGTGCGATGGTGTGTAAAGGCATCCCAACTTGGTTTTTGTAGGATTATACAATTAGACATGAATTCCTTCAAATTCCTTTAACTAAAGGAATTCAAAATCTTTTCTATATGTGAAGGAATTAAAGTAAATTCATTGGAATCTTCGACCATTTCGACCCGAACCGTTTCGACCCATACAAGTTTCAATCTGAACTATTTTGACACGTACCATTTTGACGCGAACAGTTTCGACTTGTACCGTTTCGAATCGAACCGCTTCGACCCGAACAACCGTTTCGACCTGTACCATTTCGACCCAATCTGGTGGTTGTGGGTGGCGGGGTGATGGATTCCAATTCATTTGACAACCAAACACAACACAAATGAAATTGAGATTCCAATTCCAACAATTTCCAATTTCAATTGGAATGTTTAAATTCCAAATCCAATTCCTTCAAATTATAATTCATATACAAATTCCAATTCTAATTCCAAATCATTTCACGAACCAAACGCCCCTAAAGATTATATAGAAGTTTATGATTAACATGTTTTTCGATAGTCAATCCATGTATGTAATATACAAGTTTCTAACATCTTTAAATTAAAATAACAGTCAAACTATCTTTTTTTTAATATTTAACTCGTGTAAATCAGGGGGTTACAACTTACAAGCTAGCGATATATAAATTAATCAACTACTAAATAAATAGTACTACACTGTAGGGGAATGATCCACTAAAAAGTTGATTTTGCCTAAGTAGCCTAAGAAGGATTGTGGTGATGACATGAGGCACACCTAATTAGTAGGAAGGAAGGGTATTTTGGTCCTTATAAATAGGAGTGAAAATGACATGTGGCACCTCTTTTGTTTTGTTCTTTTAGAATACAACAAAAAAATTTAGTACAAAAAAATCTAGCACAAAAAATCTAGTACAAAAAATCTAGCACAAAAAATATAGTACAAAAAAAATATAGCACAAAAAAATATACAAAAAAATATAGCACGAAAAAAGTCAGCAAAAAAATGTAGTACAAAAAAATCTAGCACAAAAAAATGAGAAAAAAAAATTTAAGAAAAAAAAATTTAAGACAAAAAAATACAGCACAAAAAATTTAGCACAAAAATATAGTATAAAAATCCAGCACAAAAAAATGTTATACAACATAGAAATACAACACATTTTGGTGGGTTTTTTTAGTTTTCATATTTTATATAGCAATATGGTACTCAAATTAAAGATAAAAAGACGCTCGATTTTACGGTGAAATTTTTATGAAAAAATAATGTCGTATAAAAAAGTTATGAACGTTTAAAAAATGAGGGTGGGATATGCATGTGACTTGCATGTGGAGAGAGAAAGTCCATAAATATGATTTTCCCAAGATACCCTTGCACTCCTCCTTTCTCCTACCCTTTCATCTTAACCATTGATTTGAAAAATGAATGGTTAAGATTCCTTCTTAGGCTACTTAGGTAAAATCCACTTTTTAGTGGATCCTTCCCCCTACACACACTGTATTGTATATATTCTGAACATTGTCCTTCATTCATTGATTAGCTGAAAACAGCCTCCAACCACCTCAACATAATACTCAAAATGAACACCACCACTACCACCAGAAAACCTACCAACGGCCACCGGCTTGTATTACTACCATTACCGTTTCAGGGCCACCTGAACCCGATGCTTCAACTGGCAAACATACTTCACTCCAAAGGCTTCTCAATCACCATCCTCCACACTCGTTTCAACTCCCCTAATCCCACCAACTACCCTCACTTCACTTTTCTACCCATTCCCGACCCCGCCGGTGAAGCGAATCCTTTGATCACTGACGTGGGAATGGTCATACGTTTTTTGCACTACATCAACATCAGTTTTGTTGATCCTATACGAGGATGTTTGGAGCGGTTGATGTCGGAGGATGATGGAGTTGCTTGCTTGATCACAGATGCTCAGTGGTTTGGTATACAGAGTGTTGCCGATGGGCTGAAACTTCCGAGGATTGTTCACCGGACTAGTAACATCTCGTCTTTTCTTTTCTTTGCTGCATATTCGCGGTTACGTGACACTGGTTGTTTCGGGAGTTTCTCCGATGAAGGTTACACCTCTTTTTTTTTTCATTAGTGATTCAAATATATATATATTTTTTTTAAAATATATACACCGGCAGATACCTAGATGACTTGCACCTCTTAATTAAAAAGCGAATCAACTATTGGAATTTTCCAGTAATCTAATAATCTAGTAACTACGGATAAGAGGCGCGAGTACATCGCAAACATCGAATGGATTTGTTCAAGTGTTAGGTGATGTGTTAACCATACAGAAACGCGTGTTTCGACATATCTGATTGAACTCAATGTAATCTATATAAGTATTGCGATTGGATCATAACGTAAAGTAAATTGAATATATCTCGTACAATCATAACTTATTCTATAGGATTAATTAAAGGCTTTAAAAAAAGAAACCACAGTTTGACTCCACTCTGTTCGTAGCAAAATTTATGAAAACGTACATAAAATAAGTAAGAAAACGTATCAAATGTAGACCAACTCGAATTGATACTCGTTTCCAGAAAAAGTTTATGTCGAAACGTAGACACCCTTAAATTTATACGGATACGCACATAAAAATATACACGAAAAATAGTTTTTATAAGTAAAAATGATATGGGTAGACAAAAGAAGTTAACGAACGAATGTTGTCGAAGGAAATTTATATTAGTAAAAAGCTATGGGTTAAAAATGTCAATTGTTAAAGTAGAAGAATAGTAAAGTTAGATAAGAGACTAAAACTAATTACTCAAAAAATGAAAGGGCCGTAGCAAAACTGAATGTGTTGAAATGCAATATTGTAAACATTTAAAAGGTAAAATAACGTCGATAGAAACCTCATCAACTTTCTCTTTTAAGACCATGCGTAGTGGTTTGATGAATAATGCCCCCACCCTAGGGCGTTTCTGCCATGTGGCAGTCCAGTCAGCATGGGGGCATTATTGGGCGTTTTTGCAAAAGTGCCGTAGTGGAATAATGCCCAATAACGCCCCATCCAACCATTACACAATTATTTATTTATTTGTAATTAAAAACTTAAAGTACTTCATTAAATTAAATAAAATTACAATACTAAAAAAATACATTGCAAAATTTTAAGTTTTATAAAAGATCCAAATAAGACATTTAATAAACAAAACTTTAGGGACTGATATAGCATTTTTAAAACTTGAAATATTAAAGATATTGAAGTTTAAAACCACAGGGGCCTAATGTGACAAATGAGGAAACTTTTAAAACAACCACCCGCCTCCATCCTCTTCTTCTTCGTGAGTCACCTGCAACATCTCCGGCTAAAATTCCGGCAAACTCAAACCCCAAAAATACCATCTCTCTCTCTTTAAACCACATGCTCTTATCTGATTGGTCCAAATTCGCCCCGTTCAGCGTTATTCAAAAAACGCCAAAACAACTTTTTGCCGAGAAAACGCCCGAACACGCCTAAGAGGGCGGCGTATGAGCGATATGGGGCGTGTTTGAGCGATATTTTTGTTGAAAAACACCCGGTTAGAGGTGGTCTAAGGGTGAAGGGAGTGGTTAAACAGGTGAAAGTGGCAAACTTTAAAATGGACCAATCAGAGAGTGCCACGTCAGAGAGGGTAAAAAGTTTAAACTTTGCTGAAAAGTGTCGGCAATGGTTTAGACACTTGAAAGTGGCAAACTTTTTTTTTGTTTTTTTTAAAATTATATGTTAAATAAAAACAAATAAAACATTAAATTAATAAAAAAAAAAACAATTACATTAAAATGAAACTTAAAAAAAAACTTAAAATTCATAAAAATTACACGACACTAAAACAACGCAACCACTAAAAAATTTAAAAATTACACTACTCTTCACAGGTGGGGCAAATCTTGACTTGCGAGATGAACCGTGAGATCGTGTTTAAGTCTCCAATGCGTATCTTCATCCATTAGCTCGCCCAACACCCTATCATCAAACGCGGGCTCGACCGGAGGATCCCGAATGTGTACCGGTGCAATCGCGTTTCCGTCGTCTTTTAAAATCATGTTGTGTAAAATAATACACGTGTACACAACGTTCCTAATTTTTTTAACCGTCCTTGCTCGCATCGGCCGATTCAAGACACACCATTTTGACTTCAAAACCCCAAAAGCCCTTTCGACGTCTTTTCTTGCCGCCTCGTGTTGCCTTTTGAACATCTTTTCGTCTACTTCTTGAGGGTATGGGATCGATTTCACAAACACGGACCATTTTGGGTAGAAACCACAACGGGTGGAAACCACAACGGGAAATCATCCGCCATTTTTCGTGGCAATATTTGGGTTAGTGTTTTGTATTTTTTGGTTTGATTTGGGGGTGATTTTGTAGAATATATAAGATTAAAATGGGTTTGTTTTGAATATATAGGGTAAAACTTGAAAAAATAATTTTTTTTTTATTTTGAACGGCATTATAGCCGTTAAAGTGGCAACGGTCAACATGCAAAGCATGTTTGTCGATCGGTGAGGTGTAGCCGAAATCACAAGAAGGCCGCGCGGCAAAGAAGGACGGCGCCGGCGTTGCCGCTCGGCAAACCGGTTTGCCGACCCCTTCACCGCTCCACTCCCTTCACCCTAAGACAGTATAGATTCTGTTAATTCAATAAACATTTTAATGTCACATAAAAGTTTATGATATATAATATTACTATGTATACATGTGCAGCGTTTGTTTGTTCCAAGAATTCAAAAGAGTTTTGGACTTTTGTTGTGTCGATGTGATGTGTCAGACGTTGCTATGTAAATGCATATCGAGAATGAGGGTGTTACTAGTAATAGAATTCTATCATGCTTAATATCCAATCAACTTATGCCATGTCATCACCCACTATTCTATCACTCTCAAATTTTTTTAATTTTTATTTTAAAATTAGAAATTAACAATAAAACACTAAATTATAAATTTCATTAAAATTAAAAAATAAATTACATAGCAAAATAAAAAAACAACTAAACATTGAAAAAAAAAGTTAAATTAAACAGGTGGCATCTCCCAACCCCACTTTGCGCAAATCTCGCGCTTTTGTTGAATTACATTTGACTTAAACGGTTCGTCGAGATTGACGTGCTTTTCACACAAGATTTTTAAATCATTTTGTCTTTCAACCGTTTTCAAGTGTCCCATGTAGGCCTGCTCGCGTTCAACTTTTATGGACATAATTTTATCTTTTCTTTGTTCGGTCTTCTTGTATTGCGTCATTTTCTCCTCTTCGATTCTGAAGATTGACTCCGCCACCGCTTCCTTCCCTTTGCTTGACGATTCACCACTTCTCCTGTGGCGTGGCATTGTAGGTGTATCTTCTTCAACGGGGTCGTCAACGGGTTGATCGGGTTCGTCAAGGGGGTCTTCGTTTAAGTTCATTTGGGGCAAGTTATCCGACGCGGAATTCGTGTAGTTCCCCGAATCGGATGTCTTTGATCTATTCGAACCTCCTCGTTTTTTTGGAGCGGTAGGACCACGCATGTCAACCAACTCAACCGGGACCCACTTCGGGTGATTTCTCGCAACTTCTCATGCCGCCACGTGTGGAAAACTCCTCTTTTTGTAGAGATCGCAATACTCTTCGGTGGCTTGTCGCATGATTGTCGTCTCGCTCGCTCCACTTTGTGGATTTCAGTTCTACAAAAAATAAAAAACGTTATGTATTTAAAAAAAAAAATTATGTTTTCTGTTTAAAAAAAAATAAACTGTTTTCTGTTTAAAAAAAAATAAACTGTTTTCTGTTTTTTTATAAAAAATATGTTTTCTGTTTTTTTAATAAACTGTCTTTTTTTTTATAAAAAAATTGTTTTCTGTTTTTTTAACTGTTTTCTGTTTTTTTTAATAAACTGTTTCTGTTTAAAAAAATACAGTTTTGAATGAAAAAAAGATTTAAACTTTATAAAAACATACCTTTTGAATGAAACAAGCGTTGAACTTACTAATTTTCCAGTTCAAATCCGTCCATTTCGACGTCATTTGGTCCATGTTTCGTGCCTTTGCACCAGGAAGTCGGCTAAAATGATTAATGACCCGTCTCCAAAACGTATCTTTTCTTTGCTCGTTGGCATGTTTCTTGTTCTCGGAGATGTGCAAGTACGCCTTCACCAAGGACACCTCCTCCTCGCTCGTCCAAAGTTGTCGGACGGTTGGGACGATTTCTTGAACGTCATCATTTTCTTCTTCTTCTTCCTCTTCTTCTTGTTGTTCTTGAACGTAATCATCATCTTCATCGTCGTCAAGACTTTGTTGTGGTTCACGAAACGCGTTTGCAAAATGATGGATGAGGGTGTTGTCTTCTAGTAGTGGGTCGAGTTGGTGGGGTTGGGTTTGAAAGTTTGGAAACGATTGGGGTTGAAATTGGTGAGGTTGAAACGGTGGAACGAACGGTTGGTTTTGATACGTTTGCGATTGAAAGGGTGGATATTGTTGGGTTTGAAAGGGTGGATATTGTTGGGTTTGAAAGGGTGGGACTTGGCCGGGTTCGTCTTGCAACCTAAAGCGCGTCGGCTCGCCAAGATTCGCTCGAACCTTGGGTCTTACGGGATTTTTCTTCGTACCCGAACCTCTTTTTTTCGAACCCCCACCTCTCTTGCTTGAACCTTCCATGTTTGTTGTAAAATTATTTAGATTGAGTTGGTGAGTTTGTTGATTTTTTGTATTGAGTGTGAGAATGGTTGGAGAGTTTGTTTATTTTTTGTATTGAGTGTGATAATAAAGGTTGGATTTTATTAAAAAAAGGGTTCAAAAAATAAACCCAAACAGTCAAAAATAAACCCAAACGGTCCCTTTCCAACGTTCACCTTTTGAAAATCAACGCGTGATATTTACTACGCGTTGAAAAAATAACGTGTGATATTACCGGTGGCGGCGGTGTTCGTGGAACTTCAACGCGTGGTGGGGGATCCATAACGGACCGTCCCCACTCCCCTTAGGGTAATTAGGCTCAAACCCTTTGTGCTTATTCGAAGAATTTAGGGTTAATATACGTTGCGTACATCCTTATACACAACGTTTAGAAGTACACAAATTTTAGCGTCTGGCCCTAATCAAGCATAGAATCTCAAGGTACACAAATTTCAGCATCCGACACCAATCAAGCATAGAATCCCTGGGTTATATACGCAATGTACAGGGCTGTACGTGACGTGCATCACCCACCAGATTTTGATTTGTGGATTTGGTTTTATAAACTCTCCTACGGTTATCGTTTAAAATATTATACCGTTAAAATATTTTGAAAAACTATGGCATGGTTCGAATATAATATATCGTTTCAATACTATATCGTTTAAATTAAAATATTATACCAAGTCTCGTCCGGTTCGAACATTAAATCGTTTTAAATTATACCAAGCCTCTGCGGCCTTGAATGACGAACAACGCGAAATTGTCGCGCAAGCGGCAAGAGATAGAGATTTTCAAACGTATATTAAGCCTCACGAAAATCTCACTGTCGAAGTGCAAAAAGTCTTTGTAGCCCGCAAACGAGAGCTTGCGGAAAAATGGGGTTGGCCGACGAGTCATTTATTTGATTTCTAGGTTTTTTATTTTTTATTTTCTCGTATTGTCGTTTTTCTAATTTATTTTCTGGTTCTTAGTTAAATATCATTTATATGTTTCTTTTTAATTTTAATGAAGTTTATTTTTTAGGCTAACATTTGACTTCTTTTAAATTAAAAAAAATAGTTTGCAGTTTGGGTAGGTGGTATCACCACTTTACTAGTTAATATGTACTTAGAGCACTTTTTGATATAGTGAGTGATGGTCGGTTGGGGCTAAAGTACTTAGGGTGAGAGGGGCACTCCTCTCTTAGGGGAGTGACCTCTCTTACAAAAAACCAATCAGCACGCGCCACGTCAACTCCCCCTTAACTCCCCCCACACCCTCAATTTGATGGCGGCACTCCTCTCTTAGGGGATTTTTTTTTTATTTTTTTAATTAAGAATTTTTTTTTTTATAAAAAGTAAAACATAATAATTTCATAAAATAAAAAATTACATTTCATTTAATAAAATAAAAATTACATCGCAATACTACATAAAAATTTTAGAAATTGCACGGCCACCCGTATTTGTTAGCGATCTCGCGCTTTTGGGCGAGGATGAACGGCAACATTTCCGGCGGAGCATCGTCGTGCGGCTTGAGGAATGTTTTCATATCTCGATCGTGCGCGTAGTTTTTCATCGTCTCGCGTTGTTCCGTTATGAGATCGCGAGCCTCCGACTCTCTTTTCTTCCTTAATTCAATCGCCTCCATCTCACTCACGTGCTTCGCTTCTTTCATGGCGGTGTACTCTTTGAATTGTGCCGCCAACTCAGCCGAGCCCTCGGACGATGTCGCTTGACGCTTGTCTCGCCGTTGTGTTCTTTGTGGCGAGGGGTCTTCGTTCATATCGGGTATGGAAGGGTCCACGTCAACGGGCTTTCTTTTTTGTGCCGAACCTTCCCCTTCCTCACCCAACAATGGGACTTGGGCCCATTTGTCGTGTTTTCGAACGACCTCCCATGCCTCGACATGTTGAAAACCGCTCGGATATCTATCTTGAAAATCCTTTAAAGCGATTTTCATCACGTTGAGATCGCTACACCTGCTTTCTCGTGTGCGATCCTACATATTATAAAATAACAAGTGTTAAAAACATATAAACTTAGTAAACAAAATTAAAAAATATAATTTTTACCGCTTGTTGGTATAGGAAAAAAGTTTATTTTCGTCATCATCGGGGTCCATTTAGACCGTACTTGATGCACGGTCCGGTTACTTCCACCAACGGTGGCGTTATAATGATCTAAAATTCTACGCCGAAAACCATCGCGGGTTTGTTGATTGCCCTTCTTTTTGTTGGTAGAACAATGTGCCCACGCCTTCGCCAACGCCTCTTCTTGGTCTTTTGTCCAATTTTGGCGCTCAATTTTTCCCTTTTTACCCTGAGCGTCATCTTCTTCGTTGCCGGTGTCTTCATCCACATTATATTCATCGTCCCCGGTGTCATCTTCATAGTCGCCCAAATTTTGAGTTTCGGGCACTACTTCCTCGTCCTCGTCAATAGGTAGAGGACGTTCAACATTTTCTCGTGGAGATGGAACTTGTGGGGAACGAAAACCATACGGGTCGAAGGCGGGGGATTGAGGATCCATTGATAACAAATTTGGAAAATAGCCGAAAAGGGGTTGTGGTTGGGTGTTGTAAAAGGAGGGGTGTGAAGGTTGTTGGTAAAAAAAGGGGGTTGTGAGGTATATCAGAAAGGTGGTTGTAGTTGTGCACTTGCACCGCTCGAACCACCACGAGACGGTTGCGAGCCGCGTCCCTTAGTGTTAGAGCCGACGGACTTTTTCTTGGCTTCGCGGGGTTGGTTCTCCGTTGCTCGGTTTGGCTTTGTGTTGTATTTGAAAGATTTTTAGAGTAAGATTGTAGGAACGTTTTGACGACCTGACGAGTCAATCAGAAGAGTGCTCAGACCGAATCAGAGGCGGAATTCATTGATTTGGTCTTCGTAAAGCTTGATTTCACTAATTAACGTCTCTTTTATTAATCTGCTAACAATTTACAAGATCCGGAGACAAAATGGCAGGGCTACGCCGTTACACCTTCAAAAACACACACCCATAACTGATCTGGATCGCTCATATGGTCCCCTATATATAGACTTTCTGGTTCGCTTTTGTGGACATGTCCGTAAAAGCGGACCAGACATAAAAGCTGACCTGACATAAAAGCTGACCTCCTATGTCCGTATAAGCGAACCAGACAAGTGACACATAAGCGGACCTCACTATACTTATGTGTTTCTTGATTTCCAAACACTCTACAATCAACCCTAGCCTAAGACTCGAACTAAGATGTAGTCGACAGACAACTGCACCAACAGACTCCCCCTTGAATGTTGACGGAATCTTCAGTGAGAGTCTTCAACATGACAATTCTTCAATCTCGATCGGTCTTCTTCAGGAACTCTTCCTGGAATCATGAACCCGGATCTTTCTCTGGCTCTAACTCTCGTCAGACTCCCCCTATCATCAAGCTGGGATCGCCGTCTGGAATTTGTTATCACCATTGAAATCAAATCCTGGCTTTTTCAGTTTAAGCTCTCCTCATGTTCTGCTATTTCTCCTGGCTCTCTGTAGCAACAGGATCAGAAACCTACAAAACTCAACCACTCTATCACAAACCAAAATAATTGTGATTCAATTTAATGAATCAACTAAACATTTGAGAATTTTCACATTTAAATCCTTTTAAATTTGAAACATTTCAATTTCTAATTCAAATTAATGAATTATCTTAAACATTTCAATCCATTTAACCAACCTGTCTGTTCATCTTGTTTGGCCTTTGAGATTTTGAATATCAGCTTTTCAACATCAGTTGTCGAAAATCTTTTTGGATTTAAAAAAAAAAACATAAATGCAATAACAGAAATAAAATGCAGAAATGAAATATGTACAAACATATTTTTGTGAATTCGTGCAAGAGGATCATATCAGTTTTTGAGACAAATCACCAACACCGTTAAGCTTCATTTCATTTTAAGTTCTAAACAATTCACCTAGATTGTCAGTATATTGATCCACTTAAATTTTCACACAAAGTTCAATTGATCCGAGATACGAGGTTAATGTTTTAAGCTCTTGAACTTATTCGTGTGTCCCACTACTTGAATATACTCCCGTATCCAGATCCCAATATTCAGTCTTACAGGTGAGTATACCACAGATGATATCTGTCAGGGGAATAAATTACAGTACGAGGGCCATGAGAGCTCAGGTCGATCTTTCGATACGCTGAGAGATGACGGCTTCGACTTTTGGTGTGTCCCCTTTAGAGGATCTTTTGTATTACAACAGCAGCGACTATCAATTTTAGTGTTTCATCAGCTTGCTGAGGGCGATGCTATGTTCCAAGCATTTGCAGAAAGCATTATCCGGGGACTAGGTCAGAAATTTCTTTCAGCAGAAGTCCCGGGATAATACCCCAGATATCACTTAGCATAAAGACCTAGTATCTCAGAATAAGGGACCTTTCAAACAAGATTTCAGGGGTTACCTATATATCCAAGTTTGTGTTAACCCACAGAACAAGCAAGTTTGAAATTTAGGTTTATATCTCGTCACAATCTACTAAATGTGTAAAAACCTACTGACACATCATCAGTGAGACTGTTTATCACTTTTTTATCTTACCAAATCTTTAGCATGTTGTGATAGTCCACTGATGTACTATCATTTCCTTTTTTATGCAACAAAACTCATTTTTCATTTTATCATGTTTTTGGCTTTTTCAAATTTTTCAAATGTTTTTGGATTTTCTAAAATTCTTACTCCCCCTAAAATGCAAACACATTTTAGGAAATTTGAAAACAAACTGTACAATAACATGACAACTGATATCGAATTGCCTCAATTCGCCATCCACTTGGCATAAACAATCAGAACTCCCCCTCACAACAAACTATTTTCCCATCGATTTCAAAACACTTAAGTTTGTTTTAATCAAATGGTTTTTCCGGAAAATAAGTTTTGTTGATTTTACCACTTGTAAAATTGGGGATTAAATCATCACATTGTTTTTCAACCACTTGTAGAAAATCAGATACAACTTAATGTCCCTGATTTACCACTTTTAAGATCAATCCAATCAAACATTTTCAACCAAACATCATCTGTTAGTTGAATTCTCAAGGTGCCGATTCCTACTCCTCGCTTACAAACCTGGGAGTTCCGGCAAGTCCTGCTTTTCAAAAACACATTAAACATGATAAAGAATGATGCCGATTCATGATCCACGATTACCAACTTGGGATCTCCGGCAAGTCAGGTTTTTCATTTAAACAGATTCACCCAAGCCTGACGGTCCTTGGGTGATTTCGAATTCTTGTTCAACAATGGTGGAAAATTTGCATCATCCATTGTTAAACCTGAATTCTCTATTTTTACCTCAACCAATGGCTCCTCTGGCTTTGACGAACCAGAATCATTGCCTGCACATGGCTTGTCTGACTTTGACCTGTCAGATTCATCGCCTGATGGTGGCTTGTCTGACTTTGACATGTCAGATTCATCGCCGACCATTTTCTTCTTCTTCTTTTCTTCTTTCGTCCTCAGATTTGTATCTGATGAATTCTTCTTGCTTGACTTTGCAATTGAGGGAGTCGATTCATCAGAACTCTTATTTTTACCAACAGATGAACCCGAGGACAAGATCTTCTCGAGATACTCTCTCGCCTTCTTCCTCTTTTTCCTCAGTCTGTCTTTTTGCCCTTGAGAAAGCTTCACTTTCATTTCTTGAACTTTAGGTTCTTGAACCTTCTGTTCTTTGGGCTTGACATTGACTGATTTCTTTACCTGCTTCTGAGATTCAGCTCTCGATCTTCTCATTGATCTCATTGAGCAATCTCTAGCAATATGGCCAATGATATTACAG
Organism: Helianthus tuberosus; assembly: GCA_030545235.1. Taxonomy (NCBI): domain Eukaryota; kingdom Viridiplantae; phylum Streptophyta; class Magnoliopsida; order Asterales; family Asteraceae; genus Helianthus; species Helianthus tuberosus. The sequence continues at coordinate 135,324,548 of CM060385.1, read as the reverse complement.
TTAAAGCATCTCCTTGACTCAAATCTCCAACTCTGGCAGTTAACAGCAATGTGTCCTTGATAGCCGCATCTGTAACACACTCTGTTATCGTACCAATCACCATTTTCAGTCCAAACATTCAGATCATAGCACTGTTTGGCTTGGTGATAATCCTTGCTCCTTTTGTTTGCTGGATTTGGCTTTTGAGCACTGTGGTCAAACCTGCACCACTTATTACCAACAATTTTTGAGTTTTCATTTTTTACTTTTTGTGGTTTTTGATTGCGATTGGATGATCGATCTGATGATCTTTTATTATCTTTTTGAACATTTTTCTCATTTTTAATTTTTTGTTTCTGTTCCACTTTCTTCTTCAAAGGTTTTTGCTTAGAGCATTCTCCCTTTTCAGTTGATTGTGGAACAGTTTCTTGAAACTTTTCTTTTAATTTCAAAAACAATTTTTGTTTTTCGAATTTTTTATTTTCATCATTAGATTTTTCATCACAATCTTCAACTTTGACTTTGTCAAAGTTTGTGACATTGTCACTTATTGGAACAGAATTGATCGGTTTTGGACAGGGGATATTCAAACACTCAGAAGATGTCACAAAACCTTTCAATTTCTTTTCAAGTTCTTCAATTTTGTTCCTCGAATCCTCAGCTTCACTTTCAAGCCGAGATATTCTCCCAAAATGAGTCTTGATTGTTTCTTCATTCTCATGTTTCAAATTTTCAAGAACAGATTTTTCATTTTTCAAAACTTTTATCTGTTCCTGAAATTTTGATTCATTCGCTTTCAGATTCTTGTTTTCAAGCTTAATCCAGAAATCCAAATCTTCTGAAGATTTCTGTTTACTTTCAAGCTCTTTTTCCAACTCTTTGATTTTCCTTTGAACACGTTCACCTTCTTTTTCCAAATTTATAATTTTCTGAAGATGAGAATTGATCAACTTTTGCTTTTCAATGTTATTTTGACTAAAAACATTTCTCTCATCTTCAAGAATTTTCATTTGGTTTTTAAATTCTTTTTCACTTCTTGATTTTTCCATTTCAAAATCCTTAATTTTTCTTTCAAAAACTTTTTCTTTTTCTTTCAACTTTTTGTTTTCAAATGTCAAACTGTTTATGTTACTTAACAGTTTGTCATTTTCAGCTTTCAACTTCTCACAATTTTCCTTCAAAATAAGAATCTGCTTTTCATCAGTTTGCTTCTTATCATTCAGCTCTTTGACTTCCAAAGTCAAACTTTCCGCATCTTTCACGAGTTTGTCATTTTCCGTCTTTAAGCTGTCACATGTAAAACACACTGATGCAGAACTTGAAGATTCATTCTTCACTGATTCTTCAATCTTTGAATCTTGATCTTTTTCCATCTTGTATGTTCCTGCACCAAAAAGTTTAACAAAATTAAAAGGATTCATACTTTCATCAATATAACATTTCCTTTTAATATCATATTTCAGATTCCTCTTTGTTGCAAGACATATTCGAACTCTTTTATCGATTTCTGTAATCACATCCAATTCTAAATCTTGTAAATTCTTTTCTATCTCATTCAAAAACTCCCTTCTTTTCTTTTCTTCCTTACGACACTCTGCAAGAACCTCATTAAAGAACTGATGTGGATTAAGCTCTTGGAAAAAATCTTTTCTTTTTAGCTCAACCATAAATTCATCCCATTTAGCAGGTAATGCAGTTGTCAATTTCAATATATGTTCATCAGTTGACATTCTAATACCCGTTCTCCACAAATTGTCTGTTAGAACTTTAAATCGTGCTTCCATCTCATTTAATGTTTCATCCTTTTGACATATGAAAAGTTCAAAACTTTTAACCCAAATGTCTGTACTCACATTCCTATAATTGGTATCCACAGTTCTCATATACCAATTATTCAGGTTTTCAATTGTATTATTTTCTTGTTCATCAAAAATCATTTCTGTCATCATTCGAATACACTTGACAAATCTACTCAATGTCCGAATAAGCTGACTAGAATTTGTCCGAATAAGCTGACCAGAATTTGTCCGAATAAGCTGACCAGAATTTGTCCGAATAAGCTGACCAGAATTTGTCACAAAAGCGGACCAGACTTGTTCACAAAAGCGGACCAGACTTGTTCACAAAAGCGGACCAGACTTGTTCACAAAAGCGGACCAGACTTGTTCACAAAAACGGACCAGACTTGTTCACAAAAGCGGACCAGACTTGTTCACAAAAGCGGAGGACCAGACTTGTTCACAAAAGCGGACCAGACTTTTGACAGCGAATTCGAACAGAAAAACTTAGATTTCTCCTAAACGGTTAAGAATTTGGATCTGAAACTTTCCAGGATTTATCTTGATACTATTGCGCACAAACTGTTCAAATTTGAGCGAATTCCGACCGTGAAATCTTTCTGAATCGAGAAAAGAAGATGTAGAAATCAGAATTTTCGAGCGAAAATCGAGCTAAACGGTAAGAACTCTTCCTCCTGAGCTCTGATACCACTTGTAGGAACGTTTTGACGACCTGACGAGTCAATCAGAAGAGTGCTCAGACCGAATCAGAGGCGGAATTCATTGATTTGGTCTTCGTAAAGCTTGATTTCACTAATTAACGTCTCTTTTATTAATCTGCTAACAATTTACAAGATCCGGAGACAAAATGGCAGGGCTACGCCGTTACACCTTCAAAAACACACACCCATAACTGATCTGGATCGCTCATATGGTCCCCTATATATAGACTTTCTGGTTCGCTTTTGTGGACATGTCCGTAAAAGCGGACCAGACATAAAAGCTGACCTGACATAAAAGCTGACCTCCTATGTCCGTATAAGCGAACCAGACAAGTGACACATAAGCGGACCTCACTATACTTATGTGTTTCTTGATTTCCAAACACTCTACAATCAACCCTAGCCTAAGACTCGAACTAAGATGTAGTCGACAGACAACTGCACCAACAAAGATTGAGAATTTGTGTGGTAAAAAATTAGATTTAAGTTGGTTATTTATATAGGTTAAAATTGATTTTTTTTATTTATTATTTTCGACTGTTGGGCAACGTTCAAATTGGTGTTGGTTGTGCGGTGAACACACACCGCTCCCCCTCCCCGCTTACACTCCCCGAGGGGTCGGCGGCGGTGTTCCCGCTCGGGGACTAAGCTCACTGATCCCCTCCCCGAGATGTGCCCCGCTCACCCTTAACTTTGATTGCCTCTTTCTCTATTAGACAATGTATAATAGCAATGTGAAGTAGGGGTGTGCATGGTTCGGTTCGGTTCGGTTATTAGCAATATCCGTAACCGAAGTCATCGGTTAATCGGTTCGGTTAATTCGGTTAATTTGTCGGTTTTCGGTTCGGTTCGGTTAATTTTCGGTTAATAACCAATTCAAACACGGGCTAAATTTTTTGCTAAGAAATACATGTAATGTATGTATAAATAAATGAAATAGATGTATAAATACATGAAATGGGTGTATAAATAAATGAAATTGCAGTATAAATTCATGAATAGATATTTAAATAAATGAAATGAAGGCATAAATAAATGAAATAGAGGTATTATTATATGAAATGAAAGTATAAAACATGAAATAGAGGTATAAAAGCTAGAAATATATACAAAAATAAATGGTTCGGTTCGGTTCGGTTAATTTCGGTTAACCGATGATTAAAAAAATACCCGTTAACCGCCTTTCGGTTAATTTCGGTTCGGTTTTGTCGGTTTTCGGTTCAGTTTCGGTTAACGGTTCAGTTATTGCACACCCCTAATGTGAAGTAGCGTGACCTTTGCACTTCAGCCCCAATACACTTTGGTTTTTTGCTCTTGCCTGATTGCAGAAACTAGAAAGGAGCTTGATCTTTGTTTAGTTTTTCTTATGCTATTGGGCCCACTAAATCTGGCTTGCACCGAAGTTGAACAGTTGATGATATACATGACTTCTGACATTACGTGTGTATTTTCTCTTTCAATTCAGAAAAATAAATTCTATTAAAAATTGGTCATATCAACTGTGTATGGTTCTAGCCTCCAACAACCTCACTCAACACAATACTCAAAATGAACCCCACCACTACCACCGGAAAACTCACCAACGGCCACCGGCTTGTATTACTCCCATTACCGTTTCAAGGCCACCTGAACCCGATGCTTCAACTAGCAAACATACTTCACTCCAAAGGCTTCTCAATCACCATCCTCCATACTCTTTTCAACTCCCCTAATCCCACCAACTACCCTCACCTCACTTTTGTACCCATTCCCGACACCGGTGAAGCGAATCCTTTGATCTCTGACGTGGGAATGATCATACGTTGGTTGCACTACATCAACATGAGTTTTGTTGATCCTATTCGAGGATGTTTGGAGCGGTTGATGTTGGAGGATGATGATGGAGTTGCATGTTTGATCACTGATGCTCTTTGGTTCTCCACACAGAGTGTTGCCGATGGGCTGAAACTTCCGAGGATTGTTCACCGGACTAGTAACATCTCGTCTTTTCTTTTCTTTGCTGCATATTCGCGTGACACTGGTTGTTTCGGGAGTTTCTCTGATGAAGGTTACACATCTTTTTTTTCAACAGAGATTTGTTTAGCTGAATATAAAGTAAAACTGATGAATCACGCACACATGTTTCGGCATGTTAACTAGTAAAAATTTGACCGACCAAGTAAAACATAGAAAATAATAACTAAGTCGGCTTAGGACCCGCGGGTTTTGACGGTGCCGTTAAACCATAGAAAAATAGATGTAAAAATGTTGAACCATATGCGTGCGTTGCAGCGTGTTAACTCGCAAGTTTAGAAGAGTCCGTAAAACGACAAATTTGTAAAAGATGTAATGTATAGGGTCCAAAGTTGGACGTGGAGAAGTGTTGGGGTTAAAAATAGAAAATGTTTATCCAAATATGTAAAAGATAAAAACTATGGAGTTAAAAGTGTAAAAGATGAAAACTATTAGCGTTAAAAGTATAAAAGATAAAAAATTAAAGAGTTAAAAGTAAATAAAAATTGAAGATTAAAATAACTTAACAAAAGTCAAAGAAAAAATGAATCTTCAATTAATGTAGGGATAATATATACACCGATAGGGGTGTTAAAAAAAAATCCGGATCCGAAACCGAATCCGAAATATCCGAAAATCCGTATCCGAAATATCCGAAATATCCGAAATTTCGGATATCCGAAAATTCGGATATCCGAAAACCGGATAATCCGAATTTTCGGATTCGGATATGAATTTCAAAATTTTCGGAAAATCCGATTATCCGATATCCGAAAACTAATTATTTTTTTATAAATATATATAGTATATGAGCATTATATTTAGTTTGAAGTATTGTAAAACTTAGTAAAAAAGTAGTTAATAATTGTATTCGTGTGAATTTATGATTGTTTTTAGTTTTAAATGTTGGAAAATCGAATATAACTTTAGTTTTAATCTATACACGAAACAAATTTTTAGATTTTTTTCTATAAATTCGGATATCCGTTTGGATATCCGAATCCGTATCAGAAATTTCGGATTCGGATATCCGAAATTTCGGATACGGATTCGGATATCAATATTCACTATCCGAAATTTTCGGATATCCGGTTTTCGGATATCTGAAAACCGGATAATCCGATCTTGAACACCCCTATACAACGATACCTTACATGACTTGCACCTGCCAATCTTTGATTAGCCGAATTGGTAGAGGCATATGCCTCTTAGGTGAGCCTAAGCCTTACCTTAATCGAGCTAGGCTTGTTACAACTTTCTGAAGCTCGAGCCCGAGCTCGGCTTGATTCGAGCCTTGGATTTTGGGCTCGAGCTCGGCTCGTTAGTAAAACTTAAAACTCGAGCTCGGCTTGATTCGAGCCTTGGATTTATGGCGCGAGTTAAAACAAACCAAATTTCAACTCGAGCTCGTTTTTGGTTGTTAAAGAGCTCGGCTCGGCTCGATAGTTTAAGAACTCATTTTTAAAAAGAACATCTAGATCATTCAAAAAGTAATACATAGTTTAAACTCTAAAGTATACTAAGCTCGATAAGGCTCGTCGAGCCTAAAGAGCTACACATACAAGGCTCGAGCTCGGGCTCGAAATCTAATCGATCCTAATTTCAAGCTCGGGCTCCATAAGACTCGGCTCGTTCGAGCTTTTTATCGAGCCGATCTCGAGTAGCCCGCAAGCCGCTCGGCTCGTTTGCACCCCTAGTTACCAATAATCCAGTAATCTGTTAATTCAATCAACACTTTAATGTCGCATAAAAGTTTATGATATATAGTATACTTGATACTTGATTAACCTGACACAAAATTCTTCGTGATTTACCTGTTTATGTAAATCTTTCAACTTTATAACTATTAGACATGTACAATTTATATGCAGGGGTATTATGGACCTTTTGGATTGTAATTCTAAGAGGGTGTTTTGGGTATTTTCTTATAGCTTTCCTTTTCATTTTGCCTACATATATGAAAACTGTTAAAAGAGAGTTTGTTAGAGAGCATTTTGGGTATATTTTGTGTATGGTTTGATATGGTGAAGCTGAGATAGTTATTAAAGGTTGTTGTAACTTGTAATATTTAGATAAAAATAATTAACTAATAAATAAAATTTGAAATTTCTTCTATATCTTCTTATAATATATATCCTAATCAATGTCATATTTTGTAGAAACGAAGTCAAAAGCATTGGCCAAGGGGCTTGAGCCACTTAACCATCAAGATTTATCAAAGTTCCTTACTAGCGATCCAGAAAGTGCGTGTAAGGTAATAGAACTCATGGTCGAAGGAACCAAGCGAGCACGTGCAGTGATATGGAACACATTCAAAGAACTAGAAGAAGGTGAAGTCAAAGCTCTTAGCCAAGATATCCCTAACCCACATTTTCTAATAGGACCATTTCACAAGTACTTCCCCGCATCATCAAGCAGCCTCCTAGCACAAGACCAAACATCCATTTCATGGTTAGACAAACACCCACCCAAGTCCGTGTTATATGTAAGTTTTGGTAGTATAGTTAAGCTTGAGAAATCCGAGTTCCTGGAGATCGCATGGGGTTTGGCTAACAGCAAGCAACCATTTTTATGGGTTGTTAGACCAGGGTCCATAGAAGGATCAGAGTGGCTCGAACCTTTACCAGATGAGTTTCTGGAGCGAATTGTAGAAGGTAGAGGGTACATTGTGAAATGGGCTCCACAACAAGACGTATTAGCTCATTGTGCAACAGGTTGTTTCTGGACTCATAACGGGTGGAATTCAACGCTTGAAAGTATTTGTGAAGGGGTTCCAATGATTTGTTCACCGGCTTTTGGTGATCAACTGCCAAATGCAAGATATGTAAGTGATGTGTGGAAGATTGGGGTGGAGTTGGAAAATGGGTTCGAAAGAGGAGAGATTGAAAGTGCAATAAAGAGAGTAATGGTCGATGATGAAGGGTTAGAGTTTAGGAATAAAATCACAAACTTAAAATGGAAAGTAAACCGTTGCCTAGAGAAAGGTGGTTCCTCTTATTCATCACTTGAGGATTTGGTCAATTATATTATGTCATTTTAGTCGATGAAAAATACTAGATCCACAAGCATTATACTTTGGTCACAAATAACATTTTCAATAATTAGAATAAAAGTACTTTCATAAATTCATCTATGTTGTTTAATGTAGTTATTTCTGGTTGTTAATATACTATTTGTCACACAATGATATAACAATGTTGGTTGCCTTTTCTAGTTGTAAATAACTCAAATTCAAACAAAGCAAACTAATGATGTACGAAGACGTTTAAGGGATCCATAGAAAAGAACTTGCACGGAGGGCATATAAATTCTTCTAAGACCATCCGTAGTGGGCTATATTTGGGCGTTTTCTCCCCCCAATAACGCCCAATCACGCCCGGCAACCACTACACATGGGCGTTAATTAGCGTTTTTTGGCAAAAAAATTCCCTTGGCGTGTTTTAAATCACGCCCTCAACATTTGTGTTTGCCCAATAGCATTTAATATTCCCTTTTTTAATCCAATTGTTTTTTTTTTTTTGATTTTTTTTGATTTAATTATTTACACCCTTTAACATAATGTCCACATCCCCACTACACCCATTTTAGAAAAACGCCCAATAATGCCCCTTGTTGATTGTACTGTCACATGGCAGAAAACGCCCTAGGGTAAGGACATTCTTCACCCAAACCACTACACATGGTCTAACACCACCCGTAGTTGGGTGGAATTGGGTGTGGAATGTCTCAAAAACGCCCCATAAAGCCAACCACACCGTTCTCGGGGTGTTTTTTGCCTTTTTTTTTAATGGTGTTTCCTCAAATACGCCTGAGATGAATTTAAATGGCCAATCAATTCGTCTCACATCTATTTTGAACCATTTTTTAACTTTTAAAAAAGAGTAAACTGTCATTTTGGTCCCTGAAGTTTGGTCACTTTTGTCACTTTAACCCAAATTTGAAACCTTTTGCATCTAGGTCCCTGTGGTTTCATTTTTTTTTTTTTTGCCATTTTGGTCAAAAATGAAATCAGCTCATATTTCTCAAATTAAATCCTCGTATTTTGTCCTTTTCCCCAGGGGCAAAATGATCATTATAATTTTATTATAACACATTATTAATTAAAATTATAAAATTAATTAATCCTCTATGTATCTTCTTCTTCACAAAGCAAACACCAATCCAGAGACAATAAATTACAGTACATATACCAGCAATAGCCCCAGCTTATCCAACAATGGCAAATGCCAATAAACCCCTAGTCAACCGCTTCGAACGCATAATCCTCGGCGGCGGTGGTAGTGGCGGTAACTCTTCCGGAATTGGTGGAACATGATTAGTTAAATCACAGGGTCTACAAATAGATCCATAACCAGAACATTGTGAATCCGATTGAGGATACACACCGCAGCTGCATTCAGAAAAAACACAGGGACCTGGAAGAATCCTACTTAAAGGAATCTCAAACCCTACCGGATTCAAACCATTCTGAATCCACCCTTCTCCCCAACAAATTACAGAAAAATTATGACTAGTCAATCCACAAGTAAATTCGAACCCAGCAACAATACTCTCGAACGAAATTGTACCTATATAACTATCCATATCTGTATCGCCCTGCTTCTTTGCACTTTCCATAATTAGAAAGTCTTACTTGTATTTCTATTTTTGGAAGTCTTGTGTTCTTGTAATCGTTCTTTCTTTGTAACCGTTGTAAAATCCGAGACTTGGATCATAAATAAAACTCGTATTTTGTTAAATTCATGTTATACATACTTTATGCATGCTCATACGTTCAATTTCGTGAAACAATTGATGCTTATTCGTAATTCTTGGAAACTATGTGCTAAACTTGCAAATATGTGAAACTTATGCATAAAACGTTCTTTGATCGTAAGCGATACTTAAATACGACATTTATACGCCTAATTATAATTAGTTTACGTTCCTCATACTTAATTTATCCTTAAACTATGTTTAAATTACATAAAATACCCTTAATATACCCTAAAACCCTAAAATATAAACTCAAGGGACCAAAGTGTCAATTCAAAAACTTGAATTGAAGACCCGATGGTCTCTGGCACCCCGCCACCGCCACTGGATTCTCTCGTGCCCCGCCAGAGGCAGAATCCACAGATTAGTTGTTTTCCCTTACGGGATTGGGCATTTTAGTGTGTTTGTTGCTTCCAATGTGTGTTTCTTGCATTAAAAACTCACAACCACTTACCCCAACCCTTCCCCTATAAATACCACACCACTCCAAGCCCTAATCACTTTACAAACTCCTCTAAATCTCTCTCAAATCACCAAAAACGCAGCTGAAACTTCAAGTTCGGACAGAAGCACTATCCTTCACTAAAGTGAGCATAACTCACTCAATACTTGTCCGTTTTAGCTCATTCTTTTTCCTATGTGCTTGGATTTTCTTTAGCTTCGATTCCATGGGTATTTCATAGTGAATAAGTCCCTGGAACTCCGGCAAATAGGCTCCAAAGTTCACTGTTCGTTTTGTTTTGAATCAAACTTTGTTTATGCTTGTTTAAACTTGAGTTTAACTCACTCAAACCCACGTCCTTATGCGCATAACCACTTGTATGGTTAGTTGGGCTTAAAAACGGGGCTGGGACATACAAAAATCAGAGGTTAAACCTCATATGAATTCTGTTTTACTTAGGGTTTTTAACCCACAAGTGATCTTCAAGCTTCAAGCTTGGTGAAGGTGTGATTATGGACTAACTTGGGTTGTCCAACATAAAATCCCCACATTACTTGATGATTTCTCATAGTGTAGTTGTTTATACTCTTGTATTTCTTGTAGTTCATGACCCTCCTTGAATGTTCTTACATCAAGTGTAGTGGTGAACACCTAGAGGTACCTAAATGGAAGCTTGTTCTTCCTACCTCCTACATGAATTCTATGACACATTAGAGGTACCTAAATGAAGATTAAATCTTCTACCTCATGCTTGACTATTGGACATACTAATGTATAATACATAACCTAAATAATACCTATATACATTCGAACCTTTGATGATGAAATTCGTGTTCATTTGTTAAAGTAGTAGACTAACATCATCTAAAGACCTAAACCTTGTTATGATTCTATTGGGTGTTCAACCCATAAAAACATTATAACCCTTGTGGTTACATAGTGTCAAACAAGTGTTATGTGTTGAAGATGATTATTTTCATATGATACTTTCATGTCATTTTAATTCCTAAATCCTTGACTCCTCCGTTTTCCCCAAAACGCACACACTTTGTTTCTTCGTGTAGAAGGACTCGGTGTTCCAACCTCCTAAACAAACCAACACTCTCGCGGATTTATCAAGTAGAAGGCTTGCAAAACCGTGAGTACACTTGACCCATTTACTTTTAAAGACACTTTGGGTTGTAACATGTTACCATACAAAATTACACTTGCACACACTTAAACATGCTTTATGAACTCAATCTGTTATACATGCTACTTGTTTACTTAGGTTCATGCTAGATTATACATGTTTTGTGACATTAACTTTGTTAAGCCCTCAACTTAACATATATAACGCTATAGGAGTAGCACACCACCCGTCGGGGTCTTGTTAAGTCATTATACTAAAACGGTCTTGTTACTTTTGTGGCGAGGGATGCTAAATACTAGTGGACACTTGGGTTTGGCGTGATGTTATGCATGCTAGTTACCTTGTTTACAAATTGCCATGTGGATTCGAGTAAATGCTTTATACATATGCTATACTATTTAAACCTTGTGTACTCGCCTTTGCTTTTGCATTGAACTTTATTTTAACATGTTACAGGTTGAGGATGATGATGCTATGAAACGAAGTAGCATTGATGCCTAGATACACATTTAGACGTCTTAGGTTTAAAATGTTGTATCGATTTTGTTTATGTTGTTATGTACTTTCGTTGAACTTGTTGTTATTTGAGATTTCTATGTAATGTTGACAATTGATGATTCGGAATGAAAATGGTTAATTTAAATATTGTCTCATGCAATCTATTTCGTCTCATCCCGATGATTCTGCCATCGGTTGGGGTGTGACAGATTGGTATCAGAGCCATAACTATAGGGAATTAGGTAGAATTGCCATTACTACAAAAAAGATCGCAATCGGAGACTGAAAAATCAGTCTCTAAAACTCCTAAATCAGTCTCTAATGGTTATTAGGGACTGATTTTGCCAGTCCCGAGTCAGTCCTAATTGCTTAGTCCTAGATACTTTCATTAGTAACTAAATTTCAGTCCCGATTGTATGACACCAATAGAGACTGATATTCAGTCTCCTATACACATAAAATCATTCCTCAATATACGTTGTGGTACAACATCATTTCCGTCTCGAATACATTTCGTCGGTGACTGAAAATCAGTCCTTGATACTAGGCCTTTCAGGACTGAAAATCAGTACTTGAACCTTGTCTATTTTGTCCCAAATACATTTACTTAGATTTGGGTTCCATGACAATTCAGTCTCTAATAGACGTTGTAGAGACTGAGAATTAGTCCCTGATAACATGCCATTTCATTCCTTAATATATTTTTTAGGGACTGAAAAATAATCTTAGATGTCATCTTATTTAGTTTCGAATATGTTTTTAGGGACTGAAAATATGTAGCTTTTAAGAACTTTTTCAGTCCTGAATATATTCTTTTAGAGACTAAGAATCAGTCCCTAATAATATGTTCTTTTAGAGACTGAGAATTAGTCCATGATAACATATTCAATTTATCTTTTAGGACTAAAATAATAATCTTAGATGTCATTATTTAGTCGCGAATATGTTTTTTAGAGACTGAAATTTTGTATCTTTTAAGAACTTTTTCAATCCCGAATATGTTTTTTTAGAGACTCATAATCAATCCCTAATATGTTAATTTCGTAACTAAAAAATAGTCGCCGATGCTATGACTGTTTCTAGTTATGAGTTTTTTGAAGACTAAAAAATAGTCTTTGATACTACATTTGATAGTCGATAGTATGCATGCACATTTCGTAATATATTTACTTTTTAGGACTAATAAGAGTCTTAAATACAATGACATTCTCAACAAATTTAATCCATAACATTATAGCAAGTTAATTCTAAACTTTAATAAAGTTAACAGTCAAACATATAAGTAAAAATACTTAGTAGATCAATCCTAAACTTCAAAACAGTAATCAAACAAACACCAACAAAGTAAGTTAAACTAAGTCACATCCTAGATCAAACTATCATTAACATTGAGTTGCCCATCCAAATCATTTGCTCCACCACTCACATGTGCGGATATTGAACTCTCAAAATCCGGAAACTTTGAGCTCATGAACATCAACATTTTTTCCGAGTTCTCATTGCTTTGTTTCAATTTCTCTTCTAGTAAAGCCACTTGATTTCGAAGTGCTTCCGTCTCTCTTGAAGATGGTTGAGACGATCCAGCTTCCGATGTCATCCAAAAATCTTTTTTTCTGAAAACCGGTCCAACGCCTACCTTCCATGCAGATTTTGTTGTTTTTTTCTTGGCACATACACTTTCAATTGCCTCCTTTTCGAGCTCGTGATCCATGGTAGTAGTTATCGTTGTCCCATTAGAAATTAACTTCGCCACCGCCTCCTCTTTATGTTGAATAATATTCGCCTAACAAAGAGAGTGTAACAATATCATCAATAATTAGTAAACGATTAAACAAATCACTCAACTTTCAAACAAATAATTTGACTTTTCTAAATTAAAATCTTTGATAACTATATGGCTTAGCCTCTAAAAAATAAAATTGATGAGATTGTAACAGTATCATCAGGTTTGAAAGTCACAAACATCTCACCAAAAGTCAGGATTATCTATTAGAACTAAGCATGACTGATCCTTTGATAACATATCATTGAATCCCCCCCCCCCCCAAAGAAGCATACACAGAATGCAAGAAGCTGTCATTAATTGATCTTATAATCAATTGAAAACATAGATTAATTTATGTGCTACCAAATCACTAAATCATAAAAACAAATCACAGAAACAAAACTGATCCTAGTGGTTGTAAGATTGACTAACAATATCAGCAATACATGTTAGATAATGAACACGAAAATAATATACAATTTACGAATGCAAAACCTACATTAGCATAGCCCAACTCACAGTTATATAACCTACAGTCTGGGGTTATTTTCTTTCAGCCAGTTTTCACACAAAAGCATAAACTAACCAGTTTGGTATGGTTTGAAATTTTCTAAAAAAGGGATCATTCACATTATATTTGATAAACAATAGGCTCTCATCATTCACATCATATGCTAAAAAAAAAAAAAAAAAAAAAAAAAAGTAACCTGAGTGTGGCTAAGTTGTTGTCTTGGTCTGATGATGATTATGGATCGCAATACGCAAAGAAAAAGAAACGTGGATATCCTTACGTGTTGCCGCTCAAAATTCAGCCTATATATCTCTAAACCTAACTTGCATCTATCAGAAATCTAGTTCTAAAAGTATGGGTTGTTTCAAAGAGAGTAATAACTTACATATTCAGTTTCTGCCTCATCATTTTGCCATCCTTTTTTATCATTATAATGCAACTTGTAATAGACTTCAAAGGGGCTAGGCTGCGTTTGAGTCTCGCGATTTGTCTGTGACAACAAAAAGCAATAATATAACATAGGGCTTGATAAATGTGTTTAGAAAACATTGAAGTTGGAACTAACAAATAATGGTTAATAATCTAGATATGAACATAAATGGTCCATAAATGAAAAGAGAGTACTAAACTAATTCACTAAATCAAATAAAACCCTTTAAGTTTAAACAATAAATCTTCAAAACTTACCATGTGGTATACGTGATTGGCTATTGACCGAGAGCCTCCTCTACTTGTAACAACTTGTTTTCCACGATTACATTCCATTTGATCACTGTATCTCTATAAAGTTAAGAAGAATGGGCCAGTGAGTTATATGCAATCAAATCACTATGATCCAATAGAATTTACATCAATATGTAGGACCTTATATGTATGTAAACTACTTTGTGTATGTATGTATATATGATGTTAACATAAAGTTTGCATAAATTTGTTTCAAGCATTCAACAAACTTACCCGAGTTGATTCTAACTCCCAATAATCGCATAAATGGTTCCAATCTTCCGGACTCCGACAATTGGATTTCATCATTGATCTAGCCAACCGAGGATTGGTTTTTCCTCCATTATTCTTCCAGTGGGCACTCAACTCGCCTCTTGTAAGTTTCCATTGTTGATGTAGTCGATAATCCACATATCCCATGAAAACTCTATCTGTTCGCAACAAATTGAATTTTCCCTGCATTGAATTTGTATGTTAACAATGCAAATTAAAATGTGAGTACTCTTCAATAATTAAAAAAAAGTATATCCAACTTACTTGTAACTTTTCATACATCAGATTTTTTATATCAGCAGGTACAGACTCCCATTTGTGAAAGTTCATTGGACATACACTACGTATTACAATCCCACACTCATTTGCAAACTGAGTAGCTGTACACCCAACAAATCCTTTTGTACCGCCAGCCATTGTTAAAGAAATTTTGGAACCCTCAGGCAAATTCTCAAAGTCTTTTGTAGCGCTAAGATTGAGATTTGGACCACGCCTTTTTGGTGGATCAACCTGGGGTTGATTTGAATCTGTACATTGTTTACAATTAGGGGAGCTCAAAGACTATTTCAATATAAACAAACAAACATAATAATTTTACTTTAAATAATTCTTGTTCATCTTTTTTATTAGCCCATCTGATCGAGTAAAAAATTAAGATCAGCCTAGTTTAACCTGTTAAATTGGAAAAGGTTATCTCAATAAACCCAATCCGACCCATTCCATGAGAAAGAGCCACCCATATCAACCCAAAGTTTGAAAACTGCTCAAACCAACCCAGATTTGGAACAACGGGTCAAGATTTCCAGGCGTAGTTATAAGTAAAATACGAGTATGTTATGAAATTTAAATAATCAAAAGTCTATGATATTTACCAGTAGTTGTAGTGGCGTTACGCTTGCGTCTACGGGTCGAGCGCGGTACCATATCAGATGCACTTCCAATGGCCACCGACTGATTTGTAGGTCCTCTAGAATCTTCTTCGGGCCTCGTTCTTGTAAGGACCATCATCACCAAAAACATAAACTTCCACATTGTGCTACAAGAAATTAATAGCCAGTTACTAAAAGATATATACATTACACAACTAGTCATTTTGAAACAGAACATAAACATACGAAAGATAACTATTACTGCAATTGCTACGAGAGCCTTCAATACTTCATAATTGGCAACATTCCAGTAACAATTAAGCCTCCAAATGTCTCTACATAAATGTTCTTGCTTAAAATGTAATAATCTTTTCTAACTCTATTGTAAACAAATCTGCACTTACATTATCAAAATGGCATATGCATCCACCAGGTAATTATTAATATATGTTAATAAGAGAAGTGAATGAATAGGGTTCACCCACTGTTGGCTGTTTTTATAGTTTTTTCATCTTCAATTCATCTTTATAAGTTATTTAATACAGTTGTGTTTAGTATAAGTTATGTTGGTCCAGTGGTTAAATCGCCATTTAATTGGCTCGTAGGCGTGGGTTTATTTATAGCTGAATTTTGGGTGCTTTTGCGCCCCAGCATGGGACCTATCGTCCTGGTATATAGTTACCTAAATCGCTCATGTTGCCACGATCCACTTATTGTATCTTGGTGTACCAAATCGCAATTCACAAGCATACCGGAACGATGTGGTACGGCATTCCAGATTGAACTGGTTCGGAGTTCCAGATTCAACATCAACAACGGGTGGAAGTCGAGCAAGTGGAAGTCAGGGAAACAAACAAATTGAAGATCTTACTAAACCATTGAATGATGAAGTAGTCTTCCATGGTGCAGTGTATAGACTATAAAGGACTGTACGTTTTTGTTGTTTTATTTACTGTTATGAATATTAAGTTGACAGAACTAGTTTAAAGTGTTTAGTGTTAACTGTTTTATTTAGTTTAACGATTACAGAACTGTTTATGTGTTAACTGTTGATGTATCGGATGTGAATCTAACAGGTAATAGCAAGAATCCAGGAGGCTCCAAACAATGGACCTGCAAACATTGTCAGGGAAGGTTTACTAGTACCTACACCCGAATCCATGTTCATTTTGTGGGCCTCCCGTGGGGAAAAAGCCGAGATCAAAAGATGTCCATCTGTGTTGAAAGATCGGGAGCTGTTTGAAAAGCTGTCGAAGAAGGTACGAGAAGCAGAAAATACCGGGGGAATTTCTAAGTGTTTAAAGAACTCCGTACTCTTAAAATATGCACCGAGGAAGCAAATGGAAGAAGCTTTTGGGAACTTAGAGAGAAACGTCGTAGACCTGAAGTTTTATTCGGGGATTATGTGCAATCGGGATCCCATTTAACGTATTATGCAACCCGCATTTTATTGAAATGATTAGTGGTATAAAAAATGCACCGGGCGATTACAAACCGCCATCATGTGAAAAGGCGAGAACTAATTTACTTGATGAGTGCGTCCGCGATGTTGAGAAGGAGTTGGCACCAGTGAAAGACACATGGTACACGCAAGGGGTTTCTATTGTCTCGGATGGGTGGTCAAATGTTAAACACAATTCACTCATCAATGTTCTCGCCGTAAATTCCTGAGGTGCAATGTTCATGGAAGCGGGAGACTTTTTAGGGTAGAGAAAACGGGGACGGCAATTGCCAATTTTCTACTCGGAGCCATTGAGACAATAGGACCAAGTAACATGCTACAAGTTGTCACAGATAATGCAGCTAACTGCAAAGCTGCCGGCACAGAGATTGAGAAGGTATAGAAGCACATTTTCTAATTGTAGTTCCTATAAATATAGTGAAGAAAAAACGAAAAGATAGCCAAGATTTAATCAGGTTTAACTATTTCTTCTCAAATTTCGTTCTTCTAAATCGACACATATCACTGGTATCAGAGTGGTTAACGCTGAACTACCAAAATTGGTGAATCAATCGGAAAAAATAAGCTATAACAATCAACGCAATCAGGAGTTGGAGAAGACGATAAAAAAAATGAAAATACGCTGTTGTTTGTTAAGACTAGACGGGTCAGTAGAGAAAACAAAGAAATCATTTGCTAAGATTTGCACAACACTAGAGAATGTGGTCAGCCTCACCTGAGTCTTCATCAGAAGCGCTAGTAAGAACAAGAACCTGAAGAACTCATCAACTAGGAAAACTTGTATTTCCCAAACTCAATGAAGACGAAGTGGATCACTGAATTTACCGTTGTGAAACTTCTTTGCGATAGATGAGACACCCAAGAACTTCAAACTGAAGTTATGCAGTGATACATTTAGAGGGAAT
Source organism: Helianthus tuberosus (assembly GCA_030545235.1). NCBI lineage: Eukaryota > Viridiplantae > Streptophyta > Magnoliopsida > Asterales > Asteraceae > Helianthus > Helianthus tuberosus. The sequence goes on along the minus strand of CM060385.1, from coordinate 135,306,742 downwards.
TGCTCTTTAGTGGCATTAAGGGTGTGAATTTCTGACACGACCCGAAAACACGACACGAACCTAACACGAAATTCGTGGGTTTAGGTTTACGTCTAAACGGGTTTGGGTCAGTTTCAGGTTGAACCCGCGAACCTGTTTAGCTAAACGGGTCGGGTTCGGGTCAACATGGTCGGGTTAGCGGGTTGACCCGTTTAACCCCTTTATATTATATAATATTTTTTTTACAATATGTTTTATGTTATAAATTAAATTGGGTATGTATTTTATGCTATAATTATAACAAAGAAAAAGAAATTCATATAAGATTTTATAATTTAAATGTAATTGTATTATATATTTTTGTGTTTTTAAGTAAACTTTAAATTTAATACATTAATTTGTGTAAAAAAATTAAAAAATAAAAGTTTTCGGATTGAACGGGTCGTGTTCGGGTCAACCCACGAATATTCGGGTCGGGTTCGGGTTCATTGGTATAACACAATTTTCGGGTTCGGGTCGGGTTCGTATAAAATTTTCGGGTTCGGGTTGAACCCGCCAACCCACGAACACGACCCGTTTAGCACCCCTAAGTGGCATCAATCCTATATGAAGCTAGGAGGAGCCACAATCATTGAGTTGGCCTGGGGTGATTATGTAAGAGCAATTACAACAAGATTTTTAGATACCATGCTAAAAGATGACATAAGATAGTTCATTGTTCAATTCGCTGACTCAAACATGATATCTCCAAGACCAAGATTATTCCCATGATTAAGCTTGGAAACCGTAGATCAAGTTAATGGTAAAACAATCAAGCCAGGGTCGTTAGAGGGAAGCTTATGCACTAGCAAAGATGCAACATAATGCAGTTGTTACTTTAAGCAACAATCAATGACAGAACGTGTACAAATCTTGGTTTTAAAAGATGCACCTAAGGCGCGCCTAGGTGCAAGCCTTGGAACCTCTAGTAGCCTAAGGGCTGTAGTCGCCGGAAAGAACGAAGAAGATAGGGTTTTCATTAACCCTAAGAAAGAATGAGGAAGAAAGTAAGAAGCGTTCCATGTGTATCGCAAAAGAAGACCCAAGTGAGAGACCGCGTCGGAGAATCGTGGTCAGAAAGCAAGTTCCGGCGTTAGACCGAAAAGACCGACGAGCCGCAAAAGACTGGCGGCAACGAGACCGAGAGAATGAAAGAAAGCAACAAGGTTATGAATGAACTAGTATCTCAAACACAACACTAGAACATCCAGTCTAAAATGATTAATGAACTCTATGGTCCCTATCAAGAAAAATATCCCTGCTTGTGAAAATCTAATCGTGCAAAGTTCCTAAAGTGTCCTCATCCCTAAAAGCAAAAATCACTAAAAGGTAAATCTTGCCATTCTACAGTTTTAGAAAACAAACAAAAAAAGTAATGGTGTTTGGAGGCGTGGATGAGAAGAAGGATTTGTATGAATCAAGGTTGAATAAGAAAAGCACAACTTAAAGTTTAAACTTTTGGACAAACCCAAAATCAAAATAGCTCAAACCCGTACTATGATAAAATTCATGTAAAATAAACAGTAAAAGAATAAAAGGCAATGCGCCTGACAAGACTCGAACTGGGGATATGTAACACACCAGCTGATTTCCACTTTCAAAGAAAAGTCTTACACACAAGTAATTAAAAGTATAGGCTACACCATGTATAAATAACCTCTAATTCTATCAAATTTCATCAGTTTCTTATCCTCTTCTCCTAAATTTCTACACAAAAATGGTGTTTGGAAAAAATAATTCTTAAGCAGATGGTTAAACACACATATTGAAACACAAAATTATGTTTATATAGAAGATGAGGTTCAGCAAAGTTATCCAAATTCAACATCAACAACGAGTGGAAGTCGAGCAAGTGGAAGTCAGGGAAATAAACAATCATGTTAATACTAAAAATCATCACAAGGGGCAAACAATTAGTCAACTTCTAAAGGAATATATCCATCAATATACGAATGGGTATTCAAATTAGAGCTAAATGAAGACACAAATTAGGAACCATCAAATTAATCCAAAACTGAACTAGGGCTTATAAAATCTCAGACAAGTGTGTGTGTGTGTAGTACTGCTTAATTGCTTGAAAAGTAGTTCAATTAATACCTTAATCTTCAAATACAGGCTGATTGAATGAGTGAATCCACCGAATCTCACACAGAAACATACGGGTGTCGTTGTAGAGTGTTCGTGAAGGAGTAGTTGAGGGATAATGGGATCTTGAATCATCGAACGTGTATGTAGAACGAACGTGTATGCAGAACCTCCGATTTCCATGGATCAGTTTGGGCGGGGAGTTGCAGATTTATTAAGTTTTTTCCAAAAAATTTAGTTCCCCTGGTATTTATCACAATTCTCTATTCTCTAATGACTAATAAATGTAAAGAAATTAATATATTAGATATTAAATTACATTCCTTAAATTAAAAATATTTAGCAAAAAGCCATGCCTAAATGAAATGGACGGTTTTTGAGGGAATGGACGATGGATATGTGGTGTAGGGCTGTTGATGAGCCGAGTCGAGCCGAGCTAGGGTAAGCTCAGGCTCGGCTCGATTATAAACCGAGTTGGCTCGGCTCGGCTTGGATTTGAAACCGAGCTGAAAATCTAAGCTCGAGCTCGGCTTGGTTTTAAACCGAGCTGGCTCGGTTCGGTTTGGCTCGATTTAAAAATATATATATATATAGCTCTCAAAGTTCAGTAGCCTAAAATATTATTCAATACTTCAAAAAAAGATATTCAAAAAAAGTTTATCCTAATACATTACAAGCCAAAATCATGTTCAACAACGAAAAATAAGTTTTAAATTTCAATGAAATACAATATTAGTTCATTAGCAAGTTAATTAAGATTCAAATATGCCATGGATATCAAATTACAAGCCTAAATACATATAAATAATAACAAGTTTTTTGTAATATATTATAATGTATATAAATATAAATATATTATAAAGAAAATAATCTGAACTAAGCCGAGCTGAGCTACCAAGCAAGCCAAACCGAGCTGGCTCGGCTCACTTTCAAACCGAGCGACAACCCTATATTGTGGTGGTTGTGTGCGAAGTCGGTGCTAGAAAGATGAGGTTTTCATTTAAATTTAAGTGTAACATATACTTATTTCATATATATTATTTAATAGTTGATATCTAATAATTTATTCTACTATTTTAACTTAGGTTAGAAATACTAGGAGTGCAAACGAGCCGAGCTCGTCTAAAAAAGGCTAAAAACGAGCTCGAGTCGGTTTGCAAACCTAAACAAGCCCACAATTTATATACTTTTTATTAATATATTAAATAAATATTTACATAATCGTAATTACTATTTACAAAATTATGAAAAAATAACTGAATTATATACAAATTAATTAGTTAATAACTATAATTAATATAATTTAATTAATAAATAATAATCGAGAAGAGCTCAAACTTGAAAAACTACCTACGAGTCGCTTGAGTATTCATAAGCTTAACGAGCTTGAGCCTTAGTATAGTCGAGCTTCAAAAACTACTTACGAGCCGCTCAAGCTTTCATAAGCTAAACAAGCTCAATCCTAAGCCTAGTCGACCTCGGGCTCCACTCGTTTGCACCTCAAGGTTTTAGCAATATAATTTAGTTGTTCATAATTTAGTTAAGCTACCTTAATTCCTGCGCACTGCGTCGGGATTTGGGCGATGTCGATTCGGTTAATTACGATATTGGCATGGTAATGACACTAAGCATAGCAACCTAAAAATAAAACCAAGTCGTTATCGACACTCATTATAATGACTTTGATAGACTAGCTTTGACATTTGTTCACGAATATTGAATTTAGTTGACAAAGATAGGTCGTTTAAGTTATATCGAGTCATCTTTTGTTGGATCGTGTTGATTAACAAAGTTGACATATCTTGACCAAGATATATCCTAATAAGTTGTAATAGATTATGTATGTCTTAATTAGTCATATCGGGCATTAATAAAATCATATCCTAATAAGTTGTAATAAATTATGTATATCTTAATTAGTTATATTGGGCATTAATAAATCATAATGGCTCTTATTGGCCCTAATTGGCACTGATAAAGCCCGACTAGATTTGGAAGATATGAACATACGTAAAGAGCTTCACTTGGTTAGAAAGAATGATCATTGGGTTAAACCACATGCTTTGTATGTTTTAACTCGAGACGAAAGAAAACAATTTTGTATTTTACTTTGCTCTGTGCTTTTTCCAGATGGGTATGCTGGAAATTTAGCTAAAAATGTGATTGTTGAGCAAGGTAAGGTACATGGGCTAAAATCACATGATTTTCACGTCTTAATACAACGTCTAATTCTTATTGCAATTCGTCCCTTTATGACAAAAGAAATTCGTGATGCATTAGTGGAGTTATCCCAGTTTTTCAAGAAACTTACTCAAGCCACATTACACGTGAACGAGTTGGAAGTGTTGCAAGAAGATGTAGTTAAGATTTTGTGCAAGCTTGAACGTATATTTCCCCCCATCATTTTTTACAGTTATGGTGCATTTGTGTGTGCATCTTCCTCAAGAGGCAATTTTGGGAGGACCTGTACAATCGAGGTGGATGTATCCAATCAAAAGATACCTTGGCCATTTAAAAAAATATGTTAAAAACTTAGCTAAACCTGAAGGCTCGATAGCAGAAAGTTATGTTGTTGAAGAAGCTATAACATTTTGTTCACACTATTTACGAGGTGTTGAATCCAAGTTGGACAAACGTGACAGAAATGATGGTAAAACCTCTAGTGATGCTCAAAGTTGTGCGTTGGATGTTTTTAGATTGAATGGCCGAGGTATTGGGAAGAAAGAATGTAACACCTCGGAAATTTATGTCCAATAATGTATAGACACGTGTCATAAACTTTAAACATGTAAAAGATCATCTATGAAGGACTAAAGTTGACTAACAAAGAAAGTATATGAAGATAAGGGTTCAAAGTGTCAACAATGGATAAATATGCCTTACAATAACCCTACACGATGTTTATGCCCTTAAACGAATAAATCATGGATCATACGAAGCAAATCGTGGAAGAAAGTGAGAGATTACAAACTACGGGGGTTAAATGTGTCAACATGTTGAAAGTATACCTCTAAATGACCTTTTAGCAAACCCGAAGCTTGTAACGATAAATTATACTCACTAGAATATGTGGTAAAAATTTCACCAAGTTTCGTTATCGTATGAGAAAGTTATGGCAATATTCGTATACGAGGGGTTAAAAGCGTAAACGTTGAAATCTATGACTTTTCGGGTAAGCACAAAGTTAACCAAGGACTTAACCAAGTTTGTAAAAGTCTTAAGGTCCTTAAAAACCAAGTTAGAGGGCCAAAAGTGCAAGAAAAACACTTAAAACCACGTTAGAAAGGACCAGGGGCTAAATTGCAAAACATGAAACTTGTTTGGCCTGCTGCGCCACTTTTAGGCGGCCCGCGAGGGGCCTTACGCGGCCCGCGAGAAAGTTGCCAGCACAGAAAACGCGAACAACTGCCAGTTGCAGCCTTGTAACCGACTTTAAACTTGTTTTTATATACCAGGGGCTGCCCCAATGGTATTACATGCATAGGGGGGTACTTGTCTTGATCTGGAAACATTTGTAGACCTCCATGGCATGATCTTGTTGAATCAAAATGCATATATAAGGAGCTCTAGTTGCAACAACTTTGTTCATTCATTTGCAACATTCACAACTCAAGTTCTGGAGCTCCCCTGATCAGCAACAAGCTTCCTAGTGATTCCTAATCATACTTAGGACCTTTGTAAGTGTCCTAAACCCTTCCTAATTCAGTTTAGCTTAGTTAATTACCTAAAAGTCAAACCGTCGTAATTAAAGTTTGACTTCGAGATTAATTAAAATTTGTTCAGTCAAATCTCGAATTAAAAGTATCTATAAGTAGGTATTTATGTGGATAATAAACCCTTAAAAGGGTACTCTCTGATTCCCACTCTAACTAGGTCAATTGTCAGGTCAAACTTGTTATTAAAAAGTCAACAGAATGCTTATTTTCAAATTAATGCATAATTAGCAATGTAGGAGACATGCAACCTGTTTGATCACTAATATAACTTGGTAATTAATGTAAGAACATGTCTAAACATGTTCAACCCGACAATTTTCAGTTTAGACTCGGATCGGAACCGAAAGTCGCATAATTTGACTTTCGCTTTGACTTTCAGTTCTGGCCCATATAAGCATGTTTTAGAATTGCCTTAGAGCTTTATTTGGACCAGGTTTCATATAAGTATAACTCTCTGAGATTATACAACTTGGTTCATTAGTTATCCGATTCATATGCATGTTTCCGTTAAGTGCTTAAATGTTGACTATTATGCCCTTTTGACTATAAAACATGATTTTTGAAAAAGAAAAAGAGCAGAAACCTTAGTTACTGATTTATAAACTTGCACCTAAAATTTGAAATCAGTTTGAGGTCTAGATTGAGAGTTATGCTCATTAGCGTAATTAGAAAGCTTTTTATTAAATAAACGGCGTAATTAGCATATAGCCTATCTAAACCAGATTTTTGATATCAAACTTTATACCCACTGATATAAAATAATATTTTGGGATTTTTGAAGATTTTTAATTAATTTTAGGCTGAACATAACATAGGGTTGTAGCTTTAATTCGGTTAATGCCGGTTTTGCCCTTTTGAGCCATAAAATGAGTTTTACAAATCTTTTTGACCCCAAACCATTTGCTACTGATTTTATATGATAATTAAATTATTTTAAACCTTCTGGAATAATAAAAATATCAGCTTTTTATATAAAACCCGGAAATGGCCCAAATCGCCTTTTTAAGCGTTTTTAACGCATAGTATGTATTAAAACTATTTTAAACACATAAGGTTTGATACCTACTGATATTTTAAGTATATTTTTATACTTTGACAGTAAGCTAAAGTTTTAAACTCAGAATTCCAGTTTTGACCTTTTTAGCCTAAGTGAAATTACCAAAATACCCCTAAGGTGCATAGTTTGGTTTTAAATGATGAATTTCACATATATCTATTACCCTACTGTTATAACTTATTAAATTAAGTATATTTACTGAATAAATCAGACCTGTAACTCAGATTGCTAATTAAACTATTTTATAACCTTTTAAATGACCAAAATGCCCTTACGAGGCCTAGTTTGAGTTTAAATTCATTTCGGGCATAATAGGAGATATCTTACTGATGTCTCAACATATTTAAGGCATATTAACTTAGAAAACCTGTATATGACTCATATGGTTACCCATTACGCTTCTTTCACGTTCGGTTCGGTTTATGTAACTAGTTTGCATAAATTGACCGAAACGGGTCAAACCTTATCATTTTTGTCTCAAAATCCAGAATATGTTTAGTTTGCCCATATTATACAAGTCTTCAAACTTTTCGGGTCTAAATCACATTCCATTCCGGTCTTCGCTTATACACGCGTTTGAACCGTATCTTCCTTTGTAAACTAACCGGTCTAAGCATAAGCTTAATTAAAGACCCGTTAGAAATCTAATAGGTTATTATAAACCTTTGTTCCAGAATAGGGGACCCAGTAAAAGCTTCACGCACTTGCTAATTGTGATTTATACTTGCAAAGGTAAATGCTTTTAACTTATTTTCCCTATACGGGCTTGGGTTATGGTATATAAAATACCGCTTGGTCGGGCATTAAATCTTTAATCGAATAGAGGTTAAATCATTGAAATATTCCGTTTGGAAATGTTTTGTTTGCTTAAAGCCTTTGGGGGGTTAATGACCATGTCCCGGATATCCTTGGCATCATTTTACGAAATGGCCACGACCTAAGCACGGGGTGTAGGCGTACACCCGTCAGTGCCTAAATAAATAATGTGGTGTGTCTATTGATCTTTAACCCGGTCTACGGATCGGGCTACTGAACGCATAAGGAACATGTAATTCTTTTACAAGATTATATTCAAATAATTATCCCAAGTTATAAAAAGTTTTGTGCCACGTGCATTCAAATCAATTTTATTAAACTTTTCAAAATGAGTCAGTTAAATTGTATTTACCAGTGTAAACTGACGTATTTTCCCAAAAGATTAAGTGCAGGTACTACTCGAACTAGGCTGGCCTTCTCCTAGCGTCCACAATAAGTCTCGCAAGCTTGGATGTCATAAAACTGTTGAACAATGTCTCCTTTTTATTTCGATCCGCCTGTGGATCTATTTCAACTATATCGTGATATTTAATATTACAATTTATTAAAGTTGAAATGAATCTATCTTTTGCTTCCGCTGTGCATTTATATATTGTGTTGTTTGACTATGATGATATCAACTACGTCACGATACTCCCCACCGGGCCCACCGGTAACACGTGGAAATATCGGGGTGTGACAGGTTGGTATCAGAGCCAACACTGAGTGAATTAAACACTAGCCTTTTGTGTTTAATCGCAGTTACACAATTGCACATACCTCGAATTTCGAGTCTAGACAAAGAACATAGGACAAATCCTGATTTTGTTATATTTTGTCTTTCATATATTATTCTTTGTTGTTATATTTGTTTATGATGACAGGTCTGAAAATACCGCCAAGATTTTTCAGAGGAAGAGGAAAAGGAAAGGCACCGGTAGGAACCCACGACAAGGAGGCAGGGCCTTCTCAAAGGCGAACTTCACCCGTTCCTATTAGCACCAGTCCTCAGGGAGACTGGAGATCACACCTACAGTCAGCGAGGCGGTCTGTCTCGTTAGCTTCGTCACCTTCTTACTTACACTCTTTTGGACCCCACTCAGAAAACGAACCTGAAAACCCACAACCTTCGTTTATTCCTCTCCAACGGTCCAACTCACGCCATTCCTTTGACAACCCGTCCCATCTCTTTCGAAGCCGGTTTAACCCGGCAAACTACCTCGAGGAACCCGTGGGTGTTAACCCATTGGGACCGGAAGATCATTTTTCGGGAGATCACGACATGGACATGGACATGGATGAGGATACTGACCCTACCGAACCACCGAGCGGTACCCCCACACATCCTATTGAGATCTCCGATGGATCGTCTTTTCACGGATCACCTTACCGTGGTCCAGACAGCTTTCAAGCGAGGATGAACCAGTATGAGTGGTATTTCACACCCTCTTACCATTCCTCACCTTATCAGCAGCAACAGCAGCAGCAGCAGCAATCGGATCCTTCCAGGGACTCTCGTTTTGTGGCAGTTACCCCGCCACCACCACCGCCTCAGCAGCAACCTCTTGATCCGCCGAGGCGAAAGAGAACAAACGCACGGATGTCCGTGCAAGGTAGAGGGGTACATATCAGCACTCCCCAACCATCGAGTAGCAGCCACTATCCGCCGCTCCGAGAAGACCAGCAGTTTGGGGGACCTTTAAACCCCAACCCGAAAGTGAACTCTGCACATGCCATGCCACCACCATTGGGCTTTGACAACCCAATTCCCACGTACACTGGCCCAGCAACATATAATCCCTTCGAGCAGCCGGCTCACGCCAGTTTCAACTATGCGGAGATCGACCCATACCTGGCGGCGTGGAACTACAATGTTGTTAACCCAGAAGGGCCTTACGGAACTCCTTGGGGAGTTGGATACCCAGCTTATGGGTACCAAGAGCAGCCGTCTCTTCGACCTCCATATCAGCCGCAACCGCAAGTACCACAGTTTTCCCCGCCAGAAAGGGAGGAAATTCTCCAAAGACTGGACCAGGTTGAAAATCGAGTTCACAGAGATCGAAGGGAATGACATGGTTTCCTCAAGGGATTGGCAAGTTTGATAAAGGGGAAAAGCAAGAAGGACCGTTGAATCCTTAAATTTGTTGGTTATATTTCCTTCTTTCTGTTGAGCCCCTGCGTGGGCCTGTCTTTCTGTTTTAACCCCTGCGTGGGTATGTTTTGTTAGTTAAGCCCCTGCATGGGAAAGTCTTTTATTTTGACCCCTGCGTGGGTATGTTTGTTTGGTTAAGCCCCTGCGAGGGCATGTTATTTCATTTGAAAGTCCCGTCCAGGGCAGACTAGTATTTTTAATTCGTATGGTGAAATGTTTGGATTTAAATTTCTATTTTAGTTATATGCATGAACAAAAATATAAAATAAATAATAACTTTAATTATACAAGATCTATCATTATATTAAAATAATAAAATCTAAAAGGACAAGACCTAGCCATGTGTCACCTTAAGTCAGGGCCAAGACGATAGTTTCCACAATTAGATTCAGATCAATATCAACATCTCAATTTAAAATTTGTTCTGCGTTAAATGTTAAAAAGAATCTTAAAAGGTAAAACCTAGCTTGTATGTCATAATAAGACCTGACCAATATGGTAAAACCTGTTTTAAAGGATTCAAATCCCTGTTAACATCTGCAAACATGTTAACAATCTTGGCTAATGTGATCCGCAAAATCACACATGTCACCCTTGTGTTGAATTATTCCAAATTCCTTATTATTAACTAAACATCCGATTGTGATGTAATGCCTACGGGCTATAATTATTGTCATATAAGACAAAAGACAGTCGTAGATTATAAACTCCCTGTCAAGAAAGGTAATGAACCTTGATTCAAACCTTAATAACTGGATCCTATAAGATCTTGACCTAAAATTTAGAAATGTCCATGTGACTAGGCCTATTGTGCCATTATTATATTTTATTTTAGAGCTAAGGGTTACTAATGAAAAGTCCCAAATGAAATTTCTTAACAAATTAACCAATATGGTTCTTTATTTACCATGGTTAATAAAGATGACAAACATATTATAATTCCTTAAATGAATCATTGTCATCATTTTATGTAGCAATCCAACAACATGGCCGATTCTGCAGAGGTCAACAGTCAGCCAAAGGAGAATCATGACGCCACCAAGATCAATATAACTGGCGCAGAACTCCAAGCATTGATTGACAATGCTGTCACTAAAGCCATAGAGAGGCAGTACAGTGAATCGAGTAGTACTCGAAGCAGGACCCAATCAGCACCCCATTCTAAACCAAAAACACATTCTGAGGCTCATAGTAAGCCACCCTCTAAGCTAGATAAGCCAAAGAAGGATGATGACGAGCATCACTCCTCGAACCAACACAGTGTCCCGTCAAAGAAGATCGAGCTTAAACAGGAACCGCGTGATAAGTCATGTACTTATAAATATTTCGTCTCATGTAAACCCAGAGACTTTACTGGGGAGAAAGGGGCGGTTGACTGCATGACCTGGTTGGATGAAATGGTTACCGTAGTTGATATCAGCGGGTGCGCTGATAAGGATGTAGTAAAGTTTTTGTCTCAATCGTTCAAAGGCGAGGCCTTAGCCTGGTGGAGATCGTTGATTCAAGCCACTGGGAAAATTCCACTGTACAATATGTCATGGGAACAATTTGTTACCCTCATCAAGGAGAACTACTGTCCTCTGCATGAGGTTGAAAAGATTGAGTCAGATTTTCTATCATTGGTAATGAAAAATCTGGATTGCCAAGCTTATCTTACGAGCTTTAATACCCTGTCAAGGTTGGTTCCTTATCTTGTGACCCCGGAACCCAAAAGAATAGCTCGTTTCATTGGGGGTTTAGCCCCAGAAATTAAGGCAAGTGTAAAAGCCTCTCGGCCAGCTACATTCAGGTCAGCAGCTGATATATCCTTGTCCCTCACACTGGATGCGGTCAGGCAGAGGTCGCTAAGGAACACGGATGCCGAGAAAAGGAAGCGTGAAGATGACAATTCACGACGGTCAGATAAGAAGCACAGGGGAAACAATGACCACAAGAAGGGGTCTGGATCTAAGAAGGATGGGCATCAATCTGGAGACAAGCCCAAATGTAAGGTTTGTAAGAAGCACCATTTTGGGAGGTGCTGACTTGAGTCGAAATCCCAGTCTCAGCCGAGGCCTTGTGGGATTTGCAAATCTTCGGAACATAAGACCCTAGAGTGCAAGAAGCTGAAGGACGCAACATGCTACAGTTGCAATGAAAAAGGGCACATTAAGTCCAATTGCCCAAAGATCACCAAGAAAACCGAGGATGGGAAAAAGACCAATGCTAGGGTCTTCAGGATGGATGCAAAGGAAGCTGTTCAGGACGACAATGTGATCACAGGTACCTTCCTCATAAATGATGTTTATGCGAGAGTGCTATTTGGTTCAGGAGCTGATAAATCTTTTGTAGATAATAAGTTTTGTAAGTTACTGAATTTACCTGTTAAAGCCTTAAGTGTGAAGTATGAGGTGGAATTAGCCGATGGAACCATAGAAACCGCCTCAACTGTATTAGATGGATGTGTTATATCCATTAGGAATCACTCTTTTCCTTTGTCCTTACTTCCCTTTAAGCTAGCCGGTTTTGATATAGTGATAGGTATGGATTGGTTGTCGCATAACCAACCCAGATTATGTGCAACAAGAAGCAAGTTGTAGTCAAAACCCCGTCTGGTGAGCCACTTACCATTCAGGGGGATACCCAGTATGGATTGCCTGAGCAAGTGTCTATGCTCAAGGCATCTAAATGCCTGAAGAAGGGTTGTGTCATTTATATGGCACAGGTTACGATTGATGAGCCGAAACCTAAGATGGAAGACATCCCCGTTATTTCAGAATATCCTGAAGTTTTTCCTGAAGAACTACCTGGTTTACCACCAGATAGGCAAGTGGAATTCCGAATTGACATCATCCCCGGAGCAGCACCTGTTGCTAGAGCACCTTATAGGTTGGCACCAACCGAGATGAAGGAGTTGAGGACGCCATTAGATGATCTGCTAGCCAAAGGTTTCATTAGACCTAGTTCGTCTCCTTGGGGAGCGCCGCTCTTGTTTGTTAAGAAGAAGGATGGATCGATGTGTCTGTGCATTGATTACCGTGAGCTTAATAAAGTCACTATCAAGAATAGGTATCCTTTGCCCAGGATCGACGATTTGTTCGATCAGTTACAAGGGGCAAGCTACTTCTCTAAGATCGATTTGAGGTCAGGCTATCATCAATTAAAGGTTAAGGATGAAGATGTACACAAGACAGCATTTAGGACTCGTTATGGTCATTACGAGTTTCTAGTGATGCCTTTTGGGCTCACTAATGCTCCTGCCGCATTCATGGATCTCATGAATCGCATCTGCAAGCCCTACTTGGACAAATTTGTCATCGTCTTCATTGACGACATCCTCATCTACTCGAAGAACCAAGCTGACCATGAGAAACACCTTCGTTGTATTCTTAAACTTCTACATCGTGAGAAACTCTACGCCAAATTTTCGAAGTGTGAATTTTGGCTCCGAGAAGTCCAATTCCTTGGACATGTGGTTAGTGAGCATGGTATCCAAGTGGATCCAGCTAAGGTTGAAGCTATTATGAACTGGCAAGAGCCAAAGACGCCTACGGAAATTCGCAGCTTTCTAGGATTAGCTGGATACTACAGGCGATTTATTGAAAACTTCTCAAGGATTGATGCGCCCCTAACTTCGTTGATGCGTAAGAAGATTAAATTTGACTGGGGCCCTAAGCAGCAGGAATCCTTTGACATTCTTAAGAAAAAATTGAGCAATGCACCAGTGTTGACGTTACCTGATGGAATTGATGAATTTGTAGTATATTGTGATGCATCACACACCGGTATGGGCTGTGTGCTCATGCAGAAAGGCAAAGTCATTGCCTATGCTTCACGACAGTTAAAGGTGCACGAGAAGAATTACACCACCCATGACTTGGAGTTGGGTGCCGTTGTATTTGCACTAAAACTGTGGAGACATTACTTGTATGGAACCAAGTGTGTGATCTACTCAGATCACAAAAGCCTTCAACACTTGTTTAATCAGAAGGACTTGAACATGAGGCAGCGACGTTGGATGGAAACTTTGAATGACTATGACTGTGAGATAAGATACCATCCAGGCAAGGCAAATGTGGTTGCTTATGCCTTAAGTAGAAAGGAAAGAGTAAAGCCTATAAGAATCAATGCCAAGAGCATTGAGATAAGGAATAGTTTGAATGAAAGATTGTTAGCTGCACAGAAGGAAGCTGTGTTGGAAGCTAACTATCCTGATGAAAAGCTAGGAGTAACTGAGGAACAGTTAGCCTATGGCAAGGACGGAATTCTGAGGTTAAATGGACGAATATGGGTTCCAATTTATGGAGGTCTTCGGGATGTTATCCTCCAAGAAGCCCATAGTTCTAAATACTCCGTTCATCCTAGAGCTGATAAGATGTACCAGGATCTGAAGGCGAACTATTGGTGGATAGGCTTAAAGAAGTCTATAACTACCTATGTAGCTAAATGTTTGACATGCGCGCAAGTCAAAGCTGAACACCAAAAGCCATCAGGTTTGCTACAACAACCTGAACTTCCCACATGGAAATGGGAAATGGTGACGATGGATTTCATCACCAAGTTTCCAAAGACTGGGAAAGGGAATGATACTATATGGGTAATAGTAGATAGACTGACTAAGTCAGCACATTTCCTACCCATTAAGGAAACGTATAGCTCCGACATGTTAGCCCAACTGTACGTAGACAAGATTGTCTCTCTACATGGTATACCAGTGGCTATTATCTCCGACAGAGATACCAGATACACGTCACATTTTTGGAAAAGTTTCCAACAGTCTTTGGGCACGCGCTTAAATTTTAGTATTGCTTACTATCCGCAGACAGACGGACAGAGTGAGCGTACAATTCAAACTTTGGAAGATATGCTTCGTGCATGTGTAATCGATTTAGGTGGTAGTTGGGATAAACACCTGCCATTAATCGAGTTCTCCTATAACAACAGCTACCATACAAGCATTAAGGCTGCGCCTTTTGAGGCATTATATGGAAGAAAGTGTAGGACGCCTGTTTGTTAGGCAGAAGTAGGAGAAGCTCAGTTATCAGGACCAGATATAGTCCTTGAAACAACGGATAAGATTGTCCAAATTCGTGACCGCTTGAGAGCTGCCAGGGATAGGCAGAAGAGCTACGCAAATTTAAGGCGTAAACCTCTAAAGTTTGAGGTCGGTGATAAAGTTTTGCTTAAAGTGTCACCCTGGAAGGGAGTGATGCGATTTGGTAAGAAAGGGAAGTTAAGCCCAAGGTACATAGGACCATTCGAGATCATCGAATGTGTAGGATCAGGGGCTTACAAGTTAAACTTACCTGAAGAGCTCAGTGGTATTCACAACGTATTCCACGTCTGCAATCTGAAGAAATGCCTAGCTGACGAATCGCTAGTCATACCACATACGGATGTGCATATAGATGAGAGCTTGAAATTTGTGGAAAAACCATTGTCGATTGAGGATCGACAGGTAAAGAAGCTTCGAAGGAAGCATGTGCCTATTGTAAAGGTCAAATTCGTGAACAGCTGCCAGTTGCAGCCTTGTAACCGACTTTAAACTTGTTTTTACATACCAGGGGCTGCCCCAATGGTATTACATGCATAGGGGGGCACTTGTCTTGATCTGGAAACATTTGTAGACCTCCATGGCATGATCTTGTTGAATCAAAATGCATATATAAGGAGTTCTAGTTGCAACAACTTTGTTCATTCATTTGCAACATTCACAACTCAAGTTCTGGAGCTCCCCTGATCAGAAACAAGCTTCCTAGTGATTCCTAATCATACTTAGGACCTTTGTAAGTGTCCTAAACCCTTCCTAATTCAGTTTAGCTTAGTTAATTACCTAAAAGTCAAACCGTCGTAATTAAAGTTTGACTTCGAGATTAATTAAAATTTGTTCAGTCAAATCTCGAATTAAAAGTACCTATAAGTAGGTATTTATGTGGATAATAAACCCTTAAAAGGGTACTCTCTGATTCCCACTCTAACTAGGTCAATTGTCGGGTCAAACTTGTTATTAAAAAGTCAACAGAATGCTTATTTTCAAATTAATGCATAATTAGCAATGTAGGAGACATGCAACCTGTTTGATCACTAATATAACTTGGTAATTAATGTAAGAACATGTCTAAACATGTTCAACCCGACAATTTTCAGTTTAGACTCGGATCGGAACCGAAAGTCGCATAATTTGACTTTCGCTTTGACTTTCAGTTCTGACCCGTATAAGCATGTTTTAGAATTGCCTTAGAGCTTTATTTGGACCAGGTTTCATATAAGTATAACTCTCTGAGATTATACAACTTGGTTCATTAGTTATCCGATTTATATGCATGTTTCCGTTAAGTGCTTAAATGTTGACTATTATGCCATTTTGACTATAAAACGTGATTTTTGAAAAAGTAAAAGAGTAGAAACCTTAGTTACTGATTTATAAACTTGCACCTAAAATTTGACATCAGTTTGAGGTCTAGATTGAGAGTTATGCTCATTAGCGTAATTAGAAAGCTTTTTATTAAATAAACGGCGTAATTAGCATATAGCCTATCTAAACCTGAGTTTTGATATCAAACTTTATACCCACTGATATAAAATAATATTTTGGGATTTTTGAAGATTTTTAATTAATTTTAGGCTGAACATAACATAGGGTTGTAGCTTTAATTCGGTTAATGCCGGTTTTGCCCTTTTGAGCCATAAAATGAGTTTTACAAATCTTTTTGACCCCAAACCTTTTGCTACTGATTTTATATGATAAATAAATTATTTTAAACCTTCTGGAATAATAAAAATATCAGCTTTCTATATAAAACCCGGAAATGGCCCAAATCGCCTTTTTAAGCGTTTTTTACGCATAGTATGTATTAAAACTATTTTAAACACATAAGGTTTGATACCTACTGATATTTTAAGTATATTTTTATACTTTGACAGTAAGCTAAAGTTTTAAACTCAGAATTCCAGTTTTGACCTTTTTAGCCTAAGTGAAATTACCAAAATACCCCTAAGGTGCATAGTTTGGTTTTAAATGATGAATTTCACATATATCTATTACCCTACTGTTATAACTTATTAAATTAAGTATATTTACTGAATAAATCAGACCTGTAACTCAGATTGCTAATTAAACTCTTTTATAACCTTTTAAATGACCAAAATGCCCTTACGAGGCCTAGTTTGAGTTTAAATTCATTTCGGGCATAATAGGAGATATCTTACTGATGTCTCAACATATTTAAGGCATATTAACTTAGGAAACCTGTATATGACTCATATGGTTACCCGTTACGCTTCTTTCACGTTCGGTTCGGTTTATGTAACTAGTTTGCATAAATTGACCGAAACGGGTCAAACCTTATCATTTTTGTCTCAAAATCCAGAATGTGTTTAGTTTGCCCATATTATACAAGTCTTCAAACTTGTCGGGTCTAAATCACATTCCATTCCGGTCTTCGCTTATACACGCGTTTGAACCGTATCTTCCTTTGTAAACTAACCGGTCTAAGCATAAGCTTAATTAAAGACCCGTTAGAAATCTAATAGGTTATTATAAACCTTTGTTCTAGAATAGGGGACCCAGTAAAAGCTACACGCACTTGCTAATTGTGATTTATACTTGCAAAGGTAAATACTTTTAACTTATTTTCCCTATACGGGCTTGGGTTATGGTATATAAAATACTACTTGGTCGGGCATTGAATCTTTAATAGAATAGAGGTTAAATCATTGAAATGTTCCGTTTGGAAATGTTTTGTTTGCTTAAAGCCTTTGGGGGGTTAATGGCCATGTCCCGGATATCCTTGGCATCATTTTACGAAATGGCCACGACCTAAGCACGGGATGTAGGCGTACACCCGTCAGTGCCTAAATAAATAATGTGGTGTGTCTATTGATCTTTAACCCGGTCTACGGATCGGGCTACTGAACGCATAAGGAACATGTAATTCTTTTACAAGATTATATTCAAATAATTATCCCAAGTTATAAAAAGTTTTGTGCCACGTGCATTCAAATCAATTTTATTAAACTTTTCAAAATGAGTCAGTTAAATTGTATTTACCAGTGTAAACTGACGTATTTTCCCAAAAGGTTAAGTGCAGGTACTACTCGTACTAGGCTGGCCTTTTCCTAGGGTCCACAATAAGTCTCGCAAGCTTGGATGTCATAAAACTGTTGAACAATGTCTCCTTTTTATTTCGATCCGCCTGTGGATCTATTTCAACTATATCGTGATATTTAATATTACAATTTATTAAAGTTGAAATGAATCTATCTTTTGCTTCCGCTGTGCATTTATATATTGTGTTGTTTGACTATGATGATATCAACTACGTCACGATACTCCCCACCGGGCCCACCGGTAATACGTGGAAATATCGGGGTGTGACAAAGAAGTTCATATCCTTCCTAGTATTCTTATGAAAAAAGCAATATGGTTTATCTTCAACAATTGTCAAGAGGTTCGACCGTACTTAGAGTAAGTTTTTTTTTATATTAATTGAAAATAAGTTTTTTTTATATTTAATTGAGAAATGGTATTAAGTTTCCCATGTCACTAAATTTATAGTTTATCTTCATGTGGCAGAGAACACTTACGGTTTTTACAAATGCAACATCCTGAATCATCAGATTTTTATGAGATGCAACAGTCTACATTCTCGACTTGGTTTGCAAAACGGGTAACACTCACACTCTATTTTACTTAATTTACTTTGTGATATTGCATTGCACTCTGATAACATGATTACTATGTTGAAAATTGAGATCAGATTCAAGAGATGTATGCGCTAAATCCATCTCAAATTAATGAAGAGTTATATACTTTGTCTTGCCTTCCTGATAATCGAGTTTCGTCACATAGGGGTTATATCGTGAATGGGGTCAAATTTATAGTTAAGTCAAATGATGACGGTAGACAAACACAAAATTGTGGAGTTACGGTACCGGGCATTCATAATGATATCGAAGATGACTATTATGGATTTCTTGACGAAGTCATTGAATTGTCATTTATAAGAGGTTATCGCATTATATTATTCAAATGCACATGGTTTGACACTGATCGTCGAAGAAAGAATGTGATATTTGAACCTCATTTCATAAGTATAGACACGTCCCGACATGCTTACAAGGAGGATCCTTTCATCTTTGCAAACCAGGCTAAACAAGTGTTTTATATAAAGGATCCCCTTAAACCAAACTCACAATGGAAAATCATTGAAAGAATTACCCACAGACACTTATGGGATATTCCAGAAGAAAAAAATGCAGAAGATTTGTTAGAAGATGTCAACCTTCACCGTAAAGATGTTGAAGAAGAAATTGTTGAAAACGTTGATGTTCAACGTTCTGATGGCACTATAGATGATTTTATCAATGACAAGATAGATGATTCTGATCATAGCATGGACGATTTTGGTTCAAAGTCAAATCTGGATGATTCAGACACTGATAAACCCAATAATGAAATTGAAATTGATGAGTCAGAAGATGATGATTGGTAATGTTCGGTATGTAAATTGTGTAAGAGTTTCGGTTATTTAAACTTCACAAATACTAGTCTTATTCTTACTAAGATACATCTAAAAGTAGATTTGTCTCACATTATCTAAGCATTTACTATGGATATTATGTTTACAGGTAAAAGTAGAAGTATCAAGAAAGGAATTACAGGTAGTATTTAATAAAGTTTTGTCAAATTTGGCCCGTATCTATTAAAATTTAAAATAACTTAATATAAAATTTTTATAAGGCTGAATTGGAAGAATCTTATCTTAGAGGATTGTGCTACTTGGACTTATGAAGGCTGAGAATATGTTGTAGTAGGTTGATTTGGATGTTAATGATCTTATTTTGTAATTTATTGAACTTTGAACTTGTTTTATATTTTGTTAGAGTTGATTTGGACATATTATGTATTCTGTTAAACGTATAATGCATATGTTTTTTTAAACTATTCAATAATGCATATGTTCACCGAAGAAAAAGACTCATTTTTTAACTTTTTAAGTATTGAACCCGGTCCAAAGCTTATACCATATGCCCATATTTGGATCTAATTGGATTGTGTATCAATGTATCATTTCATTTTACATGGCATATATGGTGTTACGAATGAAACAAATCGAGAGAAAGAATGAGCGAACGTCGTAGATGCATAGTAGTCAAATTTCCCCATTACGTTGTCGACTTGCCGCAACACACAAGTTCTCATCTAGTCAATTCTTAATAAGGTTTTGAAAATAACTTTAAGACTATTTTTGCAGCCTTAGAACCTTCCCAACAAATGGTAGAATATGCGTAACATAATTAGACGCTCAAGAGGCATTCGAAACTCAATATCAGTCCCTAATTCTGTTTGTCTTGAAAATATAAAGAACTAATGTTCGGTCCATAATATGTTCCATTTATATTAGAGATAGAACATTAGTCTCCAACACATTTGTGCCATTTTTAAGGAAACATAATTGAGATTAAAATTTAGTTACCAATAAGATGTCAATATTTAGTGACTGGATATTAGTGACCAATAAAATGGTGCCTTTTTTATTAATTGGGCACTTATTTGGGACTGAATTTCAATAAGCAATAAGTTTCCATCCATTTTTTTGGCAAACATGTTTGTAACTAAAATTTAGTTTCAAACAAGTGGTCAAAATATTAGGGGACTGATTATCTGTCACAAAGATCATCCAAAAAAATCAGTCTCTAATACAATCAGTAACTGTGAAATTAGTCTGGATACCATGCATCCGAGACTCATAGATCAGTCCTTCATAATTTAGTCCCTAGGTGTCAATATATTAGTGACTAAATATTAGTGACCAATAAAATGGCGCCATTTTTATTACTGGGGGAATTTATTTAGGACTGAATTTCAGTAACCAATAAGTTTCCCCCAAAAATTTATTTTTAGACAAACATATTTGTGACTAAAATTCAGTCTCTCAGATAAATGGTCCAAGTATTAAGGACTGATTATTAGTCACGTACATTAGTCACAAAAAAATCAACCTCTAATACAATTAGTAACTAATAAGTTAGTCCCAGATACTATGTATCCGAGACTGATAGATCAGTCCCTCATAATTTAGTCCCTAGGTGTTAGTATTAGGGGTGAGCAAAAACCGAACCGAAAACCGAAACCGCACCAAAAACCGTAAAAACCGAAACCGCAAAACCGCAACCGACACAAAAACCGTAAAAACCGAAACCGCAAAAACCGAAACCGCAAAGGTATGGTGCGGTTCGGTTTTAGCTTTAAAAACCGCACCAAAAAACCGAAACCGCACCGCAAAATTATTATATATATATATATTATATATATATAATATACTTAAAGATTTAAATATAAAATTCCCTATATATTATATAATCTGTGTTTGTTAAAAAAAAAGTACAGACTTGACTTTGTTAAGTTAACTATCGTCTGCTCCCAGTTAAAACAGTTAAAAAAGTGGCCCAAAATTAAGAATTTAGCCCAAATTCCTTATATTCCTTATACAGTTATACACTTATATGGTTAACTCAGCTCATCAGATCGTTGCCCTAACTCCCTAAATCATCAGCGACATCAGGCGACTTGGCGACAGCTGCGACCGAGCTTTCCGGCGGCGCTGCTTCTCCGGCGGACCTGCTCTGCTTCCTTCTCCGGCTCCTGCTTCTTCGCCGGCGACAGGTAATCCTTTCTTAAACCAAGAAACAATCTCGAAAAAAATCAGGCTATTGATTGGATGATTGCAAGGCTTAAAGCATCTACAAAAATATGGCTAATTGTTTTACGCTTCATTGCTTGCTAATTTCATGTAGGGTTCTTACTTCTTAGCCATTGTGTTACTTGGCCCTAGATATGTTAAATTACTTGTTCTTTGTTGTTGACAGTGATTTTACTATTTTAGGCATTTAGGGCCCTAATGGCTAATACAGTAATACTATGTGTTTTTAGATGTAGGAATTCGAATTTTTTGTTGAATTAAGTGCTTATAATGATGATCTCAGTTATCTGATTCAATACTTATAATGATGATCTCAGCTCTGCTTCCTTCTAATTTAGTGAACGCACTTGTGAAAGCTGTACTGAATTGATGATTTTTTTTTGGTGTAGACTTGTTGTTTAGTTATGGCATCTATGGAATCAACCGGTAGTAAAGTTCTTAAAAGAAAATCTAACGATATTGGATGGGAATACGGAAGTTTGGTTTGTTTGATTTTAGTTCTTTTATGTTTTCAGAGGCTCTAGCCCATACATATGCTCTTCACATTGCTCTTGCAAAAATTATATTCTAATTACCATCAAGTATTAGATGTATTCCAGTATTAAAACCGAGAGTTTTTTTTAGATGTATTCAAGTATTGCTGAGAGTTTTTTTTAGATGTATTCAACTATTAAAACCGAAACCGCACCGAAACCGAACCGCAACCGCAAATAAACCGCAAAAACCGTACCGCAAAAAAACCGCAACATGTGGTTTTAAAAAAATAAAAACCGCACCATGCTCACCCCTAGTTAGTATATTAATGACTGAATATTAGTGACCAATAAAATGGTGCCATTTTTATTAATGGGGGCAATTATTTAGGACTGAATTTCAGTAACCAATAAGTTTCCCCCCAAAATTTATTTTTAGACAAACATATTTGTGACTAAAATTCAGTCTCAGATAAGTGGTCCAAGTATTAAGGACTGATTATTAGTCACGGATATCAGTCACAAAAAAATCAACCTCTAATACAATTAGTAACTAATAAATTAGTCCCAGATACATTGTATCCGAGACTGATAGATCAGTCCCTCATAATTTTGTCCCTAGGTGTCAGTATATTAGCGACTGAATACTAGTGACCAATAAAATGGCGCCATTTTTATTTATGGGGGCAGTTATTTAGGACTGAATTTCATTAACCAATAAGTTTTCCTCCAAAAATTATTTTTAGACAAACATACTTGTGACTAAAATTCAGTCTCAGATAAGTGATCCAAGTATTAAGGACTGATTATTAGTCACGGAAATCAGTCACAAAAAAAATCAGTCTCTAATACAATTAGTAACTAATAAATTAGTCCCAGATACTATGTATCCGAGACTGATAGATCAGTCCCTCATAATTTAGTCCCAAATGGTCATTTTTCTTGTAGTAGTCTATAGTAGGAACCATATTTTTGACCATTCTTGTTATATGCTTAAAATGTTATTCTTCCTACTTTGCTTCTTTCTCTTCTTTTTGGTCTTAATATTTACATGATGTCTTTCCTAAGAGATTTTACACAATACACTTGAAGGCTTGAAGACACTCTTTATACAAAAGAGACGAGTTTACCAAAATAGGCGTGAAACCCACAATTTGGTAACGACTCTCATTCCGCTTATTCTTATTTTGCACGAAATTTCGCCATTTAGCTAGGAGTGAAATCCACATCTAAATGGTAAATTTCCAATTCAAACTCTAGTGGACCCTCGTCAAAGTGTTGAAATTATATTTTGACCCGACGAGTACTAACCACATTATGGTACGAAATTGTCAAGTTAGGGGTGAAACCCGCACCTTGTCGATTAAGTCCCATTCCTCGATTTTCGATCTCGCCAAAGTTTCGATTGTTTCAATCGATTCGAGACGTGTAGTAACTGGAAGGGTAAGATACCGTTAATCGCTTCTCGATGAGAGTATCTTACCTATAGGCCAAAGCACGTTTCTCTAATTTGAAAGGACTTTCGATTCACTTTGGAATAGTCGACGTTTCTCTACCCGAAACAATCCTATGTTTTATGAGTCTCTCTGTTATGTGATTCAATTTATATGTGATTTAATACTTGTTACCTCGTTTGTTTTAAAACCGTTAGATAATTCGCACGTCTCGCGCAATAAAAAACAATAATAATTCTCGTGAACAAACTAAATTTATACTCTTTTACGCAATCATACGTGTTTATACTTGTCAAATACATGTTGAATTCATGATAATTATGTGAACCATATGTGATACATCATACTTGCATACTTAAACTTGCAAACTTATTTTAAAAAATTATGATCAAGTCTCATCCTTTCCTTTTCTTTCGAACTTCTAGATGGCATCTCCAAGCTCATCAAAGAAGACCAAGTCAAAGAAAGGTTCCAACAACGAATCCATCTCCAAACAAGAGCTAGTTGGGCTCATTGCTAAACAAATAGCCAACCAAATGGCTCGAGTTATACCCGAAATTGTTAGCCGCATTCAAACCAACCCCGATTCACCTCATGGCTCGGTGGACTCCAAGGTGGAGAGGTCAAAGACACCTTTTCTCTTCAAACAATTCATGGCTTGCAAACCATTGGAATTTACTGGAAAAGATGGTGCTACCGCACTACTCTCTTGGTTTGATGCCATGGAGATCACCTTTCGTCAGAGTGGTTGTCCTGACGACCTACGCACCCAAAATTCCACAGGGGTGTTCCGATTAAGAGCTCTTCATTGGTGGACCTCTGAACGAGGCACAAGAGGTGAGGACGCCGCCCACGCATTGCCATGGGCTGAATTGAAAAAGCTTATGAAGGAGGAATTTTGTCCGCCGCACGAGATAAGGAAACTAGAGAGTGAGTTTTGGCATCTAAAGCAGGTGGATGACGACAATGATGGTTTAACCCTCCGTTTCAAACAACTTAGCATCCTGTGTCCTAGCCAAGTTGATACACCTGAAAAATCCATCAACAAATACATCCACTGCTGCCCTGATGCCTTCATGAACCTTATGGAAGCTGCTTGCCCAGCCACTATTGAGGAAACCTTTCGTTTAGCTACCCGTTTGAACAGTAACCATGTCATGCGTAGAAATGCCACGAAAACCCCACTGAAAACCACCCATCAAGCCACCGTTGAGCCCACTGTTGAACCCTCCTCATCCACCAAGAAAAACAAAGGTAAGAAGCGGAAGGCTTCAAGCCAAAACTGTGCGGTCGTCACTCCGCCAAACCCACAACCTTTACAAACTGTACCCGCCGTTACTCCCACAACCCTTGGACCTCAAGAGAGAAACTACGTTGGGTCGTAGCCCAAGTGTAATCAATGTTCTTACCACCACCCTACTGGAACCCCATGTCGGAAATGTGCCACCTGTAACAGACTGGGGCATTTCGACAATCGTTGTCGCTACAACCCAAAGCCTGCCCAAGATCAGGCTATTGTTGCAAACCTTGTTCCTAACCAAGCTCAGAACCAAGTCGCTCCTGTGCGAGCGTGTTTTAAGTGTGGTGATGTCAACCATATGGCTAACGTCTGTCCCCAATGAAACCAGCCTCAATAGCAACAACAACAACAACAACCACCGCAACAGCAGCAGCAGCAACAAGCTCAACAACCCGCTCGAGGCAGAGCCTTTCTTCTCACTACTGCTCAGGCTCAGAACGTGAATGATGTCATTACTGGTACGTTCCTCGTGAACTATGTTTATGCTTCTTGTCTATTTGATACTGGCGCCGATAAGAGTTTTGTGTCGTTAGAATTCGAATCCTTGCTTAAGTGTAAACGCTCTAAGTTGCCAAAATCTTTCGCTGTCGAAGTCGCTGATGGTAAAACCGTCACTGTCGATTCCGTTCTTTCCAATTGTTCTTTGATCCTTAACGATCATACGTTCTCAATCGACCTCATACCTATGCAAACGGGTAGTTTCGACGTCATAGTAGGTATGAACTGGCTTAGGCAAGTTCGTGCTTGTAGGATCGGTGAATCGATCAAAACGAGTCGATCAGAAGAGTTCTAGACCAAATCAGAGGCGGAATTCATTGATTTGATCTTCATTCAGCTTGATATGCACTTAGAAGTAGATTAAATGTCGATTGTATTGATTTCACAACGTTACACGAGCTGGCGACACCTCGGCAGAGCTTCGCTGCCGGAATCAGAATGTTACAAATGAAGAACCAAGATCCACTATATATAGGAAAGCCCAGGTCGCATGAAATAGTCCCACACGAGCTGGCCCCAGGTTGCACGAACTGGTCAGTTCATACGAACTGGCTGGTTCAGACCTGTTTTTCTCGTACTACGTGTCTTGGTTTATCTATTCTATTACACGACTCGATACAAGACGAAGTCAACAGACATATGCACTAACAAACTCCCCCTTGGATGTTGATAAGTCTTCAGTGTATTGAGTCTTCAGTCTTGATCAGTCTTCTTGCTCTCTCCAAAGTATCTTTCTCTGTAAGTATCCTTCAATCTCTCTCTTCTCTTCCAGAATCGCAATCTGGCTCTATTCTTCAGACTCCCCCTTTCGATAAGCTGGGATCGTAGTCTGGAATTCTCTATCTGCAAGCTTTGGATCGGAAACCTGGCTCTATTACTTTCACAGGTTCTAAGATCGTAACCTGGCTCAAACTTTGCTCAGGCTTAGACATTGGAATTTGGTTCTACAGCTTTCACAGGTTTAGAAACGTCTCCTGACTCTCCGTAGCAATCAAGATCAGGAACCTGGCTCTAATCTGCACAATTCTCTATTCAAAACATAAGATTTTTATTTATAACAATTTTAATCTCTGCTTAACCACTTGTATTCGTAACACTCATAATTTGGTTTCAAATTAATGAACCATTTAATCATTTCAAAATCATTTCTCATTTCAAACAAACTCTCCCAACCCTTTTATTGTTCATCATGTTTAGCACTTGAATTTTGAAAATCAGCTTTCCAACACCAGTTGTCGAAAATAAGATGAAATAAAATCTTTTTGATTTTTCAAAATTTTATGCTAAAACACATTCTTTTTTGTATTTTTCATTAATGAAAAGTAATAAAGAAATATTTACAGACAATATTTTTGTGAGTTTGTGTAAGAGGATCATATCAGTTTTTGACAAATCACTAGTACCGTTGAGCTTTAAACACTTTGAGTTCTAAACGATTCACTTAGATTGTCACTATACTGATCCACTTAAATTTTCACACAAAGTTCAATTGATTCGAGATACGAGATTAGTGTTTTAATAGACTTAAACTTATTCACGTGTCCCACCTCAGAATATACTCCCGTATCCAGATTCCCCATATTCAGTCTTACAGGTGAATATACCTAGATGATATCTGTAAAGAGGTAAATGCGAAACCTTGAGAGCTCATATTTTTGTTAGAGATGAAGGCTCAACTTTAGGTGTGTCCCCATTGGGGATCTTCTTTACAACAACACTTGAACTTTTATCTTTCGATATTTTATCAATTTTTATGCTGAGGGGGTGCTTATATTTCAAGCAAGCGTAAAGCATTATACCAGGATTAGGCTATTACTCCCGCAAAATCAGAAGTCCTGGTATAATACCCCAGATATCACTAAGCAAAAGACCTAGTATGTCAGAAACAGGTAATCTTTCAAACAAGATTTCGAGGGTTACTCATATATCCGAGAGATGTTCCCCACGAGATAAGTAAGTATGATATTTAGGTTTATATCTCCAAAACAATCTACTAAGCGTGTAAAAACCTACTGGCATATCATTAGTGAGACCGTTTATCACATTTTAACTTTCCAATTCTTTAGCGTATTGTGAATGTCTACTGATGTACTATCATTTCCTCTTTTTCTCAACAAAACTCATTTTTGATTTTTCAATGTTTTTGGTTTTTTTCAAATTTTCAAAATTTCTTAATTTTTTACTCCCCCTAAAATCAAAAATATGTTTCAATTTTTGATTTTCCGAGAAAATTTGAAAGTAAAAGCAATAAACTGTACAAATAAAATGACAAACTGATGTAAATTGCTTCAATTCTCCATTCTCTTGGCTTAAACAATCAGAACTCCCCCTTACAACAAATTATTTTCCCATTATGATTTCAAAACACTTAAGTTTGTTTTAATCAAATGGTTTTTCCGGAAAATTAGTTTTGTTGATTTCACACATCATGGGGATTCATTCATCACTTTGTTCTTTCAACCACTTGTAAAAACAAGTTAAATCAAGTTCAACTTAATGACCTTGATTAACCACTTGTAGGTTCTTATCAACAATACTACTTGTAAATTGAAATATCACAGTTGTGAATTACTCAAGTGATAGTTTTTACAAAAACATTTTTATTTCTAAGAAAGATGCCGATTCATGCTCCACGATTACCAACTTGGGAGCTCCGGCAAGTCAGGTTTTTAAGCAAAGAATACAGACACCCAAGCCTGACCAGCTTTGGGTGTAACCTGTTCAATTTCACTTGGTCTTTGAACATTCCTTTTTGCTTCATAAAATTCTTTTACCCCTTTTTCCTTACCATCGACCATTTTTCCAAAAATATGTTTCACTTTGCCATTAAACGCTTTTTCGACATCAAATTCTTTCTTTTCAGAATAGAATTGATTTGAAATCTCCACTTTTCCAAATTTTGATTTTAAATTTACAGCCCGCAATGGTGGAAAGTTGACATCATCCATTGGCGGTACTGACTTTTCTCTTTTTAACTCAACTTGTGGCTCCTTTGACTTTGACGAGTCAGTTTCATCGCCAGATTTAACATCTGATTTCTTAGCAACCCACGTTTGGTTGTTAAGATTCACTCTTCTTTTGTAAAACCTTTTAGAACACTCACCAACTTCATATGTTGAATTTTTAAACATTTTAAAATTTTCAGTTGGTGGTTCAGTTTTATCAACAACTTTTTCTTTGAGTTTAGAAGACACTCCCTGTTGTGTGTTGGTTGCCTTTGGACAATTCCAAGCGATGTGACCAACTTCT
Organism: Helianthus tuberosus; assembly: GCA_030545235.1. Classification (NCBI taxonomy): domain Eukaryota; kingdom Viridiplantae; phylum Streptophyta; class Magnoliopsida; order Asterales; family Asteraceae; genus Helianthus; species Helianthus tuberosus. The sequence continues at coordinate 135,278,261 of CM060385.1, read as the reverse complement.
TCGCATCAGTAACAGGTTCTTGTCTCCTTTTTCTGATTAGCTTCATTCTTCTCATGTTTCTGTTTTTCTGCAAGAAACGCTTTGTTCGATTGCTTCCAGAATGAGCTCTTTTTCTCTTCTTCAGAACTTGCCCCTGAAACAAATACAGTTTTTGATTTAAAATCTTTAATATTTTGATTATTTTCAACATCAAAACCCAACCCCTTCTTTTTGAAATTGCTTTTATGATTCGGTTTCTTTTGATGACCAGAACTAAAACCTTTCTTTTTGTTTAATCTTTGCTGAACTCTCGAAGTATATTTAGGTTTTGAAAAACCAATTTTATTTTGTATTTTTGAAATTTTGACTTCTATTAGTTTGAAAATCTTTTTAATATTTTCAGTTTTCACATTTTTTATGAGAAATTCTTTATAAAAATATAATTTGTCGGAATCATTCAAATTAATTTTTGATAACAGAAATTCTTTATTGTAAACCCTTTTGACCGATGATTTCGAAATGTCAACTGATGAACTTGAACTCTCAGATTCAGACTTTGACTCTGACTCCTCATCTTTATCCAACACCTGATCGACAACCTTCTTTATTAACTCAGACTCATGATCAGTGTCAGACGATGTGAATGTGACACCAATGTTGTCTGGTAACTCATCAGTTATTTCAGACTTTAACTTTATATTGACAGCCTTTTTGACTTGTTCCGAATTTGGTTTTCTGGGAGAATACCCTTCCCAGATCGGAGGCGGACACTTGTTATAATTTGCACGTTGTTTCTTACCAGTATCCATATCTTCCGATTTCTTATCTTGAAAAGCTTCAAAACCTGCTACTGTCGGATAGATTCTATCAATCAAATAATCAGAACTTGAGTAACTCAGCAGCAATCGTCTGATTCTTTCATTCTCAATCTTTTCAGTCTCCAATTCTTGCTTCAACTCTGCACACTCTTCAATATAGTGATTGATAGCCTTCTGCTTAGACATCATTACTGCATTCATCATTGTCAAAGCATCTTCCCTTTCTGAGTTTGTCTTTTCCAACTGATTAACCGTTCTGTTCAACACATCATACGATTCTTTTACGTACTTAACATCGAACAACAATTTTTCTTTCATCTTGTCTAGCTCACTATAATTCTTATCTTTCTCTTCACAATGTTTGCATGGTTCCAAACATTTCAGACAAGGTTTTGTGACCTCTATAATTTTTTCAATAACTTTAACCTCTTCATTCTGTTCATTCTTCTCTTCCACCTGAACATCATTCTCACATTTTACCTTTTTCTTCTCTTTTGCTGCTCGTTTCTCCTTTAGCTTCTCCAATTTATCTGCAAAATAAAATTTGAAACTTTCAGGAGATAAATGAGTTTTACCAATGTTTATTTGATTAATTTCTTCATCATCATCACTGCTATCAATTGATGATTGATCAAATACTGGTGTCTTTTCTGAACTATCTTCTGAAGAGACAGACTCTCCATCTTGACTTTTCTCATCATTTGCAAACACATCCATCCATTCTTTCATCAACTCTGGCTCTTGAATGATCTGTGCAACAAATGATCTAAACTTTGAGTTACTTTCAGCCGGAATATATTTGTCCCAGCTAAATCCCTCTGGCAATCTTTCATCTTCTTGATCTGGAGGCATAGTAATACAAGCTCTTTTCTTTCCATCTTCAATACGGGATGATGACGGTTGTTGAGCTACCTGATGATATATTGCTTTCCGATAATATTCATTGTTCCCGAAAGGATTCTGAGCTCCTCCTGCTTCTCGGTTGGTACATTCCCTCTTGAAATGTCCTTTTTCCCTGCATCGAAAACAAGTAACTTTAGACTTATCGAAACCTAAAGTAGAAACATTAGCATCACGTAAGTCATCTCTTCCGGTAATCTGCTTAAATTTCTCAGCTCTCCTCAACACGCTCACTAAACACCACTTAATATCCATTAGCTCCATTTCCTCAGCATCAATCTGATCATAATCCTCTTTTGTTAACATAGGATTTCCGATTCTTCCCGCAACCAAACTCTCATATGATTCTAACACGGTAACTAGTAATGCCATATGACCTTTAGCAACTTCTTCAGAGAAATTCTGACCGTTCTGAAGATGTAACGCGATGTTGCATTGTAGCACATGACCATTACCATTGTTTGAGCTTTGGGACTGATAATTTGAAGTTGAAACATTAGGATTAACACTCGGATATGAAGAAAATCCACTGTTGTTGATTGAACTTTGATTGAGTGATCCGTATGAGTTTTCTGCACTGAAAGCGGTTTGGATCTTCGAACTTGCTTCAACATTGTGAACATTACCTTTGAAATACATCTTGATATCTTGTTGACCACTTGAATTGTTCATTCTAGCGATCTTTTGTTGTTCAAGATCTTGTCCTTCAAGTTTTTCAATGAATTGAGCAATTGTCAATCTATCATACTCTCCGGTATTCTTCAAAATCATAAGATATATACCCCCATTCTTTTTGAGGTAAAGCATCGGCTAATTTTTCAACCCATTCCTCTCGATCTTTAGTGATATCCAACCGACTCATTGAACGTACTAAATGACAATATCTCTCAATAAGAGTCTTTGTAGTTTCACCCGGCAAACTTGAGAACAATTCAAATTTTTTCTTTAAAAATGACTTTTTATTCTTGATCATCTCTGTACTTCCTTCGAATTTTGTACGAAGTGCTTCCCAAATCGAACGTGCACTATCATCATGTTGAAGTAATATGAAAATGTCTTCTTTCACAGCTTGTTGAAGTAAACTTATCATCATTTTTTCTGCCTTGTACATTTCTCACTCTTTTTCCGTAAATTCAGAAATATTCTTTATAACTCCCACATTATTACGAGGTCGAACGTAGTTAGTTTCAATACACTCCCAAGACCTTAGATGATTTGCTTGAACCCGGTTTTCGAACCGTTCTTGACAACTGTAATATTCTTCAATGCTCATCAGCTTTGGGGGTTTCTGCAATGTTCCCGTTTCATTTTCCATATTCACATTCACATTCACATTCTGAGCAACGGTAACATGAGTACCCGGGGCAGTAGCAAACGCATTATAAAATTCGTTGTCCATGTTTCGGTATTGAGATTTCACAAAAACAAACTTTTCAAACGAACTGAGAAGATTTCAAACGATCTGGACACCCTTTAACCAAACCGTACGAACTAAAGAGTCTATTTCAAACGAACTGACCAACCTCGTGCGATCTGATCAAAATTACAAACGATCTGATGATGTTTCCCACTGTCTGAACACTTCGTACGACCTGGTTTGATCAAACCGTTCGACCTGACTAAATTTCATACGATCTGGATAAAATTCACACGACCTGATGACCTGTTAACCAGTCCTTATGATCTGAAACATAATTTTCAAGCGACCTGAGTAAAATTCAAACGATCTGATAAGTGTTTCATGCGATCTGGTCAATTTTATCAAGTTTTAGGTTGAATCTGGTTCTGATTTGTTCACGGATTGATTAAAACAATGTTTTACGTGTTGTATTAGGAAATCAGATCATTATATCCGTAAAATCGCAGTTAATTTTGAGAAAAACAAGTAGAAAGTGAATAGAAATGAGTAGAAATCAGATTAATCCGTGAAAACAAGCTGAAATGGTAAGAACTCTTCCTCCTGAGCTCTGATACCACTTGTAGGATCGGTGAATCGATCAAAACGAGTCGATCAGAAGAGTTCTAGACCAAATCAGAGGCGGAATTCATTGATTTGATCTTCATTCAGCTTAATATGCACTTAGAAGTAGATTAAATGTCGATTGTATCAATTTCACAACGTTACACGAGCTGGCGACACTTCGGCAGAGCTTCGCTACGGGAATCAGAATGTTACAAATGAAGAACCAAGATCCACTATATATAGGAAAGCCCAGGTCGCATGAAACAGTCCCACACGAGCTGGCCCCAGGTCGCACGACCTGGTCCAGACCGCACGAATTGGTCAGTTCGTACGAACTGGCTGGTTCAGACCTGTTTTCTGTTTTTCTCATACTACGTGTCTTGGTTTATCTATTCTATTACACGACTCGATACAAGACGAAGTCAACAGACATATGCACTAACAGTGCTGAAGTTGTTTGCTCTGAAAAGTTTATTCGTCTCCCTTTACCCAATGGTGATTCCTTGCATGTCTAGGGCGAAAAACCTTCTCAAGGTCTCAAGCTCATGCCGTGCATTCAAGCGAACAAGTGCTTACGCAAGGGTACCCTCGTCTTTCTAGCCCACATTGTGGAAAAGAAGGACCAAAGCCCAAGCATAAGCGACGTTCCCGTCGTATGTGATTTTCCCGACGTGTTTCCTGACGATCTTCCTGGTCCGCCTCCTGCTCGTTCTGTCGACTTTCGCATCGACTTAGTGCCTGGCGCTATGCCTGTCGCTAAGTCCCCTTACCGCTTAGCACCCTCTGAGATGCAAGAGCTCTCGAGTCAACTTCAAGAGCTTCTTGATAAAGGCTTTATACGCCCTAGTACTTCTCCTTGGGGCGCTCCTGTTTTGTTCGTCAAGAAGAAAGATGGGTCATTCCGTATGTGTATTGACTATCGTGAGCTCAACAAGCTTACTGTCAAGAACCGATACCCACTTCCTCGCATTGACGATCTCTTTGATCAATTGCAAGGCACGACCTGTTTCTCCAAGATCGATCTTTGTTCTGGGTATCATCAACTTCGAATCCTTGAAGAAGACGTACCTAAAACCGTCTTTCGTACGCGTTATGGTCATTACGAGTTCATGGTCATGCCCTTTGGTTTGACCAACGCACCTGCTGTTTTCATGGACTTGATGAACCGCGTGTGCAAAGCGTACTTGGACCGTTTCATGATCGTCTTCATCGACGATATTCTTATCTATTCCAAGACACAAGAAGAGCATGAGCAACACTTGCGTCTTATCCTTGAACTTCTTCGTACTGAACGTCTATACGCCAAATTCTCTAAGTGCGAATTTTGGTTAAAAGAGGTTCAATTCCTTGGTCATACTGTCAACGAACTTAGTATTCACGTTGACCCTGCTAAAATTGAAGCCGTGAAGAAATTGATTGCAGCAAGGTCTCCGTCCGAAATTCATTCGTTTCTTGGTCTTGCTGGTTATTATCGTCGTTTTATCTCCAACTTTTCGAAAATCGCCGTCCCTTTGACCTCCTTGACTCAAAAAGAGAAACCTTTTGTTTGGGGTCCCGAACAAGAGGAGTCTTTTCAAATGCTCAAGGACATGCTTTGTAATGCTCCTATCCTAGCACTTCCTGATGGTAACAATGACTTCGTTGTGTATTGCGATGCTTCAAACCTTGGCCTTGGTTGTATCCTTATGCAACGCGAAAAGGTTATCGCTTACGCATCGAGGCAACTCAAAATACATGAGAAAAACTATACTACTCATGACCTTGAACTTGGCGTAGTTGTTTTTGCGTTGAAGATTTGGCGACACTACCTTTATGGTACTAAGTGTGTGGTCTTCACCGACCACAAGAGCCTTCAACATATCTTCGACCAAAATGAACTGAACATGCGTCAACGTCGTTGGGTGGAACTGCTAAACGACTACGACTGCGAAATCAAATACCATCTAGGTAAAGCGAATGTAGTAGCCAATGCTCTTAGTCGTAAAACTCATGTGAAAAGTATTCGTTGTCTCCAACTCATTAACGATCTTCAATGACGTATTCGTGAAGCTCAATATGCCTCCATTAACGAAGGTAGTTTCTCTGTTGAGATACGAGGCGCTAAGGAGCATGATCTTGTGTCCAAACATGATGGTATTCTATACTATCTCAATCGTATCTGGATCCCTAATCGTGAAAACCTTCGAGACTTTCTGATTAACGAGGCACACAAATCAAAATACTCTTTTCACCCTGGTGCTGATAAGATGTACCACGATACGCGTATGACCTATTGGTGGCCTGGAATGAAGAGAGATATCGCCTCCTACGTTATGAAATGTCTTACGTGCTCAAAGGTTAAAGCCGAACATCAACGCCCCTCTGGTTTGCTCGAACAACCAGAAATTCCTGTCTGAAAATGGGATAGCATTGCTATGGATTTCATCACTAAACTTCCTCTTACTTCTTCTGGGCATGACAGTATTTGGGTGATCGTTGATCGATTGACCAAGTCAGCTCACTTTCTTCCCATTCGTGAAGATTTCAAAGTCGAGAAATTGGCTAGAATCTACACTGATGAGATCATTTGTCGTCATGGTATCCCCATTGACATCATTTCCGACCGTGACACTCGTTTTACGTCTCACCTTTGGCAAACTTTTCAATCTGCTATGGGTACTGTTCTTAACCTTAGCACCGTTTTCCGTCCTCAAGCAGACGGTCAAACCGAGCGTACTATCCAAACTTTAGAGGATATGCTTCGTTCTTGCGTAAAAGATATTGGTGGCAACTGGGATTCACACTTTCCCTTGATTGAATTCTCGTACAATAACAGTTATCATGCGAGTATTCAAATGGCACCTTTCGAAGCATTGTATGGTCGTAAGTGCCGTTCGCCCATTTGTTGGAATGAGATTGGTGAATCTCAATTCACTGGTCCCAAGCTTATACAAGAAGCAACGGACAAGATTTACAGGTTCGAGACAACTTACTGAAAGCCAGGAGCCGACAAAAGAGTTACGCTGACAAGCGTCGCAAACCCTTGGAATTCGAGTCAGGTGACTTAGTACTTCTCAAGGTATCCCCTTGGAAGGGCGTGGTTCGATTTGGTAAGAAAGGGAAACTTGCACCTCGCTACGTTGGTCCTTTCAAGATTCTCGAAAGGATTCGCAAGGTTGTGTATAGACTGGACCTACCTGAAGAACTCAACAATGTGCATCATGTCTTCCACGTGTCAAACTTAAAGAAGTGTCTAGCTGACGAAGGGCTTCAGGTTCCACTCGAGGACCTTCAAGTCAATGAGACCTTGCATTTTGTGGAAAAACCCCTCGAAATCATGGATCAAGGAGACAAGTTATTGAGGCGCAGTAAAATTCCTATCGTCAAGGTTCGATGGGAAGGTAAACACGGCGCTGAATTCACTTGGGAACTCAAGAGTCACATGAAGACGAAGTATTCGTATCTTTTCGCTACATCTTCCTAAATTTCGGGACGAAATTCCCTAAAGGAGGGGAGACTGTAATGCCCTGCTTCTTTGCACTTTCCATAATTAGAAAGTCTTATTTATATTTCTATTTTTGGAAGTCTTGTGTTCTTGTAATCGTTCTTTCTTTGTAACCGTTGTAAAATCTGAGACTTGGATTATAAATAAAACTCGTATTTTATTAAATTCATGTTATACATAATTATGCATCCTCATACGTTCAATTTCGTGAAACAATTGATGCTTATTCGTAATTCTTGGAAACTATGTGCTAAACTTGCAAATATGTGAAACTTATGCATAAAACGTGCTTTGATCGTAAGCGATACTTAAATACGACATTCATACGCCTAATTATAATTAGTTTACGTTCCTCATACTTAATTAATCCTTAAACTATGTTTAAATTACATAAAATACCCTTAATATACCCTAAAACCCTAAAATATAAACTCAAGGGACCAAAGTGTCAATTCAAAAACTTGAATTGAAGACCTGATGGTCTCTGGCACCCCGCCACCGCCACTGGATTCTCTCGCGCCCCGCCAGAGGCAGAATCCGAAGATTAGTTGTTTTCCCTTACGGGATTGGGCATTTTAGTGTGTTTGTTGCTTCCAATGTGTGTTTATTGCATTAAAAACTCACAACCACTAACCCCAACCCTTCCCCTATAAATACCACACCACTCCAAGCCCTAATCACTTTACAAACTCCATTAAATCTCTCTCAAATCACCAAAAACGCAGCTGAAACTTCAAGTTCAGACAGAAGCACTATCCTTCACTAAAGTGAGCATAACTCACTCAATACTTGTCCGTTTTAGCTCATTATTTTTCCTATGTGCTTGGATTTTCTTTAGCTTCGATTCCATGGGTATTTTATAGTGAATAAGTCCCTAGAACTCCAGCAAATAGGCTCCAAAGTTCACTGTTCGTTTTGTTTTGAATCAAACTTTGTTTATGCTTGTTTAAACTTGAGTCTAACTCACTCAAACCCACGTCCTTATGCACATAACCACTTGTATGGTTAGTTGGGCTTAAAAACGGGGTTGAGACATACAAAAATCAGAGGTTAAACCTCATATGAATTATGTTTTACTTAGGGTTTTTAACCCACAAGTGATGTTCAAGCTTCAAGCTTGGTGAAGGTGTGATTATGGACTAACTTGGGTTGTCCAACATAAAATCCCCACATTACTTGATGATTTCTCATAGTGCAGTTGTTTATACTCTTGTATTTCTTGTAGTTCATGACCCTCCTTGAATGTTCTTACATCAAGTGTAGTGGTGAACACCTAGAGGTACCTAAATGGAAGCTTGTTCTTCCTACCTCCTACATGAATTCTATGACACATTAGAGGTACCTAAATGAATATTAAATCTTCTACCTCATGCTTGACTATTGAACATACTAATGTATAATACATAACCTTAATAATACCTATATACATTCGAACCTTTGATGATGAAATTCGTGTTCATTTGTCAAAGTAGTAGACTAACATCATCTAAAGACCTAAACCTTGTTATGATTCTATTGGGTGTTCAACCCATAAAAACATTATAACCCTTGTGGTTACATAGTGTCAAACAAGTGTTATGTGTTGAAGATGATTATTTTCATATGATACTTTCATGTCATTTTAATTCCTAAATCCTTGACTCCTCCGTTTTCCCCAAAACTCACACACTTTGTTTCTTCGTGTAGAAGGACTCGGTGTTCCAACCTCCTAAACAAACCAACACTCTCGCGGATTTATCAAGTAGAAGGCATGCAAACCATGAGTACACTTGACCCAATTACTTTTAAAGACACTTTAGGTTGTAACATGTTACCATACAAAATTACACTTGAACACACTTAAACATGCTTTATGAACTCAATCCGTTATACATGCTACTTGTTTACTTAGGTTCATGCTAGATTATACATGCTTTGTGACATTAACTTTGCTAAGCCCTCAACTTAACATATATAGCGCTATAGGAGTAGCAGACCACCCGTCGGGGTTGATGTGTGTCGGTGTGTATATAATTTTAAGTATATTTTTCGCCCTTTTTGTAACACTCGTTCTTAAATATCAAGGTTTAACGTAGGTTTTACGTTAATCAATCATGTAAATAAGATTACATAACATTTGGAAATACGGGTTTATTGAAACTTTTACGAATCATAAGTTATTCTACATAACGTGGTTAAATTCGTTGTTTAAAATTTACAATGTATCGAAGTGCGGAAGCGTGTGTCTTTATCGTGTTCGGTTCTTCATTGAGCTTGATCGTCTTCCGGCATGTAAGGTGTACCTACATTTCATAAACATGAAATGCTTTAGTCATACAGGACTTAAAACGTGTCTAAACGAGTCCGAGAAACAATTGGTAACAAAAACAAAATTTTCAACTTGGCCTCCACCGTAAATTACGGTGGAACCGTAATTTACGGTGACCTCAGATTTGGCATGCCCCTACCGTAAATCAGTAGGGGGCAGCCGTAACACTTTTCAACTCCACCGTAAATTACGGTGGAACCGTAATTTACGGTGGACCCTGCATCAGCTTTTCCATTTTTTTTTTACGCGAAATCTTTCGTATCTTTCAAACCACTTATCCGTTTGACCTACCGTTTCTTCCTACATGATTGTAATTTGATTCTCCATCATATGGAGTTAAAATCCGACGTCCGGCTTAACAAGATTTAAGACTTTTAAGTCTTCGGCTTATTTCCCTTTTTACCAAATTTTGACCCATTCGCGGTTTTGTCAAACAAACGTATTTGTTTGATTCCTATATCACATGAATCTTATAATTTCAATGCTGTCTATCATATTAGGTTCAATTCACGAGTTTATGTGTATTCTTAAACCCGTTTGTACTAAAATGATTATTTTGACCCGTTAAGGGTATTTAAACCCTTTTCCGCATAGTTCATAATTATTCGTTCTAGCATCCTATTTTCGCAATATTTGTCAAATGAACTTTCACCACAACTATATTTATGGTGATTTTACTAAGGTAATCTATGCAAACCAGGTTTTACCCCTTAACTCTTTATTTTACGGCAAAAACCCAAATAGAGCCGTTTGACTAAAGTAATACATCTTTCAACTTCTATACTTGCCCTAAGTATTTATTAAATCGTAAAAATCATTTCCAAACAACTTTTAAAGATTGTTTGCTCAATTTAGCCTCCAAGGGCGTTTTGGTCCATTTAGTCTCTTATTAACAATGAAGGACTTTAGAAAGCATATTTGACCCAAAATCCCTCTTTTAACCTATGATCTTGTTTGAAATGTCTTTAAACTTTCCAAACGTAATATCCTTTACTTAAAACATTTGGTTTACTTATCAAGTAACCAAACGTCCATTTTGACCTCTTTTAACACTCTTGAACCACATGTTCTAAATGAGTGTTACCCTACTTCACATACCTGGCGCAGATCAATATATTGACCCGTTTTTAATACCTTGCTTTTATAACCGCTAATCCATAGCGTTGCTAATACCCATTTGACATTTACTCCTGAAATAATATAACTCGACAATGATCATTAGTCATTATTGTCAAAAGGTGATATCTTCACCTTTTTGACCCATTTGGTCTAAATGACCGATTATGTTGGCGAGATGGTATTTAATACCGTCTCATCTATATGACTCGCTCCGGTTCACACCGTGCGGTCATTTCATTTAGTAATCGTTTCTTAACGCCTTTTAGCCTATCATAGCTTTCGTCATATATTGCCTTTTCAAAACCAATGGTTATGGTCAACACGTGACCAATTTACCGTTTTACCCATGTTGTTTGTTTTGGTTTACCTTATAAGGTACCCATTCAAAAGTTTCATTTTCCATTTGTCGTAAAATGATCGAATTACCGATTTAGCTCCTTTTAACCATCAACATGGTTTCTTGTCGTATTCGACTATCTTGTTCCGTACGTTTACACGCCGGAACATCATACCTCAATTATGAATTCGTCCTGTTCGTAACTAATACGATAAGGGAATATTCTAAAATATAAGACTAGTGTAAGCTATACTTACCTTGCACCCGAATTATGCTTTTCCTCCATTCTTGATTTGTTTGACCCGCTTCCTTTCCCAAGCCTCCACCTAGCTCGTTAGGCGTCAAACTATTTTCAATCATTTGCAAGGTGGTTAAATTAGTCATATAAATCACGACTATTCCACCTCACCTATTTACTATGCCGAAGCTACTATTCGGCTTCATGATTAGCTAACTTAGCTTATCAAAGTTTAACTACTTTTTGATCACATGTTTTGCACAATTAAGTCAATTCAACATTATGATTAGAACCCTTCTCACTTCATATTACGCGTAATCACCATATCATTCAATTGCGCGTTTTCGCTCTAATTTCAACACTTTAGTCTTCACTTAGGCATTTTAACAAACACCTAATGTGCATACATTTTACCCATTTACAACTAGTTCATAACTAGTTATTTTTACCAAGATTAACATCAAAATTCACCACTATCACTTATGATCAAATACTCAAACTTGCAAATTGTTTAAGTATTTCCCGATTACTAACATGCATGATGATCCTAATCACAATCATATCATCAAATTCATCATAAGATTAAAACCCACTTAACCTAGTGTGGTAAATCATTCAATCATTCAATCCATAGCATGTTATGTATGATTTTCACTTAGGGTTTTGTTCCTAAGCAAATATACATCACTAATCTAGCCATAGCTTCTCTAATCCATGCCTAATTCGCGATTAGGATGATTATCCAATTTTTACAACTTCAAGATTGTTAGAAATTCGACATACCTTACGATCCCCTTGACTTGGTGACCGTTTCTATGTGTTCAAATCCGAATTTGACCCTTGTTTGATCCTCCAATTTGAGGGTTTTGTTGAAGTTTAGGGTTGAGCTCCATGGGAGCTTGCTCCTGCTCGATCTCAGACACACACCGTGTGTGTGTGTTTGTGTGTTTTGTTTAGTTAAATAACTTTTCTAGTTATCCCACTTTAACCCCTCGTGTTTGGTTCGTTATTAAGTAGGCCACAACCTACTTATTTTTAACAATATTCCCACTTATTAACTAGGTTTAATATTCCTAGTTAACTTAGCGGGTTCGGGAATATTTGTGACTAAGTTTATTTTAGGTCCCGTTAGCTCGGGCCTTTTATCCATTTTATTTCCTTAAAGCTTTTTATTCACTTTTTATTTATTATTAGGATTAGTTATTTAAATCCTAATATTTACCGGGTAAATTTTGCCACTAACGGTACTTTACCCGTCCTTCAGCATTAACGGAGTTTAATTACCAAACCCGTTTTCGGGGTGTTACACTTTTTAACACGTTAGTCAAGTTTTAAATTTATAAAACACGATATTTTACTAACACTAAACACACATATGGGCAAGTGCACCCATCGTGAGCGTAGTATAGCGTTGGTAAGATACCGAGGTCGTCCAAGGATACAAGAGCTTTTAGTACCGATTTATCCTCAACGTCTAATCAAATCAAAAGTTTTAGAAAAAGGTTTTAAACTAGAAAATAAAAACTAAAAATGCTGAAAATAAAAATAAAAATAAAACAGATAGACAAGATGAATCACTTGGATTCGACTCGCCTTTAGTGTAACTTTTGATTATTTCCGCACTTTTGCACTTTTTAAAATATTATCTTAGTTATAGTAGTAGGCCCCTCTTTTGAAGGTGACGTTACCCTCAACCCAGTAGTTTGAGTCAGCAAGGATACAATCCTAAAGGGTTGGATTAATGAAAGATAATTAATTAAGTTATTAATACGTAATGTGGTAGGCCCCTCTTTTGAAGGTGACGTTACCCTCGGCTAAGTAGTTTGAGTCAGCAGGGATACAATCCTAAGTAGTCGGGTTAATGTTTTCATAGTAGTTTACATATGAGGGGATCAAGAAATTCGAACCCCCGCCATCCAATACCAGTGGGTATTGAAGGAGGTCCTACTAAGCTTGACCCACGTCCTTGCAGGATCTATACACTGAACAAGGCAAGACTCTTACCAAACCATTCCCTTAACCCCGACCAGGTAACCAACATATCTCCATATAGACCGTGGAGATATGAATGGTGTAAATCTTTTATTTTATATAGACAGTAAAATAATGCCAAGACACCACAGACAAATGATAAGGAAGATTCACCTTCAACATAAGAAACTAGTTATTAAAGTCATTAATACAAAACCAAATAAAAAGTGCGAAAAGATTAAAAATAAAAAGTATTACACTAAATGTTTGTCTTCACCAAGGGATGTAAGAGACTTAGGCAAACATGGCCTTTGATTGTCAAGAACTCTTACGATCAATCTTGGATCCCGAGACTACTACACACACTCTATGATGGATGCTGGATGATGGTGGTGGATGTGGGTTGTGATGGTGGTGGTGGGTGGGTGAAGTGTGAGAGAGGTGGTTTGCCAAGGGATGATTTGCAAGTGAGCCAAGCACCCCTATTTATAGCCTGCACAGAATCCCAGGCACGGCCCCGTGTCCGATGGGCACGGCCCCGTGTGCAGAAGTGTATCTGTACTATCAAGATTTGCTCAGATTCTTCGAATCATTGCGTTGACCACGGCCCCGTGCCCGCTGGGCACGCCCCCGTGTTGGGTGATAGAAGCTTCTACAAGTTTGTCTTTTCTGCAGATACTTGGGCACGCCCCCGTGCTCATTGAGCACGGGGCGTGTTCAGCCTTCTGTTCTCTTGTTTTTGCTTGGGAAGATGCTGTCGAGGGGTCGGGCAAGCCACGTTTATTCCTTTTCTTGTATTATTGTTAGAATTAGCTGCATTTTTGCTTCTTTTGTTCATTTGAGCTCATTTAATCCTGAAAATACAAAAGGAAGACAAAAGCACACTTTTTCCAACATTAGTACTAAAAAAGGGTTAGTTTTATGCCTCATTTGATGTAATTTATATGTTGCATTTTACACACATCAAATACCCCCACACTTGAATATTTGCTTGTCCTTAAGCAAAACTCTTTATTTTGTGGCTTACACACCCAAATGGAATGGTAGAAGAGAAGGTTTTGGGCTTGTCATAGAGTGTCGGGATTCCAAGATTCTTTATTAGGTTTTATTTTTTTGTTATTTACAATCCTATTCGTTATGATTTATTTAGAACATTACATAAGAGAAATTACTTATTTGGGCATAACATGCCTCTTTAAAATTCCATTTATATACAAGTTCACATACCTCACGGGAGATCACTCAACACTCGGCCGAAGATGTATTTTTGTGAAACACTCGAGAGCGGCATGGAACTTACTTCTAACATATGCTTGCCAAGCAATCAATCCTCCTCCTTTTTAACTATACTCCTTTGTAAATATCAAGAGGACTTTTGGGGAAGGGTTAGGCTTGGGTTAAAGGTGGGTGGTTTTGGGTTAGTGGTTAGTAGAAAAGGGCGGAAAGGCGTAAAAAGCGTCGGTTTTCGTAAAACTTTTTGTTTTTGTGACTTTTTATTCTAATGAAGCATTTTTCAAACAGTCTTTCTTTTGATGAGCTTGTTTGTTTATTGCTAACTTCATTTTTCTTTTGTTCTCTATTTTTTTTTTTTGATAAGGAAGTCACAAGAAAACCGAGCTTTGTTACTAAAATAAAGGGTTTAAAATGAAAAAGGTTTTGGTGGGTAAAGGGTGTTTGTTTTGGGTAAGGAAATGAAAAGGTTTAGGCTCAAAGGGGTTAATTAGGGGGATTTTAGGTAGGTGGTAAAAAAAAAGAAAAATAATGGTGTTGAAAGAAAAAGGGTTAGTCCTAATGCCTCCATCATTTACTTACTTGGGTTTAAGTTGATAAGGACCGGGAATGTATCATCATGGCAAGTTCTAGAGTCGTAACAAACCAAGCGGCTATTCACACAAGAAACGAAAAATGAGCATTTAGTTTTAAAGATGTGTATTTGTATGCTTAATAAAGGCTCAAAACTCACTTTTTGTGTGAATGGGTTTTTATGTGATCAAGTATATATAATCAAATTTTAACTAGATTTGTCATGCCGTTTCATAATTTTCTTATGTTAGTTCCTTTTTTATCACGACGCTATCGGTTGTAAATTTATAAAAATATCACCATTTTAGAACTTGTTATTCCCAAATTAAACCAAGACAAGTAAAAAAATGAAAACTTTTTTTGAAAAAAATTAGGGTGTTTAGCGGTTCCAATAGAGTTTTGTGTAAGGCTTGTAATTAGGAGTTGCAAAATTCAAGGTTTTAGCATCCCCCTCACACTTAAATTACACATTGTCCTCAATGTGTCCCAAAAATAAGTTTTTAGGTTGATTGAATGTGTAAAATGTGTGTTAAAAAGAAAATTTTATGTTACTGGGCATCTGGACACGGGCCGTGGTGTCCGGGCACGGCCCCGTGTTCAGGTTGCCAGTAACAAAAATTATTAGAAAGTAACAGAAGCCTAGGCACGGGGGCGTGTTCAGTGAACACGCCCCATGTCCAGTTACCTGAACTGGGCGATTTTCTGCAGACCTTTCAGCACGGGGCCGTGTTGGCTGGGCACGACCCGTGCCAAACTTGCTGTAATGAAGAAAAATTGTCGGGAGGCTCTGTTTTTGTGCATGGGGTGTTGGTGCAAGTTTCCCTTAGTATCCTTCACCATCCTGAGTGTGTTTTATTCCTGAAAATTAAAACTAAACTAGAAAGCATAAAAATTAATCTAAACTAAACTAAGGATAGTTCCGCGGAATGCCTCCGTGGTGCGCCACGTTTATAAGGGTCCTTGGCTAGACCCAAATCCAGTCAAATGTTACCCAAGTGGGATGTTTTACATCCCATGTTGCACCGTCGGAGAGCATCATCCAAACTTGAGTCTATGACTTTCATGTAATTGACCAGGTCATCGTCTTCTACTCTCTTGCCAACTCCGAATTTCATCTCCTTGTCCCCAACCCTCAATGTTAGTGTCCTACCATTCATGTCTACCACTGCGTGGGCCGTAGCTAGGAATGGCCTCCCTAAAATGAGTGGTACTTTGGTATATTCCTCCATATCTAATATGACAAAGTCGGCTGGGAAGACAAATTCTCCGACTTTAACTAATAGATTTTCGGCGACACCTTATGGGTACTTCACGGACCTATCGGCGAGTTGTATGCTCATTTTTGTAGGGCTTGTTTTCCCTAAGCCGAGTCGGTCAAACATTGATGCGGGCATTAGATTGATGCTAGCCTCGAGGTCGGCTAGTGCATTGCAAATGGGAGATTCCCCAATTGAACAAGGGATGGTGAAGCTTCCGGGGTCGATCTTTTTTTGCGGGAGTTTGTTGAGTAGCAAGGCGGAGCATTCTTCGCTTAAATTAACTAATTGCAACGATTCAATTTTCCTTTTGTGAGTGAGAAAGTCCCTCATAAATTTTGAATATTTAGGCATTTGGGTTAGGACTTCAACAAATGGAATATTAACATGCAATTGTTTTAGTAAATTTACGAATTTTGAGAATTGCTCATCGGTCTTTTGGCGAATTAACCGACCGGGGTATGGCACCGGAGGATTCTTTGTGGGCTCTTGATTTGGTGGAGGAGCCGTCTCTTGTTGAGGTGCCGGTGGAGTTGTGGTTTGACTAGATTGGCTTTTTTCAGTTGGAGGTAAAGGAGCCTCCTTGGTCCCCACGGTACGGTTTCTCAATGTGATGAGATGCACTTACGCCTTTGGGTTGGTTTCGGTATTGCTTGGTAACGTGCCTTGTGGTCTCTCGGAGAAATTTTGAGCTAGTTGATTTATTTGTTTTTCAATGTTTTGAATACTAGCTTGTTTATTTCTAAAGTTCGATTCCAGTTTTTGAAATCGGTCTGAGTTTTTCTTTTCGGTGTCGGAGATGAGGCGAGATACGGTATCTTCAAGCCTCTCTCGTCCCCCTTGTTGTTGTTGAGAGAAATTTTGTGACTCGTTTCTAGGTTGTTGAAAGTTTGTTCATTGGTTTAGATTTTGTTGGTTACTACTATTGTCGGGTTCTCTCCAACCAAGGTTAGGATGGTTACGCCATCCTTGGTTGTAGGTACCCGTTGGAGGACCCGACGGCCTAGGTCTATTATCAATGTAGTTTACCGTTTCTGTTTGGTTATCCATTTCTTTCATACAACCCCAATTTTCATGTGGCCCACCACACCCTTCACAAGCCATAACTGAGGCCGTTTTTGCCATTTCTAACTTTTTGATTTTTGAAGAAAGGGCCTCGATTTGGGCTTGCAAAGAGGTGCTTTCATCAACCTTATGGGCGCCCGGGGCAATAGATTTTTTGCCTCGTGGAGTGTGCCACTGAAAATTGGTTTGAGCAATTTCCTCAATTTGATTATAAATTTCATTTGGGCGACGATTACCTAAAAGTCCACCGGAGCTAGAATCAAGTGTTTGTCTTGTGTGTGGCAACAACCCATTATAGAAAGTGGATACTTGTTGCCATACCGCAAGACCATGATAAGGACATTTTCTTAGTAGCTACTTGAACCTTTCCCAAGTTTCATATAAGGATTCCCCGTCCTCTTGTGAATATGTGTTAATTTCAGTTATTAATTTAGCCGTTTTAGCAGGAGGGAAATACTTATATAAAAACTTTTGGGCTAGTTCATCCCAGGTGTTTACCAATCCAACTGGGAGGGTATTAAGCCAAGCCTTAGCTCGGTCTTTTAGTGAAAATGGAAACATTCGAAGGCGGATGGCGTCATTTGATGCTCCATTGATCCTAAAAGTATCACATATTTCTAAAAAGTTAGTAATATGTAAATGGGGATCTTCGTCCGCAAGCCCATGGAAGGTGGGTCGAAGTTCTGGAGCATTTGTATAAAATGCGGCCGAAGTTCAATGTTGTTGGCATCGATGTTCGGTGAATTGATAGCGGCGTCGAGATTACCTACGGTGGGTCGTAGGTAATCCATGAGGGTACGTTGATCCGCCATTGGAAGTGGTTCCCCCGAAACTTTCTCTTGGTTTTTAGCTTTAAGTCTTTTTCTTAGAAAGCGGTCGGGTTCGTCAAGAGGTTCTTTTATGTCTTTACTAGTACTGGAGCTCATACACTGCGTAGAAGGTTCAGATGTAGCGCCTGGGTTCCAAGTCCTGCAATAAAAACAAAAAAGATCGTTGGTCAGATGTTTCACCACGGCCCCGTGCTCGGCTGAACACGACCCGTGGTCGGAGATACAGTAATTGTTTTCCAGATCCCTGTTACTGGGGAGCTCGACACGACCACGTGTTGCACCACCACGGCCCCGTGCGCAAATCTCTGCAACTCGTAAAATAAAAAACTGCCAGTAATAATGCTGGGCACGGCCCGTGTCGACCAGGCACGGCCCGTGCTGAGCCCGGCAGAAACTGAAAATTCACGAAAAAAAAATAAAAAAATAACGATTATGCCGTTGATTCCTAACTTTCTTAAAATTCTTGTGTCCCCGGCAACGGCGCCAAAAACTTTATGTATGTCGGTGTGTATATAATTTTAAGTATATTTTTCGCCCTTTTTAACACGTTAGTCAAGTTTTAAATTTATAAAACACGATATTTTACTAACACTAAACACACATATGGGCAAGTGCACCCATCGTGAGCATAGTATAGCGTTGGTAAGATACCGAGGTCGTCCAAGGACACAAGAGCTTTTAGTACCGGTTTATCCTCAACGTCTAATCAAATCAAAAGTTTTAGAAAAAGGTTTTAAACTAGAAAATAAAAACTAAAAATGCTGAAAATAAAAATAAAACAGATAGACAAGATGAATCACTTGGATCCGACTCGCCTTTAGTGTAACCTTTGATTATTTCCACACTTTTGCACTTTTTAAGAGATTATCTTAGTTATAGTAGTAGGCCCATCTTTTGAAGGTGACGTTACCCTCAACCCAGTAGTTTGAGTCAGCAAGGATACAATCCTAAAGGGTTGGATTAATGAAAGATAATTAATTAAGTTATTAATGCGTAATGTGGTAGGCCCCTCTTTTGAAGGTGATGTTACCCTCGGCTAAGTAGTTTGAGTCAGTAGGAATACAATCCTAAGTAGTCGGGTTAATGTTTTAATAGTAATTTACATATGAGGGGATCAAGAAATTCGAACCCCCGCCATCCAATACCAGTGGGTATTGAAGGAGGTCCTACTAAGCTTGACCCAGGTCCTTGCAGGATCTGTACACTGAACAAGGCAAGAGTCTTACCAAACCATTCCCTTAACCCCCGACTAGGTAGCCAACATTTCTCCATATAGACCGTGGAGATATGAATGGTATAAATCTTTTATCTTATATAGACAGTAAAATAATGCCAAGACACCACGGACAAATGATAAGAAAGATTCACCTTCAACATAAGAAACTAGTTATTAAAGTCATTAATACAAAACCCAATAAAAAGTGTGAAAAGATTAAAAATAAAAAGTATTACACTAAATGCTTGTCTTCACCAAGTGATGTAAGAGACTTAGGCAAATATGGCCTTTGATTGTCAAGAACTCTTACGATCAATCTTGGATCTCGAGACTACTACACACACTCTATGATGGATGATGGATGATGGTGGTGGATGTGGGTTGTGATGGTGGTGGTGGGTAGGTGAAGTGTGAGAGAGGTGGTTTGCCAAGGGATGATTTGCAAGTGAGCCAAGCACCCCTATTTATAGCCTGCACAGAAGCCCGGGCACGGCCCCGTGTCCGCTGGGCACGACCCCGTGTCCACCCTTCTTCTCTTTCTTCATTTAATGTAGTTTGCCTGTATTAGTTGACCACGCCCCCGTGTCCGCTGGGCACGACCCCGTGTGCAGAAGCGTATCTGTACTATCAAGATTTTCTCAGATTCTGCGAATCTTTGCGTTGACCACGGCCTCGTGCCCGCTGGGCACGCCCCCGTGTTGGGTGATAGAAGCTTCTACAACTTTGTCTTTTCTGCAGACCCTTGGGCACGCCCCCGTGCTCATTGAGCACGGGGCGTGTTCAGCCTTCTGTTCTCTTGTTTTTGCTTGGGAAGATGCTGTCGAGGGGTCGGGCATGCCACGTGTAACACCTCAGAAAATTCGTGTTCAATAAAATAACGACACGTGTCGTGCAAGACAAAGTGTTATAAACCCGGATCTAGTCAAGGATGTATGGTAGGATTTAAAAGCGTCGACATGTTAATTAAATACCTTTGAACGACCTAATTATAAATCCCAAGACCCTAATCTATATTATAAACATCCGATATACTCAAATCCAGTAAATGCTAGCAATGATTGATTCAAATTACACAAGAATGGGATCCTACGAGGATATGCACGACAACCTTCATTTACGGCACTTTCAAAAGGATCCAAGAAAACTTTATATCATATCAAGGTGGTGTAAACTGTTCATGACCCAAACAAGAGGCCCCATACTGAAAATAATGGCCCAAAATCGTTATACATTAGTTACCCGTTCGAAACTTGAAAGGTCGAGATATTTTTGCTTCTGATAAAGGTCTTACGGACCGTAAGGGACCCCCTTACGGTCCGTAAGGAGTGCCCAGCGACCAGATTGTTGACAGCTGCCTGTTTAAACGATTTAAACCGACTTAAAATGCCGTTTTTCACTTCCATGGGCGACCCCTACATGCTTTTAGACCTTAGGGACACTTGTGGATGATCCATGATCAGTTGTAGCATGATTTGTCATGATCACAAGCCCTCAAATTCACTATAAAAGGCCCTCATGTTGCAACATTTTGATCACACCTTCCATCTGCATTTGTGGAGCTTCCTGGAGCATAAGATCAGTCCCCAAGCTTCTCTAATCGTGCATTAGACCTTGGTAAGTAACCTTGATCTTCCTTAGTTGAGTTTTGCTTAGTTATTAGCTTAAAAGTCAAACCGTCGTAATTAAGGTTTGACTTATCGATTAATCACTAATGGTTCAGTGATTAACCAAATTGAAGGTAGTTATAAGTTGGTAATTATGTGGGCATTAAACCCTTAAAAGGGCACCCTCTGATTCCCGTTCTAACTAGATCAAATGTCGGGTCAAAGTTGTTTATAAAACGTCAACAGAACCATAATTTGCGAATTAACATGTAATTAGCAATGTAGAAGGCATGTAACCTATTTTACCACTAATATAACTTATTAATAAATGTAAGAACATGTCTAAGCATGTTCGACCCGAAAATTTTCTGTTTAGACCCGGTTCGGAACCGAAAGTCGCAAAACTTTGACTTTTGCTTTGACTTCAGTTCTGACCCGATTTAGATGGGTTTAGAAATGCCTTAGAGCTTCCTTAGGACCAGGATACATGATGGTATAACCCTCTGTGATTGGTTCATTGATTATCCGTTTCGTTTACGACGTTTCCGTTAAATGCCTAGTGTTGACCATAATGCCCTTTTGACCATAAAACAAGAATTTAAGAAATGTGAAAGGACAATAATCTTTATTACTGATTTATAAACATGTCCCTAAATTTTCACATCTGTTTGAGGTCTAGATTAGGAGTTATGCTCAATGACGTAATTAGAACGTTTTTTAGTAATTAAACGGCGTCATTAGCATAAAGCCTATCTAAACCCAATTTTTGACACCAAACCTTTTACCCACTGATGTAATATAATATTTTGAGATTTTTAAAGATTTTTAATTATTTTTAACCTGCTCATAACCTAAGGTTATGGCGTTGATTCGGTAAATACCGATTATACCCTTTTTGGTTATAAAATGAGTTCTACATAGTATTTTGACACCAATCCAATTGCTACTGATTTTATATAATAAATGAAGTATTTTGAACTTTATAACCTGATCAGAAAACTCAGATTTCCTGTATAGAAATCGCTTAAAATGGCTTTTTACGCGTATTAAACACCTAGTATGGGTTTTAAAACCATTTTGTCATATAAGACTTATCACCAACTGATATAACCTAATAAATTAAGTTATTTTACTGATTTATTCAGACCCGAATATCAGAATTTCATTTAATCTCTTTTATAATCTTTAAAATGACCAAAATACCCCTACGGGGCTTAAATTGAGATTAAACTCGTTTTGGGCATAATGGAAGGTATCCTATTGATATCACAACCTATTTAAGGCATATTAACTTAGGAACCTGTAAATGACTCTCATGGTTACCCGTTACACCTCTTGCGCGTTCGGTTCGGTTTATGCAACTAGTTTGCATAAATTAGCCGAAACGGGTCAAACCTTATCGTTTTTATCTCAAAATCCAGAATGTGGTTAGATCACCCATATTATACAAGTCTTCAAACTTGTCGGGTATAAATCACATTCTATTCCGGTCTTCGCTTAATCGTGCGTTTGAACCGTATCTTTCCTTAAAACTAACCGGTCTAAGTTTAGGCTTACTTAAAGACCCGTTAGGATTCTAATAGATTATTATAAACCTTCGTTCCAGAATAGGAGACCCCGGTAAAAGCTACACGCACTTGCTATTTGTGATTGATACTTGCAAAGGTAAATACTTTTAACTTATTTTCCCTATACGGGCTTGGGGTATGGTATATAAAATACCGCTTGGTCGGGCATTGAATATTTAATCGAATAGTGGTTAAATCATTGATATGCTCCGTTTTGAAATGTTTTGTTTGCTTAAAGCCTTTGGGGGGGTTAATGACCATGTCCCGGATATCCTTGGCATCATTTTACGAAATGGCCACGATCTAAGCACGGGGTGTAGGCGTACACCCATCAGTGCCAAAACAACTAATGTGGTGTGTCTATTGATCTTTAACCCGGTCTACGGATCGGGCTACTGAACGCATAAGGAACATGTAATTCTTTTACAAGATTATATTCAAATAATTATCCCAAGTTATAAAAAGTTTGTACCACGTGCATTCAAATCAATTTTATTAAACCTTTTCAAAATGAGTCAGTTAATTGTATTTACCAGTGTAAACTGACGTATTTTCCCAAAAAGTTAAGTGCAGGTACTACGCGAACTAGGCCGGCTTTCTCCTAGCGTCCACAATAAGTCTCGCAAGCTTGGATGTCAAAACTGTTGAACAATGTTTCCATTTTATTTTGATCAGCCTGTGGATCCATCTTACAATCCGATTGTAATATTTAATGTTACTTTTGAATCGGTTTGTAATATATTTCTTTAGACTTCCGCTGTGCATTGAACTGTGATTATTTGACTATGATGATATCAACTACGTCACGATACTCCCCACCGGGCCCACCGGCAATACGTGAAAATATCGGGGTGTGACACCACGTTTATTCCTTTTCTTTTATTATTGTTAGATTTAGCTACATTTTTGCTTCTTTTGTTCATTTGAGGTCATTTAATCCTGAAAATACAAAAGGAAGACGAAAGCACACTTTTTCCAACATTAGTACTAAAAAAGGGTTAGTTTTATGCCTCATTTGATGTAATTTATATGTTGCATTTTACACACATCAGGGTCATGTTAAGTCATTATACTAAAATGGTCTCGTTACTTTTGTGGCGAGGGATGCTAAATATTAGTGGACACTTGGGTTTGACGTGATGTTATGCATGCTAGTTACCTTGTTTACAAATTGCCATGTGGATTTGAGTAAATGCTTTATACATATGCTATACTATTTAAACCTTGTGTTCTCGCCTTTGCTTTTGCATTGAACTTTATTTTAACATGTTACAGGTTGAGGATGATGATGCTATGAAACGAAGTAGCATTGATGCCTAGATACACATTTAGACGTCTTAGGTTTAAAATGTTGTATCGATTTTGTTTATGTTGTTATGTACTTTCGTTGAACTTGTTGTTATTTGAGATTTCTATGTAATGTTGACAATTGATGATTCGGAATGAAAATGGTTAAATTAAATATTGTCACAAATAGTGTTATAAAGTCTCTTGCAATCTATTTCGTCTCATCCTGATGATTCCGCCATCGGTTGGGGTGTGACAATATCCCCCCTCCACATCCCCAACAAACTATAGAACTGTTCAACCTTCTCAAAGCACAAGTATGATTCGCACCAAGTGCGAGTCCATTAAACTCAAACGGCGAGTGATCCGACACGGCGTTGATTGGAGAAGATGATGGTTGCAGGAGAATGAGGTTTGGAGAAGAGGATGAATTAGGGTTTGGGTTTGGGATGATAAGTTTGTGCTTCTTTTATAAGGTTAAAATGATTAATTAATTTTATAATTTTAATTAATAACGTATTATAATAAAATTATAATCACCATTTTTGCCCCTAAGGAAAATGACAGAATACCAGGATTTAATTTGAGAAATATGAGTTGATTTCATTTTTGGACCAAAATGGCAAAGCAAATGAAACCACAGGGACCCAAATGCAAAAGGTTTTAAATTTGAACTAAAGTGTCAAAAGTGACCAAACCTCAGGGACCAAAATGGCAGTTTACTCTTTAAAAAAAAGAAATTAAATAAAGTAAACTGCCAAAATAGTCCCTGAGGTTTGGTCACTTTTGTCGCTTTAGTCCAAAACTCAAACCTTTTGAATTTGGGTCTCTATGATTTCAATTTTTTTGCCATTTTCATCCAAAATCAAAATCTGGTCAGATTTTTAAGTTCACATCCATTTTTTTTGGGTCAATTTTCGCTCTTTTAATGAAGGGGAAAATGGTCTTTTAACGTTTTATTATAACAAATTAAAAAAAATTGACCATTTTGCCAGAGAGGAAAAACACAAAAAAGCTGGATGTTAACTGAAAAATCTGACCAAATTTTGTTTTTAGATGAAAATGACAGCAAAATTGAAACCACAGGGATCCAGATTCAAAATGTTTGAGTTTTGGACAAAACTGACAAAAGTTACCAAACATCATGGACCATTTTGACAATTTACTCAATTAAAAATCAGATCTCCCCATATTTTCACAAATCTTCATTAAACCCCTTTTTAACTTCAACCCCCCCCCCCCCCCCCCCCCCCCCCCCCCCTTAATACCACATGTTACTTCATACCCAAGGGAGATACATTATATCACTTCCCCACTACAGATAGTCTAACAAATGAAACACACGATTTCAAAATAGTAACATACACTTGGCATTTATGCTATAAATAGTCAAAAACTTTCTTTGTGAACTTTGAAAACAAGGACATATTTACAGCACCATGTTGAAAAATGTTTTGACATTCTCCTTGATATTTAGAATCATGTATTCGAATCTTCACCAAGAGACTGATAAAGATCAACCTCCAACATCCGATGGCCTTCCCGAAAGTACATGTAGCGAATCTAGGATTTTGGTCAATGGGGGCAAAAAAAAAAAAAAACTTCATTAAAACGGCCACTTATAAATTATAATAGGCCAAAATGGGAGTACGGTTATAACAAATCAAACCTTTTTTGAACGGCCAACAAATCAATCCCGAGTACTTTTGGGGCACCCACTGGACAAACGGAATACTTCTAGAGTAACCCGAGTCGTCCATCACCACTTAGGGGAAAACCCGGTAACCTACCCGCCTATAAGCACGGCGGTGAAATTACCGGTAAAACCCGTTTGGCTTAAGGATCGAACCCAAGTTTCCCTGAGTCTCCTATCAGTGTCCAAAACCTGTAATTATATATAAATCAAGTTTAAAGCATGTATTCACCCCAAAACTTTCACGTGGCTCACCTTATTCTTGTATTGTAGTAGGTGATGACCCGTCCGCGTTGTGGGGCGATGGCCGAATAATTCTCAACCAATTAAAAAAACAGTACTATAGTTTTGCTAGAAAGGAAAAGTAAAAAGAGTGTTAGGCAGCTCCTTGACACAATTTTTAGCTGGAGGCAAAGTCATATTTTTATTTTTATTTGGGGAAAAATCGATTTTTTTTCTCAAGAGTAAAATCCTAATTTTTAGCTAGGAGAAAACCATATTTTTATTTTGCATGGGGCAAAAACGCAATTTTGAATTGAGGGTGATATCGTAATTTTAAACCGAGTGAAAAATCATAAATTTTAGCTGGGGGTAAAAAGATAATTTATTTTGAACTAAATAACGAAACAAATGATATAATAAGTATCTATTAAAATTCATAGCAATTTTTGAGAAAAGACTAAAATTCACTTCTTGCCAATGAGACTTGTCACTCCTTGTCAATGAAACTTGTCCCGATATGCGTCGCACAACTGGGGGCAAAACCGTAATTTTGAAGTTGATATAAAATAATAAACTAGTGTAAAATCGTAATTTTGAGCCGGGGGGAAAACAAAATTTTATTTTGAACTGGGGCGAAAACGTAATTTTGGCTGAGGGTAAAAACATAAATTTTTTACCGAGGGCGAAATCGTATTTTTTTTAGATTGGGGCAAAAGGGTAAATGTATTTTGAAGTTGGGGCATAACCGTGTTTTTTAACTGGGTACAAAAATGTAATTTTAAAGTGGGTATAAAATGATAAACTGGTTGGTCTAATGGGTATTGCTCTCCGCCCATTTGAACCAATGGCAGAGAAACACTATTTAAAAGCAAAAACGTAATTTTAAAATGTTTATAAAATAGTAAATTGGTTGATCCAATGGAAAGGGCCGGCTGCCCATTTGAATTGATGGCAAGATAGTACTATTACCTGTCATGTAGAAAATGTATATGTTGAAAATGTTAGGCTGCTCGGTATGGAGGACGGTGAAGAAGACGTCGCCGGAGCAAGACCGGGGGGGGGGGGGGGGGGGGGGGGCGGCGTGGTGTTCTGGACGGCGACGGGGGTGGCCCACATGTTTTGGTCCGTCGCAAACGGCACAACTCCGACGTTTGGGACGATGACTGGATGGCGACGGAGCAAGCGGCACGGTGTTTGGTCCGTCGCCGAAGCAAGCCGGAGCGGGGATGACCCCATACCGAGCAGCCTTATCATGCTGTGCCACACGACTTTTTAGTTTACCAATGTTGTGGGCCCACTTATAGCATACGGAATCCTTTGACCAACCTAGTTATTTCTCGTAGTGTTAGTATGTATAATTCAAGACGAGTGGACGGGCTTGGGCATTTGTAATTAACTAGTAAGATAACCCACGTAATGGAGTTTCGATCTATATTGGTTAGGTATTGGCACTTAGTATAGCAATCAAAAGAAATATGCCTAAAAATATCGACATATGTTACATCAGATGATACTGTTGCGGCGTGATAAACTGCAGAAAAATATATGGAACCGTAGAAAAAAAAGTCACAAGGGTATATTCGGAATAAAAAGAAAATTTAAAAACAAATGTTCACAAATTAATTTTATTGTTTTACTTTCTTTTATTATTTGATGTTTAGAGTCGAGTTACGACGCAAATGGCATACCACATTTAGATATTATTTTTAATTTTACGAATTTATTTATTAGCTGTCATGGTATGCTATACGTTCTCAATTCTAACCGCGTCCCTGCGCAACACGTAAGTAAATATGACGAGTTAATTACTGTTTTCGTCCCTGTGGTTTGTGAAAAAATCACTATTTCAGTCCATTAGTTTAAAAATTGCGATTTCAGTCCCTGTAGTTTCACTTTCGTAACCATTTCAGACCTGTGGTTTCACTTTCGTAACCATTTCAATCCATTATTCTGTTAAGTACATGGACTGAAATAGTTACGAGGTGGACTGAAATGATTACGAAAGTGAAATCACAAGAACTGAAATCGCAATTTTTAAACTAATGAACTGAAATAGTGATTTTTGACAAAACAAAGGGACGAAAACACTAATTAACTCTAAATATGACCTTAGTTATCTATATATTAGGTGAGAACAACCTCCAACCCATCCCATCCCATCTCACACCACTCAAAAATGAATACCACCACCACCACCACTAAACTTAGCAACGGCCGGCGGTTGGTGTTGTTGCCGTTTCCGCTGCAAGGTCACCTGAGCCCGATGCTTCAACTGGCAAACATACTTCACTCCAAAGGCTTCTCAATCACCATCCTCCACACTCGTGTCAACTCCCCCGATCCCACCAACTACCCTCACTTCACTTTTCTACCCATTCCCGGTCCCGGCGATGAGAATATCTCTTTCTCCGACACGTACAAAATAGTAAGTTCATTTCTCTACCTTAACAGCAAGTTCTTGGACCCAGTTCGGGAATGTTTAGAGCGGTTGATGTCGGAAGATGATGGGGTTGCATGTTTGATCACAGATGCTCAATGGTTCGGCACACAGAGCGTAGCCGATGGTCTGAAACTTCCGAGGATTGTTCACCGGACTAGTAACATCTCGTCGTTTCTTTTATTTGCTGCATTTCCGCGCTTACGTGACATGGGCTTTTTCCGGCGTTTCTCCGATGAAGGTTTGCTTGCTTACCTTCACCTCCTATTCTATTAACTATTAAAATTGTGACTTGAAATATTAATTAATGAAACGAAAATTTACTTATAGTGCTGATCACGAGTCGAATCGAGCCGAGCTAAGTAAGCTCGGGCTCTACTCAACTATAAACCAAGCTAAAAATTTAAGCTCGGGTTTGGCTTGGTTTTAAACCGAGTTGACTCAGCTCGGCTCGATTTTCAAAAAGAGAAGTTCATACACAACTCTTAAAATTTAGTAGTCTAAAATATTATTTATAGTTCAAAAGAAAATATTCAAAATAAGCGCACCTTAAGGTCAATGATGGTCAATGTTGGGTTCGCTCGGATGAAGTTATTTCGGACGCATTGAATATAGTATAAGGGTCAATGTTGGCCAATGATGGTCAATGTGGCTAATGAGGTGGTGGTGGAGTGGTAAGGGAGAGACTTGGTGTTCTAAGGGACTCAAGTTCGATTCCTGCTCTCCCATTATTTTCTGCGGCACCTAGTGATGATGGGAGACTAGGCGCGTAGGTGGAGATCGATAGTTCGATCCTTAAACTGAGCTAGTTTTATCTCACCGCACTATCGTGCCTTTGGGCGAGTGTTCACGGGCTTCGGCCCTAGGTGAGTGTTTTCCCTGGTTCGGAGGCGAGTGTATTCTGATGTTGTGAATTTCGCCAGTAGCCTATTTGAATCATTCGTTAATCGTTAAAAAATGATGGTTAGTGTGAACCAATCAGGCCTATTGGTCAATAATATTTAATTTATAATATCTAATTAGTGTGATTATTGGTTATTGATAGTTAAGTGGAGTCAATATAGCATCATTTATTTATGTTTAATAATTAAAGATAAAATATTGTTAATAATGAATTAGGGCCCCACCATTAGTTTTAGTAGAAGCATATTCTTTGATGCCATTCAAGACATGTCTTTCTGACTTTATTGGTTTATTAAGAGGAGATTACATACAAGTTGTTTTAACCTTATACACGGTTGAAGAACCGATATCAACTAAAGATTTTGGATCCATATATGAATAGTCCGATGGTGTTGGTGAATTAAACAAAGCTTAGGGTAGTCGAAGGTCAGAGGTTAAATTCTCATGGCGTGCAAGTTTAAACGATTAAAACAACTAAAGATTTTGCAAATTGTATCATAACTTTGACCCGTTGGACGACATTAATTCCAACGTAAGAAATTTTTTAAAACAGCCCCACCTATTAAAATATATTTTTCTTCTCCATTGAGTCTTTTCTAACTAAAGTCTAACCTAATTAGTTTTTTTTTTTTTTTTTTTTTTTTTTTTTTTTTTTTTTTTTTTTTTGCTGCTGATATGTCAATTTATTAGGCATAAACCCTAGTTATTTGTTGAGGTGACTGCATATGTGGCATCATCACCACATCCACCACCATCGCCCGTCACCATTAGCCACCACCACCATCTTCTTTTTCCTACATGATCACTTCCATCTCTGTCCTTTAAATTTTTAATTGCCCCTCCTTGAATCCTTGAGTCAAATATAGAGAACATTTAAGCAGTACTGTAAAAATCGGGACTAGTCATTGTTTAATCGATAGTCGGCCGGGCACTAAGTATTTTTTTGTTAATCGGTCCGTTAATTGGTATGGATCTAATCGGCCCTGGTCGGCCGGCTAAAAATCATGATTCCGACCTAAACTCGGCGAATCCGTCTAGATTCAGGCCAAATCATGTAAATTCCGGCCAGTTTCCACTTTCCAACCAAACAATGTAGATTCCGGTGATTAATCCTATAAACTATAAAAAATAAGTCGAGAAGGGGTTCAAATCTTTATACTTAAAATATTTACCTATAAATATTTGTATATATAGATTCCGGTGATTAATCCTATATACTATAAAAAATAAGTCGAGAAGGGGTTAAAATCTTTATACTTAAAAATTCGAAATAAATCAGGGTGTGCACGGTTTGGACTTAGCTTGGAGCTTTTTTATAAGACAACCAAGATTACACTTTTTGATTAAACTATCGATGTAGAATCCATTATAAGTTAATTCTCTACAAAAAATCTACTTAAACCTTCGATGTGGAACGGTGAAATTTTTTAATGTTATACGGAAGATTTATATGATCATAAAACCTTAATTCTTCATGAAAATAAAAGGCATCTAAACAAAGATCATCTTGTTACTAACAAACGTTTATCTTAATAAAAAACCTCTATATAGTTACTATAAAACGTAAATCCATTGTATAGACTTAACACTACAAGTTCAGTTCGGTTATATCGGTTAACCAAAGCTTCATAATCATAACCATAACCATAACCAATTGGTCGGTTGAACAAAGCTTCATAACCATAACCATTGGTTATGTTGGTTATTGGTTAATATCGGTTCAGTTATGTCGCTTATGGTTTGATTATTGGTTATGGTGGTTAATTTGCTCACCCCTATCTTCTGGTATTTATTTGAGCAAATAAGCGATTGTCGCCTTGTCTTTCCTTATGGGCGGTTGTGTTCCTTTGATAGGTTCAATCATTTCCCAAAGTCTGTTTGTTTCTAGTATGGTTTTGATGCGTATAGCCCTTATCATATAGTTTGTAGGTTTTAAAATCCAACATTGGTAATGAGACAAATACCCCACAACCCTATAAATTACAATATGTTGATCCTAATTTTTATCCTGTTCGAATGATTTTCACTTTGACAAATGTGTAAGTGGCACACACCAACCGATGGCAGAAACATCGGAATGAGATGAAAACGAGATTGAAAGAGAGTTCATAATACTATTTTGCGACAAGTATTTAAAAATCAAGCTTTCATTTCATTACTAAATTCAAGTACATCATTTGAAACAAAATACAACAACATTGGCATTCCCATTCACATAGTTTGCACAAGTATAACATGTATTCACATTGTATAATCACGAATAAAGACGAAAGGAACGTAAATTTACTTTGTTCTCGAGCATTAGTATTGTTTTAGATTGCGGGTAACGTGTGATTCGTGCTTCGGTTTTGAAACGGACGAAGTATCAAGTAAAAAAACACATTTCAAAGGATATGAAATAAAAGAGATTCAAAGAAAAATTTGGAGTGTCTCGGAACGAAACTAAGACTATTCAAAAGTGACCGAAAGTTATTTCGAGTTAGAGAAACATGCTTAGGCCTAATAGGTAGAATACTCTCACCGAGAAGTGGTTAACGACATTCACCCTTCTGGTTACTACATGTCCCTAGTGAATCGAAAATTCGAGACTTTGGCGGGATTAAAATCGAGGAGTGGGACTAGTTATCAAGATGCGGGTTTCACCTCTAACTTGATAGCATCGTACCCTAAGTGTGAATGGGAAATTTTCTATCAAAGAAATAAATTCCGACTCGTTGGCAAGGGTCCACTAGAGTATGAATGAGAAATTTTCCATCAAGATGTGGATATCACTCCTAACTTGATGACGTAATTTCGTGAAAATCGAATACGCGGATTGAGGGACTTCACCAAAAATTGTGGTTTTTCACGCCTATTTTTGGTGAGATCGTCTTGTTCGTGAAGTATGAGTGTCTTCACGTCTTCATGTGTGTAGTGTGTTTTCCTTAGGAAAGGCATGTATAATTTAAGACAAAAGGAATAGATAAGGAACAAATAGGAAGAATTCAAGTATTTTAAGCATGAAATCGAGAATGGTCAAGTATGGTACTTAAACTATAGACTATGTCAATCATGGCAATTTTTCCTAATTCCCTATAGTTATGGCTCTGATACCAATCTATCACACCCCAACCGATGGCGGAAATATCGGAGTAAGACGAAACCGAGATTGCAAAAGACTTCAAAACACTATTTTGCGACAAGTATTTAAAAATCAAGCTTTCATTTCATTACTAAATTCAAGTACATCATTTTAAACAAAATACAACAACATTGAAAAAGAAATAAGATACAATAAAGTACTAAAATTTAAATGGGTTTCTAGTTCATCTTACAAGATTCTGTTCATCATCATCAATTTCCTGCAATACATGTTAAGTACATGTCAACAAAAAAGTATTGGCGAGCATGCAAGTTTGGTTTCTAGCATAAGTATAAACGTTTAAACGAATCCATATGGCAAAATTCGGTTACTAAGACCTAACATGGCAATACTATTATGCAATTTATAGTTGTCAACCCAAAGATTCCCGCTAACGTAATCCTATCATAGCAATGATAAGACCGTTTTGTTTACTTAACATGACCTTAAGAATACGGGCGGTGCGTTAATCCTACAGCGTTATACATGTTAAGGGAGGCTCGTACGAAGTTAATGACATGTATAAAGCAACAAGTATCATGTATAAGTTCTAGTATATCGTATCAAGCATGTACATTGGATTGTTTGTTTGTAAGCATGTTTAATAGTGTATTTGTGCGTTTTTTGATAAGTTACAAATATTGCACCAAAAAGTGTTAAAATAAAAATGGGTCATGTAAACTCATGGTTTTATAAAGCTTCCCGAGTTAAACCGCAAATTTGATAGTTGTTGGAGATGGAACACTAAAGTTAACCTACATGGGGGAAACAGAGGTGTGTGAGTATTCGGATTTGGTGAAGGATTCAGATTCGGAATTTATGTATATAAAAAGTATGTACACGAAATATATCTTGTCTTAAACACTCGTTTTGACACTAAGATTTTATGTGACTTCATGGGTCCAAACTTGCCCATTAGAATCATAAACGAGAAATTTAGAACAAAGATAATATAACCTATATTCGTGACATTTAACCATAACTCGGTTAACATCCAGAATTTGGTTAAGTATATTAAATTTTATATAGAATATATTCTAGGTCCATCATGTATTCTCATGTAGTATCATAGAAGTCAAGCATGGAGGTATGTATACCTCTTTATATGATTTACCAAAGCACAAGGTTTACCAATTATAGTTGGTAAACCCGGTTGGTCATGAATGAAAGCAAAATACAACTAATCTAATAAGATACTAAGTAGCCAAATAAGAACAACCTGGGCGTGTCATACCCAACATGGCAAATGTTGGAGGCGAGGCAGGGTTAACTTACTTTAGGACTAGGAAACTAATTAGTTGAATATGATAAAACATCAAGTGAGGTGGTGGAACAATTTTGGATAGCCAAGGCTTCCATGGTTCACACCTTTACCAAAACACAAGTCTTGCCATATGAACTATGGTAAACTTGGATGGTCTCATCACTTGTAGGTTGTCAAAACCTTATTAAAACAGAAAGTTTAGAGGGTGTTTGCACCTCCAAACTCATAAGAATCAACCTTAAACAAGTCCCATAACCATAGATCGGTTTAGGAACATGTTAGGCATAAGATTCATGAAGGAAAGTAAAGTTTATAAAAGTTTACAATGTATAACTTCCAAAACAGAAAGTTTAGACCTCAAAAAGATGAAGAGAGTGAGGTAGAAGCTCACTTTTAGCACTTAGATAATTCTGCCAAAAACTTACAATTACAGCAGATTGAGAGTGTTTTCAAGAGTTTAAAGGAGTTGGGAAAGTGAAAATGGGATGTAAGGAGCTTGTTTATATAATGGAGGATTAGGGTTTTGAGTTTAATAAGGTTTAAAGGTGATTGGGGAAGAAAAATGTGGGAAAAGGTGACCAACCCGTAACTGGGAAACAAACATCTGCAGATTACCTCCCGTGGCGTCACGCGAAGCAAGGGGGGGTTGCACGATGTGGCGCCCTCTAATCCGTCCAAGTTTGATTTGTTACACTTTGGCCCCTGAACTTTGATTCCTTATCATTTTATGCTAAAACTTCCATTTTTATCATGTTATCGAGTATGGAACGTGTAAGTAAGTATAATTCGAGTATCGAGAGTGTACGTATGAGTAATTGCACGTAAAATAAGTATCGTTTTGCAAGTAAACACGTATTTTATTATTTATTGTAAGTATAACATGTATGTATAAAGCATGAGTTTCATTATGATCAAAGACTCGGATTACAAAGTCGGAAACAAATACGAATACAATATGATTACAAGTCTCCAAAAAAGTATGATTACATCTTGCTAATTAAGGAAAGTACAAAAATGCAGAGTGTTACAGTAAGTCAACAACCCGACATAATTTCTTGTTTTTAAACTACTACCAATACAAAAAGAAAATCATATTAGAATTGCAAACGTGAATTGAACCTTGTATTAAAAAACTTGATTTCTTGAATTCGGTTAAACCCGCGATTACCACCGGATCACATACACCACCATATTAACTTTTGATTCTTCGTAGCCCTCAAACGAAATCGAATTAGCCATTTCGTTTTTTCTCCCTGATTCGCTATACACACAAACCAAAAACTAGATCGTCCCCTTGAACGGATAACCAAACTCCACACAACTGAACCTAATTGCGATTTTCAAAGTCCCCGAGACCCCTATAGGACCGATAAAACGAATAATACACCACTCTTGATTGAGATGGGAGTGTGTTAGTATATCTTACATGTAAACAAACATAATAAAAAGAAGTAGTAAACTTGTTTTATTATAATCAACACGAATTACAAAAAACCGAAAGAGTACACATGTATTTCTACATATTTACACACCATGCCAACCCTATGTGAGCTCCCCTAGGGTTGGAGACTCACATCCTACGCTAACACATAACGTGGACAAACTCTCTCTCCAAACTCTCTCTGATAAGATCTAAACCAAACGCTCTATCCAAAAGCTCAACCGAAAACAACACAAAACACACGTATTTATACGTAGGCCGACTAATTGCACTAATTAGCTAACTACGCTAGTTATTGTCACGGCCCCCTACCCGGTTTAACCCGTTTCAGGAGCCGCGGGACAGAAAATCCCGTGGTACTTATTTAATTGAGTTAACAGCGGAAGATTTTAACAGGATCTTTTTAAAGCTGAAATTTCCTGATTATTTTATTTCACAATTCAGGATAAACCCCGATAGTTTACAATCATATGATTTCCCTGAGAAATCTTTATTTTACAAAACAGGTTTCTTTATTTTATATTAAGCCACTTCCTTAAGCTTGTAGTGCTTCACAGCACTTTTCTGGATCACAACAGATCACCTGAAACATGTTTGAAAAAGGTTTTGTCAGCGGGAAATACTGGTGAATCATTCTATTTACTAAAATGACACGTTTGTTATAATTTACAGTATTAAGAGCGATTACAATGTTTCCTGATATCAACCAACTACCCACGGTATTTGTCACTCGACTCGTTTCTGTGACTATGGTCATATCACCCATTGGCTACCCCGTTGTCCAATGGTGAAGATTATCAAGTAATGTATACAAAACCCCACATACCTGCTGTAATTTGGTGACTACAAAGACTTAATCCCTGTAATTATAACTTTGAAAATATTTAAGAATTTATAAAGTACTTTGATAAAAAGAGAATGACTCACATTGAAGATTTAACACAGGCGGAGTCTAGTTTACTGATTAGCCGTGTTAACCTAGTTTAAATAATAATGCACACAAACTAGGTTAGTAACTAATACAGCATTTACAATAACTCGCGAGATTAAACCTTCACAACGAATGACAAAGTGCGATACTTAAACATCCATCGAATTAACGACGAATGACAAAGCATAAACCCTAATGTGGGCAGCACTTAAACATCCATTGGATAGTTTAATCGATCGGACATTGAATCGTAGCAGCGATCGAGTTATTACCCTGTATTGCGGCAGCACTTCGTGGTCGTGTGTGTTTTTATAGTAACTATACAATATCTCAACGTACACTTTGAATTTCTACGTCGAACTATCGCAGAATGTCAAGTCCCAAGCCCCTGTATTTATACTTGAAATTTGTCTCCCCCGCGTGTCGCGACAGGATCACCTGCACCTGTCGCGTGTCGCGGGGAAACCCAAAATAGGCTAGGCCTGCTTCGTCACCTATCTAGCCCTGATGAGTCGACGTTGCATGAAAATTTAATTTCGACAACATTTTATAAGGATAATCGTTAATAGGGAATACCCCCCCTAAGTTTTAAGGGTCCTAATCCTGATTCAGATTGTTCTGAAAATTTTAGGGTTTATACAGAATCACTTAGGTATCTTAATTAGGGTTTCCTATTAGACAAATTAAAATAATAAATAGGACTTTTGATGAGAGTTGTTACATTCTCCCCACCTTAATAAGAATCTCGTCCTCGAGATTTATTGGAATAAATGAGGATACTTTTGCTTCATTTCTGATTCCAGCTCCCAAGTGTATTCAGATCCTCTCTTTGAATCCCATTTGACTTTGACTAGAACTAGTCGCTTGTGCTTGAGAAACTTGATCTTTCGATCCTCGATTTGAAGAGGTTTTTCAACAAATTTTAATTTCTCATTTACCTTTATATCTTGGAAAGGTACTACCAAAGATTCGTCTGATAGGCATTTCTTGAGGTTGGATACATGAAATATATCATGTACTCCAGCTAACTCTTCTGGTAATTGTAATCGATAAGCAACTGGTCCTATACGTTGGATTACTGGAAATGGTCCTACGTATCTTGGACTTAGTTTCCCTTTCTTACCAAACCGTACTACTCCTTTCCAAGGAGAAACTTTCAATAGTACTTTGTCTCCAAGTTGGAACTCCAATGGTTTGCGTCGATTGTCGGCATAACTCTTCTGGCGATCTCGAGCCGTCTTCAGTCTTTCCTTGATTTGCGTAATCTTGTCAGTGGTTTCTTGTACTATTTCAGGACCTGATAATTGACTTTCTCCTATTTCTGCCCAGCAAACTGGAGTTCTGCACTTTCTTCCATATAGTGCTTCAAATGGGGCAGTTTCAATGCTGGCATGATAACTATTGTTATATGAGAATTCAATTAATGGTAGGTGATCGTCCCAGTTTCCTCCAAAATCTATCACACATGCTCTGAGCATGTCTTCCAAAGTTTGGATCGTCCTTTCACTTTGCCCGTCTGTTTGTGGATGATATGCAGTACTTAGATTTAGTCGGGTTCCCATAGCTTCTTGGAAACTTTTCCAGAAGTGGGTAGTGAAAGGACTATCCCTATCTGATACAATGGAGAGTGGAACTCCATGTAAGGATACAACTTCATCTACATACAACTTTGCCAACCTTTCCATGCTAAAGGTTTCTTTCACCGGTAGGAAATGAGCTGATTTGGTTAATCGATCTACAATTACCCAAATCGTATCATTACCTTTTCTGGTTTTGGGTAACTTAGTAACAAAATCCATTGTTATGAGTTCTCATTTCCATACAGGCATTTCTAATTGTTGTAGTAGACCTGAAGGTTTCTGGTGTTCTGCCTTAACTTGTGAACAAGTAAGACACTTAGAAACATATCGAGCTATGTCCTTTTTCATTCCTATCCACCGGAAATTATTTCTTTAATCTTGGTACATCTTATTGTTTCCTGGATGCATGGTATACCTAGATTTATGGGCTTCTTCTAAAATCTTTTCTCTTAAATCTCCTGGTTTAGGTACCCAAATTCTTTTCTTATGGAATCTCCAAATTCCATCAGCTCCTAGTTCTGATTCTTTTATTCGTCCTTTCATTCCTTCAGCATCTTCCTTGATTGCTGTTTCTTGAACATTCTTTATTTGTTCCATTAAATCTAACTGTAGATTTAATCTAAGAGCACGAACCCGTCGTTGTTTCTCATGATACTTACGACTTAAGGCATCTGCAACTACATTTGCCTTTCCTTCGTGATACTGAATATCACAGTCGTAGTCACTCAGGATTTCCATCCATCTCCTTTGCCTCATATTTAACTCTTTTTTCCCGAATATATATCTTAAACTCTTATGATCTGTATAAACAGTAAACTTACTTCCATACAGATAATGTCTCCAAATCTTAAGGGCAAAAATTACGGCTCCTAATTCTATGTCATGAGTTGTATAGTTTTCTTCGTGCTTTTTCAATTGCCTTGAGGCATACACAATTACCTTCTTGCGTTGCATAAGCACACATCCTAATCCTAGTTTTGAAGCATCACAATAAACTTCAAAATCTTATGTTCCTTCTGGTAAGGCTAAGATTGGGGCATTTGTTAACTTTTGCTTCAAGATCCTAAAGGCTTCTTCTTGCTTAGGTCCCCATTCAAACTTAATTGCTTTACAGGTTAGCTTAGTTAATGGTACAGCTATCTTGGAAAAATCCTTAATAAACCGTCTATAGTATCCGGCTAAACCTATAAAACTTCTAATTTCCATTGCAGTTTGAGGAATTTTCCATTTGGTAATTGCCTCTATCTTAGTAGGATCTACGTGAATACCTTCATGATTCACCATGTGTCCTAGGAATTGCATTTCTTGCAGCCAAAATTCACATTTTGAGAATTTGGCGTAAAGCTTTTCTTTTCTTAACAAAGTTAAGAGTGCATGTAAATGCTGACAATGCTCATTCTGACTGTTGGAATAAATAAGTATATCGTCTATGAAGACAATTACAAATTTATCCAAATACGGTTTACAGATTCTATTCATCATGTCCATGAATGCGGCAGGTGCATTCGTTAATCTGAAGGGCATGACTGTAAACTCGTAATGACCATACCTAGTTCTGAAAGCAGTTTTAGGTATGTCTTCTTCTTGTACCTTCAATTGATGATATCCAGAGCGTAAGTCAATCTTAGAAAAATATCTAGCTCCCTGGAGTTGATCAAAAAGATCATTAATCCTTGGTAATGGGTATCGATTCTTAATTGTAACCTTATTCAATTCTCTATAATCAATACACATTCTCATTGAACCATCCTTCTTCTTTACAAACAACACTGGTGCTCCCCAAGGGGATGAACTAGGTTGTATGAAACCTTTACTTAGTAATTCATCTAATTGCTTTTTCAGTTCTAACATTTCTGTAGGTGCTAACCGATAAGGTGCTTTAGCTATCGGTGTAGTTCCTGGAATTAGATAAATTCTAAATTCTACTTCTCTATCAGGTGGTAATCCTGGTAATTCTTCTGGGAATACATCTGGGTATTCTGAGACTACAGGAATCTCCTTAAGTTCTTTACCCTTAGGAGTAGGGATCCTACGGAAAGTGTGTTTTTCCTAAAAAGTGTAAAAAGTCATAAAACACAATAATTTCAGGCATAAAACACACCTAAAACTCACAAATAATAGAATGAATATTACTAAAACACTATATTCAAACTCTAATAGTCCATAAAAACTTCAAACGCACCATCGTAGAACTATGAATATAAAACACACAATGCTAAACAACATAAAACACAATAATATTTGTCATTCCACAATCAGAGCCTTAACATCTAAAACACAACACAAAACCCACATACATGATGTTTTAGTAATCTTCATCAAATTATTTGTGGGTTTTTAGTGTGTTTTATGGTTGACATTATGGTGTTTTATGACTTTTTACACTTTTTAGGAAATTTGGACTTTCTGGCCAACTCCTAGCCTACCCTTAGTACTAATGATTACTGAAATCATATATACTATTCCTTGTTTTCTTTCATAACTAGCAATTTTCATTACTGAAATGAACTTCATAGGTTTACGTGGTTTATCCCCTGTAATCATGATTACTTCTCCAGTGGGTGCCTGAATTTCTATAGAGTTCTTATCACAAAGGATTCGAGCATGGTTGTTTACTAACCAATCCATTCCTAACACAATATCGAATTCGGCTAATTTCATAGGTAACATGTTTGCAGAGAATTTATGACCTAAAAATTCTATATTTCCTTCATGCAAAACTTTATCTATTTTGACAGAATTTCCGTCTGCCGTTTCGACTGTAAAAATCTGCCTAAGTTGAGTTAAAGGTAAATTAAGAGCTTGATAGAATGCAGCATTAATAAAACTTTGGTTTGCACCAGAGTCAAATAATACTTT
The DNA here is from genome assembly GCA_030545235.1 of Helianthus tuberosus. Taxonomy (NCBI): domain Eukaryota; kingdom Viridiplantae; phylum Streptophyta; class Magnoliopsida; order Asterales; family Asteraceae; genus Helianthus; species Helianthus tuberosus. Next base: position 135,238,064 of record CM060385.1, on the reverse strand, counting down.
TGCGTAAATATTGTGAACTAAGAACGTACCAGCTATCACGTCAGGAATTAACTCGGCTTCCTGAGTAGTTAACTGGAAGGCTCGAACATTCTTCTTGGTATTTCCGTCAGCTGGCTTGACTTTGTTGTCTGTTGGTTTGGCCAATTTAGGACATTCTGTTTTAAAATGCCCCGCTTCTCCACAGTTAAAGCAGATTATGGTTTTCTTTCTGCAGTTTTCTTCACGATGTCCTACAGCTTTGCAAAAGTTGCAGGTTACATTACATCTTCCATAATGTTTCTTTCTGCAATTCCTGCAGAACTGAGGAGTTGAGGATTGCCCTGTTCCTCTTTTCTTGAAGTTACTACTATTACCCACACGAAATCCTTGGGTAATTTTCTGAGCCAGTTCCTTCTTCCGATTTTCATCTCTTGTACGTACCAATTCATCAGTTAGGGTGTTAGCTAATTCCACCGCATCGTCAATAGTGCGAGGTCTCGCAGCTTTAACGATATTGCGGATTTCGCTAATTAATCCCCAAATATAGCGAGAAATGAGTACCGGTTCTGGCGAAGCCAGTGTTGGTACCACTCTAGCATATTCAAAGAATGTCGAAGTATAACCGCGACAATCTACACCCATCATTCGATGATTTAGGAATTTATTTGCCATTTGATCTTTTTCGTATTCGGGACAGAATTTTCTTTCTACAAGACTCTTAAATTCTTCCCAGTTCATGGCATAGGCCATATTTCTTCCTTTGGCATGAAGTACTGTATTCCACCATTCTAGCGCCTCTTCTTTGAAAAGATTCGACGCGTACATGACCTTGTCGTTTTCAGCACATTTACTGATTATGATTACTGCCTCGGTTTTCTCGAACCAACGCAGTGCCGCAGTCGCTCCTTCATTGCCTGCAAATTCAGTGGGTTTACAAGCAAGAAATTCTTTGTAAGTGCAACCAGATGTTGCAGCTTTCATTTTCTTAGGGAGCGGAGCCTGCCGTGGATCATTCTCGTGATTAGTATGATTACCGCCTCCATTTACACTATTACTGAAGTTATCTTCAAAAATACGTTTACTAAGAATGATATGTCACTACAAAAAAAATGACTATGAGAGACTGAAAAATCAGTCTCTGATACATTCAAATCAGTCCCTCATGGTTATCGGGGACTGATTTGCTAGTCCCCAGTCAGTACCGGATACCTAGTACTAGATAGTGGTTTTAGTAACTAAAAACTAGTCACCATTGTATGACACCAACAGGGACTAACGGTCAGTCTCTAATAAATAAAAATTCAGTCCTTAATTTGTCCTCAGGTACCACGTCATTTCAGTCTCCGATATATTTCTTGAGTGACTGTAAATCGGTCTTGGATACCATGATATTTCAGTCCCTAATGTATAACTTTGGGGGACTGAAAATCAGTCCTCTAGCATGTCTATATTGTCCCTAATACGTTTTGTGAGGTTCAAAATTCATATCAAATCAGTCTTTAATAAGGTGTTTAAAAGACTGAGATTTAGTCACAGGCACCACACGTTTCAGTCTTTAATATGCTTCTTTTAGGGACTGAAAATTAATCTTACATAGCATGTTATTTTAGTCCTTAATATGTTTTTTGAGACTGAATATTAGTATCTCATAACAAATGTTTTTTGTCACCAATATTCTTATTTACCAGTCCCTAATATGTTCCTTCGGAGACTCAAAAGTAGTCTATGATACTAAGTTTTCGATACAAGCTTTATTCGGTCCGAATATGAAATTACAGTCCCTAATGTATTTCGTTTCAAGAGTGTAATAATCTTCAATATGATGTCATTTCATTCTCTATGTATCCAATCAACAATATCATAACACATTAATTATAAAGTTTAAAACAATTGACAATTAAACATACAAATTAATTAACTTGGTTGATCAATTCTAAAATATAAAACAATATTAGATAAAAGAACTAATAATATGTAGGGAATAAGTTTTAACTAACATCCTATGTCAGGTCATCAATGCCACTATTGTTAATGTTGCTCTTTGTGTTGTCTCAGTTTCTTCTTGTTCGGTTTCCGTTCCTCCTCCTCGATTGTTATAACCTGACTCTGATGATCTTCGGTATCACTTGAAGTTGGCTAATACGATTTAGCTACCAATATCATCCAATGATTCTTTTGGCTCAACATAAGTCTAACACCTATCTCCCATATGAAAACCACACCATGATGACATGGAGTCACTATCTTAAGTGCCATCACTGCAAGAAAAATCAATTTGTTATTATAAATGTATCTAACATTTTTAATTTATAGGTCTCATATGATGCAAGGTAAAATAATATGCGACTTAACGGCCCCAATAAAATTGAAACGGAGAGAAATAACAAGAGTATCTACTTAATAAGAATACAAGTAAAATAAAGTAGGGTAAACAAGTGACATCTTACCATATATACTCAAAATAAAAGTTGGGTAAACAAGTTACATTTTATCATAATCTTAATGTGAAAGAAGAATGTTTACATATTTTCAACATGTTTTCAGTAAGAAAGTAATATAGCAATTAACAACCAAACTTTAATAAGAATACAAGTAAAATAAAGTCGGGTAAACAAGTGATATCTTACCATATATACTCAAAATAAAAGTTGGGTAAACAAGTTACATCTTATCATAATGTTAATCTGAAAGAAGAATGTTTACCTATTTTCAACATGTTTTCAGTAAGAAAGTAATATAGCAATTAACAACCAAACTTTATGACACCGAGAACCATACATGATCTGCTTCATGCTTTCATTTAATTCCTTGTCATACAAATTCTAGATTTCTAGATCTTTTTAGACAAAGAGATAAATACATAACAAAAAGAGGCTAGTTCTTATTCAATTCTCATGATAAATTACAACTTTATAAAATAGAGAGACCCAAAGGATGGGCTGATAGTAAGTAAGTAATTAAAGTACGCACAATATAATTAATAAAACTGCAGATTGCAATATCAAGTCAAGATTTCAAAAATGTTAGGTTTGAGTTTTTTTAAATCTTGGATGGGTAACAGGTTAAAAAGAAATGGGTCAAGGTGGATAGCTAACCAAAAGTGTATTTTTAATGCAAAGCAAGTTAATGCTTAGGAGCAAACATCTGTGATTAGATATTTTACAAATAAGAAAACACTCAAAGGTTATAGGGTGTAAACAAGACAAGTTATTCTCATGTGCTACTCGAAATCAGATTGAAACTAGATGAGCTTGTACAAGCTTGAGCCTGAGCCTGAGCCTACAAGTAAGCTTGTTTAGTAATGAGCCCCAACTTTACTTATCGAACTGAAGCTCGAGCTCTTGCCGACTTGAGAGCCTAAATGAGCCAATTATTTATAATATGATATATATATATATATAATGATTCTTATTTATAAAACTATGAAATGTATTATATATAAATATGTGTGTATAATGTTATATATAGTTTTTTAAAATAAATATCTAAAACTAATATAAGTTAAATAATAAACAAGCTAAGCTCGAGCTTTATAAACAAAGCTCAATCCGAGCCAAGCTCAAACTTGCATAAGTTAATCGAGCTCAAGCCTAGTCGGGTTTGAGTTTGGCTCTACATAAGTTAATAGAACTCAAGCCTAGCCGGGTTTGAGTTCGACTCTACTCGCTTGCACCCCTACTCAGCAGCAAACACATGTAAAAACAGAATGTAGTCCTTGGTTGGCATACGCATACTTAACGCAAACTAATAATAAATAATATTGTTGCATTAGTTCAAACATTATCAAGCCACAACTTCAATTCTTCAAACCAATTGTGTAAAATATTGCAATTGATGAACTTACCTCAACCAAATTAGGACCAGATGGTTTAGTTCTTGATACCTTACTAAAAGGAAATGATCAACGTCCCATCAACCAGAACGCCTTTTACCTTTGTGTCTATTTCCCATTCATGAAGAAAACTTTTGTAACTTAGATCCATATCTGCATGTAGCACCATAGATAAGAAAAAAAAAGTTAATTCCCATTTTGTACTTCATATCATGAAAGTACTAAACTCATCCATCTCTTTTTTCATTGCTTCATAAATGTAATTAGTATTTGTTATTTATATAATTTAGTGTTATGTATCATTTTCTTGAAATCAAATCAGTGAACATCGGACCTTTCATGTGACGATTATTCAACAACATAAACAAGAACACATCAAAAAATAACAATGAAATGAAGATTAAGGGAGAATCAACCTGCTTACCAGAGATTTCAGCCTTACTTCTTCCTGGTTCAACTATCCCGTCGTACACGCGCTAGTACCACAACAACCACTGCAACCGATGAGTCCCCATATTCCCGTCGTAGCCACCGCACACCCTGGTTCAGACTCGGTAACAATTGTCTCCCCTGCAGTAACAAAAAAAACCTCTTTTTGAGCCTAGGTAAAGAGGGAGGGAGCCGGGAGGAGGGAGATCAAAAGTTTTGATTTTTTCATTTGATGAAAAGTGGGCGGGAACTCTTTTTGAGGGTATAGTTTTCTTTAAACTTTTAACCAATAAAAATAAAATAGCTAATATTTAGGTTTATATGATATTTAATGAAATAACAAGAATATAATGATAACGTATATGTATAAACTAGGGATAAGCATTTGGTACTAGGTACTGGTACCGGTATCAGTACAAAATTTTTCGGTACTGGTTCCCACTTTTTGGTATTTTCGATATCGGTACCGGTTCGGTACGGTACGGTTTTTACCTTCAAATACTGGTACCGTACCGGTCCCGTAACGATACCGAAATATTCGGTACCGGTACCCAATTTTGACGAATTTCGGTACCAGTACAAAACGGTACCATGCTTATCCCTTGTATAAACCTTTATATAAATAATAAGTTACTAGTTGTTCAAAACAAAAAGTAATAAGTTACAAGTCGTTCAAAACAAAAAGTAATAAGTTACAAGCTGTATATAAAAAAAATATTAGTATAAAACTAAAAAAAAACTATATAAGTAATTTAATGTCACCTAATATAGCTTAATAACACGCTAATACCCAATAAGAGCCAATGCCATAAAATAACGGGAATTTTTAACATAAAAAAAATCTACTAGTTTTTGGTTAGATAGGATTTTATTAAGTCATATCATGTTGCACTAATTTTTAATGATATGTATCCTAGGTAAATAGTATGTCCATGCCTAGCCAAGCTTAGCTTTGGATAATCAATATAGCTCATAGAAAAAAATAATAGACCATACATGTCATAGAAAAAAATAATAGACCATACATGTCTTAATGATTCATATTAGGTGTTTATAGCCATCCCTTATCGAGCCATGGTGAGTTTTAAGAGTTACAATAGCTCATAGCGAGGCATAATGGGTGTCATTATATCACAATAGGGTCTCTAATGTGTTAGATTTGATAAATTATTTTCATGACTAACCATGAGTGACCAAAGTTTTTCCTTGTTTGAGTAAGTGAGAGTTTGTTTAACAAACATAGTATTGTAGACTAAATTCAGTACACGAATTTTTAGGACATAATTACAATTTATAATACAATTCATTGAAATGGTGGAAAATGCGTTGAGTATTGTAGACTAAATATCAATACCTAATTATTTCATTTACAAAACTCTTAAGAGACTGAATTTTAGTTTTAAATAAGGCTACTTATAAGAAGTTTGAGACTAATTTTCAATCTCTGATACTTCCTTTAAAATGGTAGAACTTAAGCCAAGTGGATACTAAAAGTCAATCCTTAATTCTTTTATATATATAAAAGGCGTTTATGACTGAAAATCAATCCTTAACTCGTTCTGTTTTTTATTTTTTATTATTTTTTGGAATATTAAGAACTCAGTCGCTGATACATTTGCTCCATTTTTCATTACAAAGGAAACATTTTGGAACTGAATTTTAGTTACCAAAGAAATTACATTCGAAACTTTATATTGTGCAAACATATTTGAGACTGAAGTTTAGTTGCTAATAATTTCCTTTACGAACATGCATTCAAAACTAAATATTAGTCCCTAGTTCCGCTGTCTTGAATATATTAAGAACGGATATTCAGTCCCTAATATGTTCCCTCTATACTAGAGACAAAAGATTAGTCTCCAATACATTTGTGCATTTTTCATCATAGAGGGAACATATTTAAGACTGAAATTTAGTAGCCAATAAATTTCCCTCCAAAAATTTATATGGCATAAACATATTTGCGACTGAAATTTTGTCTCAAATAAGGTGTCAAGATATTAGCGGCTGATTATCGGTCACTAAAACATGCCACACAGAAATCAGTCCCCAATGTTATTAGTAACTGATAAATCAGTCCTAGATATTACATATTTGAGACTGATATAGCAGTCCCTGATAATTTAGTCTTTAATGGTCACTTTTCTTGTAGTGTGTTGAGGTTCAACAGGTTTCTGGGCAGCAGCAAGTATTGCTGGAATAGCATTGGCTATTCCTTGAGCAACGATATTCTCCATATCTTGCCTAGTCATAAATTGATCATCCGGATGTTGCTCAGAATGGTTAATCTCGTTTACTGGTTCATTATTAGCGTTTTCTATCTGATAATTAATATATATAATTTATTAGTATCGAATAAATAACAATTATACACAAATAATCATATAAATTTCACAACACACATATAGTCAAAACTATCGATTTCTCGATTCCCATTTTTATATTTTATAATATGTGTCATTACACACCTTTATCTTACAAAGTTTTATTTGTAATTATTTTACAGACTATATTCTACTTATTTATTTTACAACCACAGTTTCACATTCTCACAACACACTATCCCTCGTCAGTTGGTATTTCAGTAACGACGTTCCCTCTCATCATATTTCCAGGAGATCTGTTCTCCTACTTCCCTGATCCTATTTCCTGCATCTACCAGCTCCTCGCCAAAGTGGCGGAGTTCAGCTAGATTTTCATTGCTCATGGGTGGATTGGGTATAGGTTCTGGGTCGAATTGAGGGAGAAAGGAATAAGGACTGTTGAGCAGGTTTTGGAACTGCCAGTCATTAGTCCACCACTCATCCATTCCTAGAGGTTGGGTGTGGATTATAGGTTCTGGGATTGCTGGTTCCAAGTTTATAGGGAGTTGATTTTCAACAGGATAAGAGTAAAAATTATTATTGACAGGCCTGACTACATCACAGCTCGCCAATGCGCGATCCAATTCATCCTGAAATGGTAACTCCTCAACTTGTCTAGAGCTTTCCCCAACTTCCTTCTTGGTTTGCCTAGAACCTTCCCCAAACTCCATTTTTGTCTGCCTAGAACCTTCCCCGACTTCAATCCCTTTTCCTTTATCTAAGGGATTTTCTATTTTAGGAATCCTCCTAGTTGTGGGTTTCCTCCTGCGCACACGCCTCCATCCTACAAATCTTCTTCTTTTCTTAGGCTTGGGTTTCTCCGGAGGTGGAACGTTGAATTCCATAGGTTCTTCTATATCAGGTATATATCTATTAAAATCTCTGGATACCTCTATTTTCACCGGATAGAGATTTAGATTTTGAAGGGGCTTCAGACAAGTCATTCATGCTGTTTAGCATATATGCAAAATACACAAAAATTGCTAAGTTAAAATTTTATAACAAAATTTCATAGATAACTTTTAAACATTATTGCATACCATGTGACTAATTTAATACAAAAGACAATTAACATATTAGGGTTTATGGTAACTTATTTATATACTGGATACGAGTTCTGGCTTGTAGATGATAAAAGTGCTAAAACTTGAGTCAAAATATTTAAAGATTTGCATTTACAGCTACAGTGGCTAGCATATAAAGATCTGCCCATTTTTTATCTAACTTGTCTTCCCAAGGTGGTTTACTGGTTAATTTCTGGGTTTCCTGGTTAACTTTCTTTTCTCGGGATTTCTTTATTTTCTCCTGACCTTTCCTAATAATCAAACTTCTTTTATTAGGAGAAAGTGGTTCCTCGTAGTGTGTCTTTCGAACAAATATTCCTTCATCAATATTTGTTGGGTATTTTGAGGATTTTGTTTGGGATGAACTTCCCTTCTCGTTGGAAGACCTATCTAATTTAAGATAGATGTTTGAAAGCTTTTGCTTACCCATACTGTAACTAACAAATAGTCAGTTAATAAAACACATAATCACATAATGGCAATCAGGAAAAATTAAGTATTTCTAAATACTTAATTAGCTTAACTCAGTGGCTCTGATACCATCTTTTTCTGTCACGGCCCCCGACCCGGTTTGACCCGTTTCAGGAGCCGCGGGACAGAAAATCCCGTGGTATTTATTTAATTGAGTTAACAGCGGAAGATTTTAACAGGATCTTTTTAAAGCTGAAATTTCCTGATTATTTTATTTCACAATTCAGGATAAACCCCAATAGTTTACAATCATATGATTTCCCTGAGAAATCTTTATTTTACAAAACAGGTTTCTTTATTTTATATTAAGCCACTTCCTTAAGCTTGTAGTGCTTCACGGCACTTTTCCTGGATCACAACAGATCACCTGAAACATGTTTGAAAAAGGTTTTGTCAGCGGGAAATACTAGTGAATCATTCTATTTACTAAAATGACACGTTTGTTATAATTTACAGTATTAAGAGCGATTACAATGTTTCCTGATATCAACCAACTACCCATGGTATTTGTCACTCGACTCGTTTCTGTGACTATGGTCATATCACCCATTGGCTACCCCGTTGTCCAATGGTGAAGATTATCAACTAATGTATACAAAACCCCACATACCGGTTGTAATTTGGTGACTACAAAGACTTAATCCCTGTAATTATAACTTTGAAAATATTTAAGAATTTATAAAGTACTTTGATAAAAAGAGAATGACTCACATTGCAGATTTAACACAGGCAGAGTCTAGTTTACTGATTAGCCTTGTTAACTAGTTTAAATAATAATGCACACAAACTAGGTTAGTAACTAATACAGCATTTACGATAACTCACGAGATTAAACCTTCACAACGAATTACAAAGTGCGATACTTAAACATCCATCGAATTAACGACGAATGACAAAGCATAAACCCTAATGTGGGCAGCACTTAAACATCCATTGGATATTTAATCGATCGGACATTGAATCGTAGCAGCGATCGAGTTATTACCCTGTATTGCGGCAGCACTTCGTGATCGTGTGTGTTTTTATAGTAACTATACAATATCTCAACGTACACTTTGAATTTATACGTCGAACTATCGCAGAATGTCAAGTCCCAAGCCCCTGTATTTATACTTGAAATTTGTCTCCCCCGCGTGTCGCGACAGGATCACCTGCACCTGTCGCGTGTCGCGGGGAAACCCAAAATAGGCTAGGCCTGCTTCGTTACCTATCTAGCCCTGATGAGTCGACGTTGCATGAAAATTTAATTTCGACAACATTTTATAAGGATAATCGTTAATAGGGAATACCCCCCCCCCCCTAAGTTTTAGGGGTCCTAATCCTGATTCAGACTGTTCTGAAAATTTTAGGGTTTATACAGAATCACTTGGGTATCTTAATTAGGGTTTCCTATTAGACAAATTAAAATAATAAATAGGACTTTTGATGAGAGTTGTTACAGTTATGGACTGGCACAGCTAGGCTAACTATGCCTAACTACTAGGTGAGCCACATCCCCTAAGTGCGCCACTTATGACACAACATAACACTGAATTGCATAGCGACAATTACAAGGTGTGGTCTTGCACCAACAGATTTCAAGTTTCATACAATCCTTTGTGCCTTACAAATTGTTTATTCCCGTGAATCAATATCAAGAGCCTGATGCTCTGATACCAATTGTTGGCCCAAACAACGAATTAATATTGAAAAAAGATAAAACAAGAAAGAAACTAAAAAGAATTTCAATTTAATTGCATAGAATGTATCTTATACAAACTAAAATCCTAAACCCTATTTATACATGGTGAATCAACACCATCTAAAGTGTCGTAACTCTTGGAATCGACATGTCCCTTTGGCGCCCTTTCTTAATCAATGTAACCTTTGTGTGAAGCGAAGATTCTTATGAACGTTGCATCCTCTTATTCCTCTATTTCCATGCATTTGTATCACATACGTGTCCACATATTTCTTATGTATCTCTGGTTGTGAACTACTGAAATCAATAAACAAAACTCTTACCATCAAACTTTTCTTCTTATTTTCGCCTCCTGAGTTCTTCAAATTTCGAGTTGTCTTCCTTCTGCCGCCACTCTTTCATTGCTTCTTTTGCTCTCCTGTTTCTCTCTAATAGAATATTTATCGTTTAAGAATTGATTGTAAATATTTTTCATAGGATATCTCCTTATGAATAGGAGATTCTGTTTGTACTATATATATTGATGTTGTTTAATGAGAGAAGGCAATGAAATATTAATTCCTATATGGTATCACACGCCTCTCGATCCTCCTACCCTAATTCCCCTTAATCGCCGCCGGTTACCCCCTCCGATTCAGCCTTCCTCAACCCTCTGCTTCTTCTCCTACTACCCTCTGTTTCTCCTTCCCTCATGGACACCAAATCTCACCCGGCGCTTGCGGTCTCAAACATCAAAACCCACGTTCCGATCGCTCTCGAGAACGATTCGGCCCACTACACAACCTGGTCAACCCTATTCAAAGTTCAATGCCAAGTTTTCGAGGTTCTTGATCATCTCAGCCCTCGCCCGGATTCCGCCACTTCCTCCTCCACGGACCCAGAGAAAAAGGCCACAAAATCGGCAGACGCAGCCCTATGGCACCGTATAGATGCAGTTCTTCACATCATCCTATCCCCTGGACAAACGGCTTACGAAGCCTGGACCGCTTTGAAGAACCAGTTCAATGACAATAAAACTACCCGGGCTGTCTTTCTTGGTCAGGAGTTCGCACACCTTAGTCTCGATGGCTTCTCTTCCATGTCCGACTATTGTCAGCGGGCGAAACATCTCACTGATCAGCTAAAAGCTGTAGGCTCACCTGTTGATGATAACATGTTGGTGATCAAAATTTTAACCGGGCTTACAGAACAGTATGATAGTATTTCCACAGTGTTACAAAACCGCGACCCGCTCCCTGATTTCAACGAGGTGCGTTCGCGCCTTATCATGGAAGAAGATAAAAAGAACCGCCAAACTGCTCGAGCCGCTCAACAGTCTGCCACCGCGCTCACCACTTCAGTGTCATCCTCGTCCCCGACGTCATCTCAATCGCCAAACTATTACGGCACTGCTGATCGTGGTCGCTCACGCGGACGCTGCCGCGGCCGTGGCCGCAACTACAACAACAGCCACAACTACTATAACCGCGGCTCTCAAACGAACGCTCCAAATCACCCATACATTGTGTTTCCGAGCAACTGGATGGCGAACCAATGGGCCTCACTTCTGCACGGTTCTTCTTCTCCTGGTCCAGCTCCTTCGGCCAACAACTCGCCACCTTGCCCGTACCCTTCCAAGCCGAACCTCCCCAACCAGAACTCACCAGGGATCCTCGGGCCGCGACCAGATTAGAACGGTTCCGACACCTACACTCCTACCGACATTGAGCAGGCCTTGTACACCATGGCTTTAAACCAACCGGATCACGGCTTTATGGACACTGGTGCAACTTCTCATTCGGCGTACGAACAAGGTATCTACTCTCCGTCTAATTTTAATAAGTGCACTGACAAAAACATTATTGTTGGTAATGGCATGGCAATTCCGGTTTTGGCACAAGGCAATCAAACTTTACCACCCCCTTTCCACCTTTAAAATTAAACAATGTCCTCTTTGCCCCCAAAATCATTAAAAATCTAATTTCGGTTCGCCGCCTTACCTCTGATAATCTTGTATCCATCGAGTTTGACCCTTTTGGTTTTTTTGTGAAGGATCTCAAAACTCGGGTGCCTATCCTTAGATGCAATAGCACCGGCGATCTTTACCCGTTGACACAACCACTCTCCACCGTCTCCCAACCTACCGTTTTTGCTGCTGTTACTCAAGATCGCTGGCACCAACGTCTCGCCCACCCTGGCGACAATTTATTGCATTCTTTAAAAGTTTCTTCTAGTATTTCTTTTGGCAAACAAAACAATAAATTATGTGAACCTTGCGTGTTTGGAAAAAGTGTCAAATTGCCTTTTTATGATTCGGTTAATTGCACCCATTTACCTTTTGATATTGTTCATAGCGACTTATGGACCTCCCCTGTTCTAAGCACGGGAGGGCATCGATATTATGTTCTATTTCTTGATGATTACACTAATTTTTTATGGACTTTTCCCCTCTCCACTAAGTCCCAAGTGTTCGCCACATTTGCAAAATACTATAACCATATCACAACCCAATTTGAACGCAAAATTAAACAGTTTCAATGCGATAACGGTAAGGAATATGCAAACAACAATTTTTTGCAATTTTGCAATAAACACGGTATGCATTTCTGCTTCCCTGCCCCTACACCTCGTCTCAGAATGGTAAAGCGGAACGCAAAATCCGCACTATTAACAACACGCTTCGCACCCTCCTAGCTCAAGCCAACCTACCGCCAAATCTTTGGCACCATGCTCTCGAGACTGCCACATACCTCCTCAATATCCTCCCAAGCAAGAATCATGATTTTTTGTCACCTACTACACTCCTATATAATTGCAAACCCGAATATGAACATCTCCGTGTCTTCGGGTGCTTGTGTTACCCCATACTACCCGCCACTACCATCAACAAACTTGCTAACCGGTCTCAACCGTGTGTCTTCCTTGGCTACCCGCCAAACCACCGTGGCTACAAATGTCTCGATCTCCAAACCCGCCAAATTTTCACATCCCGTCACGTTCACTTCGAAGAAACCATTTTTCCATACCAATTTCAATCCCCGTCCAAACCTCAATCCTACGACTTCCTTTACTCTCCCCTCCTTTCCTTTACACCACCACATATTGCTTCCCCTCCCTTTCCTTCGGTTTCAACTCCATCCCACCTCTCACAATCCCCCTCGGCCCAATCTATACCAACACCGGCTCAACCCAACTCTCCCTCTACCTCTACCCCGCAAGGCCCAACCGTACAGCCCACTCCTCATTCCTCGATGTCCCAATCGCACACCCAACCCTCCGTTACTTCAGCCCCTCACACTCACCTTCACAGCCCAACTGCCTCTCCTCCCACCTTCGGCCCAAACCCAGCCCCTACTCTGAGCCCAAACCCAGCCGCTACTCAATGCCCACACCCTGTCACTACACCAACCCACTCGACAAACTCCCCAAGCCCAACACCTCAACTCCCTCCTCGGACCATTCGAACTCGCTCGATGAGCGGGATCGTTAAGCCTAAGCAGCTCTTTAATCTCCACACTACTACCATTGCGCCTATACCCCGAAACCCACAGGTTGCCTTGTCCATTCCCGAATGGAACCGTGCCATGACCGATGAGTTTAGTGCACTTCTTAAAAATAAGACCTGTGAGTTAGTGCCTCGGAAGCCGAATATGAATATCATACGTAGCATGTGGCTGTTTAAACATAAATTCAATTCTGATGGCAGTTTGGCGCGCTACAAGGCTCGTCTCGTGTGTGATGGTCGCCGTTAACAACCTGGCATAGACTGCGGGGAGACATTTAGTCCGGTTGTCAAACCGGCTACCATTCGGTTGGTCTTATCATTGGCATTGGCACAATCATGGTCTATTAATCAGTTGGATGTTACTGATGCGTTTCTTCATGGAAAATTGAACGAGACAGTCTACATGTATCAACCAATGGGATTTCGCAGTCCTGACTATCTGGATCATGTTTGTCTTCTAAAGAAATCCTTATATGGCCTTAAACAGGCACCTCGTGCATGGTACCAACGCTTCACCGATTTTCTGGTTTTACAGGGGTTCAAGCAGAGTAAATCCGATAACTCTTTGTTTGTTTATCGTCATGGTCGTGACATTGCCTACTTGCTGATTTACGTCGATGATATTATTCTTACCACTTCATCGGATGGCCTTCGCAAGCGCCTCATGCACTGTCTGGAGGGAGAGTTTGCCATGAAGGTCTTGGGGTCTTTATCATATTTTCTGGGTATTCAAGTCACACGTACCTGTAACAACATGTTTCTTTCTCAGTCTGCCTATGCGAAAGACATCATTCATCGCGCTGGAATGGACTCATGCAAACCCGTTGCAACGCCAGTAGATACACAGTCCAAACTCAGTACTGATTCAGGTCCTCTTCATGATGATCCTACCACTTATCGCAGTCTTGCGGGTGCTCTTCAGTACTTGACTTTCACCCGACCAGACATCTCCTATGCCGTTCAACAAATCTGTATGCACATGCACTCTCCAGCCGCGACTCATTGGAATGCATTAAAAAGAATTATTCGCTATATAAAGGGCACGGTTGACTTGGGACTACATCTTGGTGCAAATGACACGTCTTCCTTGCGGGCTTACACAGATGCTGACTGGGCGGGCTGCCCAGACACTAGACGATCTACGTCTGGTTACTGTGTCTATCTTGGGGACAATATGATTTCTTGGTCGTCTAAACGGCAGTCCACTATCTCTCGTTTTGGTGCTGAAGCCGAGTATCGCGAAGTCGCGAATGTAGTTGCAGAAATTTGCTGGCTTCGAAATCTTCTACTAGAGTTGTGTCATCCTCTATCACGCGCTACTCTGGTTTATTGCGACAATGTCAGTGATATATATTTGTCCGGCAATCGTGTTCAGCATCAACGCACGAAGCATATTGAACTAGACATTCATTTTGTTCGCGAGCAAGTACAGAAGGGTCATGTTCGCGTTCTACATGTCTCCTCTTGGCATCAAATTGCAGATATCTTTACTAAAGGGCTGTCACGTGTCTTGTTTGATGATTTCCGATCCAGTCTCAGCATTCGGCCACCCTTCGCTTCGACTGCGGGGGTGTAATAGAATATTTATCGTTTAGGAATTGATTGTAAATATTTTTCATAGGATATCTCCTTATGAATATGAGATTCTGTTTGTACTATATATATTGATGTTGTTTAATGAGAGAAGCCAATGAAATATTAATTCCTATACTCTCCATTAGTTGTATGTCACTGAAATATAAATTTGGGTTTTGACTGACTTTTAAAACACGCTTTGGTTTATGGCTTAAACTTATACGATGTTGGTTCTTAAATATGTGTTTCGATTGGGCCACAATAATATCTATGGACTGTAATTTACTAAAATTTTGGTAAAAAAAATCCTAGGTGAATCAAATAAAAAAATGTTCTCCAAAAAAATAGTTTATAGGGATTATAATTTACTAATATCCAGTAATTAGATACATACTTTAATATCTCATGAAAGTTTATGATGTTTACCTGATAAACTGTTATAAAATTATGATTGGTATTACATACATATATTAGTTTTTTAAACATTATATTTAGTGTTCCTTTACAAAATAGAATGTTAATATGGTGGAATAGAAATTCTGTTAAAATATATTAAACAAATAATAAAAATATCTGAGTTTTCTATCATTACTTTTTAATATGTTAATTGTAGAAAGGAAGTCGGAAGCATTGCTCCAGGATCATGAACCACTTAAAGTTAAAGACTTGTCAAAGTTCCTGACTAGCGATCCAGAAAGTGCGTGTAAGGTGATAGAACTCATGGTCGAAGGAACCAAGCGAGCACGTGCAGTGATATGGAACACATTCAAAGAACTAGAAGAAGGTGAACTCGAAGCTCTTAGCCAAGATTTCCCTAACCCACATTTTCTAATAGGACCATTTCACAAGTACTTCCCAGCATCATCAACAAGCCTCCTAGCACAAGACCAAACATGTCTTTCATGGTTAGACAAACACCCACCCAAGTCCGTGTTATATATAAGTTTTGGTAGTATAGTTAAGCTTGAGAAATCCGAGTTCTTGGAGATCGCATGGGGTTTGGCTAATAGCAAGCAACCATTTTTATGGGTTGTTAGACCAGGGTCCATAGAAGGATCAGAGTGGCTCGAACCTTTACCGGATGGGTTTTTGGAAAGAATTGTAGAAGGAAGAGGGTATATTGTGAAATGGGCTCCACAACAAGACGTATTAGCTCATCGTGCAACAGGTGGTTTCTGGACTCATAACGGGTGGAATTCAACACTTGAAAGTATTTGTGAAGGGGTTCCAATGATTTGTTCACCGGCTTTTGGTGATCAACTGCCAAATGCAAGATATGTAAGTGATGTGTGGAAGATTGGGGTGGAGTTGGAAAATGGGTTCGAAAGAGGAGAGATTGAAAGTGCAATAAAGAGAGTAATGGTCGATGAAGAAGGGTTAGAATTTAGGAATAGAATCAAAAATATAAAACGGAAAGTAGACCATTGCCTAAAGGGAGACGGTTCATCGTATTCATCACTTGAGGATTTGGTCAATTATATTTTGTCATTTTAGTCTATGAAAAACTCCATATCTACATGTATGGGTAGGTACTTATATCACTAATAACATCCTTAATAATCATAACTCATATATATTGTTAAGCGAGACGAATTTGCAAGACATTGTGTATGCTGCATAACCTAATTCGTAGATGAAAAGTATAATGGAGTAAACAAGAATGAAGGATACTTTATTAATAAATAACCAAGAATTTTTTCATTGTGAGTTGTTGCGGTGTAATGTATTTATTAAGTAATCTAAAGTAGTGGCAGAGCTAACCCATTAATTTAGGGGTATCCTGAATTTTTTTTTACCATGTAATCATACAATAATAAAAGAAAGGATAATTAGTAAAGTAAAACAAATATCTAATAGATTTGTTATCTTTTTTTCATAGTTTGAAATCGTTTCATTATATCGTAGTCTTTTACCTTATCAAAAGTTTCTTTTTGGACCTCACAAACCATAGCATTGTTCAAATATTTCGGGCCCGTTTGATTGCGTAAATCCGTCTTGACAAGCTTCAATTTAGATAAACATCTTTTAAGGGTTGCGGTTGCAACCGGTAAAACCAAAACTAGCTTCACTACCCGATAAACCAAAGGACAATAACTATGTGTTCTGTTTTTCACCATAAGGCTATGGGGTGTACTCTAACATCTAGAGTGTTAACAATGACATGGCATGTTAACTAACATTGCAAACCACTTCCTCCTTGTGTTAAAGTGCATTAAATAAGTTATATGTTAACATGTTAACCCAATGTTAAGAGATTGAATTAATTATTATTATTTTTTTTAGACAAAAACCAATGTTAGAGTGCATTAAATGAGTTATGTGTTAACATGTTAAACCATTTCCTTAGAGTGAGACAAAGTGAAATGAGAAAAAAAAAAATTGATGTGTCACTTAGATGAAGTTAAGTTAGGTTAAAGTATACCCAAAGGCCTAATATGAGCAAAAATCACTTATTCAATTATAATATTGTTTTGGGTCTTGGGCTAACTTTATCAATTATATTAGAGTCTCCTTTCAATTCTATTATTGTTAGTTTGGGCTTATTTTATCATTCGGTCTTAATTATTCTATAAGTTTTCGGGTTATAAAATGTCTGGGCTTATAAAAAATGGGATTTTAGTAATAATATCAAGTATCCTATTTTTTGGTTAGGGGTATCCTTTGTACTAAACACAACAGAACTAGAACAACTAACAAAATTATATACCCTAACAAATTCAAAGAACATGTATAGTGAATTACAAAGGCACAAACTATCTACACACCAAGTGTGTAGATAGCCAACCCAAAAATGGGTGTTTTGTCTTATATGCACACCCTGCAGTGTCGAGCTGTGGCCAAAGCGCGACGTTCTGGTCCGGTCAACCAGACAAAGACTGACGGGTGTCTGACGGGTCTGTTGACCGGACCAAAACGCCGAGCTTTAGCCGCGTTAACGAGACAAAAGACTGACACCTGGTCAGTCTTTTGTCTGGTTGACAGGACCAAAACGCGGCCAAAGCTCGGCGTTTTGGTCCGGTCAACAGACCCGTCAAACACCCGTCAGTCTTTTGTCTGGTTGACCGGACCAAACCGTCGCTCTTTGGCCACAGCTCGTGTAAGGACTTGCAAAAATATCCCAAAACGACCCATAAGCAAAAACCCGGACCCCTGAAACCCTAACGTACTTGAAAAATCAAGAAATCCTGAAAATTGAGTTTCAGGCGGGCCGCGTAAACCATAAGAGGAGTTTACGCGGGCCGCGTCAATGTGGTGTTGACCAGATAAGCGTCCCAGGCCACGTGTAGCACACGTGGCAGACCTAGGTGTGACACGCTAGCCCTAGTCTACGACTAGGTGGCCCTCACGGGCCGCGTAAGATGAAGAGAGGGTTTACGCGGGCCGTGTAAAACCCTAATTTCAGCTATAAATTGCTTGGTTCATGAGCAGTTCACTGGTGTCGAAAGTTTTTATCAAAAACGAAGTTATACTGCTCGAAATTCATATTTACAATAGCAAGGCGCTGCTACGATCAAGGGTAATAACTCGATCACTGCTACGATTCAATGTCCGATCGACTGAAACCAATCCGATGGATGTTTAAGTGCTGCCCGACTCGGGCTATACTTTGTCATTCGTTGTGAATCCGATGGATGTTTAAGTGCTGCCCAACTCGGGCTATACTTTGTCATTCGTCGTGAATTCAATGGATGTTTAAGTATCGCACTTTGTCATTCTTCGTGAGGGTTTTAATCTCGTGAGTTATCATAAATGTTGTATTAAGTTACTGACCTAGTTCGTGTGCATTGTCATTTAATGTAGGTTACAAGGCTTATCAGTAGGCTAAACTCTGCCCATTTAAACTTGCAATGTGAGTCATTCTCTTTTTATCAAATGTTTTACAATACCTCAAATTATTTTCAAAAGTTATAATTACAGGGATTAAGTCGTGGATATCTTGAATCACTGGCTAGTGGGGTATTGTGCACATTACTACCTCAAATTATTTTCAAAAGTTATAATTACAGGGATTAAGTCGTGGATATCTTGAATCACTGGCTAGTGGGGTATTGTGCACATTACTAATTTCTCAGGGTTAGGTTCATTAACCTAACAGTGATAATCATCACTACTTGGGTGAAGGGACCCAATAGTGGTATGACCATCGTCACAAGGAGTGACACGGCGCTAGATAAAAATAAGATAGAAGCCATTGTAATCGCTCTTATGCTGTAATTTATAACTATGAGTCATTTATCAAATTTGATTGACTCGCCAGTATTTCCCCGCTGATAAAATATTTATAAAACATGTTTCAGGCGACCTGTTGTGAATCAAGGAAAACGTGCTACGGAGCACTAACCAGCTTGAAGTGGTGGCTCAGTTAAATAAATAAACATGTGTTGTAAACAAGGGAATTTCCTCGTGAAATTCCTCTATTGTAAATTACGGGGGTTATCCCAAATTATGAAATAAAATATTTGGGCAGTTTAAGTTTTAAAAGATCCTGTAAATCTTCCGGTGTCAACTCCAAATAAATAAATAAATACCACGGGTTTCTGTCCCGCGGCTCCTGGACCGGGTCACACCGGGACGGGGGCCGTGACAGAAAAAGGTGGTATCAGAGCCACTGATTTAAGCCCATTTAAGTATTTAGAAATACTTAATTTTCTGATTGCTATTCTGTGATTCTATTAAAATTTAATTTACAAAATTTTAACTTACAATTTTGTGTGTTTTTCATGTATGCTAACAGCATGAATGAACTATCAGAAGCACTTCAAAACTTTTCTATCCATACCACAGATATGGATACCACCAATACTTTCCCTGGCTACCAGGCTGATACGGAAGAGCCAATGGTATTCCAAGCCCAACCTCAAGAAAAACCTAAGCTGAAAAAGAGAAGAAGGCTTGTAGGCTGGAGGCGTGTGCGTAGGAAGAGACCAGCAACACAAAAAGTTATCAAGACTGAGGATCCGAAGGATAAAGGCAAAGGGATAGAAATTGGAGAAAGTTCAGGGCAAGCCCAGGAAATGCCACCCTGGGAGGAGCTGGACCACCGACTGGCAAATAGTGACCTCATCGAACCTGCCGATGAAAACTTCGAACCTGCCGATGAAAACACTTTCAATTACCCAGCTGAAGCCCAACTTCCAGTCAATCTGGAGCCTGCTATCCCAGATCCTATTATCCACCCCCGACCTTTAGGAGAGCTGGAAGAATGGTGGACCACTGAATGGCAATTTCAGAACCTCCTGAATAACCCTAATACCTTTTTCCCTCAATTTGATCCTGAGCCTCCACTACACCCACCTATGAGCTCTGAAAATTTGGCTGAACTCCGTCATTATGGCGAGGAGCTGATAGATGCAGGAAACAGGATTAGGGATGTGGGGAGAAAGAATCACCTGGAAATACGACGAGAGGGAGCGTCGTTTTTGAAATGCCAGCTGACTGTGGTTGTGTGGTTGTGGGAGTATGTGTTTAATAATAATATAATCATATAAAATAACTAAAAATAAAACTTTTGTAATATATTTAGTGTGTACGGATGCATACTATAATATATAAAAATGGACGTCGCAAAGTCGACAATTTTGGCTATGTGTGTTGAAGTGATTATGTGCGATTATTTTATTTTGTTTAATTGTTGTTTATTTTATGATAATCACTTATATATATATTAACTACCAGATGGAACATGTCACGGCCCCCGACCCAGTTTTATCCGTTTCAGGAGCCGCGGGACAGAAAATCCCGTGGTATTTATTTAACAGCGGAAGTTTCTTCAGGATCTTTTTAAAACTGCAATTTTTCCCGTTTATTTTATTTCACAATTCGGGATACACCCCGATAATTTACAATCATATGATTTCACGGAAAAATCTTTATTTTTACAAAACATGTTTCTGTATTTTTATATTGAGCCACTTCCTCAAGCTTGTAGTGCTATGCCGCACTTTTCCTAGATCATAACAGATCACCTGAAACATGTTTGAAAAAGGTTTTGTCAGCGGGAAATACTGGTGAATCATTCTTTTTACTAAAACGACCCGTTTGTTATAATTTACAGTATTAAGGGTGATTACATTGTTTCCATATATCAACCAACTACCCACAGTATTTGTCACTCGACCGGATCTGTGACTATGGTCATATCACCATTGGCCACCCGTTTGTCTAATGGCAAAGATTATCAAGTAATGTATACAAAACCCCACATACTGGCTGTAATTTGGTGATTACAAAGACTTAATCCCTGTAATTATAACTTTGAAATAAATAGAGTTTTGTAAAATACTTTGATAAAAAGAGAATGACTCACTTTGCAGATTTAATATGAACAGAGCTTAGCCTACTGATTAGCCTTGATAACCTAGTTTAAATACAATGCACACAAACTAGGTTAATAACTAATACAGCATTTACGATAACTCATGAGATTAAACCCTCACATCGAATGACAAAGTGCAATACTTAAACATCCATCGAATTAACGACGAATGACAAAGCATAAACCCTAATGTGGGCAGCACTTAAACATCCATTGGATAGTTTAATCAATCGGACATTGAATCGTAGTAGCGATCGAGTTATTACCCTGTTTTGCGGCAGCGATTTGTGATCGTGTGTGTTTTAGAACTGTTTCTGCTATAACTCAGTGTACGTAACGAAATTTTACGTCGTTTCAACTCTAGAATTCATGTCCCAAACACCCCTATTTATACATAAAATTTGACCCCCTCGCGTGACGCGAGGGGTACCCCCCTGGGCGTCGCGTGGCGCGAGGGGTCCCTATCTATCATAGGGTAGCCACGTCCCTAACTAGCTTGGCTTGTGACAACCCGCACTAAACCAGGTATCCGTACAACTTAATTAATGATTAATTACTACTTGATTACTGTGCTTGATTGAACTAGCTGATGAACTGCTACCTGCATACTGATACATGCACTTACTTGCATCATACTTTATTTGCTGTCACTACATTAATTACATACTGAACTCTAGTGACAAACTTGATGCACAAAAAGCACAGTAGCACTAAACGGATACACAGTGAACATGCTGATATAACCAGCATCAGGCAAATACTGCCTCTAAGGCCTGTTAAGAGCCTCATATATTTTGGCTACACTGGTAGTGAGTGTAGGAATATAAGGATTGTGGTACCGCGTCTCTAGGGATAAGATACACTGATTCGGATGTGCCAAGAACGTACTTTAAGTACCAAACACAGCACTTTAATAATTTAACCAGCTTCTAGCTGACTAATAAAGTGCCAGGACATGAGAAAATAACACTAGACACTTTCTAAAGTGTCGGGAAAACAAATTGTGTCACTAAAAATGTAATAACGACACTTTAAAGTTTTTATAACGCTTTAACGGATTACTATCCAACCGAACACCCGGACATTACCCGGAACATGAAAATAATACTATTTTCACTATTTATATTTTTCTGAGCCAGTTAGGGTCCCCGAATACCCTAACACCCGTTACAATTTACTACACACTAATACTTTATTTAATGTCCCTAATTAACTAACTACTCACTTAACAATTAGTTGAAATCCAACTAAACAATTTCCCCCATATGAAATTGACGGCATCATGCCCCCTTTTCTCTATTTTCGATTTGTCCCATGTGCCACCAACAAAAGATCCTAGTATTTACAATGATACTACTTACACTTGGCACCCCTAAATTACTCATCTATTTACTAAATAATTTTCACTCAACACCCCCCCCCCCCACCATACGATATTTTTATAAAATATTCCAAGTTCCCATGCAAGTTGACTTTTGTATTGTGAGAAAGATGAGTGAACTATAACTTACACTCAACACCCCTAAACTACTTATCTACTTACCAAAAATATTGCACTAAAACCCCACATGGCTAAACTTTCGGCTGAACTTAACCCCACAAGATATTTTCCTTAAATTTCTTACTTTCCCCATGCAATCTCCTTGGAGATTATGGATGATTATGTATGGTACTATCTAGACATACAACCCATTGGTTAAAAGGAAAATTATATTATAAACATCACCTATCATCATCTTCGTTTAACACAAAAACAATTCCATTTCTCCCACTAAGTAAAGCTACTGCCGAAACCCTCATCAACACACCACCCACTTTCAATTTTTGTTCAAGTATTCTAGACCCACTACAAGGTGTAAGAAGGCGAATCACGGAGTGTGGAGCTCGCGGTTTGTCAAGGACCTCTCTCGTTTGTCTTTATCCACTCGTTTTCTCTCGTGTTTCTTCCCTAGCTTCAAAGCTAGTAGTAAGCTTCTTGGATCATCTTTTATTTTATATTTTTTTTGTGGTTAATAACTATGTTGTGATATAAATAAAAGGACACTAGAAGATCATAAATGCAAACTTGAACATAAAGCTAGTGTGAGGTTAAAATAAGATGGAATCTTGTTATAATAATAAAAATTGTTTTGATGTGGTTATTATTTATTTTGATGCTTACTAGATGATGTAGGACATCAAAATTTAACTTGTTAAAATAAGATTAAAAACTTGTGTTAACAAGTTAGGAGGTGACTAATGTTTACATAAAAGAATCACCTCCATGTTTCACATAAACTTGGTAACAAAAACGAGTTCTTGAAAAATAAATAAACTAAGTGAGTGGATGGTCTTATGGACCCGACATCTACAAATGATTTTTCTAAGACACACCAGGTTAAAAGACGGGTCTTTTTGAAAAGTCATAATTTTTGAGGGTAACTAAACCCACTAAAAGCACCGCTAAATTACTACGCGTTTTCATGAAACGCCAAGTTTATGTTGTCATGAAAAATGCATTGTTTTTACACTCGACTAGTGTAACATTGTTTAGAAAATTCTTTGATGGAATAAAGAAGTTGTTGAATTGATTTGTTAAAAGAAAATGATACGCTTGAAAGCGTGGCCACCTCCAGTTACAGAGGAAACTCTGGCGAAATTTAAAAAAAAAAAAAACCTAACACTTAGGCATATTTACACAACAAGTGTTAGAACTATTTTTGGACATACTTTCGAAACATAAATTTCGCCAGCACTATATTTTACTAAATATTCGGAGGTGGGATTTTCACAAAGATTAACGTGATAAGTATATTTGTCACAACACTGTTTATGATTATTTTGTGAAAATACATAAATATTATTTTAGAGTAAAAATAATATTTACAAGCGTTAATGATTCCAAAACTGTACGAACGCTTCCACATTAACATATAAGTTACACCGGTAATTACATTACCACAAGATTGATAAAACGTAACTTACGCACATGTACTGTATCCCCCATCCTTGGGAAGAAGAATAACTACCAAGTGTATACGGAACAAAAACACGAAATAGTTGTCTAACTATTTCCCAAAGACATAAACTATAAAGCTAAGGCACGGCCGTCCGTCTAATAGAATTAGCACTTGTAGGTCGTCGCGCAGCTTTCTGATTCAGGGATACTTGGTAGAGACGCTTCACTGTGAGTTCATGTCCCCCTTTTCTCTAACTGTTTTCAGTTTTCTTAACTGCGGGGGTGAAATACATGTTACTTTGTTTACAAGTACTTTATACACGGTATGATTAACGTAAGGAGGTTTAGATCATGTGAATGGGTAGTTAGAACACCGAGGGACTCGAGCGGTAGATCTATCTGGGTGTAGCGAGCCCAGCTCCCGGTCCAACAGAACAGGCCTCTCGGAGGACTAACAGAACGGACCTGGAGTGACTTGGTACCCAACGCAAAAATCGGCTAGGGTTGTGTCTTTCCTACTTGCATTTCACGACATGCTAATGGCCTTGCAAACCATTGGTGATCACAAGTCCTCTTACACTGCTACATACCAGGAAACTTTTATACTTACAAGTGTTTTACTTACTCACTTGCACATGAACTCGCTCAACATTATTGTTGATTTTTCAACTCACATGTATTTCAGGAAATTAAACGGATCTGGCACGGTATGGAACGTTTTCCGCTGCATATTGTCATAAAGTCATCAGGGTTTAGGGGATGTGTCTCTTACCTGGACAAGACACAGTCCCTAAATCACGTTTATGTTATGTTAAAAGTTGTAATGTTGTTGAACAAGGTTATGGTTGTTGGTTAAAACAATGGTACTGTATTTTGATTTTCAAAACTTAATGGATGACTTGCATGGTTTTTAAATTCATATGGCTTGTTATGGTTAAGCTATGGTATTAAGAAGTCACACCAAAATTAACCACGCTTCCGCAAAGCCAGGGTGTGACAGCTTGGTATCAGAGCTCTGATCATAGCGAACTAGGATTCTTTCTCGAGTCTAGACTATGATCACTAGGGCTCTCACGAAAACCTTTTTTTTCTGCATACCACTTAAGTCCAGATCCACAACTTTTTACAAACAAATGTTGAGCACATTTTATTAATTATAAGTTCAGCTTGGAGGGCTGAGGATCGATCTGGAGGATCGAGATGATCAAGGTAGTTGAGCACGTTGGTTTGTTATAGGATCGATCTGGAGGATCGAGGCTTGGTCTAGGTGACCAAGATAGTGGGCTAGCAAGGCTAGGAAGAAAAGGTTCAGCCTGGAGGGCTAAGGATCGATCTGGAGGATCGAGGTTTGGTTTAAGTAAAGGATAGAGCAGTCTGGTAGACTGGATGGTATTGGCTAGTAAGACTAGGAGGATTATGTGATGCCTTACTTGATGACTTATGTGATTACTTGATTTGTGATTGACTATTTGTGCATGTTTGTGTATATGTTACAGACACATGGATTCTGCAGGCACTGGTGGTTCAGGCACCACAGGCCCGAGGCCTATCGTTTCAGACGACATTGAGTCATCGGAGCACGAGGTTTATACGTCAGACTTCACCAGCACGGATGATGATGACTTTCAGCCATTCGCCTTACCCGACGGCGTTGATGAGCTCCCAGTTGATCTTCCAGCCGGGGATCTACCACTCGTTGTGATCCCTGCTCCAGTACCCCTTGCAGCATACCCTGTTTTACCCATCGACGACGAGGAGGACGACGTCGATATGTTTGAGGAGGAGCCTTTGGAGGATGCTCAGGGCGAGGCCCTACCTGCTGTTGCTCCCTTACTGATCGCAGATGCTCCGGCTGCGGAGTCACCTGCTCATTCCCCAGTCGCGGACTCCTTTGAGTCTGTGGCTTCTGCACCCACACATGCTCATAGTGCGCAGCACTTCTCCCATGGGTCCGATTCGGACCAGGCTTTTTCTGTTGCTTCCATACCTGGACTTGCTTTTGACCATGACGACGAGGGGGATTCAGATCCTGTGTTTCCCCCGGGATTTGATCCTGACCGTGATTTAGAGTATGTCCCGATGGACGAGTTGATGGAGGATCCAGCAGATCCTATAGACCCTTTTGATCCGATTGATCCCGATTTTGATGTTGACATGGCGTTTGATGATCTTGAGCCTGCCATTGCACCTGAGCAGGCAGCTGCCCTTGACCCTTTACCAGAGCATGACCCTGTGCATGCTGATGTACCTTTTGAGCCCATTGCTGATGATCACCACATAGATGTTCCTGTTGATCCCATTGGTCCTTTACCCATTGTTGCTGTACCAGTTGACCCCCATTTTGCGCATTTGGCACCTGATCACCCTGTTGTAGCCCCTTTACTTGATCCTGTTCTACCAGAGCCCGAGCAGGCTCAGCTTGCAGCCCATATGGATCCACCGGATGAGTCTGCACAGCATGGCTGGATACCGGCAGACGAGGACGTTCCCCCATTCCCTCCACAGATTCCTGTTGCACCACATATTGACTTTTCGTTTCAGGTTCCTACGTACATACCTCCAGCGGGGCCTGGAGAGGGCTCTTCAGCCCACCCATCAGGGCATGTACCGATGCCCATGCCTTTCATGCCTCAGATTCCATTTGTCCCACCCACTACTGCTCCTTTTCGTGTGGCACCCTTTGACCCCACACGGGAGCCACTGCTTTGGGCACCGTTTTCCCCTATGCCACCCACTGATCCATACCACATGTTCCATGTGGGCCACACCATTGAGGATGTATTGATGTCCTTTGTATACCAGCATGAGTCGCATGAGCAGCGACTACAGGAGTTGGAGAGAGCCCATCTGCAGCCATGTCAGTGCCATAGCCGGGTACCCTCTCCGTTGCAGCCATCACGACCATTACCCCCTGACTATGCTGCTCGTCTTACTACTTTGGAGCAGCAGATTGCTTCCATTATTCGCACACAGCAGGCGATGGAGGCGGACTGGTTACAGTTGCGCCATTTGTTTTATACCCATTTTCCTCCTCCACCACCATCTGCTTAGAGCTCATCGGTGCCACTTGGGTAGGCGAAGTGAGAAGGCGGCGATTGCTTCTTGACTGCACAGCTTTTTGGGGAGACTACGTTATGACTTGACTTTTGTTATGTACTTGATGTTGTATTGATACTGATGTAGCTTTTGACAGGGGTGATGTAGCCCCTAGTGATTGATGATTGTATGTATACACTTACGATGTGGTCTCATTTATATGGCAATCGCAGTTTTCTCACCATATTTGGATTCGCTTGATTACTTGTTTATATTTTATGACATGGGATGTGGTGTGATTGATATTTGTGATATGTGATAACATGAGATGTTATGTGATTATACTATTACTACCGTTATATACGTACACTATATTACGAACTGATTTACGTACTATAACAACGGAGCCTTACTATGGCCTAACCAACTTAAACCATCTTTTAGAAGATGCCGCCAAGACGCGAACCAAACATGCCAACAAATGAGGCAGAACTCCAGCAGATTATTGCTGCTGCCATAGCACAGTACGCAACATCTCAGCCAGGAGCAAGCGGAAGTGTTAACCAAGGCAATAACAATCCACCTCACGGTAATACCACGCCATTCGAACCTACCATGAACTAGTTGGAAATTTTAGCGATGATGCTAATGCCAAACACATGTTTTAACATACGTGCAGGATGCACCTACAAGCAGTTCTTGGACTGCAAACCAGTTAACTTCGATGGCACAGGAGGTGCAGTTGCCTTTACCCGCTGGGCTGAGAAAACCGATTATGTGTTACGCATGAGCAAGTGTGCAGAGGATCAGCAAGTCACGTACATTTCAGGGCTGTTTCTAGATGGAGCCCTATCTTGGTGGAACCTACAAGTCCAAACTCTAGGCGAAACTGCCGCCTACGCCCTGACTTGGGCCGAATTGAAAGAACTGATGCGCAAGAAGTACTGTTCACGCGCAGAAATTCAAAGGTTGGAGACTGAATTTTGGCACCTAAAGATGGATGGACCGAAAATTGCAGAATACGTCCAGAGGTTTCACAACTTATCTCAAGTGGTTCCTTACATGGTTACGCCAGAATACAAGCGAATCGAACGCTTCATTTGGGGTTTGGCTCCCCAAATAATCAGCATGGTAACCTCCTCCAAACCAGCGACTATCACTGAAGCCATCGATTTGAGCGTGGCTCTCACCGAGGAGGCGATTCGTCTAAACAGGTTTGGTGATGCTAAGGCAAAGGAGAAAGAGACTCATGTTGAGTCGTCAGGAAGTAACAAGAGAAAGTTTTCGAACTTCAAACAAAGTGTTAGCGGTGATGGTAAGAGAGGAGCACCAAACACGCCAGCTCAGGGTACGACTGGCAGTGGAAGGAAAGGAAGGGGATATATGGGCACCCAGCCCAAGTGTAACGCCTGCCAGCGTCACCATTCTGGTCATTGTGGGCTAAAAGTATGTGAAATGTGTGGGAAACGTGGTCACTCAAAGGAATCATGTTGGGCTAGTGCGGGCCGGGGAGGCCAGGGAGGATATATGAATAGAAACGATAATCGTGGTGGTTTGGGAAATCGCCCATAAGGGAATAATCGAGGCTACAATGCAAATCAAGCCGGAACTGCCAATCAAAACAACCCGCCAGTTGGGGATGGTGCAGGAAGTGGAAAAAGATTAGGATGTTTTCATTGCGGTGACGTTGGGCACTTCAAGAAGGATTGCCCGGGATTGAACCAAGCCCGTGGGAGGGTATTCCAGATCGGTGCACGGGAAGCACGCCAGGATCCCAACGTTGTCACGGGTACGTTCCCTATCAATCAACGCTATGCATCTGTTCTGTTTGATACTGGTGCCGACTATAGCTTCGTATCACTAGAATTTAAGAATATACTTGGGCTAGCCGCTAATAAGTTAGACATTCCCTACGCAATCGAATTGGCTAATGGCAAGTTGGTAGAAGCCAATGATGTTATCAGAGGCTGTGTGATTGAATTAGGAGAACGTGAGTTTTCCTTGGATCTACTACCAGTCCAATTGGGAAGTTTCGACGTGGTAGTAGGAATGGATTGGTTATCTAGAAACAAGGCTGAAATAGTATGTCACGAGAAAGTTGTTCGTATCCCAACCGATGATGGTGAGACAATTGTGGTTCACGGAGAGAAGCGTGACACACCGCTAAGATTTATCAGCTGCTTGAAAGCAAGGAAGTGTTTACAGAAAGGATGTGTTGCTTTTCTGGCACACATCGTAGATAAGAAGGCTGCCGAGCCAAGGATCGAAGACATCCCTGTCGTAAGGGAGTACCCAGAAGTCTTCCCAGAAGACTTACCCGGACTGCCACCTCAGAGGCAAGTGGAGTTTCACATTGACTTAGTTCCAGGCGCAGCGCCTGTAGCTAAGGCACCTTACAGACTTGCGCCGTCTGAGATGCAGGAATTGTCGACGCAACTTCAAGAGTTGTTAGACAAGGGTTTTATCCGACCAAGCTTCTCGCCTTGGGGAGCTCCGGTCCTGTTTGTCAAGAAGAAGGACGGAAGTTTCCGCATGTGTATTGACTACAGAGAATTGAACAAGCTGACGATCAAGAACAGGTATCCCCTGCCAAGAATCGATGATCTGTTCGATCAACTTCAAGGTTCAAGCTGTTACTCTAAGATCGATCTTCGATCTGGATACCATCAACTAAGGATACAGGAGGAAAGTATCCCGAAAACAGCCTTCCGAACTCGTTATGGACACTACGAGTTCCTTGTTATGCCATTTGGTTTGACAAACGCGCCTGCGGTATTCATGGATCTAATGAATAGGGTTTGCAAGCCATACCTAGACAAGTTCGTGATTGTATTCATCGACGACATCCTGATTTACTCCAAGACGAAGGCTGAACACGAACAACATCTTAGAACCATATTGGAGCTGCTAAAGAAAGAACAACTGTACGCCAAATTCTCCAAGTGCGAGTTTTGGATACGCGAAGTCCAGTTTCTTGGACATGTGGTTAATGGGGATGGAATTCATGTTGATCCCACAAAGATCGAGGCAATCAAGAATTGGGAAACGCCTACAACGCCAACCGAGATTCAACAATTCTTGGGTTTGGCTGGCTACTATCGAAGGTTCATCAAGGATTTCTCGAAAATCGCTCAACCTTTGACGCTCCTCACGCAGAAGGACAAGACGTTTGATTGGGGAATCAAACAGGATGAAGCATTTCAGATACTGAAGGATAAGCTTTGTAACGCGCCAATCTTAGCTCTACCAGAAGGTACTGATGACTTTGTGGTATACTGCGACGCATCGCGTCAGGGATTGGGTTGTGTGTTGATGCAACGCCAAAAGGTCATTGCTTACGCATCACGCCAACTGAAAGTGCATGAAAGGAACTATACCACACACGATTTAGAGCTTGGCGCAGTGGTTTTTGCTTTAAAGATCTGGAGACACTACCTGTATGGTACGAAGTGCACAATCTTCACAGACCACAAAAGCCTACAACATATATTTAACCAGAAGGAGTTGAATATGAGGCAAAGACGATGGGTTGAATTGTTGAACGATTACGACTGCGAGATAAAGTATCACCCAGGGAAGGCGAATGTAGTTGCCGATGCCCTAAGTCGTAAAGAAAGAATCAAGCCCATAAGGGTTAGGGCTTTGGAAATGATTATACGAACCGACCTTTCCTTGCGCATTCGTGCTGCACAAAAGGAAGCTCTCAAGGAGGGAAACCTTGAGGAAGAATATCTCCGTGGAATGGAGAAGCTTTTGGTACCAAACGAGGAAGGAACGTTATGTTTTGAGAAAAGGATTTGGGTTCCTCTGTTTGGTGGATTAAGGGAAGTTATTTTCGACGAAGCGCACAAGTCACGGTACTCTATCCACCCTGGATCGGATAAGATGTACCAGGATCTCAAAGATTATTATTGGTGGCCTAGGATGAAAGGCGACGTTGCTGTCTACGTGAGCAAATGTTTAACGTGCGCTAAGGTCAAGGCAGAATACCAGAAGCCTTCGGGACTTCTGCAACAACCTGAGATTCCCAAGTGGAAATGGGAACAAATCTCAATGGATTTTGTTACAAAATTACCAAGAACGCCAAGAGGCCATGATATGATTTGGGTGATTGTTGACCGCCTAACAAAGTCCGCACACTTTCTGCCAATCAAGGAGAAAGACAGTACTAGTAAACTTGCGGAAATTTACTTGAGAGAGATCGTAGCACGTCATGGAGTACCTCTCTCGATCATCTCTGATAGAGACGGAAGGTTTGTGTCAAGAATATGGCAATCCTTCCAAGAATCATTTGGCTCACAATTGAATCTGAGCACTGCGTTCCATCCGCAAACTGACGGCCAGAGCGAGCGAACGATACAAACTTTGGAAGACATGCTGAGGGCGTGTGTTATGGATTTGGGAGGTAGCTGGGATAAACACTTACCTTTGGTCGAATTTTCATACAACAACAGCTACCACACCAGTATTGGTGTCGCGCCATTTGAGGCCCTATACGGACGCAAGTGCCGATCACCACTATGTTGGTCTGACGCGGGTGATAGGCAGCTTGCTGGTCCCGAAATCGTCCAAGAGATGACAGACAAAATTGCGCAAATACTTAAACGCATCGAAGCCGCTCGCCACAGGCAAAAGGCCTACGCGGATCCAAACCGGAAGCATGTGGATTTTCAAGTTGGAGAAATGGTTTTACTGAAGGTATCACCCTGGAAAGGGGTGGCGCGCTTTGGAAAGCGTGGAAAGTTAAATCCACGCTACATTGGTCCCTTTAGACTTCTAGAAAGAATTGGGACGGTAGCATACAAGTTGGACCTACCCGCTGAACTAAATGGTGTTCACGATACATTTCATGTATCCAATCTAAAGAAAAGTCCAACTCAAGTTGACGTTGCCATTCCTATCGACGAGATTCACATTGACGACACGCTCCACTTCGTCGAAGAACCTGTTGAGGTCACGGATTGGAAAGTTAACAAGACCCGCCGGAGCAGTGTCAAACTCGTCAAAGTACGTTGGAATGCCAGACATGGTCCTGAATTTACCTGGGAACGTGAGGACTGGATGAAAGAGAAATACCCCCACCTTTTTCCTAAGAACTCTGCTTCTACCAGCAGAACTTAAATTTCGGGACGAAATTTATTTAACGGGGGGAGAATGTGACAACCCGCACTAAACCAGGTATCCGTACAACTTAATTAATGATTAATTACTACTTGATTACTGTGCTTGATTGAACTAGCTGATGAACTGCTACCTGCATACTGATACATGCACTTACTTGCATCATACTTTATTTGCTGTCACTACATTAATTACATACTGAACTCTAGTGACAAACTTGATGCACAAAAAGCACAGTAGCACTAAACGGATACACAGTGAACATGCTGATATAACCAGCATCAGGCAAATACTGCCTCTAAGGCCTGTTAAGAGCCTCATATATTTTGGCTACACTGGTAGTGAGTGTAGGAATATAAGGATTGTGGTACCGCGTCTCTAGGGATAAGATACACTGATTCGGATGTGCCAAGAACGTACTTTAAGTACCAAACACAGCACTTTAATAATTTAACCAGCTTCTAGCTGACTAATAAAGTGCTAGGACATGAGAAAATAACACTAGACACTTTCTAAAGTGTCGGGAAAACAAATTGTGTCACTAAAAATGTAATAACGACACTTTAAAGTTTTTATAACGCTTTAACGGATTACTATCCAACCGAACACCCGGACATTACCCGGAACATGAAAATAATACTATTTTCACTATTTATATTTTTCTGAGCCAGTTAGGGTCCCCGAATACCCTAACACCCGTTACAATTTACTACACACTAATACTTTATTTAATGTCCCTAATTAACTAACTACTCACTTAACAATTAGTTGAAATCCAACTAAACAATTTCCCCCATATGAAATTGACGGCATCATGCCCCCTTTTCTCTATTTTCGATTTGTCCCATGTGCCACCAACAAAAGATCCTAGTATTTACAATGATACTACTTACACTTGGCACCCCTAAATTACTCATCTATTTACTAAATAATTTTCACTCAACACCCCCCCCCCCCACCATACGATATTTTTATAAAATATTCCAAGTTCCCATGCAAGTTGACTTTTGTATTGTGAGAAAGATGAGTGAACTATAACTTACACTCAACACCCCTAAACTACTTATCTACTTACCAAAAATATTGCACTAAAACCCCACATGGCTAAACTTTCGGCTGAACTTAACCCCACAAGATATTTTCCTTAAATTTCTTACTTTCCCCATGCAATCTCCTTGGAGATTATGGATGATTATGTATGGTACTATCTAGACATACAACCCATTGGTTAAAAGGAAAATTATATTATAAACATCACCTATCATCATCTTCGTTTAACACAAAAACAATTCCATTTCTCCCACTAAGTAAAGCTACTGCCGAAACCCTCATCAACACACCACCCACTTTCAATTTTTGTTCAAGTATTCTAGACCCACTACAAGGTGTAAGAAGGCGAATCACGGAGTGTGGAGCTCGCGGTTTGTCAAGGACCTCTCTCGTTTGTCTTTATCCACTCGTTTTCTCTCGTGTTTCTTCCCTAGCTTCAAAGCTAGTAGTAAGCTTCTTGGATCATCTTTTATTTTATATTTTTTTTTGTGGTTAATAACTATGTTGTGATATAAATAAAAGGACACTAGAAGATCATAAATGCAAACTTGAACATAAAGCTAGTGTGAGGTTAAAATAAGATGGAATCTTGTTATAATAATAAAAATTGTTTTGATGTGGTTATTATTTATTTTGATGCTTACTAGATGATGTAGGACATCAAAATTTAACTTGTTAAAATAAGATTAAAAACTTGTGTTAACAAGTTAGGAGGTGACTAATGTTTACATAAAAGAATCACCTCCATGTTTCACATAAACTTGGTAACAAAAACGAGTTCTTGAAAAATAAATAAACTAAGTGAGTGGATGGTCTTATGGACCCGACATCTACAAATGATTTTTCTAAGACACACCAGGTTAAAAGACGGGTCTTTTTGAAAAGTCATAATTTTTGAGGGTAACTAAACCCACTAAAAGCACCGCTAAATTACTACGCGTTTTCATGAAACGCCAAGTTTATGTTGTCATGAAAAATGCATTGTTTTTACACTCGACTAGTGTAACATTGTTTAGAAAATTGTTTGATGGAATAAAGAAGTTGTTGAATTGATTTGTTAAAAGAAAATGATACGCTTGAAAGCGTGGCCACCTCCAGTTACAGAGGAAACTCTGGCGAAATTTTTTAAAAAAAAAAACCTAACACTTAGGCATATTTACACAACAAGTGTTAGAACTATTTTTGGACATACTTTCGAAACATAAATTTCGCCAGCACTATATTTTACTAAATATTCGGAGGTGGGATTTTCACAAAGATTAACGTGATAAGTATATTTGTCACAACACTGTTTATGATTATTTTGTGAAAATACATAAATATTATTTTAGAGTAAAAATAATATTTACAAGCGTTAATGATTCCAAAACTGTACGAACGCTTCCACATTAACATATAAGTTACACCGGTAATTACATTACCACAAGATTGATAAAACGTAACTTACGCACATGTACTGTATCCCCCATCCTTGGGAAGAAGAATAACTACCAAGTGTATACGGAACAAAAACACGAAATAGTTGTCTAACTATTTCCCAAAGACATAAACTATAAAGCTAAGGCACGGCCGTCCGTCTAATAGAATTAGCACTTGTAGGTCGTCGCGCAGCTTTCTGATTCAGGGATACTTGGTAGAGACGCTTCACTGTGAGTTCATGTCCCCCTTTTCTCTAACTGTTTTCAGTTTTCTTAACTGCGGGGGTGAAATACATGTTACTTTGTTTACAAGTACTTTATACACGGTATGATTAACGTAAGGAGGTTTAGATCATGTGAATGGGTAGTTAGAACACCGAGGGACTCGAGCGGTAGATCTATCTGGGTGTAGCGAGCCCAGCTCCCGGTCCAACAGAACAGGCCTCTCGGAGGACTAACAGAACGGACCTGGAGTGACTTGGTACCCAACGCAAAAATCGGCTAGGGTTGTGTCTTTCCTACTTGCATTTCACGACATGCTAATGGCCTTGCAAACCATTGGTGATCACAAGTCCTCTTACACTGCTACATACCAGGAAACTTTTATACTTACAAGTGTTTTACTTACTCACTTGCACATGAACTCGCTCAACATTATTGTTGATTTTTCAACTCACATGTATTTCAGGAAATTAAACGGATCTGGCACGGTATGGAACGTTTTCCGCTGCATATTGTCATAAAGTCATCAGGGTTTAGGGGATGTGTCTCTTACCTGGACAAGACACAGTCCCTAAATCACGTTTATGTTATGTTAAAAGTTGTAATGTTGTTGAACAAGGTTATGGTTGTTGGTTAAAACAATGGTACTGTATTTTGATTTTCAAAACTTAATGGATGACTTGCATGGTTTTTAAATTCATATGGCTTGTTATGGTTAAGCTATGGTATTAAGAAGTCACACCAAAATTAACCACGCTTCCGCAAAGCCAGGGTGTGACATGGCTGACTTGACGGATTCTTAAAATTCGATTTTGACAGCTAATTTTGTTGATAATCGTAACTAGGGAAAAGCCCCCCCTGAGTTTTAGGGGCCCTGATCCTGATTCTGATTATTCTGAAAATTTTAGGGTTTGTGCAGAATCACTTGGGTGCCTCAATTAGGGTTTCCTTTTGGACAAAATAAAATAATAATTAGGACTTTTGATACGAGTTGTTACATCCTCCCCACCTTAATAAAAACCTCGTCCTCGAGATTTACTGGAATAATTGAGGATACTTTCGCTTCATCTCGGATTCCAGTTCCCAAGTGTATTCAGGTCCTCTTTTTGAATCCCACTTGACCTTGACAAGTACTAACCGTTTGTGTTTGTGAAACTTCACTTTTCTGTCTTCTATCTGAAGAGGTTTCTCAACAAATTTTAATTTTTCGTTTACCTCTATATCTTGGAGAGGTACTACCAAAGATTCGTCTGATAGGCATTTCTTGAGGTTGGATACATGAAATACATCATGTACTCCAGCTAACTCCTTTGGTAGTTATAAACGATAAGCAACTGGTCCTATACGTTGGATCACTGAAAATGGTCCTACGTATCTTGGACTTAGTTTCCCTTTCTTACCGAATCGTACTACTCCTTTCCAAGGAGAAACTTTCAATAGTACTTTGTCTCCAACTTGAAACTCGAGTGGTTTGCGTCTATTGTCTGCATAGCTCTTTTGACGATCTCGAGCTGTCTTAAGTCTTTCCTTGATTTGTGTAATCTTGTCGGTCGTTTCTTGCACTATCTCAGGACCTGACAATTGAATTTCTCCCATTTCTGCCCAACAAACTGGAGTTCTGCACTTTCTTCCGTATAGTGCCTCAAATGGAGCAGTTTCGATGCTTGCATGATAACTATTGTTATAGGAGAATTCAATTAAAGGTAAGTGATCGTCCCAATTTGCACCAAAATCTATCACACATGCTTTGAGCATGTCTTCCAGAGTTTGGATTGTCCTTTCACTTTGTCCGTCGGTTTGAGGACGATATGCAGTGCTTAGGTTTAGTCGAGTTCCCATTGCTTCTTGAAAACTAGTCCAGAAATGAGAAGTAAAACGACTATCCCTATCCGAAACAATGGAGAGTGGAACTCCATGTAAGGATACTACTTCATCTACATACAACTTTGCCAATCTTTCCATGCTAAAGGTTTCTTTCATAGGTAGAAAATGAGCTGATTTGGTTAATCGATCCACAATTACCCAAATCGCATCATTACCCTTTCTGGTTTTGGGTAACTTAGTAACAAAATCCATTGTTATGAGTTCCCATTTCCATACAGACATTTCTAATGGCTGTAGTAGACTTGAAGGTTTCTGGTGTTCTGCCTTAACTTGTGAACAAGTAAGACATTTAGAAACATATCTAGCTATGTCATTTTTCATTCCTATCCACCAAAAGTTATTTCTTAAATCTTGGTACATTTTATTGTTTCCAGGGTGCATGGTATACCTAGATTTATGGGCTTCTTCTAAAATTTTATTTCTTAATTCTCCCTGTTTAGGTACCCAAATTCTTTTCTTATGAAACCTCCAAATTTCATCATTTCCTTGCTTTAATTCTTTTATTCGTCCCTTCATTTCTTCAGCATCATCCTTGATTGCTGTAGCTTGAACATTCTTTAATTGTTCTATTAAATCTAATTGTAGATTTAATCTGAGAGCACGAACACGCTTTTGTTTTTCATAATATTTACGACTTAAGGCATCTGCAACTACGTTTGCCTTTCCTTCGTGATACTGAATATCACAGTCGTAGTCACTTAGGATTTCCATCCATCTCCTTTGTCTCATGTTCAACTCCTTTTGCCCAAATATATACCTTAAACTCTTATGATCTGTATAGACAGTAAACTTACTTCCGTACAGATAATGTCTCCAAATTTTACGGGCAAAAATGATGGCTCCTAATTCTAAGTCATGAGTTGTATAATTTTCTTCGCGCTTTTTCAATTGCCTTGAAGCATACGCAATTACCTTCTTGCGTTGCATTAGCACACATCCTAATCCTAGTTTTGAAGCATCACAGTAAACTTCAAAATCTTCAGTCCTTTCTGGTAAAGCTAGGATTGGAGCATTTGTTAATTTCTGCTTCAAGATCCTAAAGGCTTCTTCTTCTTTAGGTCCCCATTCAAACTTAACTGCTTTATAGGTTAGCTTAGTTAATGGTACAACTATCTTGGAAAAATCCTTAATAAACCGTCTATAGTATCCAGCTAAACCTATAAAACTTCTAATTTCCATTACGGATTGCGGAACCTTCCATTTGGTAATCGCTTCTATTTTAGCAGGATCTACATGAATGTCGTCGTGATTCACCATGTGACCTAAAAATTGCACTTCTTGCAACCAAAATTCACACTTCGAGAATTTGGTGTACAGCTTTTCTTTTCTTAACAAAGTTAAGAGTGCATGCAAGTGCTGACAATGTTCTTCCTGATTTTTGGAATAAATAAGTATATCGTCGATGAAAACAATTACAAATTTACCCAAATACGGTTTACAGATCCTATTCATCATGTCCATGAATGCGGCAGGTGCATTCGTTAATCCGAAGGGCATGACTGTAAACTCGTAATGACCATACCTAGTTCTAAAAGCAGTTTTAGGTATGTCTTCTTCTTGTACCTTCAATTGATGATATCCGGAGCGTAAATCTATCTTAGAAAAATATCTAGCTCCTTGAAGTTGATCGAAAAGATCATCAATTCTAGGTAATGGGTATCGATTCTTAATTGTAACCTTATTCAATTCTCTATAATCAATACACATTCTCATCGAACCATCCTTCTTCTTCACAAACAACACTGGTGCTCCCCACGGGGATGAACTAGGTTGTATGAAACCTTTACTTAGTAATTCATCTAATTGATTTTTCAGTTCTAACATTTCTGTAGGAGCTAACCGATAAGGTGCCTTAGCTATCGGGGTAGTTCCGGGAATTAAATGAACCCTAAATTCTACTTCCCTATCGGGTGGTAATCCTGGTAATTCTTCTGGGAATACATCTGGGTATTCTGAGACTACAGGAATCTCCTTAAGTTCTTTACCCTTATTACTAATGATTACTGAAATCATATATACTATTCATTGCTTCCGTTCATAATTAGCAACTTTCATTACTGATATGAACTTCATGGGCTTACGTGGTTTATCTCCTGTAATCATAATCACTTCTCCTGTGGGTGCCTGAATTTCTATGGAATTCTGATCATAAAGAATTCGAGCATGGTTGGCTACTAACCAATCCATTCCTAATACAACATCAAATTCGGCTAATTTCATAGGTAACAGGTTTGCAAATAATTTATGACCTGAGAGTTCTATATTTTCCTTTTGCAAAACTTTATCTATGCTAACATAATTTCCGTCTGCCGTTTCGACTGTAAAAATTTGCCTAAGGTTGGTTAAGGGTAAATTAAGATCTTGGCAGAATGAAGTATTGATAAAACTTTGGTTTGCACCAGAGTCAAATAATACTTTTGCATACACGTTGTGAACAAAGAACGTACCAGCTATCACATCTGGAATGAGTTCTGCCTCATGAGTAGTTAATTGGAAGGCTCGAACATTCTTCTTGGTAGCTCCGTCGGCCGTCTTGGCTTTATTGTCTGCTGGTTTGACCAATTTAGGACATTCTGTTTTGAAATGCCCAGCTTCTCCACAGTTATAGCAGATCCTTGTTTTCCTTCTGCAGTCTTCTTCACGATGTCCTATGGCTTTGCAAAAGTTGCAGGTCACATTACATCTTCCATAATGTTTCTTTCTGTAATTCTTGCAGAACGGTAGATTTGAGGATTGCCCTGTTCCTCTTCTCTTGAAGCTGTTATTATTACCCGTACGAAATCCTTGGGTAATTTTCTGAGCCAGATCCTTTTTCCTGTTTTCATCTCTTGTGCGTACCAGTTCATCAGTTAGGGTGTTAGCTAGTTCTACCGCATCGTCAATAGTACGAGGTCTCGCAGCTTTAACGATGTTACGGATTTCACTAATCAATCCCCAAATATAGCGAGAAATGAGTACCGGTTCTGGCGAAGCCAGTGTTGGTACCACTCTAGCATATTCAAAGAATATCGAAGTATATCCTCGACAATCTACACCCGTCATTCGATGATTTAGGAACTTATTCGCCATTTGATCTTTTTCATATTCGGGGCAGAATTTTCTTTCTACAAGAATCTTAAATTCTTCCCAGCTCATAGCATATGCCATCATCCTTCCTTTTGCTTGTAACACCGTGTTCCACCATTCTAGCGCCCCTTCTTTAAAAAGATTTGACGCGTACATGACCTGATCATCCTGGGCACATTTACTTATTGTAATCACTGCCTCGGTTTTCTCTAACCAACGCAGTACCGCAGTTGCTCCTTCATTGCCTGTAAACTCAGATGGTTTACAAGCAAGAAATTCTTTATAAGTGCAACCAGGAGTTGCAGCTTTCATTTTCTTAGGGAGCGGAGCCTGCCGTGGATTATTATCGTGATTAGTATGATTACCTCCTCCATTTACGCTATTACTGAAGTTATCTTCAGAAATACGTTTGCTAGGAATGATTTGTTGAGGTTCGATTGGATTTCTAACAGCAGCAACTATTGCTGGAATAGCATTGGCTATTCCCTGAGCAACGATATTTTCGATATCTTGCCTATTTAGAAATTGATCCTCAGGACGTTGCTCAGATTGATTAACCTCATTAACTGGTTCGTTATTAGCGTTTTCCATCTGATATATATAATTTCTTAGTATTACAATAAATAACAATTATACACAAAACAATCATACACATTTCACAAAGCACATATAGCCAAAACTATCGATTTCTCGATTCCCATTTTATATTATATATATATATATATATATTATGCATCAATACACATCATTATCTTACAAAGTTTTATTTGTAGTTATTTCACATGATTATATTATTATTGCTATTATACAACCACATTCTCATAACCCCACTATTCCTCGTCAGTTGTTATTTCAGTAACGGCGTTCCCTCTCATCGTATTTCCAGGAGATCTGTTCTCCTACTTCCCTGATCCTATTTCCTGCATCCATCAATTCCTCGCCAAAGTGGCGGAGTTCAGCTAAATTCTCATTGCTCATAGGTGGATTAGGTATAGGTTCTGGGTCGAATTGAGGGAGAAAGGAATAAGGACTGTTGAGAAGGTTTTGGAACTGCCAGTCATTAGTCCACCACTCGTCCATTCCTAAAGGTTGGGTGTGGATTATTGGTTCTGGGATTGCTGGTTCTAAATTTATAGGGATTTGATTGTTGATAGGATAAGAGTAGAAATTATTATTAATAGGTCTGACAACATCACAGCTTGCCAAAGCACGATCTAATTCCTCCTGAAATGGTAACTTCTCAATTTGTCTAGAGCTTTCCCCAGTTTCTAGCTTGGTTTGCCTAGGACCTTCCCCAAACTCCATTTCCATTTGCCTAGAATATTCTTCAAATTGCATTTCCATCTGCCTAGATCCTTCTCCGACTTCAATCCCATTCCCTTTATCTAAGGGATTTTCTATTTTAGGAAGCCTCTTGGCTGGCTTTTTCCTACGTACACGCCTTCCCCATACATATCTCTTTCTTTTCTGAGGTTTTGGCTTTTTCGGAGGTGGAGCATTGAATTCCATAGGTTCTTCTATATCAGGTATATACTTATTAAAATCTCTGGAAACCTCTATTTTCACCGGATAGAGATTTAAATTCTGAAGGGCTTCAGATAAGTCACTCATGCTGTTTAGCATATATGCAAAATACACAAAAATTCTAAGTTAAAATTTTATAACAAAATTTCATAAATAACCTTTAAATATTATTTCATACCGTGTAACTAGTTTAACACAAAGACAACTGACAATTAAAACATATTAAGTTTTATTATAAACTTATTTATTTACTGGGTAAAGCTTCTAGCTTGTCGGTGATAAAGGTGCTAACTCTTGAGTCAAAGTATTTTGAGATTTTCATTTACTGCTACAGTGGCTAGCATATAAAGATCTGCCCATTTTTCATCTAACTTGTCCTCCCAGGGTGTTTTACTGGTTAATTCCTGGTTAACTTTCTTTTCTCGGGATTTCTTTAGTTTCTCTTGACTTTTCCTAATAATCAAACTTCTTTTATTAGGAGAAAGTGGTTTCTCATATTGCGCCTTACGGACAAATATTCCTTCTTCAGGATTTGCATAGGGTTTTGTTTGGGATGAACTTCCATTCTCGTTTGATGACCTATCTAATTTAAGATAGATGTTTGAAAGCTTTTGCTTACCCATACTGTAACTAACAAATAGTCAGTTAATAAAACACATAATCACATAATGAAAATTAAGTATTTCTAAATACTTAATAGCCTTAAATCAGTGGCTCTGATACCACCTTTTTCTGTCACGGCCCCCGACCCAGTTTTATCCGTTTCAGCAGCCGCGGGACAGAAAATCCCGTGGTATTTATTTAACAGCGGAAGTTTCTTCAGGATCTTTTTAAAACTGCAATTTTTCCCGTTTATTTTATTTCACAATTCGGGATACACCCCGATAATTTACAATCATATGATTTCACGGAGAAATCTTTATTTTTACAAAATATGTTTCTTTATTTTTATATTGAGCCACTTCCTCAAGCTTGTAGTGCTATGCCGCACTTTTCCTGGATCATAACAGATCACCTGAAACATGTTTGAAAAAGGTTTTGTCAGCGGGAAATACTGGTGAATCATTCTTTTTACTAAAACGACCCGTTTGTTATAATTTACAGTATTAAGGGTGATTACATTGTTTCCATATATCAACCAACTACCCACAGTATTTGTCACTCGACCGGATCTGTGACTATGGTCATATAACCATTGGCCACCCGTTTGTCCAATGGCAAAGATTATCAAGTAATGTATACAAAACCCCACATACTGGCTGTAATTTGGTGATTACAAAGACTTAATCCCTGTAATTATAACATTGAAATAAATAGAGTTTTGTAAAATACTTTGATAAAAAGAGAATAACTCACTTTGCAGATTTAATATGAACAGAGCTTAGCCTACTGATTAGCCTTGATAACCTAGTTTAAATACAATGCACACAAACTAGGTTAGTAACTGATACAGCATTTACGTTAACTCACGAGATTAAACCCTCACATCGAATGACAAAGCATAAACCCTAATGTGGGCAGCACTTAAACATCCATTGGATAGTTTAATCAATCGGACATTGAATCGTAGTAGCGATCGAGTTATTACCCTGTTTTGCGGCAGCGATTTGTGATCGTGTGTGTTTTAGAACTGTTTCTGCTATAACTCAGTGTACGTAACGAAATTTTACGTCGTTTCAACTCCAGAATTCATGTCCCAAACACCCCTATTTATACATAAAATTTGACCCCCTCGCGTGACGCGAGGGGTACCCCCTGGGCGTTGCGTGGCGCGAGGGGTCCCTATCTATCATAGGGTAGCCACGTCCCTAACTAGCTTGGCTGACTTAACGGATTCTTAAAATTCGATTTTGACAGCTAATTTTGTGGTTAATCGTAACTAGGGAAAAGCCCCCCCTGAGTTTTAGGGGCCCTGATCCTGATTCTGATTATTCTGAAAATTTTAGGGTTTGTGCAGAATCACTTGGGTGTCTCAATTAGAGTTTCCTTTTGGACAAAATAAAATAATATTTAGGACTTTTGATACGAGTTGTTACAGAACACGCGGATAATCAACCAGACAATGAACCAGTTAATGAAGTTAATCAATCCGAATAAAACAATGAAGATAAAGTTCTGAATAGGCAAGATATAGAAAACATCGTTGCCCAGGGAATAGCTAACGCTATTCCAGCAATCCTTGCTTCTGCCCGAAATCCAGTGGAACCTCAACCAATTATTCCCAGCAAACGTACTCATGGCGACAATTTTAGTAATAGTGTCAATGGAGGCGGCAACAATAACAATAATAATAATGATAATGTGATGCAAGCCCCACTCCCTAAGAAAATAAAAGCTGCAACGCCTGGTTGCACTTACAAGGAATTTCTTGCCTGTAAACCCATCGAGTTTGCATGTAACGAGGGGGCGACTGCTGCACTCCGTTGGTTAGAGAAAATTGAAGCAGTAATTAAAATAAGTAAATGTGCCGGGGAAGACAAGGTCATGTATGCGTCAAATCTTTTCAAAGAAGGGGCACTCGAATGGTGGAACACGATACTACAAGCCAAGGGAAGCGATGTGGCCTATGCCATGAATTGGGAAGAATTTAAATGTCTGGTGGAAAGAAACCGAATATGAAAAGGAACAAATGACAAATAAGTTCCTGAAACACCGGATGGTGGATGTAGACTGTCGAGGGTATACTTCGACATTCTTCGAGTATGCTAGAGTTGTACCTACCCTGGCTTCGCCAGATCCGGTACTTATTTCTCGCTATATTTGGGGTTTGATTGGCGAAATCCGTGATATCGTTAAAGCTGCGAGACCTCGCACAATTGACGATGCAGTGGAATTAGCCAACACTTTAACTGATGGGTTGGTGCGCACAAGAGAAGAAAACCGGAAAAGGGAAGTGGCTCAAAAGATTACCCAAGGATTCCGTGTGGGTAATAGTAGCAACTTCAAGAGAAAGAGAACCGGGCCATCTCCCACTGTTCCATTCTGCGGTACCTGTAAAAGAAAGCGTTTTGGAAGATGCAAAGGGTATTGCAATTTCTGCAAAATTCCAGGGCATTAAGAAGAAGACTGCAGGGGAAAGAAATCCTCAATCTTCTTCAACTGTGGAGAAGCTGGACATTTTAGGCCAGACTGCCCTAAATTGGTCAAACCAGCTGACAACAAAGCCAAACCTACAGAAGGAACTACCAAGAAAAACGCAAGAGCCTTCCAACTGACTACTCAGGAAGCAGAACTAATTCCTGATGTGATAGCTGGTACGTTCCTAGTTCATGACATTTATGCAAATGTATTATTTGACTCTGGTGCAAACCAAAGTTT
Source organism: Helianthus tuberosus (assembly GCA_030545235.1). Taxonomy (NCBI): domain Eukaryota; kingdom Viridiplantae; phylum Streptophyta; class Magnoliopsida; order Asterales; family Asteraceae; genus Helianthus; species Helianthus tuberosus. Next base: position 135,193,293 of record CM060385.1, on the reverse strand, counting down.
TATAAATACTTCATTCTGCCAAGCCCTTAATCTACCATTAACCAACCTTAGACAAATTTTTACGGTAGAAACGGCATAAGGGAATTCTGTTAACATAGATAAGGTTTTGCAAGAAGGAAAGATAGAACTTTTAGGCCATAAATTTTCTGCAAACCTATTACCTATGAATTTAGCTGGATTCGATGTTATGTTAGGAATGGATTGGTTAGTAGCCAACCATGCTCGAATCCTCTGTGATAAGAATTCTATAGAAATTCATACACCCACAGGAGAAATAGTAGTGGTTACAGGAGATAAGCTAGGTAAGCCAATGAAATTCATTTCAGTTATGAAAGTGGCCAGTTATTCAAGAAAACGAGAAATAGTGTATATGATTTCGGTAATCATTAACACTAAAGGTAAGGAACTTAAAGAAATTCCAGTAGTATCAGAATACTCAGATGTATTTCCAGAAGAACTACCTGCATTACCACCCGATAGGGAAGTAGAAATTAGAATTCATTTAATTCCTGGAACTACACCGATAGCTAAGGCACCTTATCGGTTAGCACCCACCGAAATGTTAGAATTGAAAAGGCAATTAGATGAATTACTAAGCAAAGGGTTCATACACCCTAGTTCATCCCCGTGGGGAGCACCTGTGTTGTTTGTGAAAAAGAAGGATGGTTCAATGCGAATGTGTATTGATTACAGGGAATTGAATAAGGTTACAATTAAGAATCGATACCCATTACCTAGGATTGATGATCTTTTTGATCAACTTCAAGGAGCTAGATACTTTTCTAAGATAGATTTACGCTCCGGATAGCATCAGTTGAAAGTACAAGAAGAAGACATACCTAAAACTGCTTTCAGAACTAGGTATGGTCATTACGAGTTTACAGTCATGCCCTTTGGGTTAACAAATACCCCTGAAGCATTTATGGACATGATGAATAGGATCTGTAAACCATACTTGGATAAATTTGTAATTGTTTTCATCGACGATATACTTATTTATTCCAAAAGCCAGGAGGAACATTGTAAGCACCTGCATGCACTCTTAACTTTGTTAAGAAAGGAAAAGCTTTACGCCAAATTCTCGAAGTGTGAATTTTGGCTACAAGAAGTACAATTTTTAGGACACATGGTGAATCATGAAGGTATTCACGTAGATCCCTCCAAAATAGAAGCGATCACCAAATGGAAAGTCCCGCAATCAGCTATGGAAGTCAGAAGTTTTCTAGGATTAGCAGGATACTATAGACGATTTATTAAGGATTTTTCCAAAATAGCTGTACCATTAACTAAGTTGACATGTAAATCAGTTAAGTTTGAATGGGGACCTAAGCAAGAAGAAGCTTTTAAGATTTTAAAGCAAAGGTTAACAAATGCCCCAATTCTTGCTTTACTAGAAGGGACAGAAGATTTTGAAGTTTATTGTGATGCTTCTAAGTTGGGGTTAGGATGTGTACTAATGCAACGCAAGAAGGTAATTGCGTATGCCTCAAGGCAATTGAAAAAGCACGAGGAAAATTATACGACTCATGACTTAGAATTAGGAGCCGTAATTTTTGCCCTTAAGATTTGGAGACATTATCTGTATGGAAGTAAATTTACTGTCTATACAGATCATAAGAGTTTAAGATATATATTTGGGCAAAAGAATTAAATATGAGGCAAAGAAGATGGATGGAAATTTTAAGTGACTACGACTGTGATATTCAATATCATGAAGGAAAGGCAAACGTAGTTGCAGATGCCTTAAGTCGTAAGTATCATGAAAAACAACGACGAGTTCATGCTCTTAGGTTAAGTTTACAGTTAGACCTAATGGAACAACTTAAGAATGTTCAAGGAACATCAATCAAATATGATGCTGAAGGGATGAAGGGAAGAATAAAGGAATTAGAGCAAAGAAGTGATGAAATTTGGAGATTCCATAAGAAAAGGATTTGGGTACCTAAGCAAGGAGAATTAAGAAATAAGATTTTAGAGGAAGCCCATAAATCTAGGTATACCATGCATCATGGTAACAATAAGATGTACCAAGATTTAAGAAACAATTTCTGGTGGATAGGAATGAAAAAGGATATAGCTAGATATGTATCTAAGTGTCTAACTTGTTCACAACTTAAGGCAGAACACCAGAAACCCTCAGGTCTACTACAACAATTAGAAATGCCTGTATGGAAATGGGAACTCATAACAATGGATTTTGTTACTAAGTTACCCAAAACCAGAAAAGGGAATGATGCGATTTGGGTAATTGTGGATCGATTAACCAAATCAGCTCAATTTCTACCCATGAAGGAAACCTTTAGTATGGAAAGGTTAGCAAAGTTGTATGTAGATGAGGTAGTATCCTTACATGGAGTTCCACTCTCCATTGTATCGGATAGGGATAGTCGTTTCACTTCACATTTCTGGACAAGTTTCCAGGAAGCAATGGGGACACGATTAAATTTAAGTACTGCATATCATCCCTAAACAGACGGACAAAGTGAAAGGATGATCCAAACCCTGGAAGACATGCTCAGAGCATGTGTAATAGATTTTGGTGGAAATTGGGACAACCATTTACCTTTGATTGAATTCTCCTATAACAATAGTTATCATTCAAGTATTGAAGCTGCCCTGTTCGAAGCACTATACGGACGTAAATGCAGAACTCCAGTTTGTTGGGCAGAAATAGGAGAAAGTCAATTATCAGGTCCCGAAATCGTGCAAGAAACCACCGACAAGATTACTCAAATCAAGGAAAGACTAAAGACGGCTCGAGATCGCCAGAAAAGTTATGCAGACAATCGACGTAAGCCGTTAGAATTCCAAGTTGGAGACAAGGTACTCTTAAAAGTTTCTTCTTGGAAAGGAGTAGTCCGATTTGGTAAGAAAGGAAAGCTAAGTCCAAGGTACGTAGGACCATTCCCAGTAATCCAACGCATAGGACCAGTTGCTTATCGTTTACAACTACCAGAAGAACTAGCAGGAGTACATGATGTATTTCATGTATCTAACCTCAAGAAGTGTTTATCAGACGAATCACTAGTAGTCCCTCTTCAAGACATACAGGTAAATGAAAAGTTGAAGTTCGTAGAGAAACCACTTCAAATAGAAGACAGACACTACAAAAAAAATGCCATCTAGTGACATGCAAAAAGTGCCACAGAAAAACAAGAAAGTGCCACTAAAGAACCTTGTAAGAATGGGCGGCACACAAAAAAAGTGCCGCAAGAAACGCTGACGCTAAAGCCTTTTAGTGGCACTTTTTCAATGTGCCGCACAAAGTTTTTAGGCTTTTAGTGGCACTTTTTTATTTGCCAGTACAAACTTTTGAGCTTTTAGTGGCACATATTTTTTGCCATAAAAATCACATCAAATTAAATGCCATTGACGTTTATCATATTAGTTTTAATTAAGAGTTAAATGCCATTTTAGTCCCTGTGGTTTGGGCCATTTTGCCAGTTTAGTCCAAGGGTTTCATTTTTAACCTGTGGGTCCAAAAAGGTTTCACAGTTGCCATTTTAGTCCACTTGGTTAACTTCATCCATTTTTTTTGTTAACGAGAAGGCCAATTCGGTCATTTTGTATGTAATTCTGTTAACTAAAAGGGCAATTCAGCCATATGAAATGACCGAATTGGCCTTTTTGTTAACAGAAAAAATTGATGAAGTTAACCCAGTGGACTAAAATGGCAACTGTGAAACCTTTTTGGACTCACAGGTTAAAAATGAAACATTTGGACTAAACTGGTAAAATGGCCCAAACCACAGGGACTAAAATGGCATTTAACTCTTTAATTAATTATAATTATCATTTATTTACATTAAAAAATAAAAACAAAATTGTAAAATGTAGAAATCATAAAATAATCACTTCAATTAAAAGTTCAATCAATCTTCCAAAGATTACAAATGTCTAATAAGTGTCAATCTAAGTCTAATGATCAAACATATAACCCAAATAAACTAACAAGTGTATGAATAAAAACTCAAAACTTCATTGTGTTCATGAATCTCTTTCACAATCTTCATGCGAGTTAAATAATCATCGTGTTAACGTTTTCTTAGTAGTCATACTTCCACTTCATAGTTCCCAGCACTTACCACTTATTGTCGCTACATCAGCCAACTGACTATACTCAACCTGAAATTTCACAATTCATGTTAAATTGATTAGATCTGATAGCCATACTATCAAAGATGTAAGAGCAGTTAATAAAAGGCAAACTTACTTCTTTTGACATCACTTTAAGCTCTTCAGCCAAAAGATTGGGTGGTTTTTTCAATACCCCTTGTTGTCGTAATTGCCATCACCTAACAACAAGAGAGTTCATGATGAGAATGTTTACCCTTCGGTTTATAATGAGTCGAATTGAGTTATCTTCTGTCTTAGACAGGTCAATTGATGAACGAAAACATTGCTAAAATAATGGTGAATGGGTCAATAGGGTCAAAAGATGCCCAAAGTATATTCTTTAAGCATGCAATCTCTAATTTTTGTACTGATGTAGTTTTTTAATCAACTAAAATCCACTAACTAGAAATTACACCTCTAGATGGAGTAATAGAACACACACATACCTGTAAACATGGTAGGCTCTTAATATCTACAATAAGTGTCACCTGCATTGACCATTTACTCGTAGGTCAGAGTGAGTCAAAACTGGAAATAGGCTATACAGATCACATGCTTTATGATAGTTTGGGTATAAAAGATGAAAGGCTACTAGAGATAGAAGGATGCACTAATAATTAAAAGCGGAAAACGTTACCAACGGATCCTTCATATAATTGTCACACAGCCAATTTGCTAGACGTAAGAGAAGTTCACGGCCAACAGGTTCATCTCTATGCACATTCCCGATAAACTACAGTATCCAATATACGAATCAATTAATATTAATATGTTGCAATTTAATTGATACAAAATGTGAAAATACTGATTTATTAACCTTAAAAGCGGGTTTAGCCTGTTCCTTCCGAGGCTTGTTAGACATTTCGATCGCCCACTGCGTTAGATAAAACCGAAGAAAGTTTGAGGATATTTAACTCTAGTGATTATTAAAAGCAAAAAAAAAGAGAGAGTAATAACTGTTTTCCCGCAGCCAAACGCACCAGGAATGGCACATGTCCCACCGAGCACCGAAGGGAAAAGGGCATCAAGAACACGCTGATACATGGAATAGATGGTTAGAGTATATCAAGGGTCAAACGCTCAATGATAAAAAGCCAAATTAACATAAACGTTGTATAATATAACTAATGATAGATACCTGTCCAGTAAGAAGAGGGGTATCAGCAGCAAGCTTTGATGCAAAAGGGCAAGGTGTACGTACAGGCCAAGTCTGTGAATAAGCACACAGAAATAAGAAATCGCACGTGCGGTAATAAAAAAACTCAGCAATTTGATTATTATATTAGAATAAAAAAAGAGATACGAAACCTGAAGCATGGTATATTTCTTTTTGACACCTTGAAACACAAGCTCCAAGACTGTCCTGTACAAAAATAAAATAAAAGATGTTGATCCCAGATATAGGTGTGGTTACCGAAAAAAGATGGATAACGAGAGAAGTGCAACATAAATACCTTCAACGAGTATTGACCAGCTGGTGCGATATAGGTTATTTTTCCCATGGCATCAGGAGGTAGAGCAATGCGGTGTTCAACTAAACTGTTCTCAAACACGGTCTGCACAGATATGACGAGAAATTTAACAGTTTAGGACAATAAAAGATTCTGATACAAATGAAACAAAGACTTGAAAACAGCTTTCTTAATTAAACCTAAATAACTGACACACCTTGAAGATCCATTACTTTCGGTTATGGTGCTCTCAACACGTATAGTATACGGAAATTCATCTTCAGAAGGCAAAATCGGTTCTGCGCAAACAACAGTTTTGACGTATTAATCAGCGAATGGACAATTCTGATGCAGATCTGCAGATGGAGAATTACAAATCTGCGGATGAACTGTTTTTGGCAAATGAAGATTTCAGCGAATAACCAAGCTTCTACAGATAGACTTAATTCAAGTAAATGAAGATCTGCTGATAAATAGTTTTGCGAATGGACAATAATTCTGCTGATGTACTTTAATTCTGCGGATGAATGTTTCCAGCGGATGGAGTATTTCAGCAACTATAGTTCTGCTGATGAACTAAGATATCAGCTGATGAACTGAACTGTCAGCGAATGAATCACATTCAACGAATAAACAATATACTTCAGCGGATGAAGTTGACTCGCTGAGTACAGAACCAAACAACACTCTTCAAATGGATGAAATTAGATCTGCAGACAGACTATTATGAGCGCACAGATCTGCTACACTTAATGTTGGTTTGTACGAACCCAGTAGATACTTGATCCATGAATATCAACTTCTCACCTGTTGATCTGTATTAATCAACAAAATTTAAAAATTTAAAAAAAATCAAAAAAATTAAAAAAGATATTAAAAGAAATCAAAAAAGTTTAAAAAAATTAAAAAAAAAGGTTCAGTGCTTTTTGAGGATTGTATTTCACGATGAACTTCATTTGGTACCGGGTACCGGTACCGAAACGGTACCGAACCGGTACCGTACCGAAACCATCAAATCACTCACTCCCATTTTAACTTAGAAGAAGCTCAACACACAGCTTCCATATAATTTTACAACAATGGTGTTTGCTTCCACTTTGATTTCAAATACAATTTTTACCAAACTTATACCCACACACTCATTATCTTCAACAAAAAAAGGGTTCACCTCACCCCTTTTCTTCATCTTCATCTTCAACTTCGAATCCATTCTATAAAACTACAAAACCAACAAAATGTGCTCTGCAGTCACCTCCAAGTAGCAAGAAATGTTTTGATATTTAAAGATTCATACAACTGATAACTTAATCATTACTATTTCAAAAAAAAAAAAAAACAGACACCATCTGCTAAAACTTGTTTTATACAACTGATATCTTAAGTCTAATATTTAAAACCAGATGATTACTTTCAAACCACCACATTAGTCTTGACTAATCATTAATCATCACCTATGACCTAACCAACACGCCGAAAAACCAAAATAAACCAGATCATAAATAAACACTTACATATGGCATTCGACGCTGGTTCCATGGTTGCAAAAGGGGCAACTAAACACCGTGTCGAGTTTATCCATTCGCTACTTAAGTGGCGGCTTTGCTCTGGACTTCCTCTTTCCCATTGTGCAAACTTCTTCCCTGAAACCAAAACCATCATCACCAAACAAAAAAATTGCAACCATTTAATAAAACATAAAGTTAGAAAAAATTCATCAACTTCTTGAATGTAACTATATCATACACTTTTTATACATGTATATCAAACTTTAATTCTATACCTAACATCATATATTCATATTTCTCTGATTCTACAAATGTTGAATGAAAATTTAGCATCAATTTACAACAAAATAACGAGATATGAAGCAAATTCATTATAACAGATTATGAACAATCGAAATTACCGGACAGATCAACGAAACGAACGCACGTAGCTTAAAATCTGCAAAAAAAACAAACATAACAATGATGAAAAAGATAATTCAACCACAGATGTATATGAGGAATCGAATTAATCGAGCAAAATCGAGCAAATTTTGTACCTGATCGAATGTATTAGGGTTACGAGACGAATGATTTAGCCCTAGAAACAAGAAAGTTATAACATCGGAGTGACGGATTGGGTTTGGTAGATCAAATCTGTATGTTTACCCAGAAATTGATTTTGCCACCCCTACATATGCCTGTCCGGGAAGAAGAATACGCGTCAATCCACTCCAAACATGCCTATTTTGAACAGAGAAAGTCTCTGCAACCAAAACCATATAAGTCAATACCATTTTGCCAATAAGATTTTGTAAAGAAACAAGGTCCATACAAGGTGAAAAGGACGAGATTTTGGAGAGATAAAAATTAGAGCGAGGGAAATTGATTTTTTTTGGTGAGTGTGAGAGGGAAATTGATTAGGCTAGAGGGTGTGGGATAACCCCCCTTGGGGCTTTATAAGGACACATCAGCGCCACGTAGGCGCCACGTGGGCTGAAGCTTGATGGCGCCCCCTCTTTAATATGGAGGGTGTGGTCTAGGCGCTATACAGAAAAAAAAAAAATATCTTATTGGTGCAAACAAGTGGCAAGCCGTCATATTTGACATTTCCCTCTCGATCCTCTCAATTGCAAACGTTAACATGTTGGCGAGGGGTGTATAGCGCCCCCACTTAATTTGGTGGGTGTGGGTGTATAGCGCCCCCACTTAATTTGGTGGGTGTGGGTGTATAGCGCCCGGGGCGCTATAGAGGCTGAGGTGGCGGGTATGGCGCCCCCCACACCCTCCGGCCTTAGGGGCAGGGGAATGAGCGGGAATATGAAATGATTTGGGGGGAGGGAAATTGATTTTTGGTGAAAGAGTATAAGAAATTTTTAGGTTTCAAAAGAAGAAATGATGAAAGTTTTAAACTAGTTACTCAAAAATTTTTGTGGCACACGAAATATGCCATTAAAACATATAGAAAATTTTGGTGGCATATGCAAACGCCACTAAAAGCCTTAATTAGTAACATAAAAGTTAAATGCCACTGAATGTATGTGTTAAATACCTAAAGTGCCATTAAAAATAAAAATTAGTGGCACAAAACCTATATGCCATCAAAAATGTGTGCCACTAAATGGCTTTTTTTTTGTAGTGAGAAAGGTCAAGTTTCTCAAGCACAAGAGGTTGGTACTTGTCAAAGTCAAATGGGATTCGAAGAGAGGACCGGAATACACTTGGGAACTAGAATCGGAAATGAAGCGAAAGTATCCCCACTTATTTCAATAAATCTCTAGGACGAGATTTTAAATAAGGTAGGGAGGATGTAAGGACTTGCAAAAATATCCCAAAACGACCCATAAGCAAAAACCCGGACCCCTGAAACCCTAACGTACATGAAAAATCAAGAAATCTTGAAAATTGAGTTTCAGGCGGGCCGCGTAAACCATAAGAGGAGTTTACGCGGGCCGTGTCAATGTGGTGTTGACCAGATAAGCGTCCCAGGCCACGTGTAGCACACGTGGCAGACCTAGGTGTGACACGCTAGCCCTAGTCTACGACTAGGTGGCCCTCGCGGGCCGCGTAAGATGAAGAGAGGGTTTACGCGGGCCGCGTAAAACCCTAATTTCAGCTATAAATTGCTTGGTTCATAAGCAGTTCACTGGTGTCGAAAGTTTTTATCAAAAACAAAGTTATACTGCTCGAAATTCATATTTACAATAGCAAGGCGCTGCTACGATCAAGGGTAATAACTCGATCACTGCTACGATTCAATGTCCGATCGATTGAAACCAATCCGATGGATGTTTAAGTGCTGCCCGACTCGGGCTATACTTTGTCATTCGTTGTGAATCCGATGGATGTTTAAGTGCTGCCCAACTCGGGCTATACTTTGTCATTCGTCGTGAATTCAATGGATGTTTAAGTATCGCACTTTGTCATTCTTCGTGAGGATTTTAATCTCGTGAGTTATCGTAAATGTTGTATTAAGTTACTGACCTAGTTCGTGTGCATTGTCATTTAATTTAGGTTACAAGGCTTATGAGTAGGCTAAACTCTGCCCGTTTAAACTTGCAATGTGAGTCATTCTCTTTTTATCAAATGTTTTACAATACCTCAAATTATTTTCAAAAGTTATAATTACAGGGATTAAGTCGTGGATATCTTGAATCACTGGCTAGTGGGGTATTGTGCACATTACTAATTTCTCACGGTTAGGTTCATTAACCTAACAGTGATAATCATCACTACTTGGGTGAAGGGACCCAATAGTGGTATGACCATCGTCACAAGGAGTGACACGGCGCCAGATAAAAATAAGATAGAAGCCATTGTAATCGCTCTTATGCTGTAATTTATAACTATGTGTCATTTATCAAATTTGATTGACTCGCCAGTATTTCCCCGCTGATAAAATATTTATAAAACATGTTTCAGGCGACCTGCTGTGAATCAAGGAAAATGTGCTACGGAGCACTAACCAGCTTGAAGTGGTGGCTCAGTTAAATAAATAAACATGTTCTGTAAACCAGGGAATTTCCTCGTGAAATTCCTCTATTGTAAATTACGGGGTTTATCCCAAATTATGAAATAAAATATTTGGGATTTTTAAGTTTTAAAAGATCATGTAAATCTTCCGCTGTCAACTCCAAATAAATAAATAAATACCACGGGTTTCTGTCCCGCGGCTCCTGGACCGAGTCACACCGGGACGGGGGCCGTGACAGCTCGACACTACAAGGTGTGCATATAGAACAAAAAATGTCTTTTTGGTGTGTAAATAGCCAATTGGGTGTACCAATAGGTACACCCATTACAAATTATTAAACACAAGGTACAACATTATATACCCTAACAAATTCAAAGAACATGTACTATATTACTTCCCTAAAGGTTGACACATGTCAATGAAAAAGGTTTTAAAAATATTTTTTTATTGTAGCTTTTATTTTAATATTTTTAAATAAATATTTTTTATAATAACTTTTATACTAAAATTACTTTTAGAAATAATGGATTTTAATAATCCAAACTATTAGTCGTTTGCCGGCAATGGTCACAACTTAAAAAATAACCAGTGGTGGTCGCATATTTTCACATGTTGTAATCTAATGGACTTTTACTAACAGAAGCTTCATTTCTTTTTGTCTCCTTATCATTTTCGGTTTAGTAAAAGTCCAATGGTTTACAATATATGAAAAGGTGGGACCGCCACTGGTTATTTTTGACCGTTGAGACTGTTGTCGGCCAACAACTAATAGTTATGATTATTAAAATCCATTACTCCTTACTTTTAAACATATTATGTTTTTTGTTTATAACTTTTAAGATACAATGTTTTATAAATTTTTTTATCTACATCTATAAATAAACTTTACTTAAAACCGAGTTGTCAATAGTAATTTACAAGTGATCAATGCCCATGTGTACATGTCATCAACGTTATGTCGCAATTTAGTTTTTTTTTAAGTGACACATTTACCTTCTTCGTCATTTTAGCGAAATAATATAATGTTTTATAAATTTTGAATATTCATTACGACGTGCTTATTTTTTTCTCCAGGATTTTATAAAAAAATTATTTGAATGTGTCAAACATAGTTATTTTTTGTTCTTTCCTTGAAAACTAAACCAATGCCAACCAAATAACATTGGTATCGGTACCATATTCATTTTTAATGATTTTCTTAATGTGCCGAACAACATTGTTATAGTAACGGTACCGTAATGAGTCGAACTGATACCGGCCAAACAACATTGTTATCGATATTTGTACAGTAACAAACCAAACCGATACAGACTGAAAGCCCGCAACGAAGCGCGGGAATTCTACTAGTTATTAACATAAACAGACTCACCTTCCATATTTGAACTTTGAGAATCATTCTCACTCTTCTCACCCACCAGACTCAACAACTTTGTTATCTGCTCAGATGTAAAAAGTAAACCAGAAGTGCCCACAGTAGCAGATGACCCAATTGTACCACTAGATTTATTATTATTGCTATTAACACTGTTTCTAAAAGACTGATTATTAGTCCTTCTTTTAAACCCTGAGGATACCCTACTATTTCAAAACATCTATCAACTGTATGACCCAACATATTACAATGAGTACATTTTAAATTTGGGTTAGGTCCCCAGACACTCTTCTTTTAGAATCAATTAGACTTAGACACAAATGACACACCCTTCCTTTTGACCCACTACTGGACAGTCTATGTGACTCTTCTCTAGAAACAATAGAGAATGCCACCTTAATAGAAGAAAATGGTTCTCATATTAAAAGATTTGTTCTAACAGGTTGGTCAACATCATCCAACCCCATAAGAAATTGCATGTTTAATCTTGAAGCTCTTATCCAAGATTTCTTGAACCCGCATTTTTTGATAGGACCATTTCACAAGCGCTTCCCCGCATCATCAAGCAGCCTCCTAAAACCAGACGAAACATCGCTTTCGTGATTAGACAAACACCCACCCAACTTTGTTTAATATGTTAGTTTTGGTAGTCTAGTTAAGATAAAGGAGTCTCAGCTCTTGGAGATCGCATGGGGGTTGGCTAATAGCAAGCAACCATTTTTATGGGTTGGTAGACCAGGGTCCATAGAAGGGTCAGAGTGGCTCGAAGCTTTACCGGATGGGTTTTTAGAAAGAATTGTAGAAGGAAGAGGGTATATTGTGAAATGGGCTCCTCAACAAGACGTATTAGCTCATCGTGCAACAAGTGGTTTTTGTACTCATAATAGGTGGAATTCAACGCTTGAAAGTATTTGTGAAGGGGTTCCCATGATCTGTTCACGTCTTTTGGTGATCAACTTCCAAATGCAAGATATGTAAGTGATGTGTGGAAGATTGGTGTGGAGTTAGAAAATGGGTTTGAAAGAGAAGAGATTGAAAGTTCAATAAAGAGAGTCCTGGTGGATGAAGAAGGATTAGAATTTAGGAATAGAATCAACAATATAAAAGGAAAGGTAGACATTTGCCTAAAGAAAGGCGGTTCATCGTATTCATCACTCGAGGATTTGGTCAATTATATTTTGTCATTTTAGGCGATGAAAAATTCAAAATCCACGAGTATGGATACTTGTGTCACTAATGCATTCATAATAATCTGAACTCATATGTTATTCGACATGTTCGCTGGACATCATGTATGTTGCATAACGAAATTCGTATGTAGTCCGAATGAGGGACCCTTCATTAATAAATCATATAACTGAAGTTAAAATGCAAGTTAGTTTATATTTACTTTCATTAAGAAAGGGAAACGATTTGTGGACATTTCCTGTTTTAGGTGTGATGCTTCTAAAAGAGACAAATATAGAAGTTTTTCAAGATATTGGTTGTTATTTTCTCACGCCAACTAGTTCAGTTACAAGTCAACCACTTGATTTGTCCTTGCATAAACAACTATGCACCTAATTTGCAATATATCTATGTAATAATGGAGGTTCGCTAATAACTAATAAGCAAAGAATATATCTAGACGTATAAATTACCCCACATTCTTTGAACCAACCACACGATATCACAAATAAAAGACCATGAAATAACTGTAGTACCTAAGTCGATGTAACGGTCTGACCATTCATGAATTAATTGTTCTAATTAAAAAGAAAGTCCAACTATTATAAAAGAAATTAGTAGTACTGAGATGCCATAATACAAAACAATGTAAAACTGAGATGCCATAATACAAAACAATGTAAAACTGAGATGCCATGATACAAAACAACAAAACCAAAATATAATTATTATTTTTTATAAAAATAAACAAATGAAATTCAAGTTTTTGTAAATAAACTAAGATTTTTCTAAGCCATTATGCTATACAAAAATGAGTCATAAAATGTGGAAGAAATCTTTCCTTAAAGGATAATTTTCAAACTAAATCAAGTAAAAAATAATTAAGAAGCTTGCATTAAAATGTGGAAGAAATCTTTCCTTAATGGATAATTTTCAAACTAAATCAAGTAAAAAATAATTAAGAAGCTTGCATTAACAGAGAAACAATCAAGTAAACTGAGAAAGTGACAACTAGAAATTTTGTTGTAAGCAAAAGATAATTAGCAAAAGAAGCACAGATTTTGTCAAGACTGTTTCCATTTTCTTATATTTTGTCTGGTTTTACAGTTATTATGGTCTGATCAAAAGCCTTGAAATCGCTTATAGACTTTTTGCAAGAGTTTAATCTCTGAGAGAAAAAAGGTTTTTTAAAGGATGCATGCTTGCATTTAAGAAAACCTTCATTAATTACTAAATATTTTCTTAATTGCATTTAAAAAAATCTTCATAAAAGGAAGAGAAGAACTTGAAGAACCTCCGGTCACGTTTTACACTATTGAGGACTCAGTGGCGGGCGCATGATTCATTTTCTAGAAGTAAATGAGAGCCAACCGAACTTTTTAAAGGGGCCGATTGAAATATTTGCATAAAAATCACACTAACTTTTTTGAGGGGGGGGAGGTTGTGGCCGCCCCTACTCTATATAATGTAGGTCCGCCACTGATTGAGCTTAAGGTTATCACTTTTTTGATAGCTAAAAGCCGGAGACTACCCCTTTCATCATGTTATATGAGACTTGGGATATCTATCATATAAGGCGCCCATACATTAGTGGTCTCTACCGCTAGAGAGACATTTAGTGAAAAACAACTCTTGGTAGTAGAACAAGGTGTAGGCAAATGATAACGATGAATTTGTATACATCCATCCAAACCATTTTATATTGTTACGGTTGTGCGAATCGTTGCATAAATTATTAGCTAGTTTTATAAAAATTCAAGCATTACTTCTATATTCTTACTATTTGCTTTTTCATGTTAGTAGAACTCTACAAAAAATTAATAAGCAATATATCAATTAGTAAAACATGAGCAACTCATAAGCTCAAATAGAGTTTCGACTTTGTATATATATTAGATCACACTATATGTACAAAATAGACAACGCATGTGGGTGAGGTTCTAGAGGGAACACCAGTGTATTTGCGAACTAAGTGAACAAATCCTTACCATGGATTTACAAACGTGTATAGCTAGGATTTCATCATCAAATCCTGGTCATTGATTTACACACGTGTATGGCCAAGATTAGTTCGCTCAGTTCGCAAATACACTAGTGTTCATTCATGAACCTAATCCCAAAGCATGTAATGAAAGCCATGCCTCAAGCCCTCAAGTCCTTTAGTTGTTCTCCAAACGTCTGAGGATTGAAATCCACAACTTTGGAGACACCGATCTTCGGATAAATGCCTCTACTCTTAGTCGCTAATTGATCACTCCTCGTGTCGCCAATTGCAACATCACTAGCTTCATGGTCAGCACCTTTAATAAGGTCACTAGGAGGCAAAAAACAGTCCATTGAAAGACCTTTTATGTTAAAATCCAACTCTTCAATTGTCCAAACCTCTTCCATTTTCGTTCTTGAATGGTTCTCATGATCACCAAACCGGAACAACAAGACTGTGGTCACGCCACTATGGGCAATGTTGATCCCATCAATGGTTCGATAATCTTGGATTAGTGTTTCCATGGTTGTTTCCCAAAACACATTGCCATTTCCATGATCTTTGATTCTAATGAGATTTGAATCTTTAAGATGGTGCAAAAGACCTGTTCTTTGACTAAAATGCCCCCAAATGGTGTGCTTTATGATCTCCACATTGTTGCTGCTTCTTTGTTTTAGAGATGAAGGTTCTACTTCAAGCTTTAACACAAAACAATCTTCTCCATTGATGGTCTTTTCCCCGGTGCAAATAGAGTTCACGAATAAATTTGCGGTTGCTTTTGGATCAAGACCCTGTTAAAGTACAAAAATGGTAATGTTTTTACATTACCCATTTCATAAGTTAACTTTATGATATATAATTGAACAAGATCCACCCATGAACACCAAGAATGTTAAAAACTCGCAGCTTGAAAAAAGTTGCCGAACAAAGTTAGCTCGAAATCAGCTCGTTTACAAGCCGAGCCAAGGTAAGTAAGCTTGTTGGCTTGCTTATAACCCTAACTTATAGCCCATATTCTAATATATATGGATTATAAATTTTGTAGTTCAAAAATCTAGTATTTAACCTTGTTTTTTTGTTTTTATGTATTGATACAAGTGTAACAAATAATAAAAATTTTAAAAACAAACAAGCTAACTCGGATTTCAACTTTTTAACAAAAACAAGCCAAGCTTGAACCTAAATGTGGCTGTAATATACATAGGTAATATGGAAAGTAAAAAAGTATACTAAATAATCAATAATATATTGTAGTTAGAGAATGGATGGCACATCTAGGGTGATGTAAACATGTACCCAAAGTTCTCAAAAGTCAAATTATACCAACCCTTAAATTTGGTCATTTGGTGTATCACCCACAACCAATTTAGATGGTAGATACCACCTTATCAAACAACTTTTACTAGCAATCTAGCATGACAATTGATTTAAACTTTTCATTTCCAAATATGTAATCAAAACTAAAAAAAATAAAAAATGTATATTAAAAAAAAAACCTGTAGTGAACGACGAAGAGGTCTAGGGGGCCCACGGGACGCATGCGATTGGTGCCACGGTGTCTGTCGCCACGCCACCTTACCATCGCTACCAGCGCTGATCTTGCAACCGGAAACCACCAGTTCTAGCGACCAAAGGTCCGGCCTCTTCTGCCACAACACAAACCCACCCATTTCACCACCACTGTTTCTCACACTCTTGATCTTCATCACACCACCACCCACACTTAAACCACTACAATTCATGCTTATTCCGTCTCCGGCTATATACTCCGATGCCACCATCTTCACTTTCCCCACCGCGAACATGCTGTCAACCGAATTCAACGCCTGGTCTCCACCCGTTGCCGCGATATATTGGTGCACAATGTATTTTGCCATTGATGCCTCCTATAAACATAATGATTTGTTTTTTGTAGAACTTGTGTTTCAAAATTTCATTTACATTTACTATTATAGACTGTTATTTTTTTAGTGTTTATAATTCATCAGAATTTTTTTTTGAACGGTCAACGAATCCTCCAAATGGGCTACTGGCGAAATTCACCACATCGGGATACACTCGCCTCCGAACCAGGGAAAACCCTCACCTAGGGCCGAAGCCCGTGAACACTCGCTCGAAGGCACGACAGTGCGGTGAGGTAAAACTCGTTCAGTTCAAGGATCGAACTAGCGATCTCCACCTATTCGCCTAGTCTCCCATCATCACCAGGTGCCGCAGAAAATAGTGCGGAGGGCAGGAATCGAACTTGAGTCCCTTAGAACATCAAGTCTCTCCCTTACCACTCCAACACCACTTCATTGGCTTATAATTCATCAGAATTACAAATTACACGAAAACATAGGTTAAAAAAAACTAATTTACGACAGAATTGCAACAAAATAGTGACTAAGAAAAATGTGTTGGAAAAGCGTCCCAAATTTCTGATGTGATTATGCCAATAAACATAAATTAAATATTTTCGTCGGAAATGTGTCTGAAATAATCTTTCATTACTTATATATATATCAACAATAATCATACAATTTATTATTATTTATGAGGTTCTTAAATTCGAAGTTAACATTTTATTCATTTCGAAAAACAAAGAACACTTTTGATATAGAATCCCATGTAATATGAAAACGATCAATGGGGTGGTGGTTCATTAGAAAACACTATGATTTGCCGTTTAAAAAAAAAACTTTAATATGAAAATGACTTACCATAGGGTAATCATTAATATTCGGGTTTATGGCGGTGTGGCGAGCGCCGGTGATGGGAAGAGGGATGAGTGGCGCTCCGACAACCCCGAGCAAGAGCTGAAGCTCGGCATTTCGGCCACCACCGTACTCAGTCGAATGAGGTAGCGCTTTCATGGTACGCCACGGGGCTGCGTCGGTGAAGCTTTCCTCCGGTATGGGGACTTCTAGCACAGTTTCAAGAGCATTTTCGTTTTCTAAATTTGGACACAAAGTCCTCATAATGGGTTAAGGTTTTTAGAGAGAGAAAGAGGATGTAGAGAGAGAAGAAAAGAGATTGAGGTATTTGTGTTAAGAAGGAAAGTTGGGGTAGTGACTTTGATGTAAAGTGAGGGGGCACAAAGATTGAAAATGAACCAATAACCTCCGACCGTTGATCCTTTAACCTCAAGACTCTTGGTCATATGTCGTGTCTGCACGCTTTTTTTCCATCAAAACATAATTTATTTAATTAGTAAAACAAGTCAATTTGTTAATTAGATTTTTACATTTTTGTGTTATATATTATGACAAAAGATCAGATACAAATAGTCTTATCGTAGAAAACGTACGAAAGACATGAAAAGTTAAAAAACGCGGTGACATTTTCGTTATTATTTTCTCGTAGAGTAATTATCAAAATTACCCTACAAATTTGTAGGGTAATTTTGATCTTGTAGGGTAATTTTGTAAAATGACCTTGTAGGGTAATTTTGATCATGTAAGGTAATTTTGTAAAGTATCATAATTAATCTACAAATGATCTTGTAGGGTAATTTTATATTGTAGGGTAATATTGTAGAGCATCATAATTAGTCTACAAATTATCTTGTAGGGTAATTTTAATCTTGTAGGATAATTTTGTAGAGTATCATAATTACAAAAATGTCACCGTTTTTTTTTTTTTTTACATTTTCATGTCTTTCGTATGTTTTGTACAATAAAACTATTTATACATGATCTTTACCCTGTATATCATAACAAAAGGTTTATTCGTCTATATTTCCATAATCATAACAATATATTTTTGTTGTTAGTTAATTTATTCCATGTAATATGAATGTGATAATGTCTTTTTTTTATTAATTAACATTGTTAAAATTGAATAATTACTTTTGTATAATAATGAACCCCTAAATTTTATTTTCACATCTCTTTTCACTCTATCTCTCTCTCTCTATATATATATGTATATCTATGTACGTATCGAGAGAGATATAGGGGAAAGATGTGTGAATATTAACTCCCTAATTTAAACTATTATCCATTTCGATGTTAGCAATAACACTTTTATTAACTCTTTTTATTAACTCAAGTTCATTGCCAAAACAATCGTACTATAATGAAAAAATAACTTTATGTGTTAATATTGAACAATTGACTGATTTGTATCCCAAACACGTATACTATTTCAAAACAACATAAACAAAAGTGAGGATTAGAGAGAGTTATTTTCCCTTTAGAGTGAGATTGTCGTAAGCAATGAAAATGAAAGTTAAAAATATCATTGACCACACATCGGAGTCAATAAGTTGTAGTTTACATTAGGTTATCAAAAACCAATTTATTAGTATTAATATTTTACTTTATTAAATTACGTTTAATGTTTAATTACGTAGTCAAGAAAAAAAAATTGATAGTGGACTAGTGGTTACAAAACAATAGATTTGAATGGTTGGTGTACAAAATATATTTATTATTATATTAGGCAGGACCTATTTGGGCACCCTTCTTGCCTATTTGGACACCTTTAAGCCCTAGACGCCTCGTATAGGCCTATACGAGGCGTATAGGGTTACATCAAAATCAGCGCCTAACTCATGTCACTTCTGGTTTGACCCCTTCAAGACGCCTCGTATAGGCCTATACTGGGCGTATAGGACCCTTCGTATAGGCCTCATATGTGACCCTTTGCCCCTTATATGCCTCGTATAGGCCTATACTGGGCGTCTTAAAGGGTTTTTTTTTTTTTTTTTTTTAACAAACATTTTATACAATATTAATCGTTTTAGCAAACTTTTATACAAAAACAAGTTTTTTTATTTTAAATAATTAATATTAGGACCCCTCGTTCGTTTTTTTTAGTTGAAAAATAGATGTTTTGGTAGGGTAATTTGATTGTTTTTTGAGGGTGATGTTTTTTGAGTAAAAAAATGGTGTATAGTATAAGTCTAGTATAGGTCCCATATAGGTCTTGTATAAGCCTATAGGCCTAAACGGGACCTAAACCACACCTATAGTCCTATACGAGTATTGTATCTTATCCAATAGTCTAATATCGTATTGTATTGTATCGTATCATATCGTATCGTATAGTATAGTATAGTGTAGTATAAGTCTCGTATAGGTCTTGTATAAGCCTATCATGTTGTATCGTATCGTATAGTATAGTATAAGTCTCGTATAGCTCTCGTATAGACCTATATGGGACCTATACGAGACTTATACTATACACTATACGATACAATACAATACGATACCATACTATACGATACAATACGATACTATCGTATCATATAGTGTAGTATAGGTCCCTTATAGGTCTTGTATAGGCCTATCGACGTATACGGGCGTTGTATCGTATCGTATAGTGTATAGTGTATAGTATAAGTCTAGTATATGGCCCCTATAGGTCTTGTATAAGCCTATAGGCCTAAACGGGACCTAAACCACACCTATAGTCCTATACGAGTGTTGTATCTTATCCAATAGTCTAATATCGTATTGTATTGTATCGTATCATATCGTATCGTATAGTATAGTATAGTGTAGTATAAGTCTCATATAGGTCTTGTATAAGCCTATCATGTTGTATCGTATCGTATAGTATAGTATAAGTCTCGTATAGCTCTCGTATAGACCTATATGGGACCTATACGAGACTTATACTATACACTATACGATACAATACGATACCATACTATACGATACAATACGATACTATCGTATCATATAGTGTAGTATAGGTCCCTTATAGGTCTTGTATAGGCCTATCGACGTATACGGGCGTTGTATCGTATCGTATAGTGTATAGTATAAGTCTAGTATATGGCCCATATAGGTCTTGTATAAGCCTATAGGCCTAAACGGGACCTAAACCACACCTATAGTCCTATACGAGTGTTGTATCTTATCCAATAGTCTAGTATCGTATTGTATTGTATCGTATCATATCGTATCGTATCGTATAGTGTAGTATAAATCTCGTATAGGCATTGTATGGGCCTATGGATGTGGTATCGTATCCTATAGTATCGTGTTGTATCGCATCGTATCGTATAGTATAGTATAAGTCTCGTATAAGTCTTGTATAAGCCTATCGTGTTATATCGTATCGTATAGTATAGTATAAGTCTCGTATAGGCATCGTATAATTAATATTAGTGTTATTATAATTAATATGAGTTTTTTATAATTAATATTAGTGTTATTGATATTAATATGAGTTTTTTTATAATTAATATTAGTGTTATTATAATTAATATGAATTTTTTATAATTAATATTAGTGTTATTATAATTAATATGAGTGTTATTATAATTAATATGAGTTTTTTATAATTAATATGAGTTTTTTTATAATTAATATTAGTGTTATTATAATTAATATGAGTTTTTTATAGTTAATATTAGTGTTATTATAATTAATATGAGTTTTTTTTATAATTAATATTAGTGTTATTGATATTAATATGAGTTTTTTTATAATTAATATCAGTGTTATTATAATTAATATGAGTTTTTTATAATTAATATTAGTGTTATTATAATTAATATGAGTGTTATTATAATTAATATGAGTTTTTTATAATTAATATGAGTTTTTTTTTATAATTAATATTAGTGTTATTATAATTAATATGAGTTTTTTATAGTTAATATTAGTGTTATTGATATTTAAAAAGAGAAAACAAAAAAAAAACCCTTCAAGACGCCCAGTATAGGGCTATACTGGGCGTCTATGTGGACCAAAAGACCATTATACCCCTGAATTAGGCCTATACTGGGGGCAATTCAGGGGTTTAATGGTCTTTTGGACCCTTCGTATAGCCCCAGTATAGCCCTATACTGGGCGTCTATTTTTATTTTTTTATTTTTTCTTTTTAAATATTAAAAAAAGAAAACAAAAAAAATAATAATAGACGCCCAGTATAGGGCTATACTGGGCGTATACGAGGGGTCCAAAAGACCATTATACCCCTGAATTAGGCCTATACTGGGGGCAATTCAGGGGTTTAATGGTCTTTTGGACCCTTCGTATAGCCCCAGTATAGCCCTATACTGGGCGTCTTGAAGGGTTTTTTTTTTTTTTTTTTTTTTTTTTTTAAACAAACATTTTATACAATATTAATCGTTTTAGCAAACTTTTATACAAAAACAATAAAACTTTTTTACCCTACCAAAACATCCATTTTTCAACTCAAAAAAAAAAAAAAACCAACGAGGGGTTTAATATTAATTATTTAAAATAAAAAAACTTGTTTTTGTATAAAAGTTTTGCTAAAACGATTAATATTGTTAAAAAAAAAAAAAAAAAAAAAAAAAAAAAAAAAAAAAAAACTCTTATATACGCCTAGTATAGGCCTATACTAGGCATATAAGAGAGGCAAAAAAGACCAATTTACCCCCAGTATAGGCCTAAATCAGGGGCTAAATGGTCTTTTTTCCCCTAGACGCCCAGTATAGGCCTATACGAGGCGTATACGAGGCAAATAAGACAAAATATGACATAATCAGAGATTCTCTTGGAAATTGAAAAAGGCTATACGCCTCGTATAGATCTATACGAGGCGTCTTGAAGGGTGTCCAAATAGGCAATAAGGTGTGTAAATATGTAGACCCTTATATTATTGTGAATATTTGCATTATTATGAATCATGCAATCTTAATTATTAGTTAATGGTGAGTTAGGAATCATCGCCGGCGAGGGTATAATATGAGTGGTGGAGCGGCCATGGACACCTGCATGTTAGTGATGGTGCCAATGTCCATTTTGAACCGGCGGTTAATTTGGCGGTTTGCTAGTTATGATGGTGACACGTGTTTGAGGTTGAGAAACTGAGTTCGTTATATTTGCTTAAATCAATACTTAATCATGTCATGCACGTTCTCATAGATTTTTGTAGGACAAAGTCGAATATATACGATTACTTACATCACTCTTTTCTAGAATACCGTAATTTATGTAATTTATATGTTAAAAGAAATATTTTTTGTTAAAAGAAATATTTTGACAAAAAAATATTTCTTTTGGCAAACAAGAAGACGTTTGAAGATGATTTTACCAGTTCATAAATCTGTGATTTAGATTAAGGAAGACCCTTTCATATGGATATTGAACCGGTCGAAGTTAACGACTCCAGCTTGGAAAAAATGGGTAGTATTTGATTTCATAGACGTGCTGTAACGTTGTCTTGTTTCGCTTCGTTTGTCTTCTTTTCTATGTTGTATTTGTTCCCAGTTTCTAGCTGGCTCTTTATATTTATATTTGTCTTCTTTTCTAAGTATATGTTATGAAGGTAATATATTGTAGCATGTGTAACGGGATGCGCTAGTACTCACGCATGCCTATGTGAGGGAGAGAGGCGGCCAATAGAGGTGAGCAAAAAACCGAAATAACAAACCGTAATCAAAATAACTGAGAAAACCGAATCGAAACAAAAAGCGACGGTTCGGGTTTCGAATTTTTAATAACTAAAAATTTCGATTCGGTTTTCAAATAACTATTTTCAATAACCGAAAAAAACCGAACCGAACCGATAATTTATAATAGTAGGCCTAATCCATATATTTCTATGTTTGAGCTTAAGTTGTTTAAGTATTTAACTCATGCTAGTAGAAATTATTAATTTATTTTTGAATGTTAAGGATTTATAATAAATAACATGTTTATCTATAATTGTAATGATTTATTTATTGACTATAAGAAATAACAAAATTTAATATAAAAATTAAATAATCTTCAAAGTATTATAAAAGAAAATGTCTTAATAAAAACTTTGAGAAAACATAAAATTGATTAGAAGGTTATGTACTTATGTTTATCTGAACAATATTAATTAAAAGGTTAAAAATAACTTAAGTGCAAAGATATAAGAAAAATTCTTAAATTTTAATTTATACTTTTTATTTTTTGAACCTTGCATAATTTGTTTCAAAAACCGAAAAACCGAATATAACCCGTGTAAAAACCGAAAAAAAAACGAAACCGAACCGTTTTCAAAAACTAAAAACCGATATTTCAGTTTTGCCCAAACACCGAACCGAACCGAACCGTGCACACCCCTGGCGGCCGATGTGTAGAATAGAGAAATGAGGTTGGTCCGCGAAGAGGTGTTGGTTGTTTTGGGAGAAGGGGATAATAGACGAGGAAACAAGATATTTCAAAGAGAGTTTTTCGAACAGTGTCATGGTGGTGGGGGGAGGAAGGTCCGTAAACCCGGTTGTAAATGCTCTAGGTATATGATTTTTTAGGGATCTAGTAAAATGTACGTCTTTTCCATTTTTAAGGCCATGTGTAGTGGGGGGTTACATGACACGTGAAAAATATGTAAGAGAATTTGGTTATATAACTTGAGTGTGTACTAGGTGGTTATATAGATGTATGTTATATATGTATGTATATATGTGTGTGTGAGAGAAACAAAACATACCCCCCCTCCCTTCTTCCCGTGATGAGCATAACGCCTGGCCACGTAATCCCACTCTATATCGCCCATAACGCCCAAGGGGCGGTGTTCTGGGCGTTATAGAGTGTAACACCCCGAAAATTTGCGTCCTATAATGTGTTGACACGTGTCATAGGTTTGAACGTGTGAAAGAATGTTCTTGAAGGACTAAAGTTGACAAACAGTGAAACTATGTAAGTATAAGGGTTCAAAGTGTCAACAATGAATAATTATACTTCACAATAACCCTACATGATGTTTATAACCTTAAACGAATGGATCATGGATCATACGAAGCGAATTGTGAAAGAAAGTGGGAGATTACAAACTACAGGGGTTAAATGTGTCAACATGTTAAAGATATACCTCTGAGTGACCTTATAGCAAACCCGAAGCCTTGTAACGATTAAATATGCTCACTAGAATGTACCATAAAAATTTCACCAAGTTTCGTTATCGTATGAGAAAGTTATGATAAAATTCGTGTATGAGGGGTTAAAAGCGTCAACGTTGAAATCTATGACTTTTCGGGTAGTCAAAAGTTAACCAAGGACTTAACAAAGTTGGTATAAGTCTTGAAGCCCTTAGAATTCAATTAAGAGGGCCCAAAGTGCAAGAAATAAAGGAAAAATCAAGTTTGGAAGTGCGGGGACCAAAACTGCAATTATTTAAAAATGTGCATGTGCTGATGTCTGCCTTGAGGACCTCAAAGCTGGGGACCTTGAGGTCCGTAAAGCAACCCCCAGCAACAGAAAATGGGCAGTAGCCTGTTATGTGCAATTGTGACCCCCTTGGCCGGTTTTTCTTGCATGTGAAGGACCCTTAGACTTCCCTAGGCTCTAGTAACAAGTGTTGAATGATTGTGGTTGATCATAGACTTTGTTGTCATCAATTCATGGTGCCATGAACACTATAAAACCCACCTAAGTTGCAACTCTTTGATCATTCCATTCTCAATCCAAGTCTGATCAATTGAGGAGCTTTCAAGCTGATTGCAAGGCCTCTCTAATCATCCTTAAACACTTGGTAAGTTGACTAACCTTTCTAAATTAATTATAGCTTAGTATTTTAGCTAAAAGTCAAACCGACGTAACTACGGTTTGACTTCGTAATTAATTAATGATAGCTCAGTCGTATGTCGAATTAAAAGTACCATTAAGTAGGTAATTATATGGGTATTAAACCCTTATAAAGGCACGTACCGATTCCAGACCTAACTAGGTCGTTTGTCGGGTCAAACGTTGACCGAAAAAGTCAACAGAAATACAAAATATGATTTAATGCACGATTAATGATCCGAGAGGAGTGTAACCTGTTTTAACCTTAATATAACATGGTAATAAGTATAAAAACTTGTCTACGCTTGCCCGACTCGACAAATTTCTGTTTAAACCCGGTTCGGAATCGAAAGGCGCAAAACCTTGACTTTTGCTTTGACTTCAGTTCTGACCCGTTTTAGTTTGATTCGGAAATGCCTTAGTGCTTCATTAGGGTTAGGTTGCATGATAGTATAAGCCTCTGTACTTGTTTCGTTGATTATCCAATTAATATGCAAGTTCCGTTAATCGCTCATATGTTGACCGTTATGCCTTTTTATCTTAAAACGTGATTGATGAAAATGTAAAAGTGTAGAAACCTCAAATACTGATATATAGACTTGCATGCAAAGTTTGACATCAGTTCGACTTGTAGATTAAGAGTTATGCTCATTATCGCAAAACTAATGCTTTATGTTAACATAATGGCGTAATTAGCATATAGCCTAGTTAAACATACTTTTTGGTATCAAATATTTTACCCACTGATATAAAATATTATTTTAGGATTTTTAAAGATTTTTAATAAATTTTAGGCTGAGCATAACTCGTAGTCGCAGGCTTAAATTCGGAAATTGTCGGTTTTGCCCTTACGGGCCATAAAATGAGTTTTACTTATCTAAACGACTCCAAACCTTTTGCTACTGATCACATATGTTAAATAAATTATTTTAAGCCTTCTGGAAATATAAAAATATCAGATTTAAGTATCGAACCCGGAAATGGCCTTTAATCGCCATAATTAGCGTTTTTAACGCATAGTATGTCTTAAAATCATATTAGACATACCCGGGTTGATACCTACTGATATATGAGGCAAATTATGATATTTTAACAGTAAGCAAGGGTTGATTAACTCAGACTTCGTTTTTGAGCTTTTCGGCTTATGTGAAATTACCAAAATACCCCTACGGGGGCATAGTTTGGTTAAAGATAATAAATCTCACATATATGCTTTAGTCTACTGTTATAACTCATCAAATTTAGTATGTTTGCTGTTTACATCAGACCTGTAACTCAGTTAAACATCTAAGCGCTTTTACAAACTTTAAAATGACCAAACTACCCCTACAGGGCATAGTTTGTGTTTAAATTCATTTCGGGCATAACGAAAGACATCCTACTGATATCACAACATATTTGAAGCATGTTAACTTAGGAAACCTGTTTAGGACTCTTACGGATACCCGTTACGCTTCATGCGCGTTCGGTTCGGTTTATGTAACTAGTTTACATAAATTAGCCGAAACGGGTCAAACCTTATCGGTTTTGTCTCAAAATCCAGAATGTGTATCATATACCCATATTAAGCAAGTCTTCAAACTTGTCGGGTCTAAATCACATTCTATCCGGTCTTCGCTTAATCGTGCGTACGAACCGTATCTTTAAAACTAATCGGTCTAAGCGTAGGCTTAATTAAAGACCCGTTAGGATTCTAATAGGTTATTAAAAACCTTCGTTCCAGATTTAGGAGTTCAGTAAAAGCTATCTGTACTTGCTGATTTGATACGGCTGGGATTGAATTTATATTTAAGCTCAGGTAAATACTTTTAACTTATTTCCCTATACGGGCTTGGGGTACGGTATATAAAATACCGCTTGGTCGGGACGTTGAATCTTTGATTGAATAAATGATAATGAAAGTATTGAGACGTCTCGTTTAATATTGTTTTGTTTGCTTAAAGCCTTTGGGGGGTTAATGACCGTTGTCCCGGATATCCCTGGCATCATTCTACGGAATGGCCACGACCTCAGCACCCGGCGTAGGCGTACGCCGTTGGTGTCTCATAATTAAATGTGGTGTGTCAATTAATCTTTAACCCGGCTCGATCCGGGCTACTGAACGCATAAGGAACATGTAAATCCCTACAAGTATTATATGTAAATAATTATCCCAAGTTATAAAATATTATTTGTGCCATGTGCATTCAAAACAATCATTTTCTTAAACCCTTTTTAAAATGAGTCAGTTGATTGTATTTACCAGTGTAAACTGACGTATTTTCCAAAAAGGCTAAGTGCAGGTACTAATTGGAATTGGCTGACTACTCCTAGCATCAATAATGAGTCTCGCAAGCTTAGATGCCTAAAGTCTGTTGAACCATGTTATTTTATTTGCGATCCGCCTGTGGATCCTTTACTTCCGTTGTAATACTTTGATGTTACACTATTACGGATTGTAATATAATTATCCTTTTGCTTCCGCTGTGCATTTAAATATTGTGTTGTTTGACTATGATGTTGCCAACCACGTCACGTTACTCCCCTACCGGGCCCACCGGTGACACGTGGAAATTTGGGGTGTGACAGGTTGGTATCAGAGCCAACATTGAGTGAATTAAACACTATCTTTTTGTGTTTAATCTCAATGACACATTAGCACATTCCTTGACCTTCTGAGTCTAGACTTAACATAGGAATATTCTAAATCCTTATCTGGAATTTCTGCTTCCAAAATTTTTATATATTTGAATACGTCGCCAAGCGAAGAAGCCGTAATAATAATTCTCCACACCAGGAGCCGTGATTTGCTGACCTTCGTACAACGGCTAGGACGAAACATGCAACCAAGGAGAAGGCATTCAGAAATAAAATGAAGAAGAAACTTCTTTTGCTAAAAATCGTTTCCTTAATAGTCCTTATAAGGGCATAATTACCTTTCAGTTCCTTCGAGGACAACACTATTCCTTTCAAATCCCGTCTAGGGCACATCTGTATTTTTAGTGGAATAATTAACTTTAAATTTTCATTCAGACATTCCTTTTATAAGATCTACCTTTATATAAAATGGCAAAATCTAAAAAGGATGAGACCTAGCCACGCAATATTTTGAGGCAGAGCAAAGATGGTAGTTCCATAATTAGATTCAGATCCATATTTAACACCTCAATTTAGGATTGTTCTGCGTTAAATATTAATAAGAATCTTAAGAGTGAAACCTAGCCTTCGGGTCATTTTAAGGCCGGGCCATGATGGTAAGACCTGTTTAAAAGATTCGAATCTCTGTTAACATCTGTAAATATGTTAACACTCCTGTCAGACGTGATTCATTAAAATCACACACGTCATTCTTATTAATGGATTCTTCAAAAGATTCCTAACCCAATGTAATGATCTCTGAATCATGGGTTTAGATCATCACTTGAGATGATCACATTTTGCCCATACGTGGTAATATAGCGCCTACAGACCCTGTTCATTTCCATATGAACCAAAAGGCAGTGGTAGTGATGACTCCCTGTCAGATAAAGGTAATGAACTAGGTTCAAACCTTCATGCTTTAATTCTCTGAAATCATAGCTTATAATTATAAATGTCCTTGTGACTAGGCCTGTTGTGCCAGCAATACCTTCATGCTTTGATTCTCTGAAATCATGGTTTATAAATTAAACTTGTCTACGCGACTAGGCCATTTGTGCTATTACTAACTTATAAATTAGGGTTCATGATAAAAATCCTGAATAAAATAAATATCCTTCCTTTCCTGCCAATATAGATATTAAAAGAGAATCTTAAAAGGTGACCTAGCTTGAATATCATTGAAGACCTAGCTAAGATGGTAAAACCTGTCTAAAAAGAGATTCAGATCCTTGTTAACACCTGAAAATGTGTTAACACTCCCGACAACCGTGATGCGATAAAATCACACTTGTCATCCTTATATTAGGAATTTTCCAAATCCCTTAGTTAGAGTAAGTGATCAATAGGAATCATGGCTAGTAAACGTCGAACATGATGTAAGCATCAAAAACATCCATTTGGGATATATACCTACGGGCAAAGGTGTATACATGAAAAGATAGTTTTATTTCATAAATTCTTGTCAAAACGATGAACTATGAAATTTTCCGACCCAAAGGAATCATCGTTTATGTTTTAGATTTTTTCCCTAAGTGACAAGGCCCTGTGCTATCAAGAGTCCTTGGGAACAAGCTCTTGTGCTATATAAAATGTCAGTACGACATTGACAGTCGTGATTTTATGTCCCCTGTCTAATAAATATGAAGGATTATATTATGTTTAAACGCCAAAGATTGTTTATTTAAAAACCTAGGCAAAACATAATCAAACAATTTAAATACTATCTATTCGCCTATATGGTTTATTTGTACCATGGCTATTTAATCATCAAATTCGACAATTCACTATAATTAAGCCAATTATTACTACTTGGTTTGTAGCCTTCAAAGCTTCACCATGGCTGACTCCTCAGAAGCCCAAAATCGTTCAGTTGATCAGAGTGATGAAGTAAGACTGAACTTAACAAGAACCGAGTTACAGGCTATGTTAAATACGGCCATAAATAACGTTGTGGATCGCGTGCTGAGGGATCACAAACGAAAGGGCAATGATATCCCAATTCAAGGTTGTAAAAGGGGTAAGACCGGTTCAAACTATATTCAGTCCAAGCCAAAGGAGGCTAAACCCGAATGTAAGAATTGCGGGAAAAAGAGGCACTTCAGTAAATGTATATATGAACGGATCATGGGATGTGCCATCTGTAAAGAGATAAATCACAAGACCCATGAATGCAAGGAATTGCAGGGCAAACAGCAGTCAAGTGAAAAGACCAGATGCAAAACCTGTAGGAAGTACCACTTCGGGAAATGCAGATATGAATCTCAGCCTCTACCCTGTGGAATCTGTAAGTCCAAGGAGCATAATACCTTGGATTGCAAGAGGTTGGGAGATGCGACCTGTCATGGTTGTGGCGAAAAAGGGCACATTAAGACCCGCTGCCCAAAGAAGGCGACTAGAGGGAAACGCACCTTGAAGTCACGAGCAAGGCCTTGTGGGATTTGTAGTAAGGAAGGGCACAAGACTTTGGAGTGCCAAGACATAAAGGACGCAACCTGCTATGGTTGCAATGAAATAGGGCACATAAAAACTAATTGCCCTAATAGGACCAAGAAGCCCGGAGAGGCTAAGAAGACCAAAGCTGGAAACTCTCAAAAGGATGTTCAAGAGACTGTTCAGGATAACAATGTCATAACAGGTACTTTCTTTACCAATAACGCTCATGATAGAGTATTAATTAATTCAGGTTCAGATAAGTCTCTAGAAGACAATAGATATAGTAAATCATAAAATCTGCCTGTTAAAGCTCTAAGCATTATATATGAAGTAAAATTGACCGATAATACCTCCGAGACTACTGCAGCAATATTAAATGGATATTTAATATCCATTAGGAATTACTCTTCTCCGTTGTCCTTGTTGCGTTAATAAGAGGACTTTATATAGTAATAGGAAAGGTTTGGTTGCCTTCAAAATCAAGCCATATTGTGAGTGTTAAGAAGCAATTAATTATTAAGACTCCGTATGAGACCACTCTCATAATTACACGTATTCGTACGAGTAATTAATATTAAACATAAAAAAAAAAAAAAAAAAAAATGGTGGAACTGGCCGTCCCCGGAATCGAACCTGGGTCTAGGCCGGCCGCACCCTTTCGCGCGCCTAGCCAACCGAGCTAGGTGCCTAGTTTGTGAAACTTCCATTAATTATTAGATATAAGCACTTGTACAATAAACTTCCTTATCATTTATCAATGATAATTTCTACTAAGTGTCCTGTTTTTAATACAGGCAATAATAAATCTTCATGAACCATAACTTAGCGAATTCTTATCATCGACAAGGTATAACCTACCAAGGAAACCATAGTAACCAATTCTTATAGTATCAGCAAGGAATCCTTCCGAAAATCTTAGACCACTCTTTCTTCGCATAGAGTACGGCAACATATGTTATTTTAATTATTTTCTCATTGTTTTCTATCGCCTGCGAATGCCAAACTATGTTTGATAAAAGTGTCATATGAGGATTGGGTATCTTAATAAATTCCATAGATTGCTTCCATGCCTGATCAGTATGGAGGTTTAATACATGGAACCCCGGAGATATCCCAATGGTCATATTATACTAATGTCGACTAGTAGTATTCAAAGGAGATATCCAGAATGAAATTGTCCAAGTAAATGTTCCCGACTAAAGAACTCGTGGACTCATAACATAAATGTGTCATTTAATTGACACAAACAATGGTGGATGAACTGGAGCCTGAGATTTGGAAAATCTCTGTAACCTCCTTATATCTTGTTTATTTTCTCCTAATATTATCCTGTTACCCCTGAGAGGCAGGTAGAATTAAGAGTTATATCCCAGTAAGGTTGTATTACTTTGGAATCTCCAAGACGGCTAGTACCATCAGTGAAAGAATCAAAACCCTGATTAACTAAGTTTAAAATAGAGAGTTCATAAAGCTTAACTCAATATCCCGGAAATCCGGTATAGTTAATTATGAAAAACGGTTCATTTTGCTTATGCATTATCACCGCAACCCTAATTAGGTAACGATTAAGAAATTGCCATCAACTGCCTAGGATCGTCGATCTGTTCGACTAACGACAAGGATTAGCTATTCCCTAAACATTAGCTAAGCAGTGGTTGGAATAACCATCTCACCTTAAAAATAAGCTTCTCTATAATAATGGATATGTAAGTATTAAGGCTACTCCTTTGGAGACCTAGTATAGATGGAATGATTAAACATCTATTGTTAGATAGAGAATTGGTAAGTCCAATTATCAAGATCTGAAAGTTGCCTGGGGGACAACAAATAAGATTATGCAAATCCATAATCGATTGTAGGTTGCCAGTATATGGCAAGAAATCGAGGAGTTATGAAAATAGCAAACTTTCTAAGTTCTTGTTAAGGAAAATGGTTTAACAAAAGATATCACCCAGGAGGGGTGTACCAAATTTGCTAAATTAGCAGGCTAGTTAAGCTCTGAATATATGTAAATCATTCGAAGGAAATCGAATGTATCAAGATCAAGTAGCTTGTAAGCTAAAACCTACTTAAGGAGTTTGACGGAGCTCGCAATACATTGCACACTAGTGATTGGAGGATGTGTTCCTACAACAAGTCAAGAAGCTCCAAAAAGGATACATACGCCTAAAATGAGGGCCACTTTGGGAGCTTGGAAAGACTCCAGATATGCTATAAAAGTTAAGTCCCTTATGCGACAAAGAGTACTTCCAGCATTCTAACAAATCTCGAGGTCGAGATTTCTTTTAAGGGCGTGAGGATGTAACACCCCGAAAATTTGCGTCCTATAATGTGTTGACACGTGTCATAGGTTTGAACGTGTGAAAGAATGTTCTTGAAGGACTAAAGTTGACAAACAGTGAAACTATGTAAGTATAAGGGTTCAAAGTGTCAACAATGAATAATTATACTTCACAATAACCCTACATGATGTTTATAACCTTAAACGAATGGATCATGGATCATACGAAGCGAATTGTGAAAGAAAGTGGGAGATTACAAACTACAGGGGTTAAATGTGTCAACATGTTAAAGATATACCTCTGAGTGACCTTATAGCAAACCCGAAGCCTTGTAACGATTAAATATGCTCACTAGAATGTACCATAAAAATTTCACCAAGTTTCGTTATCGTATGAGAAAGTTATGATAAAATTCGTGTATGAGGGGTTAAAAGCGTCAACGTTGAAATCTATGACTTTTCGGGTAGTCAAAAGTTAACCAAGGACTTAACAAAGTTGGTATAAGTCTTGAAGCCCTTAGAATTCAATTAAGAGGGCCCAAAGTGCAAGAAATAAAGGAAAAATCAAGTTTGGAAGTGCGGGGACCAAAACTGCAATTATTTAAAAATGTGCATGTGCTGATGTCTGCCTTGAGGACCTCAAAGCTGGGGACCTTGAGGTCCGTAAAGCAACCCCCAGCAACAGAAAATGGGCAGTAGCCTGTTATGTGCAATTGTGACCCCCTTGGCCGGTTTTTCTTGCATGTGAAGGACCCTTAGACTTCCCTAGGCTCTAGTAACAAGTGTTGAATGATTGTGGTTGATCATAGACTTTGTTGTCATCAATTCATGGTGCCATGAACACTATAAAACCCACCTAAGTTGCAACTCTTTGATCATTCCATTCTCAATCCAAGTCTGATCAATTGAGGAGCTTTCAAGCTGATTGCAAGGCCTCTCTAATCATCCTTAAACACTTGGTAAGTTGACTAACCTTTCTAAATTAATTATAGCTTAGTATTTTAGCTAAAAGTCAAACCGACGTAACTACGGTTTGACTTCGTAATTAATTAATGATAGCTCAGTCGTATGTCGAATTAAAAGTACCATTAAGTAGGTAATTATATGGGTATTAAACCCTTATAAAGGCACGTACCGATTCCAGACCTAACTAGGTCGTTTGTCGGGTCAAACGTTGACCGAAAAAGTCAACAGAAATACAAAATATGATTTAATGCACGATTAATGATCCGAGAGGAGTGTAACCTGTTTTAACCTTAATATAACATGGTAATAAGTATAAAAACTTGTCTACGCTTGCCCGACTCGACAAATTTCTGTTTAAACCCGGTTCGGAATCGAAAGGCGCAAAACCTTGACTTTTGCTTTGACTTCAGTTCTGACCCGTTTTAGTTTGATTCGGAAATGCCTTAGTGCTTCATTAGGGTTAGGTTGCATGATAGTATAAGCCTCTGTACTTGTTTCGTTGATTATCCAATTAATATGCAAGTTCCGTTAATCGCTCATATGTTGACCGTTATGCCTTTTTATCTTAAAACGTGATTGATGAAAATGTAAAAGTGTAGAAACCTCAAATACTGATATATAGACTTGCATGCAAAGTTTGACATCAGTTCGACTTGTAGATTAAGAGTTATGCTCATTATCGCAAAACTAATGCTTTATGTTAACATAATGGCGTAATTAGCATATAGCCTAGTTAAACATACTTTTTGGTATCAAATATTTTACCCACTGATATAAAATATTATTTTAGGATTTTTAAAGATTTTTAATAAATTTTAGGCTGAGCATAACTCGTAGTCGCAGGCTTAAATTCGGAAATTGTCGGTTTTGCCCTTACGGGCCATAAAATGAGTTTTACTTATCTAAACGACTCCAAACCTTTTGCTACTGATCACATATGTTAAATAAATTATTTTAAGCCTTCTGGAAATATAAAAATATCAGATTTAAGTATCGAACCCGGAAATGGCCTTTAATCGCCATAATTAGCGTTTTTAACGCATAGTATGTCTTAAAATCATATTAGACATACCCGGGTTGATACCTACTGATATATGAGGAAAATTATGATATTTTAACAGTAAGCAAGGGTTGATTAACTCAGACTTCGTTTTTGAGCTTTTCGGCTTATGTGAAATTACCAAAATACCCCTACGGGGGCATAGTTTGGTTAAAGATAATAAATCTCACATATATGCTTTAGTCTACTGTTATAACTCATCAAATTGAGTATGTTTGCTGTTTACATCAGACCTGTAACTCAGTTAAACATCTAAGCGCTTTTACAAACTTTAAAATGACCAAACTACCCCTACGGGGCATAGTTTGTGTTTAAATTCATTTCGGGCATAACGAAAGACATCCTACTGATATCACAACATATTTGAAGCATGTTAACTTAGGAAACCTGTTTAGGACTCTTACGGATACCCGTTACGCTTCATGCGCGTTCGGTTCGGTTTATGTAACTAGTTTACATAAATTAGCCGAAACGGGTCAAACCTTATCGGTTTTGTCTCAAAATCCAGAATGTGTATCATATACCTATATTAAGCAAGTCTTCAAACTTGTCGGGTCTAAATCACATTCTATCCGGTCTTCGCTTAATCGTGCGTACGAACCGTATCTTTAAAACTAATCGGTCTAAGCGTAGGCTTAATTAAAGACCCGTTAGGATTCTAATAGGTTATTAAAAACCTTCGTTCCAGATTTAGGAGTTCAGTAAAAGCTATCTGTACTTGCTGATTTGATACGGCTGGGATTGAATTTATATTTAAGCTCAGGTAAATACTTTTAACTTATTTCCCTATACGGGCTTGGGGTACGGTATATAAAATACCGCTTGGTCGGGACGTTGAATCTTTGATTGAATAAATGATAATGAAAGTATTGAGACGTCTCGTTTAATATTGTTTTGTTTGCTTAAAGCCTTTGGGGGGTTAATGACCGTTGTCCCGGATATCCCTGGCATCATTCTACGGAATGGCCACGACCTCAGCACCTGGCGTAGGCGTACGCCGTTGGTGTCTCATAATTAAATGTGGTGTGTCAATTAATCTTTAACCCGGCTCGATCCGGGCTACTGAACGCATAAGGAACATGTAAATCCCTACAAGTATTATATGTAAATAATTATCCCAAGTTATAAAATATTATTTGTGCCATGTGCATTCAAAACAATCATTTTCTTAAACCCTTTTCAAAATGAGTCAGTTGATTGTATTTACCAGTGTAAACTGACGTATTTTCCAAAAAGGCTAAGTGCAGGTACTAATTGGAATTGGCTGACTACTCCTAGCATCAATAATGAGTCTCGCAAGCTTAGATGCCTAAAGTCTGTTGAACCATGTTATTTTATTTGCGATCCGCCTGTGGATCCTTTACTTCCGTTGTAATACTTTGATGTTACACTATTACGGATTGTAATATAATTATCCTTTTGCTTCCGCTGTGCATTTAAATATTGTGTTGTTTGACTATGATGTTGCCAACCACGTCACGTTACTCCCCTACCGGGCCCACCGGTGACACGTGGAAATTTGGGGTGTGACATAGAGGGTTATAGCGCCACAAAACCCCCTTTCACCTCTCCACGACGCATGGCCTAAGGACTTCATATTACACTTCATATTCATGTTTTGGATTGTTGGATAAAAAATAAATACTTATCATTACTGATTGACATGTGTATGGATATTTCGTAATGTATCAAAACTGAACCATCTGATTTGGGACGCTAAAGAGAAGAAATGTTTTCGTTAATCCAGATACCTGCGTTTTCTGAAATGAAACTAGTGAAAGCACGGACCATCTGTTTTCAGTTTTTAGTTTCACTCATGATGTTTGAGCAGGAATTGCAGCTTGGTGCCACTTACCCCCCACGATTCTCTTCTCTGTCCGGGATATACTACTTTTTCATCAAACCCTTGGTGGAAGTAAGTTGGTAAAGCATTTGGTTTATTCAGTTATGCTTATTACTTGCTGGGCCATTTGGAGAGCTCGGAATGATCACATTTTCAACAAAAAGGTGCCTTCTAAGCTAGGGATTATTAATGAAGTCCAAACCCTCGGATATTTATGGATTAAGAACTGGGCCAGATCCGTTACGCTGAATGAGCAAATGTGGATAAATTTTTCCTTTTAATTTCTTGGTTTTGTTTTGTCTATGTTCGGCTTCCGGTTTGTATCTAGCGTCTCGCTAGTTCCGTTTGTTGTTATGAAAGTTGCCTTTAAAAAAAATCAAAACCAAACCCTATAGAGTCGGAACCTATAAAAACTAGATATGGAAAACCAAAAGTCGAAGAGCCCAGACTCTTTGAAACTCAAAACCTAGAAAAGGAACAATTGGATGATCAGAACGAAATGATTCCTATAACACAATAACTGGCACAGCCAGAAACACGACACAAATATAAACAATTTTTGGAAGTGCAAATTTACTAATCCCATTGAACATGTTAACATCTCATTTACTATCCATCGGGGGTAGAGTCACGGTCATAAAATCTGTGCTAGAAAGCTTGCCGAATTACTATTTTTCTTTATATAAAGCTCCAAAAAAAGTGATTCACGATTTGGAATGTATTATAAAGAAATTTTTATGGGGAGGATCGAGCAACGACAAGAAGATGCATTGGGTGGATTGGGATCGGGTGGCGTCGGATAGGAAAAAAGGGGGTCTCGGATTAAGTAAACTCGGAGACACTAATATTGCCTTATTGTCCAAGTGTAACACCCCGAAAAAAATATAAAACTTTATATTAGAATTATAAAGTATAATTAAACAAGATTTTACTAACTAGAAATTTTAACCTAGTTAGTTAATAGACTAGAAATAGCTTATGAAGCGGTTAAAGGTTACTAAACAATAAGTAAGACAAAGTTGAGGGGGTTAAGTTGGCATAATTGAAACTTAAATTTGTTAAAACATATTAAAATAAAACAAACACCCCAAAAAGGGCATGTTGGTCGATCTGGGGAAGACCAGGTCGACACCCACATAGTTCCAAACCCTAAAATCATAAAAACTTTCAAATTGGAGGTGTTAATCTGGTCCAAATCGAGAATTGAGCATAGAATCGTAATCCTCACTGCAAGAGGATTCTAAGGTATGTGAAATTTGATGAAATCCATCAACTTGAAATTCTCATGATTTTGAAAATCTGAAATTAGATGCTTGCATGTGTGTTATTTGGTTAGATTAAAGTTGATTGGATGTTTAGAAGTAAAACCTAACTAACTATTGGAGAAATCATGCCCAAATTCAGAAAATTCTATGAATCCATGGAAGCTAGGTTATGGGTTTTGTAAGATAATGATGAACACTAGGATTTGAATGATAATTCTAGTATGAATTTCATCTTAGGAGGTAATTTCTGCATATTGATGTTAAAATGTGTGCAAGGTTACTAATTAAAGTGAAATTTGGGGGTTTAATTTGCAAGTCATGAACTTGGAGATGATGGTAGGAAAATCTGACCCGTTAGGTGTTTGTAGAAATGCCTAAGTGAGGATTTTCATGTTAAATTTGATAAGAACGCAAATTTGATCATGTTTCACAATGATATGAATATGGTCATGGAAAGAGTTCTAAACAAGTTGTAAAACTGAATTTTCTAGGCAAAGAGTCCGGATCATCAAGCGGACAAGCCGAAGGAAATTCACGGGGGAAAGGCGTGCTCTAAAGGTACGAAATTATCGTTTCGTTACATTGTGTATTATTTAATAGATTTATGTCGTAGTTGGAAAACATGGTAAACAAGATGAATCAAAGTACTACGGAAATGACTTTTCGTCTTAATCTAGTGAGATGGGTCAAAATAAATGTTAGAAATTGAGGTTAGAATTACATTGTTCGACGATTAATTCTTGATCTCTAAACGGGTCGAACAATCTAACAAGGTATGATTAACTCTTTGGATTTGGATTGAAAGATCTTTAATGATTGTAAATTCATATCATCCACGTAATATGAGATTTTAATATTTCAATATCGTAGATGGATTGAAGTTTGAAAGTTAGAATCTTGGTGTGAAAATGTAAAACAAAGCAAAAATTGAAACTCCAGGTACTACCGTAAATTACGGTAGTACCGTAATTTACGGTGGAGGAAAAATGTTTACGGTAGGAACCTACTGATTTACGGTGGTTATAAACTTTCAAGGCTCACCGTAAATTACGGTAGTACCGTAATTTACGGTAAAACCAGAAAAGTTACACTTTGTTTTATTTTACGTTGATGATGGGATTAAATGTTTATACTACATCTAAAAGTCAAAACTAATATTTTTAATGGTTTTGATTCTAGGTGATTAGATGGATCGCACGGACGGTGATCAAGCAATGACGAAAGAACCGAACACAATTTTTGAAGCTTCCGCTATGTGTCTTAATCTTATTTAAGTCTTGTTCATGGAATGTATCTAAACACTCAAACAACTTTTGAATGTTCTAATTGGGTCAAGTGTTGACTATCTTTTATGATACCTCTAAAACTTTGTAAATCTACTTAATTTTGTTATAAATATTCTAAATCTAATGTTTAATTCTAGTTAAAATTTAAGGGTGTTACAAGTTGGTAATCAGAGCTCATGGTTGTCAATAAGTGTTCGGTTCAAGCTTGATCGATCGTCCGGTAAGAATTAACTTGTTTTGTTAATAAATTATGTATTAGGTATAGAATGAGAAATGAACAATATGCATGAAAAGAGTGTGTAAGCTCACTCAAAAACAAGAAATGCATGAAACAAGAATGATCAAATCAAGTTACGGACTTGATTGAATAGAAACAAGAATGATCAAATCAAGTTGCGAACTTGATTGAATTCAAACAAGAATGATTAAATCAAGTTGCGAACTTGATTAAATCAAAACAAGTAAAGCATGTATTATAAATGAAATGTTTAACAATCTATGTAAACATTTCAGAAATCGAGATGGCTGATGGAGACAATGATAATACGGTGCCAAGAGTCACCGAACAAGTGAGAGAAGTGATTGCCGAAGAGGTTGGAAAGGCGATCGAAAACAGTTTGTCGGGTTTTATTGATAAAATCCAACACACGGTTTTATCAATAGTAGAAGATAGAATCAAGAAACTGGAAGATGATTCGAATGTAGCAAAGGAAAAGCGAGGAGGACGAAAGCCTTGTTCATACAAGGAATTCATGGCTTGTAAACCACCAACATATAATGGGGAGGTTGATCCGATAGTGTGCCAACGATGGCTAAGTGACATCGAAGGGGTATTCGAGAGAACCCATTGTGACGAAGAAGACTACGTAGCCTATGGTACGGGTCAACTAAGGAGTCAAGCGAAAGATTGGTGGGATAACAAAAAGAAGGAGATTGGAAGTGAAGCGGCCAAGGCCATGACTTGGGAGGAGTTTAAGATGCCGTTTCTTAAACACCATAGTCCCAAGGCGGTCATAAATAAAATCAAGGAAGAGTTCATGCAACTCAGGCACAAAGGTGAATCCATAGACAAGATCACGGGGATGTTTATGGACAAGATGAAGTTCTGTGATGACTTGATAACGAATGAAGAGCAAAAGGTTTATTACTATCATAAC
Source organism: Helianthus tuberosus (assembly GCA_030545235.1). Lineage (NCBI taxonomy): Eukaryota > Viridiplantae > Streptophyta > Magnoliopsida > Asterales > Asteraceae > Helianthus > Helianthus tuberosus. The sequence continues at coordinate 135,153,393 of CM060385.1, read as the reverse complement.
ATGCTAAGTGCGGAGTATAGGGAGTTCATAACCCCTTCAAAGTACGAGACCCTTACCGAGATTGTTAATGCTGCTCGGGAAAGGGAGATTGAATTGAAAAAGAGTATAGAACGGGGTGAACGAAGGGCGCAAGATGTGAATCCAAGCCCTACCAAGAAAGCAAGAACGAATGAAACAGCAAAGAGATCAGATGCTAAAGGTAGTACACCAGGTTGCAAAATTTGTGGGAAAAATCATAAGGGTGAATGCCGTTACAAGGATAAGCCTTGTCCTATATGCAAGAAAACGGGACATATGGCCATGTCATGCCCGGAGAAAGTGACGGTTTGTTATAACTGTTATCGAACGGGTCACAAGAAGTCTGAATGCCCGGAACTGGTTGGAAAGAAAGATGGGCAAGAACCGAAAGGTGAGGCCCCGAAAGCAAAGGCAAGATCTTTCCAACTAACTGCTGCAGAAGCGAAGATTGAACCTGACGTGGTCTCAGGTATATTTGCTGTAAATTCAATTCCCGCACACGTGTTATTTGATACGGGTGCGAATAAATCCTTTGTTTCATATGGGTTTATTCGACATCCTTCATTTATTTTAACAAAATTACCTGTGCCTTTAGAAGTAGAGATAGGTAATAACAAAAGCTTTATTGTTTGTGATGTATGTGAAAATTGCAAACTGAGCATTGACGACGAAGAATATTTGATAAATCTAATCCCGATGTCGATGGGAGAATTCCAAGTAGTCGTGGGGATGGATTGGCTATCTCAATACCATGCAAAGGTCGTGTGTTTTCGCAAAGAGATTAAGCTAACATCTCCGAGCGGAAAACACGTCACCATTTATGGCGAAAAACGAGGCAATCCCATAGTATGTTCGATGTTGAAAGCTCACAAGCTCATGAAGCGGGGATGCAAGGCATTTATAATCTATGCAAATGAGGCGGAGAAAGAGTCACGGAAGATTGAAGATGTACCGGTGGTACGAGATTATGAAGATGTTTTTCCGGAAGATTTACCGGGGATACCGCCTGAACGGGAAGTAGAGTTCGGGATCGAATTGATTCCGGGCGCGAAACCTGTAGCAAAAGCCCCGTACCGACTTGCACCGTCGGAATTACAAGAGCTAATGTCCCAAATTCAAGATTTGCTTGACAAGGGATTTATAAGGCCGAGTGTATCTCCTTGGGGCGCGCCGGTATTGTTTGTAAGAAAGAAGGACGGGAGCATGCGCATGTGTATCGATTATCGGGAGTTAAACAAACTCACGGTAAAGAACCGATACCCGCTCCCGAGGATAGATGACTTATTTGACCAACTACAAGGCGCGAGTTGGTTCTCAAAAATTGACCTTAGGTCGGGGTATCACCAACTAAAGGTCAAAGAAGAAGATGTGCCGAAGACGGCTTTTCGCACAAGATATGGACATTACGAATTTCTCGTGATGTCATTTGGGCTAACAAATGCGCCCGCGGCTTTCATGGACCTCATGAACCGGGTTTGCAAACCAATGTTGGATAAGTCGGTCATTGTGTTTATCGATGATATCTTGGTGTATTCGAAAAGTGAAGCCGAACACACACGTCACTTACAAGAAGTGTTAGAGACACTTAGACGAGAGAAGTTGTATGCAAAATTCTCTAAATGTGCCTTTTGGTTACGAGAGGTACAATTTCTCGGCCATGTCATAAATGCCGACGGGGTTTTGGTGGATCCGACAAAGATAGAGGCGGTGTCAAAATGGAATCCCCCGAAGAACCCTTCGGAAATTAGAAGCTTTTTGGGGCTTGCGGGATATTATAGGAGATTCATTCAAGATTTCTCCAAGATTGCATCGCCACTAACAAAGCTAACCCAAAAGAAAGCAAAGTTTGTTTGGGGAGTCGATCAAGAAAAAGCGTTTCGGACGCTAAAAGAAAGACTAACTCAAGCTCCGGTACTGACATTGCCGGACGGAGTCGAAGACATGGTGGTCTATTCGGACGCTTCATTATCAGGGCTCGGTTGCGTGTTGATGCAACGAGGCAAGGTAATAGCCTATGCCTCGAGACAATTGAAGATACACGAGAAGAAATACCCCACGCACGATCTTGAACTGGCGGCGGTGGTGTTTGCGTTAAAAATATGGAGGCATTATTTGTATGGGGTAAAATGCACCATATTCACCGACCACAAGAGCTTAAAATACTTCTTCGATCAGAAGGAGTTAAATATGCGACAAAGACGATGGCTAGAAACGGTGAAGGACTACGACTGTGAGATACATTATCACCCCGGAAAAGCAAATGTGGTAGCGGACGCCCTAAGCCGAAAAGCTGACTATGTCCCAATACGAGTGAGATCGATGCAACTCGTGGTAACCTCGGGTATACTTGAACGTATTCGAGAGGCGCAATTAGAAGCAGTAAAAGAAGAGAATTGGAAGAAGGAAAGAATAATTGGTCAGTTGAAAGACTTGTCGGATGGGAATCAGGGGTTAAAGACTCGATCCGGAAGGATATGGGTCCCACACACCTGTGGAGTAAAGGCACTTCTACTTGATGAAGCTCATAAATCCCGTTATTCAGTTCATCCGGGTGCAACCAAGATGTACAATGATTTGAAACAAAATTATTGGTGGCCCGGAATGAAGAGGGACGTGGCGAAATATGTGGAAAAATGCTTGACATGTTTACAAGTCAAGGCGGAGCACCAGAAACCATATGGTAAACTCCAACCGCTAGAAATTCCGGTTTGGAAGTGGGAACATATTACAATGGACCTGCTAACTAAACTGCCTAAGACGAATCGGGGTTTTGATGCCATATGGGTAGTGGTGGATAGATTGACGAAAAGTGCTCATTTTATTCCGATTCGTGAGACTTACACGTCAGAAAAGATGTCAGAAGTCTATACCAATGAAATCATAGCACGTCATGGAGTGCCGGTGTCCATCGTGTCCGATAGGGATACCCGGTTTACCTCGAAATTCTGGCGTGAATTCCAAGAACAAATGGGGACCAAATTGTTCATCAGCACTGCGTACCATCCTCAAACAGATGGACAAAGTGAAAGAACGATACAAATATTGGGAGACATGCTACGGGCGTGCATAATCGACTTTGGAGGCAGTTGGGATGTTCACCTACCGTTAGTTGAGTTTTCGTATAACAACAGTTACCAATCTAGTATTAAAATGGCACCATACGAACTGCTTTACGGTAGGAAGTGTCGAACCCCGGTTTGTTGGGGTGAAGTGGGTCCACGTGAACTCGCCCACCAAGACATAGTACAAGCCACGAACGAAAAGATCGATAAAGTTCGGGCGCACTTAAAAGCGGCCCAAGACAGGCAAAAGGCGTATGTAGATAAAAGGAAAAGACCAATTGAATTTCAAGTCGGTGACATGGTCATGCTAAAAGTGTCCCCATGGAAAGGTGTTATTAGATTTAGAAAGAAGGGGAAGTTAAGCCCAAGGTTTATCGGGCCATTTAAAATTATCGGAAGAGCTGGCAAGGTAGCTTACCGTCTTGAACTACCGGAGGAGCTGAGTGGGATCCATGGCACGTTTCACGTATCTCAACTAAGAAAGTGCCTAGCAGACGAAACGACCTATATCCATTACGATGATATCGAAGTGGATAATAGTCTAAATTATGTGGTAAGACCGGTTGAAATTTTAGACAGAAAGGTCAAACGTTTACGAAATAAACAAATTGAACAAGTCAAGGTTAAATGGGAGCATAGAAAGGGTTCGGACATTACGTGGGAGTCCGAAGAGGAGATGCGACGTCTTCACCCTACATTGTTTGGTACGTACTACGGTTTCGGGGACGAAACCCTTTTAAGGGGGGTGGACTTGTAACACCCCAAAAAAAATATAAAACTTTATATTAGAATTATAAAGTATAATTAAACAAGATTTTACTAACTAGAAATTTTAACCTAGTTAGTTAATAGACTAGAAATAGCTTATGAAGAGGTTAAAGGTTACTAAACAATAAGTAAGACAAAGTTGAGGGGGTTAAGTTGGCATAATTGAAACTTAAATTTGTTAAAACATATTAAAATAAAACAAACACCCCAAAAAGGGCATGTTGGTCGATCTGGGGAAGACCAGGTCGACACCCACATAGTTCCAAACCCTAAAATCATAAAAACTTTCAAATTGGAGGTGTTAATCTGGTCCAAATCGAGAATTGAGCATAGAATCGTAATCCTCACTGCAAGAGGATTCTAAGGTATGTGAAATTTGATGAAATCCATCAACTTGAAATTCTCATGATTTTGAAAATCTGAAATTAGATGCTTGCATGTGTGTTATTTGGTTAGATTAAAGTTGATTGGATGTTTAGAAGTAAAACCTAACTAACTATTGGAGAAATCATGCCCAAATTCAGAAAATTCTATGAATCCATGGAAGCTAGGTTATGGGTTTTGTAAGATAATGATGAACACTAGGATTTGAATGATAATTCTAGTATGAATTTCATCTTAGGAGGTAATTTCTGCATATTGATGTTAAAATGTGTGCAAGGTTACTAATTAAAGTGAAATTTGGGGGTTTAATTTGCAAGTCATGAACTTGGAGATGATGGTAGGAAAATCTGACCCGTTAGGTGTTTGTAGAAATGCCTAAGTGAGGATTTTCATGTTAAATTTGATAAGAACGCAAATTTGATCATGTTTCACAATGATATGAATATGGTCATGGAAAGAGTTCTAAACAAGTTGTAAAACTGAATTTTCTAGGCAAAGAGTCCGGATCATCAAGCGGACAAGCCGAAGGAAATTCACGGGGGAAAGGCGTGCTCTAAAGGTACGAAATTATCGTTTCGTTACATTGTGTATTATTTAATAGATTTATGTCGTAGTTGGAAAACATGGTAAACAAGATGAATCAAAGTACTACGGAAATGACTTTTCGTCTTAATCTAGTGAGATGGGTCAAAATAAATGTTAGAAATTGAGGTTAGAATTACATTGTTCGACGATTAATTCTTGATCTCTAAACGGGTCGAACAATCTAACAAGGTATGATTAACTCTTTGGATTTGGATTGAAAGATCTTTAATGATTGTAAATTCATATCATCCACGTAATATGAGATTTTAATATTTCAATATCGTAGATGGATTGAAGTTTGAAAGTTAGAATCTTGGTGTGAAAATGTAAAACAAAGCAAAAATTGAAACTCCAGGTACTACCGTAAATTACGGTAGTACCGTAATTTACGGTGGAGGAAAAATGTTTACGGTAGGAACCTACTGATTTACGGTGGTTATAAACTTTCAAGGCTCACCGTAAATTACGGTAGTACCGTAATTTACGGTAAAACCAGAAAAGTTACACTTTGTTTTATTTTACGTTGATGATGGGATTAAATGTTTATACTACATCTAAAAGTCAAAACTAATATTTTTAATGGTTTTGATTCTAGGTGATTAGATGGATCGCACGGACGGTGATCAAGCAATGACGAAAGAACCGAACACAATTTTTGAAGCTTCCGCTATGTGTCTTAATCTTATTTAAGTCTTGTTCATGGAATGTATCTAAACACTCAAACAACTTTTGAATGTTCTAATTGGGCCAAGTGTTGACTATCTTTTATGATACCTCTAAAACTTTGTAAATCTACTTAATTTTGTTATAAATATTCTAAATCTAATGTTTAATTCTAGTTAAAATTTAAGGGTGTTACAGGGTTGGAAATTCAAGTCCGAACCGTTGAACCTTTGGAGGAAAGTGATTGAATCCATCCATTCGAGTAGGGCATCGTGGGAATGTATTCCGTTCAAGTCATCTATTGGAGGAGTTTGGTGCAATATAGCGAAGCTTTTCATTAAAACTAAGATCAACGGGTTGCCATTACGGAGTTGCATCAAAGGTAAAGTAGGTAACGGAGAGACAATATCTTTTTGGCTCGATGCTTGGTTGAAGGACGTTCCTCTACGCTTTGCTTTTCCTGCCTTGTTCGCCCTTGAGAATAAGAAAAAGTGTTCGGTGGGTGATCGTGTGGACGTCTCAGATCCTTATCGGCAATGTTTGTGGGATTGGAAACAGCCCCCTTGTAACACCCTAACACATTTAACCTTAAAACAACGCAGCGGAATTTCGAGTCTGAAAATTTCTTTCATGACATACATCTTGACATTCTAAAAATTCATTTTATAATATAAGAACATAACTTATCGACACTAAATTGCATATTTAGACATTCCCGTACAATCTGTCTTGTGACTCGATCCTCGATCTTCAATCCTTGGATATCCTTATGACTGGTACTACCTGCGCTCACCACACAAAATTCGTACATTAGTAAGCATTATAAACATACAAGGCTTGTTCACATTTACTTCTAGTTTCATTTACTCTTTACATTCCAGCTTTTCCATCCTGTCATACCATCCGTGGTGAGAATTCTTTGCCATTCCTGCATTTCACTTATAACTCCATGTACACGATTAAGCAACATAAACACTTGATCGTACCAAAAGACTTACATACATACCTAAACTTCATACACACTATCTCCATACATACATACGTACACACATATATGTCAACCTTCATACAAACTTGCATATAAATACATATCGATCATTCTATATGTATCTACATATATACATACATACATCGTCCCGCACGATCATGTCATCCCACATATATACATTCACACTTACATACATACGTACGTACATACATACATACACCTTACTACATGCCTTCACACAACCTACATACTTGCATACATTCGTACATACTCGCTTGCATACATATACATGTTTCCTACATACACCTCTACATACATACACTTAGGTTTATAAAACATACATACGTGCATGCCTACATACTTACTTACATATATATTTATAATCACCTATTTCAACATACCTAACTCATACTTACCTACTCATATACGTCTTCATATATCCGCGTGTACTTCTTCACACACTTATAATCTTACATACGTTTGCGCGTATATGCTTACATACGCTTCTACACACATGTTGGATACATACAAACATACATACATACCCAATAAGTGTGGGCATACACTTAAATTCATAAAAACGTAAGTTGAACTAGTCGTACATAACTTAAAACGCGTTTAAACGAGTTCCCAAGCCAAAACGAGGCATAAAAACAATTTTCGGAGAAGCTTGACCCGTCGCGCGACGCGACAGGCCGTCGCGCTACGCGACGCCCCCAAAAACACAGAAGGTTGTTGCTGCTGTGCTGCAGATTTCCAGCGCAACCGCATTTCACAGAAACTGTCATAACTTCTTCGTTATAGGTCCGTTTTACCCGATTCTTTTTCCTACGCGTCCGTAATTTAATTCTCCATCTAATGGAACTAAAGTCCGACATCCGACTTAATATAATTTCCGACTTTTAACTCTTCGGCTTATTACCCTTTTTACCATTTTGACCCCTTCCATGCATTCATCAACATAACTTGGTTATTTTACCATAGCATCTTATAAACCTAACAATATCCGTGACGTCTATCATAACCTACTAAATTCTTGGATGTCTTGCATCCTCTTAACACATTATCGTTCATATGCTTAACTTGACCCGTTAAGGGTATTCGCGCATTAAATGGTCTATGACTAACCAAACCCTCATCCTCACTTCCATACTTGTCCAAAACATTACACTTATCGATTAACTTGTTTCTAAACTACTTTTATGATCGTTTACCCCAAAATACCCATCAAGGGCATTTTGGTCAACTTTAATCCCCTCATTTACGACGAGAGTCTTTAACACATATTTGACCCCAAACATCATGTTTAATTAATTCCAACACTTTACTACTTACTTGAACTAAGAAGTGATTACGGAAATCACTTACCTTATGCGTCCGTGCTCGTATCCGATCCTTTGCCACCCCTTGATCCGTTAGCCTTTCACGCTTGAATCCGTCTTGACATGATTCCTATACTTTCATGTCACCCATCACATTCTCGTTAGTATACACAATTGTACACGTTAACGATCATATCAACCACATATTTCACATTTAATTTATGTAATTCATCATATAATCACGGATAACACATATCAACATAACATGTACCATACGACTTCCTACAATCCTACCTTTACGACAACGAGTCAAATCATGTTACTTATACTTAGTTGACTTTCAGAAGTCAACTATTAACCATTTTTAACTATCGACTTATCATCATATACTCGTAACATCATAATTGACCATACGGACAATACTATATACATTTTGTCATACGCTTGATGTGTGTACCATCTTTTAAGCATAACGTACAACTAGTTCATGCATAAATCTTCTAAGCTCATACATAACTCAACAAATCCTACTCCTAATCAACACATATCATTCACACATAAGCATTAAACATATCATCACCACATTTCTTCCAATTTAACTAACAAGAATCCATCACGCCCACAATAGTACATCAATCTTTAACAAAACTTTGACATAGGTGGTGACTCTAGTCATTATCTTTACCCAACTTAACGGGTTTCACCTCTAAACATCAAATTAACACAAACCATTCATACCCCGTGTTCTACACGATGATTCTAACCCTTGTACATGATTAATTTCATAATAACTCACGGATTTGAACATAACCCACTTCACCCATGGTCACAAATCTTAGATTTAAGACATACCTTATGATCCCCTCGTGATGGTGATCATTAATCCATGCTCGGTTATGGATTTACGCTTCATCTTGCCTTTCAATTTGAGTGAAAGGATGAAATTAGGGTTTGAGGCTCCATGGGAGCCTCCTGCTCCTTCTCGAACACACGCATGTGTGTGTGTGTTTGTGTGTGATAAGTTATTTAATAACTTAACTTTCATCTTTCCCACTTTAGCCCCTCGGGTTTGTTTCTAAAACATAACTAACACTACCTTCATCATTTAATACTTTTGACCATACCTTTAACTAGGTTAAATAGCCTAGTTATTTATTTCATGACGTGTCACTTAAGATCACACGACAAATATTAACATTCAGATTTTTGGGGCGTTACAAGTCTACCACCCTTAAACAAGGTTTCGTCCCCGAAACCTTTCTCACTTTCATCAAACACACATTATCTTTTCTTCTAGTCCATCCATACGACTACTAGCCCATACTTTCCTGATCATTCTTTCTTATATCATTCTCATTTCCTTAACATGTTAACAACGGTTCAATACACATACTTCCTCAATCTGTAATCATTCATCCATTCTTATGATCTGTTCATAACGGATCTACCAGATTCATCTTATCTCTTAAGATTTCATTCTATTCATATATTATTTAACATTTAGTTCTTGTTTTGTTACCACACAAAACTACCATTTCATGGTCATATATACGTACTTTAACTTTAGTGTGAACATCCTCCTACTTTTCTACAGCTACTTGTACCCTACATACCTTTACGTTACCTTTAAATCATTTTGTCCATTTCACATCACTATTGCTTTCACTTCATGCATTTCTTAATTTACATATATACATGTGTGTCATACTAGTTTATATCTATCCAGCATAAGTTAAACATCTTACTAACCTCTTTCATTTCACAAAGCGACGATCCGTAACCCCGATCGAACATCTTCTTCTCGAGTACCAGCCTTAACAAACCAGGTTTCATTCATCCTTATAATGAGCTTCCGCTCGTGTACATTCTTTCACCAATACGATTGGGTCCATCACATCAATAATTCTAACATTTTTTTTTATCAACAAAATTAGCGATTAGCATATTTCATTTAAACATTCATTATACTAGGGGATTACCCACTTATAATCATTCTACAATTTCCTACATCCAGGCTATAACATATCACACATTCCATTTCTTACATGTAATTCTTTCATTCTAGCTACTTATTTCGTCAACCTTCATTTGACTCTTCAAAGCTTAACTGACATTTCTTAATCATTGTATAAGTACTGAGGCACACGTCCGTACTTCTTTCCATTCATGCTTACATGCAAAAACATTCATTACATCATTTCGGTATTTCTTACCAAACTTACCATTCCAGCCCTTACTTAAGTTATGGTTCGGGTCACAGCCCGTCATCATTTTGACTTCTAAGAGTCATTTACTAACACGTCTAACACGTAGCTCATACCAAACTTCATCTATTATACTATCATCTTTTACTTTGTACTTATTTCTTTGACCCGTTCGACTCAATCATGGTCAAACTGTCGGTATCTTCTTGTACGGATTAATTTCATCTTTTTATATTTTTAAATCTATCTCACGTATGCAGATGCATCACTCATGCTTTCTTATTCATTGAATCCGCCTTACAGATTCAAACGTTACATTCATGCCTTTCATTACTTCTGCATTTTGAACCCTTCTCGTGGATTCAACCACCTTATCCATGCCTTTCATCCTTGAATCCGTCTTACGGATTCAAACATATCATCCATGCCTTTCATCCTTGAATCCGTCTTACGGATTCAAACATATCATCCATGCCTTTCATCCTTGAATCCGTCTCACGGATTCAAACATTTCATTCATATATTTTTTTTTCATCCTTGAATCCGTCTCGCGGATTCAAACATTGCATTCTTATCTTGTTGATCCGTACTTAATCACGGATTCAACATTCTTCGTTCTTATCAGGCATGTTTTTCATTCTTACATAGTACTCTCAATTTCCCGAGAGTCTTACTTCCCATTTCACCCACACGCCCGCCTGCTACCCAACTCTACCGGACATACCTGTAACAATTATCATGATCTCACGAACGTCATACGTTTCTCGTGTACTGGCCAGGTACACAATCCACATAGTAGTTTCGTGCCTTCATGTAATTGTCACCTTATGTCCGTAGACTTAGGTTCCGGCGCGTGTATTGCTTCCAATACTTCATTACTATACTATCATTGTCTTTCATCTTAAAATTTTCCTTCCCTTAATGAACCTTACCATTACCTACATCCACATATTAAATTCACGTACCTGGGCTCATTTGCCTATTTGCCTTATTACCTCCTTGCCTGCCTTAGTATTCATCCTAGACTGCATTCACGGATCATCCTCTTCCAACACTTATGCTTACCTTGCACATGCAAAACCGTCAGTTTCTTTATACGTATACATAAATACATACTTTCATCAACCTTTACCTTTGGATCTTGATCGAGTCTTTAGATTGTACGGGTTTCTTACCTCAAGAGCACACAAGTTTGAGTTCAAGTACTTACCTTCTCGTACTTGATTCCCTCAAACCAGGGCTCTGATACCAACTTGTAACACCCTAACACATTTAACCTTAAAACAACGCAGCGGAATTTCGAGTCTGAAAATTTCTTTCATGACATACATCTTGACATTCTAAAAATTCATTTTATAATATAAGAACATAACTTATCGACACTAAATTGCATATTTAGACATTCCCGTACAATCTGTCTTGTGACTCGATCCTCGATCTTCAATCCTTGGATATCCTTATGACTGGTACTACCTGCGCTCACCACACAAAATTCGTACATTAGTAAGCATTATAAACATACAAGGCTTGTTCACATTTACTTCTAGTTTCATTTACTCTTTACATTCCAGCTTTTCCATCCTGTCATACCATCCGTGGTGAGAATTCTTTGCCATTCCTGCATTTCACTTATAACTCCATGTACACGATTAAGCAACATAAACACTTGATCGTACCAAAAGACTTACATACATACCTAAACTTCATACACACTATCTCCATACATACATACGTACACACATATATGTCAACCTTCATACAAACTTGCATATAAATACATATCGATCATTCTATATGTATCTACATATATACATACATACATCGTCCCGCACGATCATGTCATCCCACATATATACATTCACACTTACATACATACGTACGTACATACATACATACACCTTACTACATGCCTTCACACAACCTACATACTTGCATACATTCGTACATACTCGCTTGCATACATATACATGTTTCCTACATACACCTCTACATACATACACTTAGGTTTATAAAACATACATACGTGCATGCCTACATACTTACTTACATATATATTTATAATCACCTATTTCAACATACCTAACTCATACTTACCTACTCATATACGTCTTCATATATCCGCGTGTACTTCTTCACACACTTATAATCTTACATACGTTTGCGCGTATATGCTTACATACGCTTCTACACACATGTTGGATACATACAAACATACATACATACCCAATAAGTGTGGGCATACACTTAAATTCATAAAAACGTAAGTTGAACTAGTCGTACATAACTTAAAACGCGTTTAAACGAGTTCCCAAGCCAAAACGAGGCATAAAAACAATTTTCGGAGAAGCTTGACCCGTCGCGCGACGCGACGGGCCGTCGCGCTACGCGACGCCCCCAAAAACACAGAAGGTTGTTGCTGCTGTGCTGCAGATTTCCAGCGCAACCGCATTTCACAGAAACTGTCATAACTTCTTCGTTATAGGTCCGTTTTACCCGATTCTTTTTCCTACGCGTCCGTAATTTAATTCTCCATCTAATGGAACTAAAGTCCGACATCCGACTTAATATAATTTCCGACTTTTAACTCTTCGGCTTATTACCCTTTTTACCATTTTGACCCCTTCCATGCATTCATCAACATAACTTGGTTATTTTACCATAGCATCTTATAAACCTAACAATATCCGTGACGTCTATCATAACCTACTAAATTCTTGGATGTCTTGCATCCTCTTAACACATTATCGTTCATATGCTTAACTTGACCCGTTAAGGGTATTCGCGCATTAAATGGTCTATGACTAACCAAACCCTCATCCTCACTTCCATACTTGTCCAAAACATTACACTTATCGATTAACTTGTTTCTAAACTACTTTTATGATCGTTTACCCCAAAATACCCATCAAGGGCATTTTGGTCAACTTTAATCCCCTCATTTTCGACGAGAGTCTTTAACACATATTTGACCCCAAACATCATGTTTAATTAATTCCAACACTTTACTACTTACTTGAACTAAGAAGTGATTACGGAAATCACTTACCTTATGCGTCCGTGCTCGTATCCGATCCTTTGCCACCCCTTGATCCGTTAGCCTTTCACGCTTGAATCCGTCTTGACATGATTCCTATACTTTCATGTCACCCATCACATTCTCGTTAGTATACACAATTGTACACGTTAACGATCATATCAACCACATATTTCACATTTAATTTATGTAATTCATCATATAATCACGGATAACACATATCAACATAACATGTACCATACGACTTCCTACAATCCTACCTTTACGACAACGAGTCAAATCATGTTACTTATACTTAGTTGACTTTCAGAAGTCAACTATTAACCATTTTTAACTATCGACTTATCATCATATACTCGTAACATCATAATTGACCATACGGACAATACTATATACATTTTGTCATACGCTTGATGTGTGTACCATCTTTTAAGCATAACGTACAACTAGTTCATGCATAAATCTTCTAAGCTCATACATAACTCAACAAATCCTACTCCTAATCAACACATATCATTCACACATAAGCATTAAACATATCATCACCACATTTCTTCCAATTTAACTAACAAGAATCCATCACGCCCACAATAGTACATCAATCTTTAACAAAACTTTGACATAGGTGGTGACTCTAGTCATTATCTTTACCCAACTTAACGGGTTTCACCTCTAAACATCAAATTAACACAAACCATTCATACCCCGTGTTCTACACGATGATTCTAACCCTTGTACATGATTAATTTCATAATAACTCACGGATTTGAACATAACCCACTTCACCCATGGTCACAAATCTTAGATTTAAGACATACCTTATGATCCCCTCGTGATGGTGATCATTAATCCATGCTCGGTTATGGATTTACGCTTCATCTTGCCTTTCAATTTGAGTGAAAGGATGAAATTAGGGTTTGAGGCTCCATGGGAGCCTCCTGCTCCTTCTCGAACACACGCATGTGTGTGTGTGTTTGTGTGTGATAAGTTATTTAATAACTTAACTTTCATCTTTCCCACTTTAGCCCCTCGGGTTTGTTTCTAAAACATAACTAACACTACCTTCATCATTTAATACTTTTGACCATACCTTTAACTAGGTTAAATAGCCTAGTTATTTATTTCATGACGTGTCACTTAAGATCACACGACAAATATTAACATTCAGATTTTTGGGGCGTTACACCCCTTCTTCAGACTCGGATCTGGCTGAGCTGGATCAGCTTGTTTCTCTGATTCAAGGGACTGTTTTCCATGCGGGGGATGACAAATGGTGCTGGAACACTAATCCGAAAGGAGAGTTTTCAGTGTCGAATGTTAGGAATCTTCTGAATCTTCATACGGACGTTAGCAATAGGTTCGTTTTGCAATGGTGTAAATGGGTCCCCTTGAAATGTAATGTCTTTGCGTGGCGTGCAGAGATGGGCAAAATCCCCACTGTAACGACTCTCAGGCGTAGGAACATTCAGATCGACGATTGCTCATGTACGATTTGTCACTTTGGGGATGAAACGGTTGATCACATCTTTACTTCTTGTTCGCTGGCGGTCAGGTTATGGTCGTTAATCAGGAACTGGTGCAACATTCCGATGTTTCTGGTTTTCTCCTTTAGAGATCTCCTGGAGTGGCACAATCATTCGGGGTTGTCGGGTTGGGGTAAAGAGGCTTTCAAAGGAATTATTATCGTGGCGTGTTGGAGTTTATGGAAGGCTAGGAATGAAGCGAGATTCTCGAACATTACGGCTAGAGTAGAACGAAATCATTTTCAGTCAAGTCAAAGCCGTTAGCTTTCTTTGGTTCGTCAATAGGTCGAGTCATAAAGGTGTCTCGTGGGATGATTGGTGTAAATTTGTGAATATGTAATTTCGTGTGTTGTGTTTCTGGCCGGCCCGGGTTGTGGGTTGGCTGGGGTTGTTTTTGTTTATGAAAGTTACCGTTCAAAAAAAAAAACCTAAACACGACCCTTTTAATAATTGGATTAACCTACATATTGTCGTTTAGTAAATGAGCCAACCTATTAACCCGTTTAAGTTTTATTTAATTTCCTATTCAGATTTTAGAGGTGGTTACATGAAAAGTGTTAAAAAAAAATTGAACGGTCAACGAATCCTTAAAATGGGCTACTGGTGAAATTCACCATATCGGGATACACTCGTCTCCGAACCAGAGAAAACCCTCACCTAGGGCCAAAGCCCGTGAACATTCGCCAGAAGGCACAACAGTGCGGTGAGTTAAAACCCGCTCTATTCAAGGAACAAACTAGCGATCGCCACATACTCGCATAGTCTCTCATTATCACCAAGTGCCATCGAAACTAAATGGTAGGGGCATGAATCGAACCTGAGTTACTTGGAACACAAGATCACTGCCTTACCACTCTACCATCAGCTCATTAGCAAAACTCGTCATATATTAATTTCCAAAGAATTTATTCATTAGTTTTATTTCTTTGTTTTCCTCTAATTGCAACTTGAAAGCTAAATAAAAATCTAGTTTGATAATTAATTTTGAGAGAAAGAAATAAAACAATTAAAAACACATCAATTACCAAAAGATTGTTTCATTTGATCCGAGTAATTAATTGTTTGTTTGTATTCTTACTAAGTCAGTAAATATTACTTAATAGAAAATTAAATTGAGCGAACTCACATACGATCTGAACATGACACGATTTTAAATGGGTTTGACACGAAACACAAATTAATATATAGGTCCCGTTAAGGTTGAAGAATTCAATCCACCAACCTGCAATTCATTAACCCGGAAACCGACGTTATTGACACCCTACGGCGAAACTTTCGGCATCCCTTCAACCAATATTATACCTTTAAGCTTGGTTTCCATTCTATACATAAACAGATCGAAACCACCATTAATGATACATTTTAATTTTCTGGCAATAGCTTTAAAAGGACAAGTAACCTCCTTAAGAAACAATTAGAAATACAAATATAGTTATATTATATGTAAATATGTAAGCATGATTTTTTACGTATGGTTTAAGTTATCAATATGGATCACATGGCATACATGCATGACCATGTGAACTCGTGGGTTTGTCCAAAGACAAAAACTTAACTTGAGAAGCATCAAATTGATCACATGGGAAATGGATAAAGTTCGGAGATGTCTTACATTACATCTCATGTTTGTCTAGATGCAATCTATTTAGATTCTCAATTTATCCAATTAAACTATTAAAATGGTATTTTATCTCATAATACTTTCCACTAATCCATAATTTGTTACAACTCGTCAAACTAAGTTGAAACCGCCTAAAGCAATTTGCTTAAAGCTACTAAGAAAAGGGGGTCAAAAGAGATATCTATTGTAGTGTCAATGAGTGCACAAAATAACCGGTTAATTGACCGTAATCGACCAATGAGGTAGTGGTGGAGTGGTTGGGGGAAAGAATAGGTGTTCCTTGTGACCCAGATTCGATTCTCACTCTCCTCATTATTTTCTGCGGCATCCAGGTGAAGAGCGAATACGGGTGACGCCGGTTCGTCTTGGATGGAAGACGAGGTTTTACTGATTATTCCATTGTCGTGCATTCCGGCGGGTGGAGATCAGGTTTCCGCGCATCTGGGGAGAGCCAAGGGGTTGGCGGTGGTCGAGTAGTCGACCTTGGTCACAGCGCCCGGTGTCACGGTGGTTGGCGCGTCGTTCATTGCCGTTCAAAAAAAAATTAACCGTATCCGGTTAATAACCGATTTAGGAATAACAAGTTAGTGGTTATTTTTAACCGTAGGTTAGTAACTGATTATAAGTATTTAGTATAGGAACCGGTTATTAACCGGGTTTTTTTAACAGGTTTTTTAATCGATAAACTGGTTAACCAATAAAAAAACCGGAAAATTCAAAAAAAGGCAAAATAACCGGCTAATTAACTGAACCGGTTAAATTAATTAACCAGACCAGTTAAAAAAATAACCGGTTAAAGTCAAAAGGTCAAATTAATCGGTATAACCGGTTATTAAAATTAACCGGTTTGTGCACCTTTGTATCAGGCCTCATGACCTTTTAAAGGGGAGCTTACGGGTTTAAGTCTCGTCTGGAGCAAAGCTGTTCTAGGTCAAGCCACGAGGTTTTTTTACCATAGTGAAGAGAGGCAGCAAAGAGCAGGACCGGCAGAAACACCACTCCATGTGAAGTGGTACCCCCAAAAATTAAAACCCCACCTCGCACCGGTCTTCTCTTCTAAAAGGCAACCAACATAATACAAAAAAAATGTTTTACTCCGTATAGTTTACAATACCAACAATTACTTTATCTTGAATAAAACTCAATTTACAATAAGACTTATATTGAAATGTTAAAAAACAATTAAACACAACTACGTATTTATCATAGTATTTAGAGTTAACGAATTGTGCAAGTTATTTAAGAAAATTTAAAAGAAAGATAAATCAAATATTAGAAGAAAAAAACTAGCTTTGTTGTCACGTGAAAGATTCTTAGTGGACTTGTTAGTATTCATGGGTTACAAATAAAGATGAAGATGATGATAATAAAGTTCAAAGAAGAGAAGCAACATAACTAAATTTTTATTAGAAGTCATGTAAATAGCAAATGATAGGATTTAATATGTGAAATCCATGTGATGTTATAATATGGGTCCAAATCACTATAAATTAAAACTAATCTGATTTTTCAAACATAGTTGAAGGACGAAGTTTGCTTTTTATAATCAAACCACGAAAATTACTTCTTACACTACCATCAAGTATAATATCAACAAGACAACAACAAATGGCACAAGTGGACAAAATAATGCTAGTAAATGAATGACCTCCCATCTAACATCTACATTAACATGTCACCATTTGCCAAATAGGAGAGATAGGAGAAGGATCTGTTAGAAACCACCATTTATTGCGAGAACTACGAGAATCAATGTGAACACAACCAAAAATATCTAAAAAACACACAAAAATTTTTTTTTAATATTTTTTACGGTAAAATCGCTACTTTTCGTTATTAATTTTTTTTAAATTAAAAAAAGATTTTTTTTTTGCTACTAAAAGTAGCGATTTTACCATAAAAATATTAAAAAAAGTTTATATGTTTTTTAGATTTTTTTAGGGTTTTTGGGTGTTTAGTTTTTAGCATTTAGCTTGGGGGGTTAGGTTTTTTTATTTTTTTGGGTGGGGGGTTAGTTTTTTTTTTTTTTTTTGTGGGGGGTTTAGGTTTTTTTTTTTTTTTTTTGGGGGGGGGGGGGGGTATTTTTTTTTTTAGGTTTTTGGTGGTGTAGTGGGTTTCTTTTTTGTTGTGTTCACATTGGTTCTCGCGGTTCTCACAATAAATGTGGTTCTCAAATGAACCCTACCCTTGCTAGATGTATGATTCAATCCATACCAAATCTTTCGAATTTTATTTTCTTTATTCAAAATGAAATGCTAATGAGATACAAAAACATGACATATCCAAAAAACGTGACAAGAACAAATGACTTAAGTTAACATCTTTTATCATTTACATAATAAACCTAAACTAGAGCATACTCTATTTCAATATTTGAAAGACGGGTATCCTTTTGCGATGAGTCTGGCCTCGGTTATGATTGTGGCGGTCATGAGGCTTGTACCGGTAACACTTGGCAAAGAGCCTAAAGATACAAGATTTTTAATTGTGGATCTGTGTTCTATACCTATACATATACCCAGTCAAATAAGGTTCGGGTATGCTGTTTGAGTATCGAGTATAAGTTTTAAAAACGCCTATCTAAAATTTGTTAAATCTGATAAGGAAAAGAGATCTAGGAAATATAATATAAGGTGAAATTATATTTTTTAATGGCAAACTTACTTACTCTCAAATACTAATATATCTTCCTTTAATTTATACACTTTGTTATTTGAGTTTAAAAGGTTTGATTTGATCTTGAGAATTTTTTTTATTTCTATATTTAATTTTAGGGTTTCTCATGTTTTTCTTCTTTTTTTACTTAACGGCAAGTAGAGCAACTGGTTGGGCTTTCGCATCAAACTTCAGTTGTCACACAGAAGACCCGGGTTCAAAACTAGAGTACATCCACATCCATTTAGGGCAGTATCATCCGACCCTTCAATCCACCCGATGTCAAATGCATACAGCAGTGGATATCATTAGGCTCAAAAGTCAAAAGCACGACCCGTCCCAGGAAAATACCAAGCAACTACTGGCTTGTGTAAAACCCCCTCACCTCACTCCATTTTAGTCATGTGCTATTTGTTTTGATAACTAACAAAACTTCTATTTTGAAGTCATGTACATAGCAAATGATAGGAAACTAGATTTTTGGACTAATCTGACTATACAAAAGGAGTTAAAGACGAAATTTAAATTTTTGGTAAGATTATTTGTAACTAACATAACATTTGCCATTGATATTTGATGAAATCCATAGCAAAATCTAAAGGTTTTATATTTTTTATTCAAAAATAAATGTTATTTTGTAATTATTATCAAGTCACTTTTTCTATCTGGTCCTAAAAGCCACTTTATCTTATAAACATGTAGTAACACATCCATAAAATGTGACAAAAACAACACCTATGATATCTTTTTCATCATGGCTCAAGTTGATTAACATCATTCATCATGCCAAAATTCACAACAAACCTAAACTAAATCATACTCTTTTGTATTATTTTAAAAACTGTATACTTTTGCAACAGATCGGACCTCAGTGATGCAAAAGTGACGATGGTGGTGGTGATGCAGGCTTGCATTGGTAACACTTGGCAAAGAGCCCGAAGGTATCGACTTGTTTGATGAAGTTTTTCATGCTTGCCCACCCTCCAAATCCAAAACCCACCACCATAACCCACACCACAACAAAGATGTTCACTATGTACATAGCCGTCCAGCTCGGGATGAAAAATGGAGGTTTCTCGGCCGCGTTCTGCAACCAACCAACGATTTTTTTAATACGCAAAAAAGAAGTCTTTATGTTTTAAAGTGTGTAGTTAATTTTTACAACATCTTTTAAAGCTTTAACATCTATATGTAAAAAAGGTAACTTTCAAAATTTAACTATAAAGGGAACAGATAGACGACCTTCAACATGTTTGACCCGTTCATTTTGTTCCCTTGGTAGTTAATATTTGAAGTTTACCTATTTAACCCGTTCAAAATATTTTAAACCATTCACAACTACGGGTCATATAGGTGAACTTTCAAAATCTAACTCTAATAGGTGAACTTTCAAAATCTAACTATAATAGGTGAACTTTCAAAATCTAACTATAAAGGGAACAATAGACGTCTTTCAACGTCTTTCAACGTCTTTAAGAGGTTCACCTTGTTCCCTTTTATAGTTAATATTTGGAGTTTACCTAGTTGACTCGTTCAAGTTATTTTTAACCAATCACAATACGGGCCAAATAGGTAAAACTTTTAAAATTTAACTATAAAGGGAACAGATAGACGACTTTCAACATCTTTGACCCGTCAATATGTTCCCATTGGGGCCATTGTAGTTAATATTTGGAGTTTTCCTATTTGACCCACTCAAAATATTTTAAACCATTCACAACTACGGGTCAAATAGATGAGCTTTCAGAATTTAACTATAAAAGGAACATATACGTGACTTCTAACATCTTTGACCCGTTCACTCCATTCCCTTGATAGTTAACTTTTGACCCGTTTACCCATGAACGGGTCAAAACCGATATATTGATGGATACCTGGCGAGCGGAAGGTTTCCAATAAGTGAGCATATGCGCAAGAGCGGGAATGATGTAGACGGTGAAGCTAACCAAAAGCGCCCCAACAGCCGAATTTATCGGACCAAAGAAAGGAAAGATAATAGCCAAAAACCAGATGGGTATAACAACCGGAAGTCGTGCCAACGCCCTTACGTATATGCTCGTAGTGTCATGCATTCCCACCACTTTCTCCCACACAAAGTACAACGGGGTACATGCAAACCCGAAAGTTATAAACTGCAAGACGATAAAATGCTAACACGGTCATTAAATCTCGAAACAAATTGATTTGAGCTCAAGATTGTTGACCTGGTGTATGAGCATAAGGATAACGGCTGCATCACGGAAACCGGAGCGTGGAAGGAGGGAGAACGCGTTTGAGTAGTTAAGAAGTTTATCGCCGAAGGCCCAATACATTGCGGCAGCCGATGGAATCGTTAGAGTGAATACATAAACTGTGGCAAACAAATAAATGTATTTGAATTTTTGAGGCTTCCACATAGCATGCATTATCTCCCTGTAACAAACAAATGTACTTAAAATCATTATTCTTGATTAAAATTATAAAAAGAGTAAAGTACTCAAATGGTCCCTGTGATTAACCAAAATTTTGGAATTACTCCCTAGTTTTCCAAAAGTACATGGATGGTCCCTGTGGTATGCACTTTGTAACGCATTTAGTCACTAATGTTTAGGGACTAAATGCGTTACAAAGTGCATACCACAAGAACCATCCATGTACTTTTGGCAAAAGTTGGGGGCTAAATGCGTCACAAAGTGCAAACCACAGGAACCATCCGTGTACTTTAAAAAAGCTAGGGACTAAATCCAAAATTTTAGTTAACCATAGGGACATCCGCGTACTTTACTCAGCTATAAATGTCTCATAGTTATGTTTAGATCAGCAAAAATAGTACTAACACGGTGACTGCATGTCCACCAAAAGTATATAGTATATTTGTGGCTCCAGTGAAATATAAAACCATCTTTTTAGGGCCCGAGTGAACCACTTCTTTATCCTACACAGCACAAAAGAGAATAATAAACCACCAACACAAAAGATATGAACCGTTCTTGCACATTTTCGACTCGTTTACTTAAGAGCTGGTTGACGTTGGTTGTCAGATATGACGGGCCAAACAAGTAACTTGTTCATAATAGCTTAAAAGGCAATGCCTCAAACCACCCCGAAACTTGAAACTCATCCTACGTGTAAATTTAATACATAAAACCTCATAAATAATTTTATTTGAAAAATATATTTTTTTAAATAATTGCAGTTAATATCGGTGGGATAAACGTTATCGGCCCTCTACAAAATATCTGTGTGTCAAATATCTGTCCAGAATATTGGTTCGGATATTATCGGCGATCTTGGCCGTTATTTTGGATGCCTTGGTTGATGTGGTGGACTCGGAGGGAGATTTAACGGCTTACGATTAGATCATGTTTCAAATATTGACACTTTTGAGTTTTAACTTTTGATATGTAATTTACAATTTATATATGTATATATATAAATTCTACATTATATTAAATTACCGAAATTCCACCGATATCCCACCGCGATAACCTATATCTCAAATATTGGCCCTTGACCGATATATGATTTTGGTCCGCATTAACTACATAGAATATATGTTCATGTGGCATATTTAAAATTTATTAGAAACGAAAGAAAGGGGCAAACAGTGTTTTGGGTCAACCCAGCCTGACATGTTTTGATATGAATGAAAAAGTACATGTTTTGATCCAAATCACATTAATCACCCCGACCTGTTTTGATATGCATAAAAAAGTACATGTTTTGATCTAACCCCGTTTTGAATTTTTACCAAACCCGCTCATATACACCTTTACGCGTATACGTTAACAAGGAATTGCGAGTACCTGGCCATGAATCAAGGCTGCAATGGCAATGTACCAAGCAGTGTAAGTAGTCATGCCAAGACCAAGAAAAGACCAAATTCGGTAGTTATGAAACGAGGGTATGAAAACAGTTGTAGCACAACAAGCTCCAAATATGTATGTCCATGTCCTTTTATCCAGATGATCATTTATGTAGTATATATTGCTGTAAATATCACAAGTTATGAAAAGTCAGAAATGCCCCTGTTTAGAGCTCAAATTGATAACATGAATCGTGTCGGGTTGGCGGGTTGAAATATGCAACCCGAACCCGACCCAAGTTATTATTCGCGTCAAAGATTTCAACCCTAACTCGGACACGCATAAGTCATACATGTTAACGAGTTATAAGCGGGTCGTTGGGTTGTAAGCGGGTTATCGATTACGTGTTTAATGATGAGTATGCGTGTGACAAGTAAATAATATGGTGTGTCAAAACTAACATTAATATATAAACCATGTAAATGGAAAACAGAAAGAGCAAAAACAAAAATATAGAAGTTTATTTTCAAAATATTTAAACGGGTTAGCGGGTCAACCCGTATTTTATATGGGTCAACCCGACCGACTTATTAAACGGGTCGTGATAGTCATTTTGAGGGGTAATTTAGTAATTTGGAACTAAGCTAACCTTGCACAAGCTATAAGTTGTATAACAGAGCCGAAGAGTAGGAAGGTGCAATTGAAGACTAGCCCAATAGCCTTCCAGTTTGGGCCCAATAGCCCATCCAACACCTCAAACCACTGCATTGTTGTCATGTACATGTCATCTAAGTATTCATCATGTATTAACATGATTTATAAGCAAAATAAAGTGTCATGATTTCAATTTCCAACATCAATATATTAAAGTAATGTTGGTAAGTATTTATAGTTGAAGGGTAACTTTATCAAACATGATCATCAAAGCATTTATCAATAATAACATATTTTATTTCCTATTTTTTTACTATCATCCTAATAATATGAAAAATCAAAGCGCGAGTTGAAGACAGAAAATGATCCAGACACGAGTCAATATTATATTGTTAGGATAATGGTTAATGAATTAGACATAAACCTTGTAAAAAAGACGATATGAAGAGAGAGAAAAAGATTTCGACACGAGACACTGTTATATTGTTAGACCACCCGTAGTGGGGGTTTTTGGCGTTTTTTTCCCCAACCCCCCCCCCCCCCCGGCCCCCTTGGGCGTTTTTTTCAAAAAAAAAAAATCCCCCAGGCGTGCTTTAAAAAACGCTTCAATCTTGCCCCCTTTCAAATTATGACCAATGACATTTTTTGATGGTTTTTTTATTTAATTCTATTACATAATGCCCCACATCCACACATGGCCGGCCCCTGAAAGAGGACGGGGAGGACCACCGGCCAGGGCCTGATATTTCAAAGGGCACGTTATTTTTTAAAAAACTCCGATATGTAACATCTACATTAACATGTCACCATTTGCCACATATTTGATTAATTATTTTTTTTAATGGCTAAACTTGCACACCATGGGGATTGAACCCATGACCTCCTACTATTCTACACCTTATCTAACTCACCAAAACCATTGGGCTATTCCTACATGTTTGATTAAATCCATACCAAATCTTTCGAATTTTATTTTCTTTATTCAAAATGAAATGCTAATGAGATACTTACAAACATGTTACACCATATCCAAAAAATGTGACAAGAACAAATGACTTAAGTTGATTAACATCTTTTATCATTTACATAATAAACATAAACTAGAGCATACTCTATTTCAATATTTGAAAGACGGGTATGCTTTTGCGATGAGTCTGGCCTCGGTTATGACTGTGGCGGTCATGAGACTTGTACCGGTAACGCTTGGCAAAGAGACTAAAGGTACAAGATTTTAATTGTGGATCTGTGTTTTGTACCTATACATATACCCGGTCAAATGAGGCTTGGGTATCTTGTTTGAGTATCGAGTATAAGTTTTTAAAAATTCCTATCTAGAATTTGTTGAATTTGATATGGAAAAGAGATCTAGGAAATGTATATAAGGTGAAATTAGTTTAGATATTTTTTATCAGCAAACTAACCTACTCCTAAATACTTATATATCTTACTTTATTTTATAACTTTGTTAGTTGAGTTTAAAAGGTTTAATTTGATCTTGAGAATTTTTTTTATTTCTATATTTAATATTAGGGTTTCTCATGTTTTTCTTCTTTTTTTTTCAAAACGACAAGTAGAGCAACTGATTGGGCTTTCGCATCAAACTTCAGTTGTCACACAGAAGACCCGGGTGATATCATTAGGCTCGAAAGTCAAAAGCACGACCCGTCCTAGGAAAATACCACGCAACTAGTGGCTTGTGTAAAACCCCCTCACCTCACTCCATTTTACTCATGTGCTATTTGTTTTGATAACTAACTAAACTTCTATTTTGAAATCATGTACATAGCAAATGATAGGAAACTGGATTTTTGGACTAATCTGACTTTACAAAAGTAGTTAAAGACGAAATTTAAATTTTTGGTAAGATGATTTGTAAACTAACATAACATTTGTCATTGATATTTGTTTAAATCCATAGCAAAATCTCTAAGGTATTATATTTTTTTGTTCAAAATTAAATGTTATTTTGTAATTATTATCAAGTCACTTTTTGTATCTGGTCCTAAAAGCCACTTTATCTTAAAAAACATGTTGTAACACATCCATAAAATGTGACAAAAACAACACCTATGGTATCTTTTTCATCATGACTCAAGTTGATTAACATCATTCATCATGCCAAAATTCACAACAAACCTAAACTAAATCATACTCTTTTGTATTATTTTAAAAATCGTATACTTTTGCAACAGATCGGACTTCAGTGATGCAAAAGTGACGATGGTGGTGGCGATGCAGGCTTGCATTGGTAACACTTGGCAAAGAGCCCGAAGGTATCGACTTGTTTGATGAAGTTTTTCATGCTTGCCCACCCTCCAAATCCAAAACCCACCACCATAACCCACACCACAACAAAGATGTTCACTATGTACATAGCCGTCCAGCTCGGGATGAAAAATGGAGGTTTCTCTGCCGCGTTCTGCAACCAACCAACGAGTTTTTTAATACGCAAAAAAGAACTTTTTATGTTGTAAAGTGTAGTTAATTTTACAACATATTTTAAAGCTTTTACATTTATAAGTAAAATTGGTAACTTTCAAAATTTAACTATAAAGGGAACAGATAGACGACTTTCAACATGTTTGACCCGTTCATTTTGTTCCCTTGGTAGTTAATATTTGGAGTTTACCTATTTAGCCCGTTCAAAATATTTTAAACCATTCACAACTACGGGTCATATAGGTGAACTTTCAAAATCTAACTATAATAGGTGAACTTTCAAAATCTAACTATAAAGGGAACAATAGACGACTTTCAACGTCTTTGACAGGTTCACCTTGTTCCCTTTTATAGTTAATATTTGGAGTTTACCTAGTTGACTCGTCCAAGATATTTTTAACCAATCACAATACGGGCCAAATAGGTAAACTTTTAAAATTTAACTATAAAGGGAACAGATAGACAACTTTCAACATCTTTGACCCGTCAATATGTTCCCATTGTAGTTAATATTTGGAGTTTTCCTATTTGACCCACTCAAAATATTTTAAACCATTCACAACTACGGGTCAAATAGATGAGCTTTCAGAATTTAACTATAAAAGGAACATATACGTGACTTCTAACATCTTTGACCCGTTCACTCCATTCCCTTGATAGTTAACTTTTGACCCGTTTACCCATGAACGGGTCAAAACCGATATATTGATGGATACCTGGCGAGCGGAAGGTTTCCAATAAGTGAGCATATGCGCAAGAGCGGGAATGATGTAGACGGTGAAGCTAACCAAAAGCGCCCCAACAGCCGAATTAATCGGACCAAAGAAAGGAAAGATAATAGCCAAAAACCAGATGGGTATAACAACCGGAAGTCGTGCCAACGCCCTTACGTATATGCTCGTAGTGTCATGCATTCCCACCACTTTCTCCCACACAAAGTACAACGGGGTACATGCAAACCCAAAAGTTATAAACTGCAAGACTATAAAATGTTAACACGGTCATTAAATCTCGAAACAAATTGATTTGAGCTCAAGATTGTTGACCTGGTGTATGAGCATAAGGATAACGGCTGCATCACGGAAACCGGAGCGTGGAAGGAGGGAGAACGCGTTTGAGTAGTTAAGAAGTTTATCGCCGAAGGCCCAATACATTGCGGCAGCCGATGGAATCGTTAGAGTGAACACATAAACTGTAGCAAACAAATAAATGTATTTGAATTTTTGAGGCTTCCACATAGCATGCATTATCTCCCTGTAACAAACAAATGTACTTAAAATCATTATTCTTGATTAAAATTATAAAGAGTCAAGTACACGAATGGTCCTTGTGATTAACCAAAATTTTGGAATTACTCCCTAGTTTTCCAAAAGTACATGGATGGTCCCTGTGGTTTGCACTTTGTAACGTATTTAGTCCCCAACTTTTGCCAAAAGTACATGGATGGTCCCTGTGGTATGCACTTTGTAACGCATTTAGTCACTAATGTTTAGGGACTAAATGCGTTACAAAGTGCATACCACAAGAACCATCCATGTACTTTTGGCAAAAGTTGGGGGCTAAATGCGTCACAAAGTGCAAACCACAGGAACCATCCGTGTACTTTAAAAAAGCTAGGGACAAAATCCAAAATTTTAGTTAACCACACTGAAATCCGCGTACTTTACTCAGCTATAAATGTCTCATAGTTATGTTTAGATCAGCAAAAATAGTACTAACACGGTGACTGCATGTCCACCAAAAGTATATAGTATATTTGTGGCTCCAGTGAAATATAAATCCATCTTTTTAGGGCCCGAGTGAACCACTTCTTTATCCTATACAACACAAAAGAGAATAATAAACCACCAACACAAAAGATATGAACCGTTCTTGCACATTTTCGACTCGTTTACTTAAGAGCTGGTCGACGTTGGTTGTCAGATATGACGGGCCAAACAAGTAACATGTTCATAATAGCTTAAAAGGCAATGCGTCAAACCTCATAAATAATTTTATTTGAAAATATATATTTTTTTAAATAATTGCAGTTAATATCGGTGGGATAAACGTTATCGGCCCTCTACAAAATATCGGTGTCAAATATCTGTCCAGAACATTGGTTCGGATATTATCGGTGATATTGGCCGTTATTTTGGATGCCTTGGTTGATGTGGTGGACTCGGAGGAAGATTTAATGGCTTACGATTAGATCATGTTTCAAATATTAGCACTTTTGAGTTTTAACTTTTGATATTACTATTAATATTATATATGTAATTTACATTTTATATATATATAAATTCTACATGATATTAAATTACTGATATTCCACCGATATCCCACTGCGATAACCTATATCTCAAATATTGGCCCTTACCGATATATGATTTTGGACCGCATTAACTACATAGAATATATGTTCATGTGGCATATTTAAAATTTATTAGAAACGAAAGAAAGGGGCAAACAGTGTTTTGGGTCAACCCAGCCTGACATGTTTTGATATGAATGAAAAAGTACATGTTTTGATCCAAACCCCCCGACCCGTTTTGATATGTATCAAAAAGTACATGTTTTGATCTAACCCCGTTTTGAATTTTTACCAAACCCGCTCATATACACCTTTATGCGTATACGTTAACAAGGAATTGCGAGTACCTGGCCA
The DNA here is from genome assembly GCA_030545235.1 of Helianthus tuberosus. NCBI lineage: Eukaryota > Viridiplantae > Streptophyta > Magnoliopsida > Asterales > Asteraceae > Helianthus > Helianthus tuberosus. The sequence continues at coordinate 135,125,041 of CM060385.1, read as the reverse complement.
TGAATCAAGGCTGCAATGGCAATGTACCAAGCAGTGTAAGTAGTCATGCCGAGACCAAGAAAAGACCAAATTCGGTAGTTATGAAACGAGGGTATGAAAACAGTTGTAGCACAACAAGCCCCAAATATGTATGTCCATGTCCTTTTATCCAGATGATCATTTATGTAGTATATATTGCTGTAGATATTACAAGTTATGAAAAGTCAGAAATGCCCCTGTTTAGAGCTCAAATTGATAACATGAATCGTGTCGGGTTGGCGGGTTGAAATATGCAACCCGAACCCGACCCATGTTATTATTCGCGTCAAAGATTTCAACCCTAACTCGGACACGCATAAGTCATACATGTTAACGAGTTATAAGCGGGTCGTTGGGTTGTAAGCGGGTTATCGATTACGTGTTTAATGATGAGTATGCGTGTGACAAGTAAATAATATGGTGTGTCAAAACTAACATTAATATATAAACCATGTAAATGGAAAACAGAAAGAGCAAAAACAAAAATATAGAAGTTTATTTTCAAAATATTTAAACGGGTTAGCGGGTCAACCCGTATTTTATATGGGTCAACCCGACCGACTTATTAAACGGGTCGTGATAGTCATTTTGAGGGGTAATTTAGTAATTTGGAACTAAGCTAACCTTGCACAAGCTATAAGTTGTATAACAGAGCCGAAGAGTAGGAAGGTGCAATTGAAGACTAGCCCAATAGCCTTCCAGTTTGGGCCCAATAGCCCATCCAACACCTCAAACCACTGCATTGTATACACATGTCATCTAAATATTCATCATGTATTAACATGATTTATAAGCAAAATAAAGTGTCATGATTTCAATTTCCAACATCAATATATTAAAGTAATGTTGGTAAGTATTTATAGTTTTTTTTTTTTACAGTTACTTTCTTTTTTAGTGACTCAATGTCACACATCCTAAATGGCGATTCTAGCCAAGATCTGCCCATACTACGTTGTCTTAACCGGGCCCGCGTTGGGTTGGTCTGACTTGGTTACGGTGTTCCCCCAGAAACCGTACTGCCTCCACACGAGATGCCTCGAGGGTAAATTTATCAAACATGATCATTAAAGCATTTATCAATAATAACATACTTAATTTCCTTTTTTTTATTATCATCCTAATAATATGAAAAATCAAAGCGCGAGTTGAAGAGAGAAAATGATCCAGACACGAGTCAATATTATATTGTTAGGATAATGAATTAGACATAAACCTTGTAAAAAAGACGATATGAAGAGAGAGAAAAAGATCTCGACACGAGACTGTGTTATATTGTTAGAAGAATGAATCAAACATACAGTTTGTACAAAAGATGAGACGAAGAGAGAGAAAGAGATCCCGACACGACTCAAACTATATTGTTAGGAGAATGAATTGACATAAATTTTGTAAGCATTAAACCGGTTTGTACGAAATTTTGTTATTAAAATTATTTAAAAAATATATTCCTATTGAACATGAAAACGAGCAAACATTTAATTTTCATATCAGAAATATCATGAACAGTGAGTAATAAAAAATATATTTTTTTGAAAAGATGTATCACATCAATCTAACATAATTATATAGAAGAGAATGGTTCATGGTTTTGAATATACAACATGCTAACCAATTATGTCATTAAGTGTCCTGTGTACAACATGCTCTCATGGTTGTATATTCACCATACATAAAAGCACACCCTACTGACAACTGTACATATAAGTCTTTAGTAAAAGATAAATCAACATTCAATGTTTTATTTTGGGTGATGTATTTAGACACCTCCAAAATTGTTTGGACACCTCCTATACGACACGTATAGCAATATACGCGTCGTATAAGGTTTCAACTGCATTAAATGAGCCCTCAATACGACTTGTATAACACTATACGCGTTGTATAGAGTACGATGTAACTATTTCCCAAGGCCAGACAACGTTTTGCATATAGCTCTATAAACCACGTATATACGCCGCAGTATATGGCTCCAGGAGTGTCCAAATAACCATAGCCTTTATTTTGTATTTATATAGTATTTATTTTTGTAATCTTCTATTGAAGGGGTGTTCTTGAAAGTCAAACCTGTATAACATGATTCTTGAAGCTGACATTCTCTTTCTCCTTCCTGGTTCTATACTCAACATACAAAACACTGATGAGATAAGCAGTCCAACTTCCAAGCAGACCATAGAACACTTGTAGCATGATTCCTGAAAACATTCCCAATTGAGAGAAAGAGTATGGCAAAGTCAACAAAACTTGTGCCACCTGAAAGTCAAACCAAAATGATTCAATCTTTAATCCAAACAAAAAAAAATCCCAACAAAGTTAGAGAATAAAAGATGCCTATTCTCCATATCTCTCTAAAAAAATCAAGAAACAAGCCATAATTAGGGGTTCAAACAAGCCGAGCTACTCAAGCTCAGCTCGAAACGAGCCAAGCTTAAACGAGCTCGAGTCCGAGAATAAAAACAAGCTCGTTTAGTAAACGAGCCGTGCTCGAGTCTAAACAAGCCCACTGTTTAATATAAATTTTAATTTTAATTAATATATTAAATATATATTTAAAAAATACTTGTTACTAATTATAAAATTATGAAAAAAACTAAATTATATATAAAAATAATTATAATTAATATAAATTAATTAATAAACGAGCCGAGCTCAAGCTTGAAAAACTACCTACGAGTCGAGCTCGAGATTTCATAACTTAAATGAGCTCGAGCCTAGTCGAGCTCAGCTCGGGCTCAGGTCGTTTCCACACCTAACATAATTTTGGGCCATGATTATGTTGGATTGAAACAATTGATGGGATTAAAAGGGTATTTAGGTAAATTACCTGATTTGAAGCACAACTAAACCAAGCATCATAAACAGACCCACCATGCCAAAGAAAGTTTTTGAAGCCAGACATTGACTGATCTACCCCTAACACCCCCTCACCTACATCTTGATCATTTCCACTATTCATTTCCAGTGGCACACTGTCCTCTTCACCATGATTGTTGTTGTTACTAGGCACCATTTTGCTAACAAGATCTAAAACTGAAACTGAAACCACAACACACCTCTAAAAGAGCACAAAAGACTCTTACCTTTGCATTTAATATAAAGGACACATGTGTATAACACAATACTGACACATGTAAAAAAAAAAAAAAAAGGTAATGCACGGTACCCCTGACCGCGGAGGGGATAACCCCTCCCAGGCCGCCACCCGACAAGCCTGAGCCTGGCAGTAAATACCCTTGTCAAGCCGACCCTTTGAGGGTACTTTGTTCGCCCCAAGGTTCGAACCCGGTACCTCTTGGTAAGAGGTGGGTGTCGGTGGTCAACTGAGCTACCCCAGCTGGTTAACACATATTAAATTTCAACAAACACCCATAAGAAAATATATAATCCCTAAAATGATTAGACCAAAAAGACTGCATTTTTTTTTTTTTTTTGGAAATTGTCACAACCCCATTTGCATATTTAACATACAATTTGTGGGTGTTAAAAAAAAAGTTATCTTTTTTTATGTGAAATTTGACTGAAACAGAGATCTTGATGGTTTTCTTGACACCAGCTTTAATTTCAGCAAACACCCATAAAATCCCTAAAACAATTAGACCAAAAAGACTGCATTTTTTTGGAAATTATCACAAACCCATTTGCATATTCAACAAACAAATTGTGGGTGTTAATAAAGTTATCATTTTTATGTGAAATTTGACTGAAACAGTGATCTTGATGATGAAAATGCATTAACAGGAACATACCCAGATAAGATTTTGATCTTGTTCAGCTTTATCTTGTGAAAAGAGTGAGAATTGTTGAGGAATCAATGAGTTTTGGGAGTTTGGGGAGCAGCCATTGATGAGGAAAACGTGAGTGGCTTTTTTTTGCAGGGAAAAGAGAAAAGATGTTCTTTCTTTATTTATTTGAAAAAACATGCTCCGTATCCACCTCTTACATGCTTTAAAATACAATGTTATTTTTGTCTTTATATGGGTTGTAATAAAAAGCTAATTATAACATACTATATGTGTTATATTACGTATACAAAATTAATAAGATTATGTAGATTAATCCAATACGATTTTCGTTATAATCTAAACTTTTTCATTGAAATTTTTTGATTGATTTATATTTGTGTTTCTATCTTCTTAATATTAGAACTTTCGATATTGATGCGTAGGGATGGTAAATCACTAAATCAACCTGAAAACATGAACCATTCAAGATGAGTATATGCGTATGGAATGATTCATTTTAGAAATTTTCACGGGTATAAATTATAATATTAGGTAATATTCGTTCTGATTACATGAAACATACACGCTCATTAATATTAGGTAATATTCGTTCTGATTACATGAAACATACATGCTCGTTGCTTGAAGGGTGGCGTGGAAAGCCCCTCCACGACTGAAACACTGCCCCGTCCAAGGGGTTAAAGGTGGTGTAGGAGTGGGGGGTTGAGGATGATCATCAGCGTGGGGGCAAAAGTGGAGGCGACGTGGGGTTGGTTGGTAAGATTACAAATTCTTCTACTTTAATAAAAAAAAAAAAAAAACGTATCACCATAATCGTTCTTTTGACCCAAACAACCCGTATAGCCAACCCGAAACACCGAATCCTAGTTCGCCTGAAAATCGTGCTCTACAAATTCCGGGTAACTTACCCGACATAATTGGTATACGCGAAACTTTTAACATACATGTTTTATCCGCGATATCCTTTTGAGCAACAACTCCCTATATCCCCGTCTCAATTTCTACTACCAAGCATTCCTCACCATAACTCGTTCATATATCCCAAATGAACCCTACTCTCGACTCTGTGCTGGAAACCCAACCACAAGATATTTTGAACCGTCGGCTCAAAAGGTTAAAAAGAGAAGCCACAAAAAGAAAACCAATGAGGAGAAGGCCCAAGTCGGTGACCGAGTTACGGTAAAATGGACATCCGGGAAAGAAGTAGTTTTAACAAAATCTTGGATACACGCATCGGAGAACCTGTTATCGATACTTTTTTTTTAAATATATAATGTTTTTTAGTGTTATATATATATATATATATATATATATATATATATATATATATATATATGTATATATATAGGGGGCCGCTAGAATGAGAACCACCTCGAGTTATGAGAACCGCGAGAACCACACCGTACGGGGCGAGGTGGACCAAATTTTTTTTTCAAAAACGTAGATGCATGTATTATAAACACATTCGTAAAAAAGAAAATTTAAAAAAATGCCGTTCGTGTAGTTTTTTACACCACAAGTTTGTGGTTTACGAGTTCCGTAAATTTACGGAACTCGTAAACCACAAACTTGTGGTGTAAAAAACTACACGAACGACGTTTTTTTTTTTTTAAAAATTTTTACGAATGTGTTTATAATACATGCATCTACGTTTTTGAAAAAAAAAAATTTGGTCCACCTCGCCCCGGATCAAGTAGTTCTCGCGGTTCTCATAACTCGAGGTGGTTCTCATTCTAGCGGTCCCCTATATATATGTATATATATTTTTCTAATATGCCATTTTTTAAATACGTACAAACCAACACCAAAACAATTTTTTGATCTAATAAATGATCTTTATCATGAAACATTGAAACAAGAGTTCTATCGGAAGGATAATAGTCTCTCGCTAAAAAGGCGTGAAATAAATACCGTCGTCGCCGCCTTTAATGGTTACTACCACAACATCAAGAACACTCCAAAAAGTGGTGAAACCGAAGCCGATTTCGTGACGAGGGCATTTAATACTTATCAAGAAAGGCTCATTCAAGTTTATCCATTGTTGGGAAGTGGCGAGGTACTCTAGCAAATGGGCGAGAGTACCGCTTGCGCGCGAAATCCTCAAAAAAGACGAAAACAAGTTCATCGACTCGTTCGGATGCTCATAACGAGTTTGATCTAACCTTAAGTGACAATGATGTCGAGGTTGAAGCGAGCCGCCCACCCGATAAAGATAAATAAAAAAGAGGCCCCAAATCTTCTTTGGGTGAGGACCATACTGAACATTTCTCCAAGCTAAATGAACGTATCGATACGTTCGAGAACATTCAACAAGAAAAGCTTGAGGAAAGAAAAAATATTTGAGCAGTTTTTTAAGAAAAAACTGAGAACTGAGTCTGAAAAATGAGAAGTATTCGGCGAAAGAAAAACGAGATGATATGAAATTCCTCGCTATAAACATCGATCACCTTGTCGGTTCCAAAAGAGAAATGTACGAGGTAATAAAAAAAAGAAATCATAAAAATATATCGTAGTTAGTATGTTTTTTTAATTAAGTTTTTATTTTTTCAGTGTTTTTTTTTATTTTATGTAATGTTATTGTTTTATTTAATATAAATGTGCTTTTTAATTTAATTTATTTGTTTTTTAAAAGAAAAAATAAGCTTAAAGAACATTAAAAATTTCAGGCTTCAAGCACATTCCACCCTGTGATTTTTGGAGCTTGAAGGGCAAAGCGCCTTCTACTGATGTGGCAAACACGTATTGCTTCACGCCCACTTTCAACCCTCTTCCACAATGAGTAGTCTTACCTAAACCATAGCCATAAAAATTATTGTTTATATATATAAATATATATATAGGGGACCGCTAGAATGAGAACCAACTCGAGTTATGAGAACCGCGAGAACCACACCGTACGGGGCGAGGTGGACCAATTTTTTTTTCAAAAACGTAGATTCATGTATTATAAACACATTCGTAAAAAAAAAATTTAAAAAAAAAGCCGTGTGTGTAGTTTTTTACACCACAAGTTTGTGGTTTACGAGTTCCGTAAATTTACGGAACTCGTAAACCACAAACTTGTGGTGTAAAAAACTACACACACGGCTTTTTTTTTTTAAATTTTTTTTTACGAATGTGTTTATAATACATGCATCTACGTTTTGAAAAAAAAATTAGTCCACATCGCCCCGGATCAAGTAGTTCTCGCGGTTCTCATAACTCGAGGTGGTTCTCATTCTAGCGGTCCCCTATATATATATATATATTATCTTGTGTATCCTTAGATGAAAGAGTACAATCTATTTTATCCACCAATTTTTAGTTTTGAGTAAACTATGTCTATACTTCCGTGCGCGCTGCGCTTGGGACCGCTGAGAAAAACAAAAAAAAAAGAAAATGTAAAAAAAACACTAAACGATAATCAAAAGAAAATCAATCAATTTTTTTTATAGTAATGATATTGTTCGTATGAAACCCGTTGTTAGAGATGAGCAAATGGTACTGGGCGCTGGTACCGAATTTCTCGAACCGACAGATCATAAGTACCAATTCGGTACCGACTTTTGGCGTTCTTGGTAACGGTTCGCTACCGGTTTTTACCTTCATATACTAGTACTGTAACCGGTATTTTAGGTACCGGTACCGATTTGGTATCGGTTGGCACCGAGCCCATCTCTACCCCTGAAACTAAAAAAAAAAGAAATCATTAAAAGTTGAAGAAAATCAACAAAAAAAAGCGGTGTACGATACCATTGTCTGTACGGTACCAGTGATCACGGATGAACAAATGGTACTGGGTAGCAGCACCAAATTTCCCGAACTAAAAGATTTTCAATATCAACTCGGTACCGACTTTTGGCGTTTTCTGTACAGGCTGGTGCCGATTTTTACGTTCATGTACCGATACCGAACATGATCGTACCGCTATTTTCAATACCGGTTAACACTAAGCTTATCCCAACCTGTGATACTAAATAAATTATTAAATTAAAATTAAAAGTAAAAAAAAGAATTATTATTATTATAATATAATAATAATTGTTATTATATTAATATATTATTATAATATATTAAAATCACTATTCATTTCAATTGGTTTATTAATATATAGTAAAGTAATATAATATATTAAAATCACTATATATTTCAATTGGTTTGTTAATATATAGTAATAGTAATATATAGTAATAATAATGACTTGGATGCCCTTGGATTGTCCCATATTTCACTTATAATCTTCATTTTTTTTTTCAAAATTACATGTTTTATCCCTATGGTTTACAAGCATGTGACGTTGGTGCTCCCTAGCGTGAATGGTCATTAGTTGTTTTCCGGTTATGTTCATGTAAAATGATAAAAGTACCCTTTTTTGTTTTCTTTTATGTTTTCCTAATTCTACTAATCTACCGCTTTTCACTTAGGGTTTACTCTATACTTTTCAATCGCGCAAGTACTGAACCACGCAATCAACCAAGAACTTGTGATCAGATCAACGGTGGAGGCGCGCACCACTAATCGAAACTGCAGCAACAGCGCGCACTAGTGATCGGAACTGCAGCAGCGGCAGAGAAAAGCAAAAACCTTTGATGTTGCGTTGTTGAAGTTTGAGTTCTTGGTGAAGTCAAAAGATATGTGAACACTAACAAATAATAGAGGGTAATCTTAGATTTCATGTATCTGGGTGTGTAATTTCACAGGGAACATCTACTATTCAATCAAACTAGAGAGGGATACGTAATTGACAAAGATTAAAGAAAACGGCAAAGGAAATCAAAGGAGAATCGCCACAAGACAAAACAAAACTAAGAAAGGTAGCGGGGAAAAATATCAGGAGTCACATAATTGTAACACGTGACGCAACCAATTACTTATATATTAGGTATAGATTTGCAGTTTTAATCAAAACAATTTTACTTTCTTTTAATAATATAAAGTTACTCTAATATAGAATTTTATTGTATAATTCTATAAGTTGTTCGAGTATTAAAAATGTATTAACTATCTATTTGTAGTTCTAGATTTATTAAAACTGTATACAATAATTTTTATTTACTACAAGTGTAGTTAACCATTGTTTTAGTTTACTTAAATCTAATATTAAAAATGTATTCACTATCTATTTGTAGTTATGGATTTATTAAAACTGGATTAGATTTATAAATAAAAGGTTCTTAATTTAACATTAAATCGGGCTTAGCCCAAATGATCAAACCCAGCAGTAAAGAATGAGCAAAATGGGTTCAAAGGGTGTCACTCCACTAATTAATACGAGGGGTTCAACACTTGTTTTTATTCATGTAAAACATTATAATGTATATTTTTAATTTATTTTTTTTGGGTAAAGGGTTACCCCGGTGATTCTATTATAAAAATAACCGCAAATAAGAACAAGTAGTGAGGATGAGTTCCACACTAGTTCATATACAGGACATGCCACATATATGTAAGCCAACCAAACACAAAGTACCTATTACATCACAAATCCTAGCCTACTAAACACCATGAAGGACTATCTAGTAGACAAAACAAATAAAACATAACCAAACATCATCCTCCATCATCAAAGATGAAATTGCCACGAACCTGCATCCCTTTCAAACTTTGAGACAATCTATCCATTGAAGAACTTTGAGGAAGATGTGCTTGCACCTGCTCTAGAAGACGAAGAAGTCATAAAATCATTTGTTTCATTATAGACTTCGACAACCTCCTCATCATCCGAGTCTTGCTGATCCTTAGGAGTGTCGCCCGTTTGGCCCGTATGAAGACCCTTATCCTGTAATACCTCGAAAGAATTTTTGGTTCTGACATTAGGATGAGGAGCCGTAGTCCCCCCATGTGATTTGGGACCAACCGGCCTGTATTCAACCTTCTGCTTCTGCTTGTTTACAGGAAACCCTACTTTCCTAGCCACTTTCTTACGAACCACATCCATAAACCCATCCTTGTCTACCAGCGGCTGTTTCACTTGCTGCCGAGTATTGCTCCCATCATGTTGTTTCTGAATGTTAGCCATACCCTTTGGAGCCCTCCTAGCCTGCCTCGGGCATATATCATCTGAATGACCAAACACTTTACAATGAGCACATCTATGCAGGCTCCACTCATATTCCACATACAGTTTCTCTTTAACAAAACCTTCTCCCTCAAGGTCTGGAACCGCTATAACTATCTCCTCCTTAAAATCATTTTCAGCTGAGATTTCTACTAACGCTCTAGCATAGCTACTCCTTCCCCCAAGTGTCCATGCACATGGACGAAGTATACGAGTCCAACATCTTCGGCTCACCAATAGCCGTAGCAATCATACTCAAACCATCCTCCGTATACGCAGCAATCGGAACATCATGGATTTTAACCTACACTTGCAACTTCTTTACTTCCTTCTTTTCTAGTTTTGCAGTAGGAGACCAAACATTAAGATAGATAGGCTGAGCTCGGATAATCCATGGTCCTTCTTTCAGCACATTCATCATTCCAGTTTTGTCAGCAAACTTGAAGAAGAAGAAGAAGAAGAACCCATTAGCATTCATCATGGATTTTTGCAATCCGAACTTCTTCCAATTATTCCTTACAAAATAATCCACCACTGGGTAAGCAACTCGATCTCCTAAGAAGTACCCAAATAGAGTGTTTGCTAGCTTGTCTTGTACTGCTCTAACAGAATCTCGAGGAAGCACCACGTCAACACCCTCCTGTGTAACCGGACTAGCAAGAGTTCTAAAGTTTACCTTGATCGACTTGGCTGCCAAAACCGAATCTGCATAAGACATAGGCTTTGCATTATTATCTCCATCACATCGGTTCTCCTTAGACCCTGAATAAACTTCCACGTTTTCCGGAACCCCAAATTCTGGCCGCACCTTCTCCACAGGAACCTGAACAGAAGCATTCAATAATCCATCAATAATAGTAGTTTTGCTGTGATCAGTTTGCGGCGTCTGAATTGAACCCCTACGAGGCAACCACGTGTTTCCCTCAACGTCAATCACACGGTTGGCTAAACTCTCAAAAGAGAGTTGGGGTTTTCCACGATCTTGAGGAGACGCCCCATCTGTTTTACGTTCATCCATACGAGCCCTAAACTGATGTCGCCCCGAAATCTGAACAACAAACAGCCGACAAAGGGATTCTGAACAACTAACAACCGACACAAGGTTTTATGTAGACAGATGCGTGATACTGAAAAAACCCTAAGCCAGTGAAGAAAGCAGACTCCTTAGCTGCTAATCAAGATCAATCGAGACCAGGTGTAGAGTGAATCGCCTAGGGTTTCACAAGATCTCCAAAATCGCCCACTAGCCTTCTTATACACAAGCTTTATTGACGTTCTTGATGAATCCATATTCCCTAATCTCTTCATCAAAACGGTGATTTCAACTTCTAGATGCTTGTTTCAATCCATAGATTGATTTCTTTAACTTGCATACTTTGTTAGGATGTTTTGGATCGACAAAACCTTCAGGCTGAACCATATAGACATCTTCCTCAAGATATCCATTATGGAAAGCCGTTTTGACATCCATTTGCCAAATCTCATAATCATATTATGCAGGTATGGCAAATAATATCCTAATTGACTTTAGCATTGCCATGGGCGAGGAGGTCTCATCATAATCAACCCTTTATTTTTAATTTATTTCAAGGTTACTTATTAAAAAAAAACTAGTCTTAATCCATCCGTGTTATGAGGTGAGAGGCGTAAAACTGTGCTACCAATGTTGCAGGATAGGGGGTTCAAAAGAGTGTTGCTAAGCAGCAAACAAAAATTCACTTAACGACAACCGAGTAAATTATAATGGCAAAATTCACAAACAAAACTTCACTAAATGACAAAGCCACGGGAAAACCATTCTACCAAGATTGTGGGGTGGGGGCGTAAAACCATGCTAAGTAATAATAAAAAATTTACCAAACGACAAAACACTAAATGACAAGCAAGTAAATTACAAGGGTGTAAACAAAAATTCACTAAATGCCAATGCCAAAGCCAAAGCCAAAGGGTGAAAATGAAAATTCATTAAATGACGAGTAAATTGTCATTTTAGTCCATGAGTTTTTGTTCAAATTGTCATTTTAGTCCAAAATTTTTTTTTCCTCTGGGTCCTTGATTTTTCCTTTTTCTTGTCATTTTGATCACATAGCCTAACTTAGTCTAAAAACCAGGTTATAATCAGGGGTACGGTTTCCGGGGGAACGCCGTAACCAAGTCTGACCAACCCAGCGAGGACCCGGTTAAGACAACGTAGTCTAGGCAGATCTTGGATAAGGCCACCGTTTACGCGGTGTGACATTGGGTCACTCTAAAAGAAAGTCACCGTTCAAAAAAAAAAAAACTACATATATCCCCTTGTATAATAAAGTTTTATATCATTTCGCGGTTGTTCTTGTGCAATTGATCCACCCATTTGTTCAATTCTCGGCGATTGTTCTTTTGCAAGTGTTATGGGAGTGGGGGTGGTCACTAGTGATAAAATTCTATCACTTTCAATATCCAATCAACTTATTCCATGTCATCATCCACTATTCTATCACTAGTGATAGAAATGTAGTGGGGATGGTCACTAGTGATAGAATTTCATCACTCACAAATTTTTTTAATTTTTAATTTTAAATTAGAAATTAACAATAAAACACTAAAATTATAAATTTCATTAAAATTAAAACATACTACTACAATTTAACATACTAGAAATATTTTAGACTACAATTTAAAAAAAATAAAACCTACTCCTCGTCCGACTCATGAAACTCCAAACCTAGAGAACCTACAAGTTCGATTAAATCGTATCTCAACCGAAAGTGATACGATTAAACCTACTAGTTTGATTGTGTGAAATGGGCTTAAAATGGTTTAAAGATGTAGATTGGTGTGTGTAAAATGGTTTAAAACGGAGATATAAATAGATAAAGGGTTTAAAGGTTTTTTTTTTTATTGAAATTTAGCGTGATATATATAGTGGCGGCAGTGTTCGTGGTGGTTTAACGCGTGACGGGGGATCCATCACGGACAGCCCCGCCTCCCCTTATCCTTCTTTCTTTTGGTTCGAAACTAGTCGATTATTCAGAGGTGTGTTCTTCCCAATCAGTTCCAAACCAAGTTAAGTCGTCGAATCTTTCCAACGATTTTTGTTCTTGGATATTAAGGTAAGATTTGGCTTGTTTGGAATTAAGGTACAATTTTGGTTTTGTATGTTTGGAACTCTTGATCAGTAGCAAGTATCAATCCACATAAAACAAGAAGTCCCAAGTAGACTGTATATAGGGCTGTAAACGAAACGAACGTTCAGCGAACAGTTTGTGAACCGTTCGGCGGGAATTTTATTTATTTTCGTTCGATTAGCTCAACGAACGAACACGAACAAAAAAATTTGTTCGGTTAGCTTAGCGAACGAACACGGACACAGGTCTTGTTCGTTCGACTACGTTCGTGAACGTTCGGTAATATGTTCGGTTAAGTTCGTTCGTGTTCGTTTGATTATATTAACAAAATAATAAATAATAAACCTCTTATCTAAACATATTGAAAACTTGAAATCTTATTTTTTTCTAAGTTAGCTAAAATTTGGACATTCTAAGACATTTTTTGGGATAGTTATGTCTAAGTTGGTTAAACTTGATTTATCGTTTGGTGATGTAGTAGACTTCTTGTGTTTTGTATCATTTGATGATTGTATTTAACTATTTATATCTAATGTTTAATGATGACAATGTTTTTATTTTTATTTTGAAGTTAAATGTTCCTTTATGTTCATTTTTATTTGCTTGCGTTCATTTGTGTTCGAGACCAGTGCCCACGAACTGTATTTGAACAACTAAATTTCCTTAATGCATGAACATGAACAAAAAATTATGTTCCGTATGTGTTCGCGAACACGTTAATTTCCTTAACGAATGAACACGAACATGACCTTGTTTGTGTTCGTTTAGTTTGTTTACGGCCCTAACCGTATAGAATTTAGTACAAATCAAGAGCAAGTGTTCCAGTTTTGAGCTTTGAATAAAACATAAACTATAGCAGGTTGTTATCAATCTCAAAAGCAATCATGTTTGATGGGCTTTTTCCACAAAGACTAAGACAAGCTTTGACTTCACTCCAACAAATTTTAAAGCCACAAAAATCATTTTATTCGCCAACAATATAAAGTGAAAGGGACCCACAATACATATTTCTCTTGACATATTATGAGTAGGACACACAACCATAACCTTGGTAAATTCAAATATTACCCATATATTAAAAACAAAAGATATTGAACAGTAACAACTATATTATTATATATATTTTATATGTTAATTTATTCAACTTTTAATTATTATTTTTTCCAGTTTCACGGGTAGGGATGAGCTCGGTGCCAACCGATACCGATACCAAAATACCGGTTACGGTACCGGTATATGAAGGTAAAAATTGGTAGGCGCCAAAAGTCGGTACCGAATTTGTACTTAAGATCTTTCGGTTTGGGAAATTCAGTACCGGTACCCAGTACCATTTGCTTATCTCTGACCACGGGTTTCATACAAACAACATCATTACCATAAAACTTTTTTGGTTGATCTTCTTTCGGTTATCTTTTAGTGTTTTTTCTATATTTTCTTTTTATTCTTGTCAGTGGTTTCGTGCGCAACGCCGTCGTAGTGATTTCAAAACACATGTAAACACAGACTAAATAACAAAAGAAGTTCGCCGCAACGCGGCGATTGTGGAAAAACCTAGTTCTCTTAACAATGAGAAAAAAGCTTGGCCATTTTGCAAAGAAAGGGACAATTCATATGCCTATTAGACCATACGTAGTGGCCATTATTGGTCATTATTGAGCAATCAAACAAGCATAATCAAGCCCCCTTCCCACCCCTGGGCATTATTGAGCAATTCCTCCCCCCCCCCCCCCCCTCCCCCCGGCGTTTTTTTAAATAACGCCATCTCCAAATATCAACCACCAATCACATTTAATCTTCCTTTTTCTTGGCCAATAGTTTTTTTGTGTTGGTTTTTTATTTTTATTTAATTCTCTACACCCTTTTAAATCCCCACTACACCCATTTTAGAAAAACGCCCAATAATGCCCCTTGCTGACTGTACTGCCACATGGTGGAAAACGCCCAAGGGTAGGGGCATTATTCACCCTTACCACTACGCATGGTCTTATGTTGTTGCACTAAACCGAATTGAGAACACCATTATCAGTCTAGTACACAAATCGTTCGTCACGCCACACCCGGTGAACTTTAATGTTTTATAATTCCAAAAACAAAGAACCAACTTGAACATTTTGGTTTTTTTTTTAATGACACATAATTGTTTGTAGTTTGCAGCAGGATAAAGCATCAAGGGTCAGTGCTAGAGGGAATTGGTTTAATCACAACAGGCTGTCAAATTTTTAAACTCAAGCAATTTCAACAATGGAAAACTTTGATTTTATCATATAAAACACTCCAAATTACACAAAACTTTAGAACCATTACAAAATTTATGACAACCGGCAAAATCAGATTAACTCCGGATCATAATATAAACTTAATTTAAAAGTTAAAATGTATTTTCGGCTTGGTTTTAAGTCATTAAGTCTTCTAAATACTAGCAAGTCCGTTTCGTAAGTCGTAATAGTTAACACGCGTTTGGGGGTTTTAAGAATTGCCGGTACGCGTTCGGTGCAGTTAAACGAACCGATGTCAGACAAATAATCCGCTCGTGATTCGTTCATGTGAATTATTTGAATAATTAGATTACGCGAAATAGCGGAAGGGGTTTGCGTTTCCAAGCGCGAGATTTACCAAGCGCAGGCGATACGAAGTGTTTTGAACGAGTATGTTGCTTTGGTAAAAAATTTGATTAAGGATATTGTAACCAAATCTGAAATGTGAGCTAGAGTGCTTGGATGATTAACGATGATAAAAATGAACGAATAGTTGTAAATGCAATTGAACACATAGATTTATACGAGGAAAAACCCTTGATCACTAGTAGACCGTCGGCACAAAAACATCGGGTAGTGAAAACTATCACTACCAACTATATTGCACAATGAAAAGTGATTACAACTTCGGATGTTGATCAAGTGTGTTACAACTGATTGCTAAGAGTGTTTGTGAGCTTCGGGTTCGTAGTGTGTGTATGCGAAAATGTTCATGTGTCCTATAACACTTGATCAACCCATTTTGACTAACAACAACTAAGTCCGAAAATCTTGCATGACCACGTTCACTCCCCATGACCGTTGTTGAATTAGCACGTGCAACGTCCATAACAAATTATCTCCGAGATTCCAGCTAAGACTCAGTCCACTTCGCTGATATCCTGCACATGAACATAAGAAAATATCGAGAACAATTATTAGAAACTTATAAGTAATAATAAGGATCCTTGATCCTCTGAGTCCCTGTACTACGCGCTAAGGATAACTGATCCAGACAACACCTAAGAACATTGGATCCATAATTATAAAAATATGAGCCCTAACATATGTAAGCAACATCGTGCATAGATAAAGGAAATTCGCGAGTTAATCAAAATAAACATTTTTGGCTTATTTATGTGTTATTGAAAAAGGGGTTTGTTATAACGCGAGTGCGCGCGGTGTTTAATCTCATCTCGGCAAAATATTTTTATTTTGAGTATAAAAATAATTACTGTAAGTCAAAGTAATTTGCAATGAAACTGCGAGAGAAAATGGAATTCTGACGCGGGAATGAGCTGAAACTCAGTTGTCTACACGCAATAATGGGCTGAAGACTGATAGGCTTGGGGATGGTGGGCTTGGTGGCTCCGGTCGACGTCGTTGTTCCCCCTGGTAACACTGGTCTTGATCCATCTCAGACATCTTTCTTCCAAGTTAATACAGTTATACTTTCTTATTTAAATTTGTACACTTAATATATGCAATTCAGGATAATGTATATTTTTTTAGGTTCTCAACATTTCCACCAAGATTAACAAGGGTACAGTCGAAATCATCACCCCTGTGGTGCGGATAAAAAAGGGTGACAAAGTTGGTTCTTCTGAGGCTGCACTTCTAGCCAAACATGTTGATCAACGGGTACAAGAATGTGTTGGCAGTTGCGGTTGAGACCGAGTATTCCTTCCCCTTGGCTGACAAAGTGAAGGAGTACTTAGCGGATCCAACCAAGTTTGCAGTGGCGGCACCAGCTGCTGGTGGTGGTGGTGGGGATGCTCTGGCGGCGAGTGCAGCGGCCCTGGCGGAAGAGAAGAAGGAAGAGCCGGAGGAGGAATCTGATGATGACATGGGCTTAGGCTTGTTTGATTAGATGGTGCTTTAAATGTTTTTATGATCACTTAGCAGACTTTTTGTTTGGTTGTTTGGATTTGAATTGTGTTTTTTAGTTACTTTGTTGGCTTGATTTGGATTATGAATCTTTATGATATGGTTACATCCATGTTGATTAAACTAGATTATATAAAGCTATAATATATAAATTTTTGGCGTAATTTTTTTTTTAATTTCTGTTTTGAGTTTTGACTAAATTATTCATAACTTTCTTTCAAGAGCTTTAAAGTATTGTTCTGAATTATTTTCAATAAGAGGAACTGCTTTTAGCGGTTTAGAGTTGATTCAAGGTTGAAGTTAAAGGACTATAAATAACGCGATCTAGTAACAAGGTTTTGTACTACTGTGTGCCAATCATATCGATTATAGCTACGAATATGTGTAGAGGCTGTCGGGTCGCCAGCCACATCAGTACTTGGGGCGTTAAACATCACATCATGGGCACCAAGGGCGTTAAACATCATGTCATGTACTAACCGATCCAAGTATTATCGCGCCAACGCATATAGCTTGCCCCAAGCCGTGTGTCACATATATAATGGATGGGAAGTCATAACTAGCCTCCTACCCTATTAATTACCTATATTTGTATGTTACAATAGTCATGTACATTAGAGCATGTGCTATGGGGGCACTAAGCCCCGTCCATTGACTGCCTAGGCGCCGCATACCACAACAGAAGGGGCGTGGAGGGGCGTTGCTCTTTTTTCCACGAAGATAATTGTGGGCGTGAGGGCACTACCGTTCCATTTCACATGTTGATGAGCCAATCACAATCACACGGCTCACCGTTTTGTTTTTATTTTTATTTCTTTATTTAATTAATATACAAACGAATCATGTATCTCCACGTCATTTCTTTTCTATTCACAACCACCACATTACACATTACCATAAAACACCTAAATGAATAATTAAAAGTCGAAACCACTCCTACACACATGACGTCTACATTACAACACTTTCTCTTTCAGCTTTCACCTAAATACAATAAATAGTCTTACACATGGATAATAAAGCCTTTGGTATTTAACTACCGTTAGCTTTAGGCAAGGGCGGAACTAGTTATAGGTGAGCCGTAGCACGGGCTACGGTTGAAGTCCGTATGCTTAGTGTATTTTTTTCGGTTTTATATAAAGGATACCCCTAAAATAATACAAGGATATCCCTAATCAACCCAAACTTATAAAATAAGGGAGCCCGATTAAAACAATGACCCAATTGATTAGATAAGCCCAACTGATCAGATTAGCCCAAAAAATCACAAAATACGTAGGGGTAAGGGGCGGAACTAGTTATATGTGAGCCGTAGCACGGGCTACGGTTGAAGTCCGTATGCTTAGTGTATTTTTTTCGGTTTTATATAAAGGATACCTCTAAAATAATACAAGGATATCCCTAATCAACCCAAACTTATAAAATAAGGGAGCCCGATTGAAATAATGACCCAATTGATTAGATAAGCCCAACTGATCAGATTAGCCCAAAAAATCACAAAAATACGTATGACGGCATTCTTTTTTATCGTCGCTCAAGATCTTGAAAAAAAAACAAACGTCGTTGGTCATCCTTTACGCACTGGTCTCCTGCTTTGCTGCTGCCAATAACATTGGTTCGATAAAAAAATCCACAATCATGTTGTTTGCTGCTATGATAACATTGGTTCCGGCCATTCTGCCCCTGCCTTGCAATTTTGCTGCTGAATTCGGAAGGAAATCACCGACTTGGTAAGTGGTAACTTGTTTTGCAGTTTAATTTTATGCATAATTTTATACTTTTATTATTCTAGTTTATGCAGTTTAAGAAAAAAGCTTTAAGAACATAAGACAAAATAGAGTTTATACTCAAATAAACAAACACGCTAATGTCAATTGAATTGGTGTTTACAAAGAAGCCAATAAACACTACAAGAAACACAACTTTAGCGGTGACGTAAGTCGCCTCGAAAATCGTCGCTATAGGCATTAGGGCGACATGTTTGCCGGTAATGAGACCGTCGCCAATGAGCAAAATGTCGTCGTTAATACGCATGTCGCTGCTATTGGTTATGCCGGTGAGTTTGCCTGAACGTTCGCCGGAGATGGATTTCCAGATTATACTTTATATAATGCCGCCGCTACCGTTTTTTTAATATTGTATGATTGCACGGTAAAAAAAAAATTTTGAGAGTTCTTCTAATTTTATGGGCTAGTTCCGCCAATGACTTTAGGACTGCTCAATAACTAGGTTCCACAAAGTCAAAACTCTCTTATGGCTTGTACTAATTACATAATGACTTAGAGCTGTCAGTTATTAGTTGACGCTGCCAACTTGTGAGTTATGATCTTTAAACCAAACTTCAATAACATCAAGTCCATCATATTCCTTTTTTTTGTCTAGTTAGACATATGCATACATCATTGGACTTACATTTTTGGTTCTAGATTGTTAGTTTCAAACTAATTTGTGGTTAATGATGCAAACTTTATACTTAATGATTTTTCATGGTGTCTATAAACTAGAATTTTTTATCAACAATATTTTAAAGTCACAATTTGCACATGTTTCTTTGTGTTAATAAATTACAATTTTTTCTAGATTTTTTAGGTACTTGATAGTTTGATGAGGATAAGGATCCAATAAAGCCACATGTTTGTTGAATGGAATTTTAAATACAATTCCTAAAATCATTGTTTACAACTTAAAAGTGACATAGTCTAGGACAAACAAATAAAGCAGGCATTCTTTTATCTTTATAGATATTGGAGATCTCTCTTTTGGATATGTAAATGAAATAGTCATAAACAATTCCTAAAATTTTGTGAATGTGTAGTCGAGTTGGTTCTAAAGCGAGGGGTTGAGGAGTGACGTTCAATCCCCAACACCGAAGACCATTATTAATCGAAAAACTGGATGGATGAGTTTTGTTTAACCACCATCAGGCCAATAATCGGCTTAATTTACCTCTACGCGATGGGCTCAAGAAGGATTCTCAGGATTCAACCCTGGAAGATATATAACAAGTTAAAAATTCTTTAATATTCAAATTTTCTTTCATTACACACAAGAAAGAAATGAGACCCTTATGTTTATCTTCATTGACAAAAACATTTAGTATAGTTAAGATGAAGTAAATGAAAAAAGATTTATGTCATGAGATTGTAACATATGTGGGACATCTACATTATGAAAAACTTGCTCCAAAATAGAATAAAGTGGTGGAGGCAAGTGCTTTCTCATGCAACTAGCAGAAAGGACTCTACAATTAAAATATACAGATTTTGGTAGGTTATAAAATGAAAAATATCTAAATGACATTTTCATTCCAAAGCATAATTCTAAAGCTAAACAGTCAACATGCTTGTATTCCTGTACATACATACTATAACTTGTGGTGCCAATGAAAACTAAACTCAGAAATTAGATATTCAGAAAGTATTGTTAAGAGTGGATGCTGAGGTCAGCTGCTGACATGGCAGTCTAGCCAACATATAAAGATATATGAGTCAGCTTGTTGTTCTTTACTAACAGAACTTGCCAACTTTACTTTAACTTTGATAAAGAAAGGCACCCAAAGTGTGAAAATGATCATGAATTGTGGTCTAGAGATTTCTTGATCAGTTCTAGAAACTTGCATTTCCTTATCACACGCGTAATCTATAACCTCAGGCCCCACCCGAGCACGTCTAAATGTGGAGTTCTCTTCTCATTCACAACTATTGTGTCCAAAAAGCGTTGATGATATTTGAGGTGTGACATTCCTTTTTGCCCAGTATCTATCCTGTTGACAGAACAAAACAAAACGATATGAAATTTGTCTAAGGCGACACATTATCTATGACCGGACAAAAACACATAAAAACGACTTGTAAACATGGGTTTCAACAACAAACACAAACTTTTCTTTCTTAACTTAAAACTTAGTACCTCGTAGATTCGAACCTATTGATTTCATTGCCACCATTGTTGTTCATTTTCGCAATCTCAAATGGATAGTTCATCGCAGTTTTTTCGCTGATCAAAGAAGATCTCTCTAGAGTGTTAGTGTTGTCTGGGAGATTGACCATTGACATATCATGGATGCTTGGTCTCCTTTTCTCTTTACCATCTGAATGTTGTCTTGCATAATACTTTTGAGCATGACTTGCTACTTGAGTTGATGTTTTTGTCTTCACAAAGTTAAGAGAAATGCTTCTCCAATCTCCCTTTCCATGAACTTGAAGACCCATCAAAAATCTCCTAAAAAGTTGCCAAATTTAACCATTCTTGAATTTTTGTTAATGCTTAACGAAAGAATTCAAAAGAACTGAAAAAACTGTATTAGTGAATGACATTTAAGAATAACTAGAAAACCAAATGTTTTATAGTGAATCTTTAGTCATGCTAAACCACATAATCAAAATCAAGAAAGTAAAAACTATAATGTTTACCTATGCTCCTCTTCGGTCCATGGCACGCCTTTTCGTCGCACACGATCAGAAGATCTAAACTTTGAAGGGCCTTTTCTGAAGATATTTAACTTGTGATCATCTGGAACTAGACCGGCCTCGATATCATTGATATCAGCCTTTAGTTTTTCATATTGTTTGATCACATCGCTTTCGGTTTTCCCAGGGACCAAAGCAGCAACATTTGACCATCTTTCGGGTGTTTCGGTATCGAATATAGCAAGAGCACCTTCAAACCATGTGTTTTGCTCATTAGTCCATTTTGTATTGTTACTCTCTTGCATCACCATGTTTGAGCTCAAACTATTGGTAGATAGAGATGATGATGATGTCTCCATATATAACTATTTTAATCTACTCTAAAAGTTGTAAAATGGAATCATTAAACTGCAATCAAGGATTGTAAGAAGTTGATTTAATAGTGATCATGGATGAACCCAAAAGAAAGAAGAGCAAGAAAGAGGAAGGAAGACATTCAAAGTGATAGAAGATGATGGTTACTTTCTCACTTATGTGTGTGTGTGTGAGTGTGTATTCAGTGTGTGTTACCTCCATAGATGCTATTGCTGGTATGACTTTAAGTACTTAAATCACCATAAAGTTTGTAATGTAAGGTTGGCCAAAAGAATGCAATTTTTTTTTTTTTGCTTTAGTTATTTTGGTTTTCATTAAATATAAACTAAGTTTTCTTTAAAAAAACATAGATTAAACCCCTAGTTATAGTCGGAAGAGATGATAACTTTACAAGAACCCGACCAAGAAGTGCTAGCTCCGTTAAATCACATATGGTTTGGTTAAAAACCTTTGTGACGGATAAGTTGGGGGCTTAGGGTCAGCCCCTTCACATCGATATTAGAGCATCTATTGTGATAAAACATAACGCGACAATATATACAAGTGCAAAAATTTTCAAGCAATGATTTCATCCCGACATTTACATAAAAAAAACATCAACAAGAAAAAAACAATCCCCTAACCCATCCGTAGCCACAAACAACATCATAACTATCCACTGACTAGGCTGTGCAACACAACATCCGTACTGGTAATCTGTTCGTCGGGTGGGAAGTAAGCAAACTGGGCTCACAAACAGGCCATGTCAGAAGCTCTTACTAGTAAAAACAGGTTGAGAAATGAATCTTGTGACCCAACTAAAAAGTATTTAACAAAATAACATATGGATCTAGCTCCTAATGGTTAAGTAATTTGAAAATAATGATATAACACAAGGGGTGGTGGCGCAGTTGGCTAGCGCGTAGGTCTCATAGCAATCTGAGTTATCCTGAGGTCGAGAGTTCGAGCCTCTCTCACCCCATTTTTGCTTTTTTTTTTCTTTTAGTTGATGCTGCTTTTATAACGACGTCGTTTGGTACTAATGACTCAATTCAACCTTTTTGTTTCCATTTTCTTTCTCGTTTCACACAGATTTTACTTATTCGCGCGTTGTAATGGTGGCCCTTCTTCACTTTATATTGGTTAAAGAGTGTCAAAGTAAACTCACTATACCAATAATTTTGGTTATTTTATATGATTTTCACTATAATAAATGCTATATTCAAATATTATTCAAATTAATAGCCAAAAGGTTTTCCAACCTTAAAATAAACTCTTAATCTGTCATCCCCTCTCTTTTAGATAACGTTTGGTATGAAAGAATAGATAGTGGAATGAAATTGATTATTCTGATGAAATGAAAATAAACATGTTTGTTTATCATGTGTTAATAGAATGTGGCATTACAAAGGAATGTAACTCCTTCCATATATAACAATTTCCATTCCTTCAAGGAATGGAAAGAAATATATTATTATTATTATTATTGTTATTATTGTTATAATATTATATTTATATTATTCCTAAACTGACTTATTACATATTTCCACAGAAAAAAAAAGAATTGCATATTTCCTCTTCTTAACTCATATATATTACACTAGGTTATCACCCGCGAACTTCGCGGGTAGGAAAATTTAATCTACATTATCACAAAGTGTATAAATATAAATATAAATACAAATACAAAACACATTACATAAATTACTTATTGACAAAGTGAAAATATAGTTAAAATGCATTTAAGTATAAAACGATTAGGGACTCAGATCGTTAAACTTTTTTATTTTGAATTCAAGTGGTTAAAAGTAAATATAATAAACTATTATAATATATTAAATAAAAGAGAAAAAAATATATATATATATATTATTATAAAAATAAAATTACTATTTATCGTCTTTCGTCAACAATATTTATATCTTTACTATATAATAAAAGAAACCACTTTGAGTACACTTGTCATCATATTAGACCATATATAATTATTTTTATATTTAATTAAAATATACTATTTTAAATACAAAATTAAAATTTGAATATACCCGTGTTTAATATTATTCATGCATTCAAATTCTTAAAATTTGAATCTATCTTTTATCAAACCATACACTTCCATCCATTAATTACATCTAGGATTAACGTATGATTCTTTTTTTCAATATTTTAATCACCATATTGTATACCAATTGAACTTCTATATATTATTTACGTGATCAATATTTTTTTAAAAATAAATTAAACATTCACTCAAAATTAGTTAACTGAACATTAAAAAGTAAATAATAACTATCATAAATTGAATATCCACTTAATAATTCTCAAGTATATGGTGATTATTTTGAGCAGTAGCGGAACTAGAATATTAACTCAGGGGTATTCCAATTTTTTTTTTCACCGTGCAATCGCACAATACTAAAAAAAAAACTACAGTAAATAAATAAAGTAAAACAAATACATAATAGATTTGTCCTCTTCTTTTTTTCATAGATTGAAATCGTTCCATCACATCGTGGTCTCTTACTTCACGTAAAAAGTCATTTTTGACCGCACAAACTATAGTATTGACCGCACAAATCAATATTTTTTTTAAAATAAATCGAACATTCACTCAAAATTAGTTAACTGAACTTTAAAAGTAAATAATAACTATCATAAATTGAATATTCACTTAATAATTCTTAAGTATACGGTGATTATTTTGATTTTTGAGTGAAGTGATAAGTTAGTTGGATTAATGTTCGTGTATATATAAATAATTCTTAGCTGATGATTGTTTTGAATGAAGTGATAACTTAGTTGGATTAATGTTCATGTATATATAAATATTATTCAAAATATTAACCATACAGTTAAAGATTTTTTTTTATTATTTAGTAAACAATATTACATTTATTCAATCCGTGTAATACACATGGCTTTAAAGATATAACTTTTTTTTATTTTTGTATATAAAACTACATTTATTCAACCAGTATAATACATATGTGTCTTATAGATATAAAACTTTTATTATTTAATATATAAAATTACATTTATTAAAATCGTGCAATAAATGAGGTTTTTAAAGATATATTGTTTTATTATTTAGTATATAAAATTTACTTATTCAACCCGTGTAATACACGGGGTTATAACCTAGTATATATAATATAATAATGATGAATTTTTAGTTATTTGTATTTGGTATAAATTACATTGGTTAAATAAAAAAGAAATGGTGTAGGGTTGGGCCCGAATCTGTTTGGAGCTGACTCTAATCGATTCCTATAGGTTCAAATACAGCCCAAATCGATTCCTAACCCAAACCAGGGGCCAAATTTGAAAAGCGGGTTGGTTTTGAAACCTGTTCATACACATACACCTCTAAGTTCACTATGTATGAAGCCCATTCGCTAAAATGTTCTAGATACAAATCTCGTCAAAACCCCAACATTATTTGACAGACGCGCAAGCAAACATTGTGTAAACTGTTTTTTAAAAAATTACTCACACCTCTTGCACACTTTCAAAGGTAAAAAAAAAAGAGAGAATGGAAATTCATGATCAATTCAAAACACATGAACATGAAAACTTTATTCATAACTTCTGATCCAGTTTCCACATTTATAAAGGTTAAAAAACAATACCATTCACTTTCCCACCAAACCAATCTACATAAATCACCAACATTCATTCATTACCCATCATCTACTCATATTATATTTACATTCACTATACACCATTTTCACACCCTTTCTCGGCGCATTGTTAGGCTTCTACGGTTACTCCACCGTTTGTAAGTCAAAGTCAATTCAGGTCAAAGTCAAATGTCAGCATGCTTTGCAAAGGTTATTAGTTGTGACATTAGAAGAACGTTGCTCTAGAATTGGACTTGTAGGCACACATAGCCTGCTCCGTTTGGGTTCGGAAATCCTCACATTAGATATTGCAACAGCAAGCGCATCGACTAAGCCTGAATCGTCTTGTTCTTCTGAATTATCATGGCTTAAACTTCTAGATGTTGGGGATGAGTGGTTAATTACTGAATCACCGTTAATAGTCAGTTTTCTGGTCAACTCAAGTACAGATGTTGTAGCTGCTGTTGGTGATGAGGCAAATATTAGATGCAGAACATCTTCATTGCCTACCAGATGCCAAGGCATATATATTAGATAAAGTATACTTAAACCTTTCTATCGTCATAGATTCATTGCCACTTACATTCACCACAGAAAACGTAATCAAAATTTAAACTAAAGGGCTGTTGACATCTGAAAAACGAAGTGTAACACCCCGAAATCAGGTTTGGTAATTAAACCACATTAATATTTATGAACGGGTAAAATACCGTTAGTGGTGAAATTAACCCGGTAAATATTAGGATTTAAATAAATCAACATAATATTAAATTAAAAAGGGAATAAAAGCTTTAGAGAAAATAAAGTTTATAAGAGGCCCGAGTTAACGGGACTTAAAATGAAACGGGATTTAACTCCCTGAACCCATTAAGTTAACTAGGAATAATTAACCTAGTTAGTAATGAGTAATTAAGTGAAAACAAGATATAAAATAAGAATTTATGAACCTTTTTATAAAAATGTTAGAACTACAGGGACTAAAAGGGTTAAGTGTGGATAGAGTTTTGATTAAAACAAAAATTAAAAACCAAAACACACACAAAGTGTGTTCTGGTCGACGTTTCCACAGAGCCAAGAAAGGGGTTCTTCTTTTGAACCCTAAATCATCAAAATCAACCAAATTCATGGGGCAAATCAAGTCTAAATGGAAAACCAAGCTAAAATTAGTGATCACCAAGCCTAGGGGATCACAAGGTATGTCAAATTTCATTATTTGATTCCACCTCAGATTCTTGATGAACTTATGAAATCGAAA
Organism: Helianthus tuberosus; assembly: GCA_030545235.1. Taxonomy (NCBI): domain Eukaryota; kingdom Viridiplantae; phylum Streptophyta; class Magnoliopsida; order Asterales; family Asteraceae; genus Helianthus; species Helianthus tuberosus. The sequence continues at coordinate 135,098,380 of CM060385.1, read as the reverse complement.
TTCGAGCTTGCATGATTGATGTTTAGGTGAAACTAGGATGAATCCATGTCTAGGAACAAACCCTAGTTGAAAAATTGATGAATTAAGATTGAAAAATAGGAATTTGATAACCACCCATATATGTGCTAAGTGGGTTTTGATTAAATTTGTGTATGTGATGCTTTTAGGGGTTTTGATTGCTAAGAATAAGTGTTATAATGTCATAAACACGTTCAAATTGAAAGTTGAATTCAAACAGCTCCTGATCAGAATTTACAGCTGACTTGTATTGGCTGTAACCTGAACAAAACGTGACAAAAACATGTGTTTCTTGAATCTAAAATGTAATTCCAAGAAATATCTTTAAAACCCCACTGGTATCGCATTTTTTCGACCAAAATTGAACGTTTTATGAATTTTTTTCGTATCAAAGGTTCAAGCTGCGTTTTCTGGCAGAATTTGCAGCCCATTACGAATTTCATAACTCAATTTAGGAATTGAGTTATGATCTCAAATTCTTACTGTAGAAAGTTTTAAGTGATTAGAAGAATCTCCAATTGGAATTTCGTCAATCGGATAAACGAGGAATTTTAAATGAATTTTTTCGTAAGCTGCAGTCAGAAGTGATGAATCTGATTTGCAGCATAGTAAATGAATTTTTATGAATTTTTTGTAAAGAGTTAGATCTTGAAATTTTAACACAAGGTCTAACCCTCCGAGAGGTGCGCCACATAAAAAAATCATAATTTTTGAAGACTTGTAAACAGGTTAAACAAGTCACCAAAAACAGCCCATTTTTCAGTGATTTGAAATGGCCGAATGAAATAGCGGTCTAATTGGTTGTGTGTAAAATTTGATTTAATTAAGAGTTCGGATGAAATATGCCTAAGTGAGTTCAATGAACCAAATGTGCATTAGAATATGTTGATAAGTCAATTGACTTTTAAAAAGTCAAACCGACCAATGATTAGATCAAATGACAATTTTGATATGGTCGAATGATAAATTCGACATAAAACCCATAGGATGGAATAGTCGTAAACGATTATGACTAATCTAACCGTCTTACGAATTGTGATGATAATAGTTTGACTCTAGACAAGCTAGATGAAAACTTGGGGAAGAAGCGGGTCAAACGGATTGAGTACGCGGAAAAAGCACATAACCGGATGCAAGGTAAGTGAAACTTACACCTTTTAGTAGAATAAATGTTTATTCTATAAGTTGCAAATACAATAAGGAATATATTCAAGATATGGTTCCCGACGCGAAATAATACGTGTCGGAACTAATATAAATGATAAAAAAACCATGTTTAATGGTAAAAGAAATAAAACGGTAACTTAGCCATGGAAAGCTAATTGTAAAAATGGATTTTTTAACGGTTACTATAAGTAAGCCTAAATGAATAAAAGGAGTAAAACGGGTCAAATGGTAATGAGGATACCGTTTGACAAATATCGACTAATAAGCACTTGTCGAGTCTTATGCTTACAGGATGAAGTGGCTTATGAATTCGCGTTGCTATGAATTAGAAAATTTTCGAGACAAGGTATTAAAATGGGTCAATGTATTGATCTGAGCCAGGTACACATAATTATGTTGTAGTTAAAAGTGCTATTTTGGTCAATAATTGGTGAGAGTCTTTTGTCGTAAAATAAGAGACTAGAATTGACCAAAAAGCTCTTAACGGGCGAACCGGGTAAACGACCGTTAGAGGTTGTTTAGAAACTTGTTTATTGATTATGAAACCCTTAGATACATATAAAAGTGTAGGCAAAAACATTGTGGGTCGAAATGCCTAAAAATGGTTCATTTGCGTAAAATAACTAGTCGAAGGGTAAAATTGGGATTTGGGGTTCCATACATTAAATCCACCACAAAAATAGTTGTGGTGGAAAATAATTAGTTAACTAGTATGGAAATGCAAGATGCGAAGGGAAAATGGCGAGTTGGATGCTTAATGCACAAAAGTCATCTAAACGGGTCAAAATAAATTATGCGCGTAACTTAGGTGTTTGCCACGTACTTTACAAAAGTTATGAATCCGAGATAGAGGATTGAGTTAAACACTTTGGAATATGGTTTCTGATTAACTAGAAACAAGTTGGAAGGTCTTAAATTCAAACGGGTCAAAATGTTGATTTTGAGCAATAAGCCGAATGCTTAAAAATTTAGAATTTTATTAGTTTGAATGTCGGATTTTTACTCCATGAGATGGAGAATTAAATTACGGTCGCGTTGGAAAAAGAATCACCTAAAACGGACCAGTAGATAAAAGTTATGGCGTTTTAAAGATGATTTTTGATAAATAAACATAGCTGGGCGAAATGCAGGTTTCAGAAGCAAACTTGCTGGAAATTGGACTTCCCCGCGGCACGCAACAGGAGACCAAAATCCGGGCGCGACACGCGACAATAGTCGCGACACGCGACAGAACATTGGAATGTCGTCGCGACACGCGACGGCTTGATATTTTGGAAATTTGTTGCTAAACTTATTGTTGGCATATTTTGACCCACAAACTGGCTCAAACATGTTTTTAGATGCCAAATGACTAACTCAATTCATGTCTTATGAAATGTAGGTATATGGTACCGTAACGGAAGACGATCAAGCTCGATGGAACGAACCGAACACACATCAAATGAAGCTTCCGCAGTTGTTTTAGTTTGTTTTATCAAAAGTGGATTTATGAAAACACATTCATTTATGTTTTGGAATGTTGTAAACATATTTAATTACTTATAACGTAAAAGTTTTTGTTAAGTGGCATTTTTCATATAAAATGCTTACTTTAATGTTGTAGAAATGTTAAAAATTACTACGGGTGTTACAAGTTGGTAATCAGAGCTCAAGGTTGTTGGCAAATGTGTTCGGTTCGAGGCTTGATCGCAAATCCGGTAAGTACATGTATATTAATGATTAACATGATTAAAGTGTTGTGGAAAACACATAGGGTTAGCGTGTAATTCACGTTACCTCAATTAAATGATAAACATAGTTGACGAAATTACGTGCGTTAGTACGTACAGTAAAAAGCATTATATTACAATACGGACGTTTATTAATGTCGAAATTACTAACTTTTGTAAATGTTTAGTCGAAGGGCACTCGCATCTGAAGATAGCGGGAGTGTAACAAATCTCGGATATGACGGAGGAACGGTCCGAAGTATGACGAGCAGAGCGTACTTGCCAAGGACCCAAATCGCGTAACAGTCGCGAGTAAGGCGAACAACAAGGAAAACCCGTTAGGGCAAGCATTACAGGTGCACGTTTTAAATCTTTTTACACGAATAGTAATATGCAACAAATACATAGAGACTGACCGTTGCATATGTAGATTAAAAACTTGGAAAAACCTGAATAGAATACCTATCCAGGATATTATTTCCAAGAAATCTAAATAGTGGCGTTACTTACATGGGATGTAATGTGAAAATTATAAAAAGGTCATGAGTGTCAGGTGTTGATCGCTTACTCTGGCCAAGTAAGTAGTGAACACATGATGTCATGAACTTTTTATGATGGACATGCTTACATCCGATGTAGTAAGGACGGGAGAGTGGGACAAATTAAAAGTACCCAAATGAATCAGATAAACAAAATATTTGATAATAATGTAAACGCATAGCCGAGTGACGGAAGCGTATTATATTAGGATAATGAGCCCGAGTGAAGGGACAAAGAAACATGTAAAACGATTAAGGTACGCACTGGGAGGGGGTGTACTTACACTCGAACCCGGAAAACGCAAACATGTAAAACGACTAAGGTACGCACTGGGAGGGGGTGTACTTACACTCGAACCCGGAAAATGCAAACAGGTAAAAACGATTAAGGTATACACTGGGAGGGGGTGTACTTACACTCGAACCCGAAAAATGCAAATGTGCCTCTTAACGGGCCGTTTTTGTAAAACGTCAAACTTGAGGACAAAGTCGGATTATAAAAATGAAGCGAGGTCTTAATGCATACCGGGAGGGTTGCAATAATAACGACTTCGGTAAAACACCCGGTTGATGGGTAAGAATTAAACACATGCGTAGACCGAGAAACATGAACGCGGATGGAAAGTTAAAAGACTCGGGTTTTGAGTCATAACTAAATGATGACGAGATGATGTAATTAGAAGTTTTGAATAAATTATGTTCAACTATTTTAAAGTTGAACGGGTCGAATATAGTATCATGCCGGACAGCATGAGTAAACGCAAGCGGGATAATGGTAGCGTTAAAGGCAAAAGAATAATGAGCCCGGTAATGGGACACAATCAAATTCGAATGTATGTGAACTGGATAAGGGTGAGCATAAGATAAACCAACGCATAAATGACGTGAGAAGTCATAAAGTCGGAAAATTTGTCTAAAAGGAAACGAATGTAGCCTTAGACTACGGTCAAGGTCAAGGAAAATACCAAGGCGAAAATAAATGATTTTAAACAAAAACAGGATGCCTTGACACCAAACATGTAATTTAAGAATGACATGAGTAAAGAATGATCTACGGGATCAACATAACCTCTGGGGTTATAAACAATGGAAAGGTCTACGAGACTAAAACAACCCACGGGTCATGACTAGAAAGAAATAGATTATAAAGACCTCGCCTTAAAGAGGTGAAAGCCTAATAAAATAGCCCATAAGGCTAAGTGATAAAACCTACGGGTGAATTAGACAAAGCGAGGGAATAAATTGAGAATCCTCGCATAAAACAAAGACTGTAAGGGATAAATTTTGGACTGTCAATATCCCGGTATGGATACTTGACAAAAGTTAAAGAGAAGACGCTAAACTAAAACTTCGGTTTTAGTAAGAAATAACGTTTTTACAAATATAAATTCTGATAGGAATTTAAATAGTAAGCATGAAAGATACAAGTCTTGACACTGATAGGCGCAAGACGATATATTCAAAAAGTGATATTTTCGAAAATGAAAGATTGATATAAATTAAACATGATGTGACACGATCACGGTCAAGAAATGCAATGTGAAGTAGAATCACATTATAACCAAGCGAGCGGTAAAAGTAACTGGACTAATAAGTCTAGTTAGTGAGACCGGTTAAGGTCATTTAAATAAATTTGGTTTGCTTGTAAGCGGTGGATTCGGTATAACTGAACCAAATAAAAAAATTTGAAAACGAAGGAATTGTTGTTAAAAGTGAAAGATTTCGCTAAAATATCCAAAAGGATTAATTAACGGACTCACGAAGAAATTCGGTAGTCTAACAGCGATGGGTCTCGCTAAGTTAACCAAACTGGTTGAAAATAACGAAATTTCGTTATTTTGAGTTTCATTATTCCGCATAAGATACGCAGATGTTATTAATCAAAAAGGATTACCATACTTTTCGGGTAACACCAACAAAAGGTTAAAGTATGAGTAATGTTTAAAAAAACGGGGGGGGGGGGGTACTAAGTTTAAGTGTATTAGTTATAAAACTCAATAGACTGTGTAAGAAAGGTTTCGGGGACGAAACCTCTTTAAGGGGGTAGACTTGTAACACCCCGAAATCAGGTTTGGTAATTAAACTACATTAATATTTATGAACGGGTAAAATATCGTTAGTGGTGAAATTAACCCGGTAAATATTAGGATTTAAATAAATAAACATAATATTAAATTAAAAAGGGAATAAAAGCTTTAGAGGAAATAAAGTTTATAAGAGGCCCGAGTTAACGGGACTTAAAATGAAACGGGATTTAACTCCCTGAACCCATTAAGTTAACTAGGAATAATTAACCTAGTTAGTAATGAGTAATTAAGTGAAAACAAGATATAAAATAAGAATTTATGAACCTTTTTATAAAAATGTTAGAACTACAGGGACTAAAAGGGTTAAGTGTGGAAAGAGTTTTGATTAAAACAAAAATTAAAAACCAAAACACACACAAAGTGTGTTCTGGTCGACGTTTCCACAGAGCCAAGAAAGGGGTTCTTCTTTTGAACCCTAAATCATCAAAATCAACCAAATTCATGGGGCAAATCAAGTCTAAATGGAAAACCAAGCTAAAATTAGTGATCACCAAGCCTAGGGGATCACAAGGTATGTCAAATTTCATTATTTGATTCCACCTCAGATTTTTGATGAACTTATGAAATCGAAATTCGAGCTTGCATGATTGATGTTTAGGTGAAACTAGGATGAATCCATGTCTAGGAACAAACCCTAGTTGAAAAAATTGATGAATTAAGATTGAAAAATAGGAATTTGATAACCACCCATATATGTGCTAAGTGGGTTTTGATTAAATTCGTGTATGTGATGCTTTTAGGGGTTTTGATTGCTAAGAATAAGTGTTATAATGTCATAAACACGTTCAAATTGAAAGCTGAATTCAAACAGCTCCTGATCAGAATTTACAGCTGACTTGTATTGGCTGTAACCTGAACAAAACGTGACAAAAACATGTGTTTCTTGAATCTAAAATGTAATTCCAAGAAATATCTTTAAAACCCCACTGGAATCGCATTTTTCGACCAAAATTGAACGTTTTATGAATTTTTTTCGTATTAAAGGTTAAAGCTGCGTTTTCTGGCAGAATTTGCAGCCCATTACGAATTTATAACTCAATTTAGGAATTGAGTTATGATCTCAAATTCTTACTGTAGAAAGTTTTAAGTGATTAAAAGAATCTCCAATTGGAATTTCGTCAATCGGATAAACGAGAAATTTTAAATGAATTTTTTCGTAAGCTGCAGTCAGAAGTGATGAATCCGATTTGCAGCTTAGTAAATGAATTTTTATGAATTTTTGGTAAAGAGTTAGATCTTGAAATTTTAACACAAGGTCTAACCCTCCGAGAGGTGCACCACATAAAAAAATAATAATTTTTGAAGACTTGTAAACAGGTTAAACAAGTCACCAAAAACAGCCCATTTTTCAGTGATATGAAATGGCCGAATGAAATCGCGGTCTACTTGGTTGTGTGTAAAATTTGATTTAATTAAGAGTTCGGATGAAATATGCCTAAGTGAGTTCAATGAACCAAATGTGCATTAGAATATGTTGATAAGTCAATTGACTTTTAAAAAGTCAAACCGACCAATGATTAGATCAAATGACAATTTTGATATGGTCGAATGATAAATTCGACATAAAACCCATAGGATGGAATAGTCGTAAACGATTATGACTAATCTAACCATCTTACGAATTGTGATGATAATAGTTTGACTCTAGACAAGCTAGATGAAGACTTGGGGAAGAAGCGGGTCAAACGGATCGAGTACGCGGAAAAAACACATAACCGGATGCAAGGTAAGTGAAACTTACACCTTTTAGTAGAATAAATGTTTATTCTATAAGTTACAAATACAATAAGGAATATATTCAAGATATGGTTCCCGACGCGAAATAATACGTGTCGAAACTAATATAAATGATAAAAAAACCATGTTTAATGGTAAAAGAAATAAAACGGTAACTTAGCCATGGAAAGCTAATTGTAAAAATGGATTTTTTTAACGGTTACTATAAGTAAGCCTAAATGAATAAAAAGAGTAAAACGGGTCAAATGGTAATGAGGATACCGTTTGACAAATATCGACTAATAAGCACTTGTCGAGTCTTATGCTTACAGGATGAAGTGGCTTATGAATTCGCGTTGCTATGAATTAGAAAATTTTCGAGACAAGGTATTAAAACGGGTCAATGTATTGATCTGAGCCAGGTACACATAATTATGTTGTAGTTAAAAGTGCTATTTTGGTCAATAATTGGTGAGAGTCTTTTGTCGTAAAATAAGAGACTAGAATTAACCAAAAAGCCCTTAACGGGCGAACCGGGTAAACGACCGTTAGAGGTTGTTTAGAAACTTGTTTATTGATTATGAAACCCTTAGATACATATAAAAGTGTAGGCAAAAACATTGTGGGTCGAAATGCCTAAAAATGGTTCATTTGCGTAAAATGACTAGTCGAAGGGTAAAATTGGGATTTGGGGTTCCTTACATTAAATCCACCACAAAAATAGTTGTGGTGGAAAATAATTAGTTAACTAGTATGGAAATGCAAGATGCGAAGGGAAAATGGCGAGTTGGATGCTTAATGCACAAAAGTCATCTAAACGGGTCAAAATAAATTATGCGCATAACTTAGGTGTTTGCCACGTACTTCACAAAAGTTATGAATCCGAGATAGAGGATTGAGTTAAACACTTTGGAATATGGTTTCTGATTAACTAGAAACAAGTTGGAAGGTCTTAAATTCAAACGGGTCAAAATGTTGATTTTGAGCAATAAGCCGAATGCTTAAAAATTTAGAATTTTATTAGTTTGAATGTCGGATTTTTACTCCATGAGATGGAGAATTAAATTACGGTCGCGTAGGAAAAAGAATCACCTAAAACGGACCAGTAGATAAAAGTTATGGCGTTTTAAAGATGATTTTTGATAAATAAACATAGCTGGGCGAAATGCAGGTTTCAGAAGCAAACTTGCTGGAAATTGGACTTCCCCGCGGCACGCGACAGGAGACCAAAATCCGGGCGCGACACGCGACAGAACATTGGAATGTCGTCGCGACACGCGACGGCTTGATATTTTGGAAATTTGTTGCTAAACCTATTGTTGGCATATTTTGACCCACAAACTGGCTCAAACATGTTTTTAGATGCCAAATGACTAACTCAATTCATGTCTTATGAAATGTAGGTATATGGTACCGTAACGGAAGACGATCAAGCTCGATGGAACGAACCGAACACACATCAAATGAAGCTTTCGCAGTTGTTTTAGTTTGTTTTATCAAAAGTGGATTTATGAAAACACATTCATTTATGTTTTGGAATGTTGTAAACATATTTAATTACTTATAACGTAAAAGTTTTTGTTAAGTGGCATTTTTCATATAAAATGCTTACTTTAATGTTGTAGAAATGTTAAAAATTACTACGGGTGTTACACGAAGGCCTAAAAGTATCCTTGTTGGACTAAATAAAGTCAAAGTCAGACTTGAAAGTCATAGATGTTGCATCATATAATGACATCTTAGTGAAGTTTTTTAAAAATAATAACTCAGGTTCAGATCATAGCTGTCAAAGGCACAAGGTGCTTAAAACGTGAGGACTCAATAGCATAAGCATTCCATTTTTGGGGTTTTAGACATGCTTTAGGCTTCTTTTGAGATAGTTTAGGCTGGTTCCAGGTCACTCGCCTTGCCCGAGGTCCTAGTCGCGTAGCCGAAGAGCCTTTAACTAATCTTTGTTTGGTTTTTCTTTTTCTCTGTTGTTGAGATTATAGCCACTATATCTAACAAATGCCACTATATCTAACAAAAACTATACCAAACTGCATTTATAAATAACCTAAGTCCAAGAATACCTGACTTGCAGAGACTAACACTCCGCTTATGTGGAACCGACTGAGCGGCGCATCATTCGCCTCAAATAAAACATCCCCAGCCATTTAAACCAATATTGCCCAACATCTTTCATAAACTCTATACTACAAACGATCTTGTCTCGGCCCTCCACATTATTTTCACCCAAAGAAATAAGTTCCCAGCCCAAATCCATAATATTCTTCACATTCCCCTATCCCCTTCCAAGCCTATAACACAGCACCAGCCCAAACATATTTGTTTCTCAAAACCTTGTCTATATTAACTTCAGCCCAGATCACCCATATATTTAGCATGTAAGAACCGATTAGCCCCAAATAAGCACAAATATTACAGTTTCCGTGCATTATTATACCTGTACCCCATGCCCAGTCCCTCACTTCTTTCATTATCCAATACACAAATATACAAGAGCAAACACCTGAAAAAGGGTATCTTTAATTGACATTTGCAACTCCATTTTTACCATTTCTTTGACCAATTCTCCTACCTTAATTCCACTCTTTTATAGACAACAGAGAACTCTTCATTCTCTTATTAACTCCTTCTATCACAGAAAAACTTCTATAACCATCTCCCTTAAGCTTCTGCAGATGCCATGCATTAACAGATTTTCTAATATTCCCATAATACCCCTTGTAATCAAAAGTCATTAGACAATCAGAACATAACCCAATAGTCTTGAAAATATTTTCCGACCACTCCATAAAACCATCCGTACACTTGTTTGGACCCCAAAACTTTCTACTCATCACTTTTCCAGTATTCCAAAAATACCATGCCTTGGATACGGGTTGTGAATCTATCTTTCTAAAAAATATATATACATATACATATATATATATATATAATTGAAAATTGGATGATGATTAACTTGTATTTTATATTTTTTCTTGTTTTTAGTTTTTAATTTTATTATTTTTTTTTTCCATTTTTATTATTAAATTATTTTTTTCTTATTTTTTTATCATCTCATCCTAACCCAAACTCATCTTGACCTTACCCGTCTTAACCTTTTTTTAAGATACCCATTCTGACCCAAACTCATCCTAACTCAAACCCATCTTCATCCATTACCCAAACCCACCCAACTTGCCCACCTTGCAACCCATATTAAGAAGTAGATAGATCTACGGGACAACATAAGCTTCTCCATGCTCCATGCTCCATGCTAAGGCAACTATACTTTTGAATTTCACCCAGTCGCCTACTTAATATCTATACAATCATTTCAACATTAAATAATCAAATCGTCGTATACAAAAAATTCAAGAAATTAACGAACCTGCAAAGGGGATGTTTTTGAACCTCCCCGCCGGTTTTGAAGCATCATAACTCTAAATAAATAATTGTCATAAGCTTCTCCATGCTCCATGCTCCATGCTAAGGCAACTATACTTTTGAATTTCACCCAGTCGCCTACTTGATATCTATACAATCATTTCAACATTAAATAATCAAATCGTCGTATACAAAAAATTCAAGAAATTAACGAACCTGCAAAGGGGATGTTTTTGAACCTCCCCGCCGGTTTTGAAGCATCATAACTCTAAATAAATAATTGTCTAGAGCAATCCCTTCATGAACATTTGTTATGTCATATGTTCGCCTCTTTAGCACCTGGTGCATGCTATGTGGTGCCATTCGCAACTTTGTCTATGTCTGAGATTGACACATATATTTCATCAAATATGTAAATAGATAAAAATCATTCCAAACGTTAAACAACAATTAGAGCAGGTATAAAAATCATTCCAAAAAATGGTCACATAGTGTTGTAGGTCAACTTGTACCGGTACTAAACGTTGACAACATGTTCTAACCCACCCAACCTAATCTGCCCGCAAATCTTCTTGTGCTTGAGACCTATTGTAATTTTATCCTAAAAGTCGTCCATAGTATATATTAAATGCATATAACCTCTCATATTGTTCCATGTATTCGTCTTTTAATCATAACTAACACATCTACAATTTTAAGAAAAGTTAAAAAGAATAGACAAAAAAAACCCTGTATGTACCCAAGTCTCCTCACCTGAGAGTAATTTTTTTTTAAACTTAGATGTGTATCATAGAAGTTTCTATAGATGGTCCATATGGTACGCCAGCACAATACTACAAAAAGTACGATGTGGTGTTGCTAGTCGGCTTAGAAATTGGAGCAACCCCAATTATCAGTATTGTGAAAGACATGTTGAATAACTTGAAAGCCAAAGAAGAAGAAGAAAATGCACTGGAGAATGGTATCACATTACAAAAGAATGAATCAGGTTCTAAGAACTTTCGTACAACACAGGCTTACTTCTATTAGGTGACTAAAGAACCGGGTACACCCGGAAATTGGGGATTGGGGAGCTTCCACATGCGGACTCTAGAATAGAAAACTTATATAATTTATAATGTAAAAAAGGGAAAAAAATGTTTTAAACAGTTAAAAAAATGAATAATGTACCTGAAGTGCCATGGTGGCTTGAGAACTTTGACAAGATTCTGCAGCTCTTGAAGTATGATCAGTGTCATCAACATTCAGATGATGCATACCAGAGTGTAACATTGGTTACCTTTCATTCCCATTGGCGGCTAGTATTGCCTTCTAAAACCAAAATAATTTTTTATACATCAGCCCTCTATCAATCTTGACCAATTTATTTGACAATGGGTGATTCATGTTAGATATATCTCTTAACGGGTCGAGTAAATCACTTTTATTGATCAAGTGTATTATTTAGAAATGGTAAATATTGTTTGACTCAACCCATCCAGCTAACCCATTTTGCCATAATGACAATGTACCATATGTACACATAATAACACCTGAAAGATCCAACAAAGAATCCTCAATCCCTTAACTCCTCTTATTTCACAGTATGATCATGAAGAACCTGAAACAAACATATATAACCATGAGTACCGGTCTACGTATTATATAAACAAAAAATGAGAGAAAATGGATACAACCATCCGACAAGCACGAGAAACTGTGTACAAAAGCTAAAAACTTCTTTTGTATTAAGATTCAGATATTGTTTATTATATATATAGATAGATTAAAAAAAATTGAACAAAAAAATGTTTCTTGTCAGTCCAACCCGTTTGACAAGGTACCATAAGCCACATGTATGATACAGTACCCAACACGTCCGTTTTCAACTTCTATTGAATAGAACCGCACCTTATACGGAATCAAGCAGTTAAAACGCCTTTCGGACAGAGGGCAATGTCTTTCATACTGGTCCATCAAAGACAAATCCAACTTCAATCTCATCTGGTAGATTATGTGTCAGTCAAGGTAGGGTATTAGTTCAGAGTATCGATCATCACAAACCTGCACGAAAAAAAAAAACAAAAAATTATAACATAATTACTAAAGACGGGTAAAAACGTAATATTATCTGTTGAATAACTTAAGGGAAAGCTTTTTAGTACAATACCATCCTCCTCATCGAGCCCGAACTTAAATTCATCTTGCTTGCTACCGAGATCAGATTCGTCATCACCGCCTAAGTAGGATGATCCGAGCTTTCTTAGAGACCGGCTACCGTACTCTAGAGCGGATTCACCTTCGCTATGAGAACCGGAATACAAATAGAGGAAAAGGAGGGTGGCTCCCAAAAGAACAAAGGTAGTGAGCAAACGCTTCTTCTGAGATCCATCTGGTCTTCCTCTCATAATTAACGTTATGTTTGATACCCCACAACGTTAATCGCTTTTAAACTCAAATGTGATCTACTGATACCAGATTTATCGTTCGACCAACCTGTTAAGCAAAAGGAATACCTATCAGTATCGTATAATCGTATGCAAAGTATTCTAGGCGTATTATGATTAATCACTGAACCTATTAAGCTTATATAGAACTGAGAAAATAAAACTATACATGTCATTAATTAGAATCATAACTTCAAGATCTAATCAATTAAAGTCCAAATTAAACCATCACATTTCTAGCTCAAATGTAACCAAATTTCTCACAGTTACTCAACAAACTCACTATATAAGTACATATTAATGATTTCTTCACAATATATGATGTTGAACACACAGTAAACCATAAATTCAACAATACATTCACAAAACTATCAGTCTACTCATAGCAAAAGTTTAACAACACTTGGAACTAACTCGCACTTCTTTGCGCTACAATCCGAATACAACACATAAACAATGCCGACACTAATCCAAAAACACAGAAATTATAACAATAACAATATCATATACATTACTTACTCTACAGGTTTAAATCAAAACGTATGATTCAGTAACACATTCACACTACCGACAAAAACCTAATCAAATAACAGCATCACAGAGCAATTTCACCATCAAATCATAATCAACCTAATTACCAGTTGTTCATAGACCAAACTAAAAACATCAAAATCAAATTTGGAGTTGACATCTACATTCAGCTTAACCAAATATCACGAACAAATTTCAAAATTCCACAACCATAACTACAAACTCCCAAACTTTACTTTCAAATTAACCAATTGACCTAATTACCATATTTCCATAACATTCTCACTACAATTAATCATAATTAACCTAATTACCAGTTGTATTGTACATTAACCATTAACCAAAATGAAAACATCAAAATCAACCTTCTTAAATTAACAAAATATCATGAAGCATATCAAAATTCCACAACCATAACTGCAGATTCTCAAACTTCACTTTGAACTTATCCATAAACCTAATTACCAATTGTTCAGCTTTGTCAAATTAACAAAACCTCAAGAACAATTTTCAATATTCCAAAACCTATTTTGACCCATTACTAAACCCAACCATAGTTCCACCTCCACATACAACAGTTACATACAGGAATAAATAATCAAAATACCTTAACGACATTGGTAGGCATTTCATCCTTCCCACAAACAGTTTTCTATAATTAATTCTAGGGATTCTGTTTGTTGAAATCAAAAGCTTCCAAAGAAAGAACTCTGATAGATTCCTGAGCTGATGCTAGTAGCAATCAGTATCGATAAAAAAGAACCAAATTCAGTTTAAAAATAAAAAAAATAAAGTGACAACGGTTACAGAAGAGACATTTTAGATGCAACTTCTACAATTAACAACCCACCAAGTATTACAAATTAGGCCGCTTCATCCTTATATTTAATGTTGGAAGTTTAGTGTGAATGAAAGTCTCAAGTTGGTAATTCACCTTGTCCCACATCGGTGTGGGAGTGAAAAGATAGGCTATTTATAAGGTGAAACCTTAATGAAGCCTTTGAAGTCTTATGACATGTTTTACCACAAGTCCTACCCCCGCGCGCGCAGGGGGGTGCAAAAAATGGAACCGGATTTAGTTGAACTCGCGTGTGCCCGCACGTCCTGCGGACACGAATGCAGCTCCGAAAACCCGGGCCCGCGTGAGGCAGTTTTTTGCACTCAAGACTAATAACCGTTTTATTTTAATGAGATTTAAAACAGAAACTGACGTTTTATTTTAATGAGATTTAGAACAGAAACTGATGTGGTCTTTGAAAGGTTATTATTATCAGTTTCGAAACTGATGTAGTAATGACGTTTATTCAGTTTTAATCTCTGCAATGATACGTTTATTCAGTTTTAATCTCTGCAATGATGGCTGGAATTCGATTATAATTTTGTGCCTATAAAACCAGATCATTCTGATCAGTTTAGACACACAGAAACACAGCTTCTTCCTCTCTCTCGCAATCTCTACAAACAGCATCTCTCCGGTTTATTTTCAGGCAAGTGTTCAAGTCCGGCAGTGCGCGGTGCTGCTTCGAACCGGTGTACCCTGGGAACAGACGACGAATCTGTTTAAGGGAGTGACGGTAACAGCAGAAGTCATGACCGCAGAAACAGCACTGGTCATGACAGCAGAAACAGCAGTAGTCATCGGCTGGGATTCCATTCTGAAAATAAACCGGAGAAATTCAGTGGTGTGAATTTCAAACAGTGGCAGCAAAAGATGTTCTTTTATCTGACCACATTGAATCTGGCAAGGTTCCTGACTGAACCTAAACCCCATGTTGATGAAGGGGATTTGGATACTCAAACTGTGAGCGCGATGCATGCTTGGAATCAATCGGATTTCCTGTGCCTCAATTTTATTTTGAATGGTTTGGTGCACACATTGTATAATGTGTATTGCAAAGCCAAGACTGCCAAAGAATTATGGGAGTCGTTGGATCGCAAATACAAAACAGAAGATGCGGGCACTAAGAAATTTGTGGTGGCTAAGTTCTTGGACTTTAAAATGATAGATGCTAAAACTGTCATGAGCCAAGTCCAAGAATTGCAAGTTATTCTTCATGATATTCATGCGGAAGGAATGGTCCTCAGCGAGACATTCCAAGTTGCGGCAATGATTGAAAAACTGCCACCAAGTTGGGTTGATTTCAAGCACTATCTCAAGCATAAGCGAAAGGAGATGACCATTGAAGATCTTGTTGTTCGTCTTCGGATTGAAGAAGATAACAAAGTGGCCCTAAAAAAGGTTGATGGTCTTGAAACTGTGAAGGCCAATCTTGTTGAACATGGGCAATCTTCGAAGGGAAAAAACAGTGGAAAGGGCGGAAAGAAAAGTCATGGGAAACGCTCCAACCTTGGTCCTAAAGGGGGAGTTGGGAAAAAGAAGTTCCTTGGAACTTGTTACAATTGTCAAAAGCAAGGCCACAAGGCTAGCGAATGCAAGCTTCCCAAGAAGAAGGAAAATGCTCAACAAGTGAACATGGTAGATGAAGTCGATAAGCTCGTTGCCATGGTCACGAACCTCTCGATTTTGGTCACGGAAGTGAATATAGTTGGGCAAAATAACAAGGATTGGTGGGTCGATACGGGAACTACCTGTGACACTTCGGGTTTTCCCGAGCAATCTGTGTATATTAACTTGCGTGTGCATAATATTAAATGAAAGGCGTGATTTATCTTGATGTGCTATGTGTCGATAATGTGTAAATATGATATACATAGTTATATATATATAAGTAAACCGAGACCATGAGCCCGACTCGAGACCGCTTGGTCTCGAGTAAACAGTGAAACAATTGGGCCGGTTGGGCCATGCCGCTCGAAAACCCACTAGGGTGCACCAACTCGGTCCGGGTATAAAACCCACAAGAGTAGCCAACTTTGCCACTTTTCACCATTTGCAACATTTCCTCATTCACTCACTCCCACACACTCTCCCTCACCCTCTCAACAAAACCATAACAACATCACCTCCTCTACTCCTCTCGGGTTAGAACCGGCAGCCATCGGAGGTCTCGAATCAGCTCGTACACACCGATTTGAAAGCTTCATTCTTCACTACTTCATACCCTTTTGCCCACACTTGATCCGGTTAGTGTTCCCTTCATTATAGATGTTAATGTATGATAAAGTGTGTGCTTGATGAATAATACAAATGCCAAGATTAAATGTCTCTTTATATGATTTGTATGATTTAATGGGTTAAAAACGATTAAATGATAATGTTGTTTAAGAATGATATGCCAAGTTGATATAGCAAATGTAGACATATGTTGCCATTGAACCAATGATTGTATGTTGATGATTTGACACAATGAATATTAGTTATGTATTGATTTGAATGATGGTATACAAGATCACAATATCGAGTGCATAAATCTAATGATAAAACCGGTGATTATGTGCTAGAGTTAGGACCGAAGATGATGTCTAAATTGTGTTTCGACTTAGGATTGTGAATATGCAATCAAAGGATGAACTACATGAATGTGTGATGAATGTGTGATGAATGTGCTTGATGAACTATTTGAAGATCATTGAATATTTGAAAATGCTGTGTTTGATCCATGTTGGAATAAAATTAGACAATAAAACATGTTTATGCATTTTGGTTGGATAGTACATATTATCATGAAAACAAAATTCTATTGGATAGTACTATTAGACAAGTTCTAGAAGGTTTTCGGTCATCAGGTGTGCGAGTCGAGACCTCCTGTCTCGACTCGAGACCAGCAAACTACAACTCGAGATCGCGGTGATTGCGACTCGAGACCACATGGTGACAACTCGAGACAGACTTCAGGGACTCAAGGCCGTCAAGGTCTCGACTCGAGACCCCGAGATCTCGACTCGAGATGGGACTCGAGACATCTGAGATTGCGACTCATACCAGCACTACTCGAGACCAGAAGTCTATGACTCGAGACCTCCTGGTTGCGACTCGAGACCACCTGTTCTCGAGTCGAGACCACCTGGTCTCGACTGGGCTGTTAGTTTTCGTTATTGGGCCCAAGTGTATTATCTGCACATGCTTGTTACTGTTTAGTGGGCTACGTGTTAACTGTTAACTGTTGCTGATCAAAGAATTTAGACGGGCCCAATGACTTAGTGGATAATTATATGTTGTGCATGCTATGTGTTAGATACGTGTAGAATATACGTGACTTCTTTGTACCCAAACCTGACCTATACTAGTAACCATGCTAGGACGTGGTGACCAACGTGTTTGACCAAGTAAACTAAACTGCCGAGCAACCTAAGGTGAGTTCACAACCATTAAAGCATGCGTTCCCGGTGGTTTGGGAAACGGAAACTTAATCAACGCTATCCCCGCGTAAGGGATACAAACTTACTTTTCTTCCCTTGTTACTGGGAACAAACTTACTTACCTCCCTTGTTACTGGGAACTCTTGGTTAATTATTGTTTATACGGAATGCAACAAGCAACACTAAACGAAACTCTATCACTTAAGTCCCTACCATTTAATACCGATTAGTCGCCGGGGCCTGGCGAACGGGTTATTAGTTAATAGCGCTATTTAGGTGTAACCAGCCTCACACCGACCCTTGTTACTGGGAACGGGAGTGAACTAATGAACTCTGGCAAACCGTCAATGATGATAGAACATTGACAACGGGGCACTACGGAAACGTACGGTTAAGTAAGTATTCGGTATTGGAAAAACAGTTTAGTCGCTTACTTATGGGGTAGCTCCCCATCGCATGTATAAACGGATAAATTAACTGGTGAAACAAGTTTTTGGTAATTAAAACTGGACAACTCGTGGACTCGCCAACATTTTTGTTGATACCCTACTGCATGCTTTGCAGGTACCCAGTGACTCAGGAGCTTGCAGCTTGGGAATGTGTAGTGGTCGTCCAGCCCTTGGATTGGGTTCTAAATAATCTTGAACTATGAACTTTGTTTGAAACTGTTTGGTTTATGCTTCCGCTGTTTACTTAAACTGTCATTTGAACTTAGACTTTTGAAAACTTCGAACTATAATGTTTACTAACTATTGTGGTTGGTGAACATCTTTACTATTGACCCATGCTCAGTATAATTGGTGGCTGGATCCTGGTCAGTCACGCCTCCAAGCGGTGGTACTCCGCAAGTGGATTTTGGGGGTGTGACAGATTGGTATCAGAGCCATTGGTTATAGTGAACTTGGTTTTAAAAAGAAGAGTCTTTTTGAGAAAAACCAGACTATAACCCGTGACTCGTGACGACACTACACTCCAAGGGCAAGACTCAACATGTTAGACCTCATAGCTCGGACTTGTGTTTACTTGCTTGTTTATCTTATGTTGACTGCTCTACTATACATACTAGTGCGCCTAATTAGATAGATACACATCCCTCTTCTATCTCATTCTCGCTACGTTACGACATCACACTCATACTGTGTTTTCTGGTTATGAAGACAATGAGTGGATGCGGAAGAGGAAGCGTTAACATGACTCAGGCGCAATTCACTAACTTGCTCAACACGGTGGCTGCAGCTTTCGCAGCTCACCCTGGAGGTAAACTCGTTACTTTAGGATGTTTAGATCCTACCCCCGCATCGTCTTTTCACCTCTAAGCCTATTCGCTTCGCTTCTCACGGCAGGTCAGCAAGCGCCTGCGCAGCCACGTGTTTGTACTTTCAAAACCTTCATGGATGGCAAGCCTCTCCCTTTCAACGGCACTGAGGGTGCCATAGGCCTTCTGCACTGGATTGAAAAGGCCGAAGTTGTCTTTGCTGTCTGCGAGTGTCCCCCTGCTAACTGGGTTAAGTTCGCAACTGGTACGCTTGAAGGAAACACGCTTTCATGGTTGAAAGCACAGATTCAGATGCTTGGTCTGGAAACTGCTAATGCTACTGCGTGGGAAGATTTCAAGGACATGATCAAAGAGGAGTAC
Organism: Helianthus tuberosus; assembly: GCA_030545235.1. Taxonomy (NCBI): domain Eukaryota; kingdom Viridiplantae; phylum Streptophyta; class Magnoliopsida; order Asterales; family Asteraceae; genus Helianthus; species Helianthus tuberosus. The sequence continues at coordinate 135,078,919 of CM060385.1, read as the reverse complement.
TGTCACAGGGATGACATCCACAAACTCGAGAACGAGTACTATGAGCTCAAGATGGTTTGATCAGAGATTGAGACCTACACCAAGCAGTCCAACGACTATGCTGCACTTTGCCCAAACATGTCCCGACCTATGTATCGAAGGATCGAATTGTACATCAAGGGTCTGGTCCCAGAAATCCGGAGCCATGTAACCTCAGCCAACCTCAATCCCATACAGCCCGTGGTCCGCCTTGCTCACAAGCTCACCAATCAGGCTGTGGAAGAGGGCAAGTTGCCCTAGAGGATCAGTGCTACTACTGGAACTTCTAGCGATAACAAACGAAAGTGGGATGGAAGTCAGGGTAAGGATGCTAACCCCACTCAGGCCCCAGTACAACAAAGGAAGACTGAAAGTAACAAGGGCCCTCAGCAACAGGGTGGCTATCGAGGAAACCACCCCAAGTGTAACAAATGTAACCGACACCACAGTGGGCCATGTGGAAAAGGTCAATGTCAGCGATGCAACAAGATGGGGCATGAAGCCAAAGACTGCCGGAGTCAGCTCCCAGCTAGGCAGAATCAGCATCAACCACAGCAACAGCAGTAGCAAGGGAACAATCGTGAATGCTACAAATGTGGGGCGATAGGGCACATGCGAAAGGATTGCCCTCAGCTGAACCAGAATCGCAACAACAATAATCAAGGTGCTGGGAACAACAACAACAACCAGGGAGCTGGAAACAATGCAAGGGCATTCGTGATTGGGGCTGCTGAAGCAAGGAACGACCCCAACGTGGTGGCGGGTAAGTTCCTACTTAATGATCGTTATGTTTCCGTATTATTTGATTCTAGAGCAGATGCTAGTTATGTATCCTTACGTATTAGTAAGAAGCTTAAGTCCACTCTTACGCCGTTAAGCTCTAAGCACATCGTTGAAATAGCTAATGGTAGAAACCTCGAGGCCTCACACGTAATTCGTAACTGCAAATTAGAGTTGTCTGGTCAGACCTTCCGTATCGATCTCTTCCCCATCATTCTCGGAAGCTTCGACGTCGTCATTGGTATGGACTGGTTATCCAAGCATCGAGCCGAAATCCTCTGCCAAGAGAAAGCTATTCGTATTCCCCGTCCTCCTGGCAAACCCCTTATCGTTCCAGGCGACAAAAGTGGAGAAGTCACAGGCATCATTTCATTCTTAAAAGCCCAGAAGTGTTTACGCAAGGGGCACACCGCTATCTTAGCACTTGTTGTCAACACGTAGAAAAGGGAAAACAGGATTGAAGATTTTCCGGTTGTACGCGACCATCCTGAGGTATTTCCTGAAGAACTACCTGGACTTCCTCCACACCGTCAGGTCGAATTTCAAATCGAGCTAGCTCCCGGAGCAGTGCCTATAGCTCGTGCACCTTATCGTCTAGCTCCCGCAGAACTTAAAGAACTTTCTACTCAACTACAAGAACTTTTGGACAAAGGTTTTATCCGTCCTAGCTCATCACCCTGGGGAGCCCCAGTGCTCTTTGTCAAAAAGAAGGATGGCACATTCCGAATGTGCATTGATTACCGCGAACTGAACAAGGTTACCATCAAGAACCGTTATCCACTTCCCCGTATCGACGACCTGTTCGACCAGCTGCAAGTCTGCGATCGGGTTATCACCAGCTAAGAGTACGCGATGAGGACATCTCTAAGACGGCTTTCAGAACTCGCTATGGTCACTACGAATTCCTTGTTATGCCTTTCGGAATGACCAACGCACCTGCGATCTTCATGGATCTCATGAACCGAGTGTGCAAACCCTACCTCGACAAGTTCGTAATTGTGTTTATTGACGACATCCTTATCTACTCGAAGAGTCAAGAGGAGCATGAACAACACCTGCGTCTTATCCTCAAACTCCTTCGCAATGAGCAACTGTATGCAAAATTCTCGAAGTGTGATTTCTGGCTTAGAGAAGTCCATTTCCTTGGGCACATAGTCAATCAGGATGGGATTCATGTTGACCCCGCTAAGATCGAATCCATTAAGAATTGGCCTATACCTAAGACTCCGACCGAGGTTCGCCAATTCTTGGGATTGGAAGGGTACTATCGAAGATTTATCAAGGGATTTTCTAAGATCGCTCAACCACTTACGACCCTCACTCAGAAGGGTGTTGCTTACAAATGGAGTGATGCTCAGGAATTTGCCTTCCAAGAACTAAAGAAGAACCTCTGTAGTGCTCCTATTCTTTCCTTACCTGAAGGTACCGACGACTCCGTTGTGTACTGCGACGCTTCCATTCAAGGACTTGGTTGCGTGTTGATGCAACGCGAGAGGGTTATTGCTTACGCTTCGCGAGAGCTCAAGATCCACGAACGAAACTACACGACACATGACTTAGAATTCGGAGTTGTGGTCTTCGCGCTCAAGATTTGGAGACATTACTTGTACGGTACCAAGTGCACGATTTACACCGATCACAAGAGTCTCCAGCATATAATGGAACAAAAGGAGTTGAATATGCGGCAACGCCGATGGGTCGAGCTTCTAAACGACTACGAGTGCGCAATTAAATACCATCCGGGCAAGGCTAACGTGGTAGCCGATGCCCTCAGCAGGAAGGAAACCAAGCCTAAGCGTGTTCGTGCCCTACAGCTCACCATCCACTCGAACCTCCCTAAGCAAATCCGAAACGCTCAGGCCAAAGCATTGAAAGCCGAGAACGTCAGGGCTGAGTTCCTGCGAGGATCAAGGAAACGCCTAGAACAAAAAGAGGATGGTGCTTACTACGTAAACGGGCGTATATGGGTCCCACTTTATGGGAATTTGCGCGAGCTTGTAATGGATGAAGCCCATAAGTCCCGTTACTCAGTACATCCTGGTTCGGATAAGATGTACCACGACTTAAAGACTACATATTGGTGGCCTAGCATGAAGGCCCACATAGCAACCTATGTCAGAAAATGTTTGACTTGTGCAAGAGTCAAGGCTGAGTATCAGAAACCATCGGGCTTACTCCAACAGCCAGAGATCCCGCATTGGAAATGGGAGCAAATTTCCATGGATTTTGTTACTGGCCTGCCCAGGTCTCAACGCGGAAATGACACCATTTGGGTGATAGTGGACCGGTTAACTAAGTCTGCACACTTTTTGGCGATTAAAGAAACAGACAAGTTCTCTACCTTAGCAGAGGTATACTTAAAGGAAGTGGTTTCGAAACACGGGGTGCCAACCTCTATTATTTTCGATCGAGACGCGCGTTTTACTTCTGAGTTGTGGCAAGCTATGCACAAATCTTTTGGCTCACGTTTAGACATGAGCACCGCTTATCATCCACAAACGGATGGGCAATCTGAACGCACAATCCAAACCCTCGAAGACATGCTTAGGGCATGTGTGATCGATTTTGGCAAGGGTTGGGAAAGGCACCTACCGTTAGTAGAATTCTCCTACAACAACAGCTACCACACCAGCATTCAGGCAGCCCCCTTTGAGGCATTATACGGTCGTAAATGCCGATCGCCTCTCTGCTGGGCGGAGGTTGGTGACAGCCAGATCACAGGTCCGGAACTTGTGGTAGACACTACGGAAAAGATTGCCCAGATCAGACAACGCCTGGCGGCAGCTCGTGACCGTCAGAAGAGTTATGCTGATAAGGATAGGAAACCGCTAGAGTTCCAGGTTGGTGACCGGGCTCTACTTAAAGTCTCACCCTGGAAGGGTGTGGTCCGTTTTGGAAAACGGGGCAAGCTTAATCCGCGATATGTCGGACCATTCGAAATTACTGAAAAGATCGGTAAGGTCGCTTACAGATTGAATCTGCCTGAGGAACTGAGTGCCGTGCACAACGTCTTCCACGTGTCTAATCTGAAGAAGTGTCTGTCAGATGAAACACTCATCATTCCATTCAAGGAACTCACTATTGACGAACAGCTACACTTTACTGAGGAACCGATTGAGATCACGGATCGAGAAATCAAAACCCTCAAACGTAGCCAGATACCTCTTGTACGAGTTCGTTGGAACTCGCGCCGTGGCCCAGAGTTTACCTGGGAGCGGGAAGACCAGATGAAGTGCAAGTATCCCCAGTTGTTCCCAAATGAAACTCCCAGCACTGAAGCTACAGCACTAACGGGGGGATGATGTGACACCCCGTTGAAACGTTCTCACTTATACTAGCTTGACAGTGACTGCCTTAACTTTCGGGACGAAAGTTCTTAAAACTTGGGGATAATGTGACACTTCGGGTTTTCCCGAGCAATCTGTGTATATTAACTTGCGTGTGCATAATATTAAATGAAAGTCGTGATTTATCTTGATGTGCTATGTGTCGATAATGTGTAAATATGATATACATAGTTATATATATATAAGTAAACCGAGACCATGAGCCCGACTCGAGACCGCTTGGTCTCGAGTAAACAGTGAAACAATTGGGCCGGTTGGGCCATGCCGCTCGGAAACCCACTAGGGTGCACCAACTCGGTCCGAGTATAAAACCCACAAGAGTAGCCAACTTTGCCACTTTTCACCATTTGCAACATTTCCTCATTCACTCACTCCCACACACTCTCCCTCACCCTCTCAACAAAACCATAACAACATCACCTCCTCTACTCCTCTCGGGTTAGAACCGGCAGCCATCGGAGGTCTCGGATCAGCTCGTACACACCGATTTGAAAGCTTCATTCTTCACTACTTCATACCCTTTTGCCCACACTTGATCCGGTTAGTGTTCCCTTCATTATAGATGTTAATGTATGATAAAGTGTGTGCTTGATGAATAATACAAATGCCAAGATTAAATGTCTCTTTATATGATTTGTATGATTTAATGGGTTAAAAACGTTTAAATGATAATGTTGTTTAAGAATGATATGCCAAGTTGATATAGCAAATGTAGACATATGTTGCCATTGAACCAATGATTGTATGTTGATGATTTGACACAATGAATATTAGTTATGTATTGATTTGAATGATGGTATACAAGATCACAATATCGAGTGCATAAATCTAATGATAAAACCGGTGATTATGTGCTAGAGTTAGGACCGAAGATGATGTCTAAATTGTGTTTCGACTTAGGATTATGAATATGCAAACAAAGGATGAACTACATGAATGTGTGATGAATGTGCTTGATGAACTATTTGAAGATCATTGAATATTTGAAAATGCTGTGTTTGATCCATGTTGGAATAAAATTAGACAATAAAACATGTTTATGCATTTTGGTTGGATAGTACATATTATCATGAAAACAAAATTCTATTGGATAGTACTATTAGACAAGTTCTAGAAGGTTTTCGGTCATCAGGTGTGCGAGTCGAGACCTCCTGTCTCGACTCGAGACCAGCAAACTACAACTCGAGATCGCGGTGATTGCGACTCGAGACCACATGGTGACAACTCGAGACAGACTTCAGGGACTCAAGGCCGTCAAGGTCTCGACTCGAGACCCCGAGATCTCGACTCGAGATGGGACTCGAGACATCTGAGATTGCGACTCATACCAGCACTACTCGAGACCAGAAGTCTATGACTCGAGACCTCCTGGTTGCGACTCGAGACCACCTGTTCTCGAGTCGAGACCACCTGGTCTCGACTGGGCTGTTAGTTTTCGTTATTGGGCCCAAGTGTATTATCTGCACATGCTTGTTACTGTTTAGTGGGCTACGTGTTAACTGTTAACTGTTGTTGATCAAAGAATTTAGACGGGCCCAATGACTTAGTGGATAATTATATGTTGTGCAAGCTATGTGTTAGATACGTGTAGAATATACGTGACTTCTTTGTACCCAAACCTGACCTATACTAGTAACCATGCTAGGACGTGGTGACCAACGTGTTTGACCAAGTAAACTAAACTGCCGAGCAACCCAAGGTGAGTTCACAACCATTAAAGCATGCGTTCCCGGTGGTTTTGGGAAACGGAAACTTAATCAACGCTATCCCCGCGTAAGGGATACAAACTTACTTTTCTTCCCTTGTTACTGGGAACAAACTTACTTACCTCCCTTGTTACTGGGAACTCTTGGTTAATTATTGTTTATACGGAATGAAACAAGCAACACTAAACGAAACTCTATCACTTAAGTCCCTACCATTTAATACCGATTAGTCGTCGGGGCCTGGCGAACGGGTTATTAGTTAATAGCGCTATTTAGGTGTAACCAGCCTCACACCGACCCTTGTTACTGGGAACGGGAGTGAACTAATGAACTCTGGCAAACCGTCAATGATGATAGAACATTGACAACAGGGCACTACGGAAACGTACGGTTAAGTAAGTATTCGGTATTGGAAAAACAGTTTAGTCGCTTACTTATGGGGTAGCTCCCCATCGCATGTATAAACGGATAAATTAACTGGTGAAACAAGTTTTTGGTAATTAAAACTGGACAACTCGTGGACTCGCCAACATTTTTGTTGATACCCTACTGCATGCTTTGCAGGTACCCAGTGACTCAGGAGCTTGCAGCTTGGGAATGTGTAGTGGTCGTCTAGCCCTTGGATTGGGTTCTAAATAATCTTGAACTATGAACTTTGTTTGAAACTGTTTGGTTTATGCTTCCGCTGTTTACTTAAACTGTCATTTGAACTTAGACTTTTGAAAACTTCGAACTATAATGTTTACTAACTATTGTGGTTGGTGAACATCTTTACTATTGACCCATGCTCAGTATAATTGGTGGCTGGATCCTGGTCAGTCACGCCTCCAAGCGGTGGTACTCCGCAAGTGGATTTTGGGGGTGTGACACTACCCGACATGTGTGCTTTGACAAAAGACTTTTCAACACCTTCAAAGAGGTGACTAATGGAGAAAAGGTTTTCATGGGAAATTCTGCCACGGCGGAAATAAAAGGCGAGGGTAACGTTGTTTTGAAGATGACTTCTGGAAAAGAACTCACATTGTCCAATGTGTTGTATGTTCCAGAAATTCGTAAGAACCTTGTTTCGGGGTGGCAATTGAACAAGTTTGGGTTCAAAATGGTGATTGAGTCGGATAAGGTCGTGTTGACCAAAAATGGTGTGTATGTTGGTAAGGGTTATGCCCTAAATGGAATGTTTAAACTCAATGTAATTGTCGTGAATGCAATGAAAGAAAACGCTACTAGTTCTACTTACTTGATTGAGTCTTCTAATTTGTGGCATGGTAGACTAGGTCACGTAAATTATAATTCCATTCGTCGTTTAATCAAACTTGATTGCATACCAACATTCGATATCGACTCAATTAATAAATGTGAAACTTGCGTAGAAGCAAAACAAACGAAATCGTCATTCAAAAAGGTGGAGCGAAACACCGAACCCCTCGAGATGATCCATACTGATGTGTGTGATCTAAAAGCAATTCCTACTCGTGGTGGGAACAAGTACTTCATCACGTTCATTGATGATAGTACAAGGTATTGCTATGTGTACTTACTTAAGAGTAAGGACGAGGCTATTGAAAAGTTTATCTTGTTCAAAGCCGAAGTTGAGAATCAACTAAATCGGAAAATCAAAATTGTAAGGAGCGACCGAGGAGGTGAATATGTTTCACCTTTTATTGACGTATGTGCAAAAAGTGGAATCATCCACGAACTCACAGCTCCGTACTCCCCTCAATCAAATGGCATAGCGGAACGGAAAAATCATACCTTGAAAGAAATGATGAATGCCATGATGATAAGCTCCGGTGTAAACCAAAACATGTGGGGGGAAGCAATCTTATCGGCAAATTATGTGTTGAACATGATACCCAATAAGAAAAAGGATGTAACGCCTTACGAATTATGGACGGGAAAGAAAGCACCATATAAATCCTTGAAAGTATGGGGGTGTCTAGCTAAGGTGGTTGTCACACCCCGATTTCCACGTGTCACCGGTGGGCCCGGTGGGGGATTATCGTGACGTGGTTGGCAACATAATAGTCAAACAACACAATATGTATATGCACAGCGGAAGCAAAAGATAAATATATTACAATCCGAATATAAAGTAATATCAAGTATTACAACGGAAAGTAAAGGATCCACAGGCGGATCTTAAAACATAAACATTTTTCAACAGACTTTAGACGCCTAGAACTTGCAAGATTCCTTATTAACGTCCTGAGCAGCTTCCAGCCTATTACGTACTTGTACCTGTCACTTAGACTTTTGAAAATACGTCAGTTTTCACTGGTAAATACACTCAACCGACTCATTTGAAAAGAGTTTAAGAAAATTGGTTTAGGTGCACGAGGCATGTAAATATTTTGACACAATGATTAAAATGCACAAGGCAAAATTAATCTTTTATAGTTGATTAAAATGCACAGAGGCAAAATTAATCTTTTATAACCCGGGATAAACTATATTTCATGTTATCAGTTTTACATAACTTGCTCTACATACGGGGCCCGGATCTATGCCTGTTCATTATTAACCGACACACCACTATTCCCTTATTGGGAATCCCTTATTGGGTATAATTAATTAATTAGCATATAGCATCTGTCAGGCGTATGCCTACACCCCGTGCTTAAGTCGTGGCCATTGCATCTAATGAGTCAAGGATATCCAGGACACGGTCGCATTAACCCCCAATGTTTCAGTCAAGCAATACGAATTAAAACAGGTTATTTGGATTTCCCGGCTTATTGGTCTTTGAATCCCATACCTGACCATGCGGTATTTATATTACCGTATCCCAAGCCCGTAATAGGGAAAATAAGTTAAGAGTATTTACCTGAGCTAGCTCCTGTCTTAAATAGCAAGAATTACAATAACTCAGCCGTATTCACTTAAGTAAGCGTGGGTACAATTTACCGAAAGGCTCTAGTCTGGAATGATGGTATAAATAACCAATTAGAATGCTAACGGGTCTTTAATTAAGCCTAAGCTTAGACCGGTTAGTCTTACCGAAAGATACGGTTCAAACGCATGATTAAGCGAAGACCGGAATAGAATGTGTTTTAGACCCGACAAGTTTGAAGACTTGTATAATATGGGTAATCTAACCACCTTCTGGATTTTGAGACAAAACCGATAAGGTTTGACCCGTTTAGGCTAATTTATGTAAACTAGTTACATAAATCGAACCGAACGCGTAATAAGCGTAACGGGTATACATATGAGCCATTTACAGGTTTCCTAAGTTAATATGCTTCATATATGTTGTGACATCAGTAAGATGTCTTTTATTATGCCCGAAATGAGTTTAAACACAAACTATGCCCCGTAGGGGTAGTTTGGTCATTTAAAAGGTTATAAAAGAGTTTAAGTATTTACCTGAGTTACAGGTCTGATGTAATCAGAAAAATACTTATTTTTACTAAGTTATAACAGTAGGATAAAGTATATATGTGAAATTTACTAATTATAACCAAACTATGCCCCGTAGGGGTATTTTGGTAATTTCACATAAGTCGAAAAGCTCAAAACTGAAGTTTGAGTTAAACAACTTTTGCTTACTGTTAAAACATTATAATTTGCCTCAAATATCAGTTGGTATCAACCCTTGTATGTTTAAAATGGTTTTAGTACATACTATGCGTTAAAAACGCTTAAAAGGCGATTAAAAGCCGTTTACGGGTTCGATACATAAATCTGATATTTTTATATCTCCAGAATGCTTAAAATAATTTATTTATCATATGTGATCAGTAGAAAAAGGTTTGGAGTCGTTTAGATATGTAAAACTCATTTTATAGCCCGTAAGGGCAAAACCGACAATTACCGGATTAAGCCTACGACTATGAGTTATGCTTAGCCTAAAATTAATTAAAAATCTTTAAAAATCCAAAAATAATATATTACATCAGTGGGTAATAAGTTTGATATCAAAAAGTAGGCTTAACTAGGCTATACGCTAATTACGCCGTTTTATTAAAATAAAACTTTCATTTTACGCGAATGAGCATAACTCTTAACCTACACCTCAAACTGATATCAAATTTTGCATGCAAGTTTGAATATCAGTAGGTAAGGTTTTTACTCTTTTACATTTCCAAAAATCACGTTTTAAAGTGAAAAGGGCATAATGGTCAACATATGAGCAATTAACGGAATCATGCGTATTAATTGGTTAACTAATGAACCATGGTGTATAATCACAGAGGGTTATACTAGCATGTAACCTGGTCCAAATGAAGCTCTAAGGTATTTCTAAATCATACCAAAACGGGTCAGAACTGAAGTCAAAGCAAAAGTCAAAGCTTTGCGACTTTCGGTTCCGAACTGGGTCTAAACAGTAAATTGTCGGGTTGAACATGTTTAGACATGTTCTTATACTAATTAACAAGTTATAATAATGATCAAACAGGTTGTACTTGTTCTACAATGCTAATCATGCATAAATTAGAAATTAAGTATACAGTTGACTTTTTAATAACAAGTTTGACCCGACATTTGACCTAGTTAGAGTGGGAATCAGGGGGGAGTGGGGGACCCTTTTAAGGGTTTATTACCCACATAATTACCAACTTATAACTACTTTCAATTCGACTAATCACTGGACCATTAGTGATTAATCGTTAAGTCAACCGTTAATTACGACGGTTTGACTTTTAAGCTAAAACTAAGCAAAAACTTAACTAAGAGAGGTTAAGCAAACTTACCAAGGTCCTAAGCACGATTAGTGATCACTTGAGAGAGTCTTGAGCTCTAGAAATGATCAGGAATGCAAGAGGAAGGTGTGAAGAACAATGGTTGCACATCATGGCCTTTTATAGTGCTTGGAACCTCATGGATTGTTGACAACAAGCTCTATAACTGATGTTTGATCAATAACAAGTGTCCCTAAATGTCTAGGGGGTGTTTAGGGGTCAAGCAAGATGAGGAAAATCGTTCATAAGGCGTTTACAAGGGCTATAGCAGACAAGAATCCAAGAAAATCCAAGAAATTAAGAATTCTGTCCAGATAAGGCAGTCGCGTAGCGCGACTGCATATGATGTTAGTGCTCGCGCTACGCGAGCCCATGGTGTCATCCAACAACATTTTCCTTAATTGCAGTTTTGGTCCCTGGCCCTTCTAAAGGTCGCTTTCATGTCTTGTTTTGCACATTGAGCCCTTGAAATTAACATATAAGGGCTTTAAGACATTTACCCACTTTGTTAAGTCCCCGGTTAACTTTATTGTTACCCGAAAAGTCCTAACTTTCAACGTTGACGCTTTAACCCCTCGCACACGAATTTGAGCATAACTTTCTCATACGATAACGAAACTTTACGAAATTTATATCGTACATTCTAGTGAGCATAATTAACCGTTACAAAGCTTCGGGTTTGTCGAAAGGTCACTCAGAGGTATAACTTAAACATGTTGACACATTTAACCCCTGTAGTTTGTAATCTCTCACTTTCCTTCATATTTCGTTCGTATGATCCATGATTTATTCGTTTGAAGGTATGAGCATCATGTAGGGTTAATATATAATATATTTATTCACTGTTGACATTTAGAACTCGTATATTCACATACTTTCCATGATTGCCAACCTTAATCCTTTTATAACATTCTTTCACACGTTCAAACATATGACACGTGTCAACACATTATAGGACGTGAATTTTCGAGGTGTTACAGTGGTGGTCACACCACCTAAGCGCCTACTAATAGGTCCCAAAACGGTGGATTGTGTACTTATAGGATACACCCGTCCTTATGGTCCTTATCGTTTTATTGTGCATGATTCCAAGAACCCTGGAATATGCAAAGGCACCATAATCGAATCTAAGGATGCAACGTGGTTTGAACATGTGTTCCCATGCTTAGATAGAAGTGAACCGAGTTCTTCTAGACCGGTTGAGGAAATTGTTCCTGAGGGTGTAGTTTAAAACGATAACCTCGAGAGCAATCTAAGAATGAGGAAGTTGAAATCAGGAAAAGTAAACGGCAAAGGACTGAAAAATCCTTTGGTCCTGAGTTTCTTACCTATATGGTAGAAGATGAACCTCAAACGTACCAACAAGCGGTACATTCCTCAGAAGGACCTCAGTGGAGGGAGGCAATCAAAAGTGAGATAGACTCTATCTTACAGAACCATACTTGGGAACTAGTGGATCTTCCTCAAGGATGTAAACCACTAGGATATCGATGGATCTTCAAAAAGAAGATGAAACCAGATGGAACCATCGATAAGTACAAAGCAAGGTTGGTGATCAAAGGATATAAACAGCGAGGAGGTTTAGATTACTTTGATACATATTCGCCAGTTACGCGAATAACATCCATCAGGTTGGTGCTTGCCATTTCCGCCATTAGAAATTTGGAAGTTCACCAAATGGATGTGAAAACAGCTTTCTTGAATGGAATTCTAGAGGAAGAAATCTACATGGAGCAACCCGAAGGCTTCACAGCTATTGGACAAGAAAAGAAAGTGTGTAAACTTGTGAAATCCTTGTATGGATTGAAACAAGCTCCAAAACAATGGCATCAAAAGTTTGATCATGTCATGCTTGATGCTGGGTTCAAAATCAATGAATGTGATAAGTGTGTGTATGTGAAGGACACATCTGATGGATATGTCATTCTGTGTCTATATGTAGATGATATGCTCATTGCTGGAAGCGATGACAAAATCATAAAATCTACAAAGAACATGCTAAAAGCAAGATTTGACATGAAAGATATGGGTCTTGCGGATGTGATTTTGGGGGTCAAAATCACGCGAACCCAAAGTGGACTCGTTTTAAGTCAATCCCACTATGTGGACAAAATTCTTGAGAAGTTCAATGCAAATGACTCTAATGAAGCTAGAACTCCACTTGACACAAGTCAACATCTAGCCAAGAATAGAGGTGAACCCGTAAACCAATTGGAATACTCAAGAATTATTGGTACCTTGATGTATCTTATGAGTTGTACTAGGCCAGACATAGCATTTGCTGTGAGCAAGCTAAGTAGATACACAAGCAACCCAAGTTCAATGCATTGGAACTGTATTACTCGGTTACTTCGCTACTTAAGATACACTCGGGAATACGGGTTGCATTATAACAGATATCCAGCAGTTATAGAAGGACACTGCGATGCAAATTGGATATCTGACACGAATGATTCCAGAGCAACAAGTGGGTATGTATTCACACTTGGAGGTGCAGCGATATCGTGGAAATCATCAAAACAAACGGTTATTGCTAGATCCACGATGGAATCTGAGTTCATCGCTTTAGATAAAGCAGGTGAAGAGGCAGAATGGCTACGTCAATTTGTTGAGGATATACCAAGATGGCCTAAGCCGGCAACGGCCATTTGTATACATTGTGATAGCCAATCGGCACTTGGCAGAGCTCGTAACACAATGTATAATGGTAGGAACAGACATATCAGACGTAGACATAATACGATACGACAACTAATCTCTACAGGAATTATCATTGTTGACTGCGTGAGGTCAAAGGATAATATTGCGGATCCGCTGACAAAAGGCCTAAGTAGAGAGTTAGTACAGACGTCGTCCATGGGAATGGGACTGAAGCCCTTGAAAAATGAAGTTCATATGATGGAAACCTAACTCAATAGACTGGAGATCCCAAGAATTGAGTTCAATAGGAAAACCTAATTGTATGAATAAGCAAGGTCACTGTGGGGGGATAACCCTACGCATTTAATAAGGTAGTTTATTATAAATATTTATAAACTTCCTAGTCCATTCCTAAAAGTGACAAGTGTGAGGCTAAGCCTATGGCTTTTAATGATTCGACTAAAGTAAACATACATAGTGAATCACCTATGTGAGAGAGAAGTGGGGTCGCTTCGAAGGGTATTGTTGGGGCACAATACTTAATGGCTCTCGCAGAACCAGGCATCATGTTCATGACCATAACAAACATAACTATGAGGACTTGACTTTGTCAGGGAGAGTCTTGTGTGAAGTGCATTGTCGTCTACACAAACGGCAGACGAGTTCAAAGACATCGAGTTCTACTCAGAGCTAGTGGGCTAAGTGCATTTCATGAGCGAAGGTTCAAAGGGTAACACCTACCTATCGTATGCAAAACTCAACTGCTGAAATGTAACAAGGAATTATGTTGTTTCTGAGATCGACCTCCATTCATGTGGGGGATTGTTGGAAGTTTAGTGTGAATGAAAGTCTCAAGTTGGTAATTCACCTTGTCCCACATCGGTGTAGGAGTGAAAAGATAGGCTATTTATAAGGTGAAACCTTAATGAAGCCTTTGAAGTCTTATGACATGTTTTACCACAAGTCCTACCCGCGCGCGCGCAGGGGGGGGTGCAAAAAATGGAACCGGATTTAGTTGAACTCGCGTGTGCCCGCACGTCCTGCGGACACGAATGCAGCTCCGAAAACCCGGGCCCGCGTGAGGCAGTTTTTTGCACTCAAGACTAATAACCGTTTTATTTTAATGAGATTTAAAACAGAAACTGACGTTTTATTTTAATGAGATTTAGAACAGAAACTGATGTGGTCTTTGAAAGGTTATTATTATCAGTTTCGAAACTGATGTAGTAATGACGTTTATTCAGTTTTAATCTCTGCAATGATACGTTTATTCAGTTTTAATCTCTGCAATGATGGCTGGAATTCGGTTATAATTTTGTGCCTATAAAACCAGATCATTCTGATCAGTTTAGACACACAGAAACACAGCTTCTTCCTCTCTCTCGCAATCTCTGCAAACAGCATCTCTCCGGTTTATTTTCAGGCAAGTGTTCAAGTCCGGCAGTGCGCGGTGCTGCTTCGAACCGGCGTACCCTGGGAACAGACGACGAATCTGTTTAAGGGAATTGTGTTAAACACAAGCCCGGTTCACTCATTAACTGTTTCTTCGTTTTATTATTTCTGTTTTTAGATTAATTTTGTAGTTCTTATCAGGAGCGGATTTCTAACATTTAACTGTTCTAATAGACATCAATAGTAAAGTTGCGAGTTATACTATAGCAAAGTTAATACAAAATAAGCTAACATCAGTTTTAGAATTTCTCATTAGTCTCGCCTTACTTTACTTTTATGGAAATAAAGTTTAAAGTTAAGAAGGATTCTTATACGTTCTAACCACTTTCTTTGTGTTTGCAATAGTATAATGTCCTACAAACTTTCTAGCAAGGCCAAAGTCGTATATTTTTGGAATCAAGTCACCATCCAGTAATATATTACCTGCCTAGATGTCTCTGGATAATTTGAAGCCGAAAGTGAAAAGAGTAATATTATAAACAAAGTAATAGTGAAAAATAATATACAAATGTGGACATAAAACTTTTCATGTCAACCTAACGTGTACCAAAAGGTTACATGTCATGACCCATATAAAAATGTGGACATAAAGTGTAATCGAATTCTCGCATCGCTTCTCCTTGTTAACCCTTCAATTTGAAACATATGTTGAAGTTCAGTATTAGATAACACAATGCAACAATTCAATTGTTGACTTGCTTATCATCGTTTACTTTAGTTTTCTTTTTAGCTGTCTAATAAGCCCCATTATTTTGCTTTTGCTCAATGATCTCCATATTCTCAAACAGATTAATCCCTGGTGTATATAATGTAAAGTCGCCTTAAAAACACTAAAAGATGACCAAAAAATAAGAACAATTAAGTATAAATTACTGAAACTTTCGTACCTTAGTTAATGTAACCACCTTTAGAAGCTTCTTCAAGTCCAAATATATAGCGTATCTACAGTCAAACATGAACAAACTAATCAAATAGAGTATCAAGCCCCGCTTGTTTTCCACTTTTATATTATATTCTTGTAGCTACAGTTAGGTATATCTATAAATGTAACTCAAGAGGAGCACTTTAAACGTAGTTAGGCAGCCTCTGTTTTAGACATTCACAGCTAAACAAAATAACTTAACGTTAATTAAAAGGGTATTGTTAAAATAACAACAACAAACAACAAACCATCAACGAATTGATATTGATAAGTTACTTGTGAGCATATACCTCAACACTCGTAGCATTTGATGGAAAGAAAAACGGTGTTGCTCGCGTGTCAGGTCATCAATGGCCTTTGTGACTTTATGAAGATTTGTCTCTGTGAGTTCAAACACTACATAATCAGATTTAGCTTCGTGAGTTACCTGTTACATTTTAACACCAAATATCAAAATTCCAAATCTTGTTTCCTTGAAATCCGCATTAACATTCTAAGTGCCAATTTATAGACTTCGCACAAACAATTTGAACCATAAATTCCAATCATCTCAACGACATGTGGCAATATTGGAGATCTAAAAATCATAAAACGTCATTAAATCATAAGCATGATAAAAATCATAATGTTGTAGGGGGAAACTTCAGCACGAGGTTCATAATACCTTCTGGTTGAAGTTGAGCTGCTCTTGAAGTACTTGGTTATCCTCGGTTTTGAACTGACAAAAGAGTGTAGCTTATGTCTCAGACTATAGGTACTGATTCTCGACATGTGTCTTTCAAGAAATGACCAATAAAGGTGATGCTACATTCTAATAGAAATATAGAATGCTTTCGACACAACTCAACTGGGGATTGTGAGAACAGAAAAAAAAAAAAAAAAAAACATACAATTTATGTAAAGAAATAAGATAATACAAACAAAGAAAACCCTAAGAATACTACAATCAAAATAAAAATACTTGTATTTGAAGGGATCTACATGAGACGATTATGACACATTTAAAATCATAGTTATATATAGATCTACATTAGACGATTATGACACATTTACAATAAATCACAAAGAGATACAGAACTACGGGCATGTAATAATGTTTGTAGCATCAACTATCAAGTAAACAATACCGTAACCTAACAATCATGATCAACACAAACAGATACTGATGAAGAAACGTCTGTAAAATTACTAACTAATATAAACAATACGGGCATATATTTATTTATTTTCTTTGCATATATGAAGAAACTAATGAGAAAGAACAACCAACATTTAAGAAACCAAGAGAGAACGATTAAGTAGATAACTGTTTAGATCGAAGAACACACCAGATTTTAGGCAAGATTGATGGAATCAAAATCGCTTTTCGATAGTTGGGTTTCAATTACAAATAGTGATTGATCAGCTCATCAATTCTGTAACATAGCAAGCAACATTCAAAACAATGAACCAGAAATTTCTTGATGAAGAAGGTGAAGTTAGGGTTTGAATACATCATGAATCTGCTCAAATCGATGGACGATTCAAATGAATCAACCAATTTTGTATGGATTGTATTGCAATTAATATCAAATAAAAATTTGATAGCGAAAAATATGACCCTAGTTTGAAAGAACGAACCTGGTAATTGGGGATTGAAGAAGAAGATGTAGCGATGAGGATGAATTCGAAGAAGATGCAGAGATTGATGAATTCGAAGAAGATGTAGCGGCGTGAGGAGAAAAATGAGAGATTTAGGTTTTGAGAACAATTATATATGATCCAAATAATGTAGGTTAGTGTGTTTGAAAACCCAAAATCCGACCCGAAGAATTACGGATCCCGCGTCCCACAGTTCTTTTTTGTGTTTTGAGAAATTTGGTTTGTGTATAGAGAATTGAGATGGATTCCCTCCTAAACTCACAATCCACCTCCACAAAAAGTGGCCACATCATCAAAAATGGCCAAAATCAAATGCCACATGTCCCAAATCCATCTCATTTATATATATATATATAGATATTTACCTTTTTCATTAAAATTACTCTTAGAATAACTGTTTTACCCTTAACGAATTATTAAATGAATATCTGTATTCATATTTGTATTCGTTTTAATTGTGAAGTAGAGGTGTTCAAAATAACCGGTTAATTAACCGTAACCGGTTATTAACCGAAACCGTAACCGGTTAATAACCGATTTAGGAATAACCGGTTAGTGGTTATTTTTAACCGTAGGTTAGTAACCGGTTACAAGTTTTTAGTATAATAACCGGTTATTAACCGGTTTTTTTAAACCGGTTTTTTAACCGATAGACCGGTTAACCGGAAAAATAACCGAACAATTCAAAAAAAAGGCAAAAAAACCGGTTTTTAACCGAAAATAACCGGTTAATTAACCGGACCGGTTAAAGTAATTAACCGGACCAGTTAATAAAATAACCGGTTAAAGTAATAACCGGTTAAAGCATTAACCGGTTAAAGTCAAAAAGTCAAATTAACCGGTATAACCGGTTAACCGGTCCGGTTATTAAAATTAACCGGTTTGTGCACCTCTATTGTGAAGTCTATGAAATACTTGGGCTGATTTATTTTGTGAATTCGTTTGGGCCAACATAAGTTGTCAAATTTGGGCTCACAAATGACAAGTGGACCGTTTAGACTAGAAGAGGTTCTCAAATTTGGGCTCCCTACAGAAGTTATCAAATTTGGGCTCCCAACAGAAGTTTTAAAAACCTGTTCGGTTAACCAGTTATACCGGTTAATTTGATTTTTTGAATTTAATCGGTTAATGCTTTAACCGGTTATTTTTTAACTGATCTCAGTTAATTACTTTAACCGGTTCTGTTAATTAACCGGTTATTTTCGGTTAATAACCAGTTTTTTGCCTTAACCGGTTATTTTCGGTTAATAACCGGTTTGTTTGCCTTTTTATTGAATTTTTTGGTTAACTAGTCTACCGGTTCCTATACTGAATATCTATAACTGGTTACTAACCTACGGTAAAAAATAACCACTAATCGGTTATTCCTCGATCAGTTATTAATCGGTTACGGTTTCGGTTAATAACCGGTTACATTTAATTAACCGGTTATTTTGTACACCTCTAGCTTAGACTTTAATTCATTTGGGCTGGGAGTTCATTTTTTTAGCCCTTAGGCCTATTTGGATTTTAAGCTTGTAGACTAAAAAAGAGAAAAATGAGAGAAGTGTTAAAAAAGAGAAAAATGAGAGAAGTGTTGGTGTTTACCTTTAGAGGGATCCAAACCAGGTTTCAAGCTAATACACATTTATTTTCGGGTTAAAATTTGAAGAATGGATCCGTTTAAGACAATTGTTGGTACTCGTCCTCCAAAGATCCTGTTAGTTGATGATTTCTAGGGTTGTTCACGAGCCGGAGTGTACCGAGCGTACCTTTGTTTTATGCTTGTCTCATTTGCAAACCGACCCGAGCCGATCGGCTCGTTTACAACTAAGCGAGCATTTTTCGAGTGTGCATTTTTCCGAGCGAGCGATGAGCGATTTTGACGAACATAAATTTTGGATGTTTCCTTTGATGTTACCATTGTCGGGTGACGACTGAGGTCCGACTGTCCGATGATGACACTAAGTCTAAAAACAATTATCTCATTGTGGCGTAGGGTGATAGCGGGAGACGTCTGACGGCGGATGACTATTGAAAGAAAGAAGTCAAGACTCTTGCTTCACAACTAAGGGTTTTACTACTGTTAATTTTTTTTTGTTGGGTGTATAAATTTAATTGTATAGTTGCATATATTGGGTCAAACCCATTATGTTAAATATAATTGTAATTTGTGCATATGTATATAATTTTATATATATAGGGGACCGCTAGAATGAGAACCACCCCGAGTTATGAGAACCGCGAGAACCACTTGATTCCGGGCGAGGTGGACCAAATTTTTTTTTCAAAAACGTAGGTGCATGTATTAGAAACACATTCGTAAAAAAAAAAAATTTAAAAAAACGCCGTGTGGGTAGTTTTTTACACCACAAAAACGTGGTTCGTAAACCACGTTTTTGTGGTGTAAAAAACTACCCACACGGCGTTTTTTTTTTAAATTTTTTTTTACGAATGTGTTTGTGATACACTAATCTACGTTTTCGAAAAAAAAATTGGTCCACCTCGCCCCGTACGGTGTGGTTCTCGCGGTTCTCATAACTCGGGGTGGTTCTCATTCTAGCGGCCCCCTATATATATATATATATATATATATATATATATATATATATATATATATAATAAACTAATAAAAATTAGTTCGAGCCGATCAGTTCGTTTGCAACCGAGCAGGCATTTAAGCGAGTAATTTCCGAGTGAGCGGTTGAACGAGCTACAAGCGATTTGGACGACCCTAATGATTTTCCAAATCGGAAGAATAGGATAAAAGGTCATTTTTTGTATTTACTGACTACACTTAGAGGGTGTTTGGGATTACGTTTTGAAGTGATTATTTGATTATAGCGTTAGTAAAACATAAATAATCTAAAAAAGTGTTTGGATGAAAAAGTGATTATCTGTCTCCAAAACGCAGTTTTGAAAACGCAAAATCAATTTTGAAAACGTATAATTTATTTTGAAAACGCAACTAAACACCCACTTAGTGGAACTTGATTCTGATTAGTCCTCACATAACAATGGTTACTAATTTTGATGGTGTAAAACTATCAATGATCCCATGTCATATTCTGAAAATGACAAAAAGCTACTCGAAAGGGATCAAAAGGCATACAATACTTTATCCATGCCACTTCCTAATAATATCATGGACCTTCTTAATGAACATAAAACCGCCCAGTCATTGTGGTAAGATCTGTGTGAACAGTGACGGATCCATAAACTTCTTTCAGTGGGTTCGTTTTGGTAGATTCTTACTATTTTTTCCAAATCATACAAAGTTCTTACTATTTTTTTCTAAACCAGGGCTGGCTGGATCCGCCACTGTGTGTGAATGGTTTAAGGGTGATATGGGAAATGGAACTTCATCAACAAGTAATACCAACAATAACGGAGTTGATACAACTATGATGGCAAAAGAGGCAGGCAATTCCATCTAAGCTCTAGTGGGTTCTATTCCAAATGAGAATGATGTTGAAAAGACCAAGCAGAATGAGAAAGTTCCTATTCCGGTACCTCACCAAATGAATGACCTTGTTGATACTTATGATACTAATCGTTGTGCTAACATGGACAATACAAGTTTAAAGAAAGAACAGGTTGATGAGATTGAAAACAAATGTGGTTCTAGCGCTCAAGGGCGTAGCTTTCAAGGGGCCGGGAGGGGAGCCGAACCCCCGAACTTTTCGCTCAGTAGTGTTATGTATGTACGTTTCGTGTAGAATTTTTTAGGTATATACGTTTTTGACCCTCCGGTTTTATAAAAAAAATTCTTATATAGAATTTTTAGGTGCGGTGACTTCCGACCCCCGGTGAAAATTTTCAAGCTTCGCCACTGCTAGCGCTTCCATTAGGACATTCTAATGTTTCAGCTGCTAGTAGGTGTAATGAGTTTTCTTATGGTGATGAAATGTCTCTTCTTATCTCTCTGGTATTTGTACCGCCATTGGATAGAAATAATTTTAGGAAGTATTTGACCGAAGAAATTCCTACATACATCCTAACGAAAGTCAAAACTTCAAGAAGTTATCATACTCACAATAACTCAGAATATCAAACGACTGGTGAATTCGAACCATCAGATGTTCTACCACCAACAAACCCAAACAACACCGCAAGTCCAGTAAATATAGATCCAATGGAAGATGATTTTCTTGTAAAAGATTGCACGAGTTTAGATGTTGAATCAGTGACGAACAAAAGTCTCAGGAAGTCAAAGATCAAAGTGTCATATGAAGTTGTCAAATCACAAGTTTGTCAACAAGCTGGATCAAGCTCCAAGCAATCTTCATTTCCAGTTGCATCACACAGGACTGCAAAGTATCAAAAGTCATTCAAGGCTTGTTTTAAGTGTGGAAAGGAAGGTCATATGCTTAAGAAATGCCGGAAACGACACGGCCTAGATGGTAAAGGCAACAAGAGTTCCTTCTCGGGGTCAAAGGGTAAAAAGCAACACTTTTTAATGACTACATAAAGGATATTCTATCCAAAATCAGGTTACACATGATTCAAAGAGGAAAAGGACCAAAGCATCAAAACCACAATTTTTTCCTTTCAGCCATAAACAAATTATATTCTTCCAAATCTAATTTTTTTCAAATCAAAATTGTTTGAACCAAAAATACTTTGGAAAATTAAACAAAAGGAAGAAAAGATAACTATTGAGAAAAGAAATCAAGTATATAAACAAGTCATCTATTTTGATGAAAACTGAACACCCAGGACTACGATGACCTGGGTTCCACTCTTTAACTAATTTGCTTATGAGTGCGAGAACATACAAGGAAGATTGTTAGTAACACTACTTATTAACGAGTGGTAGTTCCAGGTACAACTTTGAGGACGAAAACTCACAGGTTTGGGTATGGTATTTAACTTGGTTGCACAATCGATGCCATTGTGACACAC
The DNA here is from genome assembly GCA_030545235.1 of Helianthus tuberosus. Taxonomy (NCBI): domain Eukaryota; kingdom Viridiplantae; phylum Streptophyta; class Magnoliopsida; order Asterales; family Asteraceae; genus Helianthus; species Helianthus tuberosus. The sequence goes on along the minus strand of CM060385.1, from coordinate 135,056,847 downwards.
TCATCTTTCCTAGTGACATCTTTCACATGTTTTTATGTGTCTGATGTTGTAGACTTTATTTTTCATAAATTTCGATTTTTAAGGTTTTTCATCTTTAAGAGAATGGTTGTACAAAAACAAAATTTAGGGGGAGAATTTGAAATGAAAAAGAAAAGGGGGTTGGAAATGTCACACCCCAACCGATGGCGGAATCATCGGGGCGCGACACTAGGCGAACCAGATTGCTCAAGAGAATAAATAACAACTATTAAATGACAATATTTAAAAGGTTCATTGTCCCATACCAATAAACAAACATTTCACAAACTGTCATCACAGAGTTCACGTCTCTTAAACAAAACAAGTCCGACAACCTAGATTTTTATTTGCGGGTTTCTAGACTTCCTAATCCATTGCAGCAAACAGACCATCAACATGTCACATACGTTAAAATAAAAGTCAATACATAAAGTAAAGGTGAGTACACAAGTTTGCATAGATATAGTACAAAAAGCGTTTACGCATAACCAGCATGAAACACGTAACGGGCGAAGCATGTAACTATCAACAATGATACAACCTAACCACGTGACTGCGATGTAGAGTATGTGCGACACATGTTCACCGAAGTAAACACGTGAAGTAAAGTAATGTGATCCTTAGCAACCCCTGTCACAACAGGTGCTGAGTCCAAACTATAGTACTATCGTTGCTAAAGGCGGTCTAGTAGTACACTGTGTAAGCATAGAAACAAGCATTCAACAAATCACGTATAGCATGCGGGGGCGGTTAGCGTTTTATAAAGTATTTGCGTTGTGTGTTGTGTTTTGATAGAGAACATGTGTGACACCCAAAAGTGCGTTTAACGAAAATGAGTTCGAGTATACTCACAGAGCGTGTACTAATCAAGAAACACGATCCTCAAATGATTGAAGGGAGCGCCGGATCAGCCTTCGTACGGGAACAGAAGCGTAAGTCCTCCAAAGTGTTGAAACGGTCGAAAATCGGAGTGTCGGTGGGAAACAGAAGCTTCGTACGAAGCCGGTGCCTTCGTACGAAGGTGTGCCTTCGCACAAGTGGGGCTTCCGTTGTCCAAAATCGAGTGTTGATGCGTGTGCAACGTTATATAATTTTTATGTATATTTCAAGCCCTTTTTAACACTTAGTCAAGTTTTAAATTATAAAACACGACATTTTACTAACACTAAACACACATATGGGCAAGTGCACCCATCGTGAGCATAGTATAGCGTTGGTAAGATACCGAGGTCGTCCAAGGACACAAGAGATTTTAGTACCGGTTTATCCTCAACGTCTAATCAAATCAAAAGTTTTAAACATGAAAAGTAAAAACTAAAAATGTTGAAAATAAAAATAAAATAAAAACAGATAGACAAGATGAATCACTTGGATCCGACTCGCCTTTAGTGTAACCTTTGATGATTTCTACACTTTTGCACTTTTTAAGAGATTATCTTAGTTATAGTAGTAGGCCCCTCTTTTGAAGGTGACGTTGCCCTCAACTCAGTAGTTTGAGTCAGCAAGGATACAATCCTAAAGGGTCGGAATTTTGGAATATAATTAATTAAGTTATTAATGAGTAACGTGGTAGGCCCCTCTTTTGAAGGGACGTTACCCTCGGCTAAGTGGTTTGAGTCAGCAGGGATACAATCCCAAGTAGCCGGGTTAATGTATTAATAGTAGTTTACATATGAGGGGATCAATCCATTCGCACCCCCGCCATCCAATACCACTGGGTATTGAAGGAGGTCCTAGTAAGCTTGAACCAGGTCCTTGCAGGATCTATACACTGAACAAGGCAAGAACCTTACCAAACCATTCCCTTAACCCCCGACCAGGTAGCCAACATATCTCTATATAGACCGTATAGATATGAATGGTGTAAATCTTTTATTTTATATAGACAGTAAAATAACGCCAAGACACCACGGACAAATGATAAGGAAGTTTCACCTTCAACATAAGAAACTAGTTATTAAAGTCATTAATACAAAACCAAATAAAAGGTGTGAAAAGATTAAAAAAACAAAAGTATTACACTAAATGCTTGTCTTCACCAAGTGATGTAAGAGACTTAGGCAAACATGGCCTTTGATTGTCAAGAACTCTTACTATCAATCTTGGATCCCGAGACTACTACACACACTCTATGATGGATGATGGATGATGGTGGTGGATGTGGGTGTTGTGATGGTGGTGGAGTGTGGGTGAAGTGGGAGAGAGGTGGTTTGTCAAGGGATACCTTTGAAGTGAACCAATCACCTCTATTTATAGCATGCACAGAAGCCCGGACACGGCCCCATGTCCATCCACTTTCTCTTTCTTCAATAATTGCAATTTGTCTGCATTAGCTCCACACGCCCCGTCACTACAAAAAAATTGAGTATTAGGGACTAAAAAATCAGTATCTAATACATCTAAATCAGTCCTTAATGGTTATCAGGGACTCATTTGTCAGTCTCTAGCCAGTCTCGGATACCTAGTACTAGATAGTGGTTTTGGTAACTAAAAATTAGTCCCCATTGTACGACAATAATGGCGACTAACATTCAGTCTTCAATACAAAAAAAATTAGTCCTTAATTTACCTCTGGTACCACATCATTACAGTCCCTAATACATTTCTTTAGTGACTGTAAATGAGTCTTGGATACTATGATATTTCAGTTCTTAATGTATAACTTTAGGGATTAAAAATCAGTCCTCTAAACATATCTATATTGTCCTTAATACGCTTCGTTATGTTTGTGATTCCATACCGAATTAGTCTCAAATAAGAGGTTTTAAAGACTTAGAATTAGTCCCTAGTACCATGCAATTTCAGTCCTTAATATGCTCTTTTAGGGACCGAAAATTAATCGTAGATAGCATGTGATTTTAGTCCCTAATATGTACATTTAAAGTCTAATAAACAGTCTAAAATAACATATATTTTTAGTCTTGAATATGTTTATTTAGGGTTTAAAAATCAGTCTCCTAAACTAGTCCATTGTTTTTTATGACTATTTTTTAGCCTTTAATACTATGTCTCAACTCTAATGTTTTTCTTATTTGTTTTACAAACTGAAAATATCTTCCAGTACAATTTAATTCAGCCCCCAACAGTAATATCATTCATAAATCTGTCTCTTGAATTTCCAAAATCAGAATACATTCAAGCATTAATATCATAACAAGAGCCGATCAAAATAATACCAATTAATCAATTCTAAAGCTTAAAGGCTTTTAGATAAAAGAAGTAATAAATGTCTTTACTAACGCCATAGATCGTGTTGTCACTATGTCTGAGTAATCCATCTAAAGTATCAGCTTCATTACTTGTAGGTGTGAATATTGTGCACTTGAATTCTCGAAACTTTGGGATCATGTACTCTGGCATTTCTTTTCATATTTCTCCCTATCATGTTGAAGTTTCTCCCCGAGTGCAATAACCTTATTTCTCATATCTCCAATCTCACTTGTATCTTGTTGAGATGATTAGGCTGAAGATTTATGGCTTCTTTCTCAATCTTGTTGTTCCATATCAATAGTAATGCAGTTCCTTCAAAATTTTAATTTATCCACGATGACCTCTTTATGTTGAATACTATTTTGCTAAAATAATTGAAGGTACGAAATCAACATTTAAAACCAATAGCGACCCAAAATCAATATTTCACAAAAATAAAATTCAAAATTAAAAGCTTTTAACAGATACTTACATATTCAATGCATGAGTGATCATTTAGCCATCCTTGTTTCTTGGTTAGCCTCATGCCCTCATCTAGTGAAACTAGCATTTTGGTAAGCCTTTTCTTTTACTACCTGACATGTTAGATATAATTAGATCTATTATATATGATAATATCTGACCATTTTTTTAACTAACATTTATGATCTATTCTTACTAGATATGGTGTTCAAGGAAAATTCAAAATGTAAGTACGGAAATGGATATATTTATTTGCTGCACTAACTAATTAAACCCAAACATGTACTTCCTATAAATTGCAAACACTTGGTTTCTTGAAAGGAATGAGATTATACCATCAAGATATCTTAATCATAAAAAAAATTATGAATACCAAACATTACCCCATAAAGAGAGTAGAGAATGGAGAAGAGCAAGCAGTTCCCATGAATGAGAGTTGATATGCCATGTTAGAAAGGTGTGAGTAGACTCATAGCAAGCACAAAATAACCTGCAGAAATAAGCACAATAAAAAATTTGTTATAAATTTCAACTTTAGAAGTTATCTATTTGTATATTACACATACATACAAATGAATTTGACATAATTTAGAAGGCACTAGTGTTCAATAAAAAGCAATTTATAATCCATTCATATAAGAATCATGAAGAGTAAAGTTAGATATTACACTCACTTTTTAAGCGGCTTGCACCTAGGCTCTAGTCGATGCCAAAAAAAACAGATGCTAATTAAAAAATGAAGTCATTATCAAACCAATAACTTAACTATTCAACTTAGTTATGAACGAAATTTAAAAAGAAACCATGATCATTATCTTACTCCCAAAACTTGAACAAATTATGTTGATACCGATGGTTAAATGTTTGGAAAATTGACGTTGTAGCAATGTACCTCCTTGATATAGCACTGATAGAACTTTCTCCCAATTGTAATAATTTAGGGTCAAGACAACATGCTCTCTATGTGGCGTTTCATCAAACATGTTGTGAGCAAAGAACGCTTATTAGCATAACACGATCCAAAAGTAAAAAAAAAAAAGAGCAAATCACACAAAAATAAAGCCCCTGCAACAGAAACTTTCAGAACCAGATCGAAACAAAAAAAAAAGAAGAAATAAGAAACAAGGATTGAATGGACCTTTACAAACAAGAACCGATAAAGGGTGATGAGAAGAGCTTCCACCGGCATTGTTAGCTCTGATAGAGAGTCGGAGCGATTCATGGACGGGAGGTTGAGAGAAACACTAATGATGAGTAGATTAGGGTTAGGGGAAATTAATTTGGTTGGGGGAATCAATTTACAAAGATGGAGCGGGAATTAAAATGGAGGGATTTTCAATTTTTAACAAAAGTTCACATATTTTTTAAATTTTAAAATCCTGATAATTTCACTTTGGAGATTGAAAATTAGTCCCTAGTTCGATCCATTTTAAATATAGTAAAAATTGATATACATTCTCTAATATTTTACCTATATATTAGAGACGAAAATAAGTAACCAAGACAAGTTAAAAAAAAAACAGAAGTCCCAAATACTATCTCTAAGTAATAAAATTAATATTATATCCTATATATTCGAAACTAATACATCAGTCATTCATACTTTAGTTACTATTGTAATGTTGAACTCACAATGTGGTACAATAGACTAATAATCAAATAATAATCATTTCATATACAAAACACATCCAATACTATCAGTCCCTAATACGACCTCTTACAAGAATTATGAGGACTAAGTTTTAGTCTCTAATATAATTCATCATAACGGTAGAATTTTAATTGAGTTTTGGAGACTATATATTAGTCCCTAGTGACTTTCGTATACCTTTTAGTAAACGAAATCTTAGTTTCGAATAAGGTCACTTACAAGATATTTGAGACTAACTTTCAGTCTCTCGTACTTCCTTCAAAAAACTTGAGCCAAATATTTGGATACTAAAAATCAGTCCTTAATCCTTTAATATACAAAATGCATCCATGACTGAATATCAGTTCCTAATTCAGTAAGTCTTTTAGAATATTAATAACTGATTTTTAGTCTTTAATATGTTCCATCCATATTAGAGACTGAATAGTAGTCGCCAATACATTTATGCCATTTTTCATTATGGAGGGGAATTATTTGTGACTAAAGTTCAGTTGCAAATAAGTTTCCGTCGAAAACCTTATATTACTTAGACATATTTATGACTGAAAATTAGTCTCAGATAAGGTGGAGATACATTAGCCGCTGATTATCAGTCACTAACAAAAGTCGCGTAAAAATCAGTCCCCAATATTATTAGTGACTGAAAAATCAGTCCTAAATATTATGTATTCGAGACTGATATATCAGTCCCTGATAAAATAGTCTCTAATGGTCACTTTTTTTGTAGTGCGTGTTCGTTGGGCACGGCCCCATGTGCAGAAGCGTATCTGTACTATCAAGATTTGCTTGGATTCTGTCTTAGCATTGACCACGCCCCGTGTCGAGATGGGCACGTCCCCGTGTCGGGAATAGAAGCTTCTATAGCTTTGTCCTTTCTGCAGACATCTGGCCACGCCCCCGTGTCCGCTGGGCACGGGGTCGTGGTCAGCCTTCCGTTTTCTTGTTTTTGCTTGGAAAGATGCTGTCGAGGAGTCGGGCATGCCACGTTTATTCATTTTCTTGTAATTATGTTAGATTTTGCTGCATATTTGCTTCTTTTGTTCATTTACGCTCATTTAATCCTGAAACTACAAAAGGAAGACAAAAGCACACTTTTTCCAACATTAGTACTAAAAAGGGTTAGTTTTATGTCTCATTTGATGTAATTTATATGTTGCATTTTACACACATCAAATACCCCCACACTTGAATCTTTGCTTGTCCTCGCAAAAATCTTTATAATGTGGCTTACACTCCCAAATGGAATGGGTAGAAGAGAAGTTTTGGGCCTGTCTTGAGTGTCGGGAATCCAAGATCGTTATTAGGCTTTATTTTTATGTTATTTACAATCCTATTCGGTATGATTTATTTAGAACATTTCATAAGAGAAATTACTTATTTGGGCATAACATGCCTCTTTAAAATTCTATTTATATACAAGTTCACATACCTCACTGGAGATCACTCAACACTCGGCCGAAGATGTATTTTTGTGAAACACTCGAGACCGGCATGGAACTTACTTCTATCATATGCTTGCCGAGCAATCAATCCTCCTCCTTTTTAACTATACACCTTTGTAAATATCAAGAGGACTTGAGGAAGGGTTAGGCTTGGGTTAAAGGTAGGTGGTTTGGGGTTAGTGGTTAGTAAAAAGGGCGAAAAGCGTAAAAAGCGCCGGTCGTCGTAAAACTTTTTGTTTTTGTGACTTTTATTCAAATAAAGCATTTTCAAACAAAGTTTCTTTTCAGGAACTTGTTTGTTTATTGCCAGACTTCATTTTTTTTATAAGGAATGTCACATGAAAACCGAGCTTTTTACTAAAATAAAGGGTTAAAAATAAAAAAGTTTTGGTGGGTAAAGGGTGTTTGTTTTGTGGGTTTAGAAACGAAAAGGTTTAGGCTCAAAGGGGTTAACTAGGGGGATTTTGGGTAGGTGGTAAAAAAAAACGAAAAATAATGGTGTTGAAAAGAAAAAAAAAGGTTAGTCTTAATGCCTCCATCATTTACTTACTTGGGTTTAAGTCGGTAAGGACCGGGAATGTATTGTCATGGCAAGTTCTAGAGTCGTAAGAAACCAAGCGGCTATTCACACAAGAAACGAAAGATGAGCATTTAATTTAAAAATATATGCTTGTATGCTCAATAAAGGCTCAAAACTCACTTTTTGTGGGAATGGGTTTTTAATATGATCAAGTATATATAATCAAATTTTAACTAGATTTGTCATGCCGTTTCATAATTTTCTTATGTTGGTTCTTTTTATCACGACGCTATCGGTTGTAAATTTGTAAAAATATAACCTTTTTAGAACTTGTTATTCCCAAATTAAACCAAGACAAGTAAAAAAAATGAAAAGTTTTGGAAATTTTTTTTGGGGTGATTAGCGGTTTCAATAGAGTTTTGTGTAAGGCTTGTTATTAGGACTTGTAAAATTCAAGGTTTTAGCATCCCCCCCTTACTTAAATTACACATTGTCCTCAATGTGTCCGAAAAATAAGTTTTTAGGTTGGTTGAATGTGTAAAAAGGTGCTTAAAAGCAAAAATTTTTGTTACTGGGCGTTTGGACACGGGACGTGTTCCTCCGGGCACGGCCCCGTGTTCAGATTGCCAGTATCATAATTAACAAAAGGCTAGGCACGGGGGCGTGTTCAATGAACACGGCCCCGTGTCCAGTTACCTGTACTGGGCATTTTCTGCAGAACCTTGGGCACGGGCCGTGTGGGCTGAGCACAGCCCCGTGCTGAACTTGCTGTAATGAAGAAAAATTATCGGGAGGCTCTGTTTTTGTGCACGGGGTGTGGGTTCAAGTCTCCCTTAGTATCTTCCATCATCCCGAGTGTGTTTTATTCATCACAACATCATCCAAACACCATTTTGATACTTAAAACCATCATTTCATTAAAGAGTGAATTACAAAAGATCCTAGAAGTTAAAAATAAAGCATGAAACGAAAAACTAAAAGTTCCTAAGATAGATAGGTCAAGTAATGCAGAAAATCATTCCAAGGAGTTCTACCCTTATTGTAGGAATATCAAAAACCCGGAAATAGCTTCCCAGCATTTAAAGGTATTGTAGAACCTGTAACCGAAGGATGTCACTTAGATGTCATTGAGCCATTCCTCTATCTCCCTTGGGAGGAAAAAGGCGGGCTCATTTTCCACAACGTCTTGTGGAGGAGGTGCGTTGGAACCAGGATCCCATGTAATATGTCTTGAGGGGGTTCCGGGTGCATGACATACCATTCGGCCAGAATGATGACTTCTGGAACTACATTCCATCCCCTTTGTGTAATGATTGGTACCAAAGGAGGGGAAGCGACAATATTCAACCTTTGGTGCAAAAGGTTGACTTCTCGAAGACATCCTTCTAGTCCCACCGACAAATGATTTATACGGTCGACCAAAGCTTCCTCTACTCCCGTCATTTCATCGATGGCTTCCCCAAGGCATACACGTAGTTTACAAGAGAGTCTTCTACCGATGGCTTTCTCCCTTGTCGGTTGTTCCTGGAGTGTGATGAAGATGTTCCGCTGTTTCTGCTCGACATTCTAAGAAAGCAAACTGAAAAGAGTTCAATTTAATGAAACAGTACCTCGGACACGGCCCCGTGCTCACTGAGCACGGCACCTCTCTGCAGATTTTTGAAACAAGGAATCCTGGCGCTTTAAATTATTTTTCTGACTTTTGAAGAGTTTTTAAGCAGAAATAACTTAAAAAATTGTTGTAAAACTTATTTTTGACAAGATTCCTTGAATAAAAACCAAACAAATATCACAATAAAGCTTGAAACTATGGAGATTTCAAGCTCTAATGGAGGTTTAGAGGAGAAAAATGAAGAAGAAGGCAAATGACAAAAGTAGAAAAGACAAGATGGTTGTTGAGAACCTTCTTTAGAATATACCTAGTATGGTATATGTGAAGATCCCACTAGATCTTTGTCTTTGGAATGGGTCCAAGAGTGCAGGAATCTTGCTGCATTTATAGAAAACGACAGCACGCTAGACACGGCCCCGTGTCGGCTGGACACGGCCCCGTGTGCAGACAAAATTCTGACACTTTTTGTCCGTATTCTGACCAAAAGTCAGAAGGGAATCTTTGGGTGGACACGGGGACGTGCTGACCTGGACACGGCCCCGTGGCTAGAAGTGTTTATGAAGTTTTGTCTATTTTAAGGAGTTTTATCTGGGTCGGGCGGTTCCTTACTGGCCGGAACAACACCGAAGTGCCTAAGATACCTAAGTTTCCCTAGTTTTAGACAAGAACGCAAGAGGTTATCGGAAAGGGTGATTCCTAAGCTAATTACTGGTGGGCAAGACCAACCTTTATTTCCTTTATCTGGGCTCTCGTTAAAGAAGGTGTATGTCGAATCGCTCGGGTCTATGTATGCATCAGCGGAAACCGATGGGGAGTCCTTCATGGCACAATCGACACAGGGACGACTATCGCTCAATTCCTCACAAGAGTTAGAGGTGATTTCGGGAACAACAATGTTGTCATAATCCGAATGCGATCTCAATAATTCTCCTGGATCGTCGTCTTGAGATGAATTGGTTATATCCATCTCAAGTCTTTTATCCATCGGAGGATTAGTTCTTCTAATAGAAAGAATTCTTCAAGAATCATTTCATCTAGAAGAGATGATTGAGAGCATTCGAGGGAGAGATAGGGATTATTTTTACTTTCGCCCATCTTAAGGCTACAGGAAAACAATGGGTCTAAATAGTGGGGAGTATAATTTAAAAAATAGCATTTTAAATCTTCATGCGTTCCACCACATATTTGACACCATGTGCCATAAGAGGAGCGAAAGTAAAAAAGATCAGTATCGCTCATGTTTGTGTCAGAAATTACCAACCGTCGGGATCTTTACGGTTCTGTTTTCAGTATCTGAAACTTGGGCAAAGGGCGTGTTTAGTGGGCACGGCCCCGTGTTCAGCTACTGTCTGACTTAAAACAAGATTGCAAGTACCAAAGATTGGGCACGGGGGCGTGTTTAGCGGGCACAGCCCCGTGTTGAGCTTCTGCAGAAACGGAAAAATCTAGAAAAATCCTAAAAAAACAAAAAATAAGAAAAAACGATTAGGCCGTTGATTCCTAACTTTCTTAAAATCCTTGTGTCCCCGGCAACAGTGCCAAAAACTTGATGCGTGTGTAGCGTTATATAATTTTTATGTATATTTTAAGCCCTTTTTAACACTTAGTCAAGTTTTAAATTTATAAAACACGATATTTTACTAACACTAAACACACATATGGGCAAGTGCACCCATCGTGAGCATAGTATAGCGTTGGTAAGATACCGAAGTCGTTGATGTGTGCAAAATGCAACATATAAATTACATCAAATGTGGCATAAAACTAACCCTTTTTTAGTACTAATGTTGGAAAAAGTGTGCTTTTGTCTTCCTTTTGTATTTTCAGGATTAAATGAGCTCAAATGAACAAAAGAAGCAAAAAGGCAGCTAAATCTAACATAAATACAAGAAAATGATTAAACGTGGCATGCCCGACCCCCCGACAGCATCTTCCTAAGCAAAAACAAGAGAACAGAAGGTTGAACACGCCCCGTGCTCAGTGAACACGGGGGCGTGCCCAAGTGTCTGCAGAAAAGACAAAGCTGTAGAAGCTTCTATCACCCACCACGGGGGCGTGCCCACCAGGCACAGGGCCGTGGTCAACTCTAAGATTCGCAAAATCTGGGGAAATCTTGATAGTACAGATACGCTTCTGCACACGGGGTCGTGCCCAGCGGACACGGGGGCGTGGTCAACTAATGCAGACAAGATGCAATTAATGAAGAAAGAGAAGGAAGGTGGACACGGGGCCGTGGCCAATGGACACGGGGCCGTGCCCGAGCGCCTGTTCAGGCTATAAATAGGGGTGCTTGGCTCATTTACAAACCATCCATTGGCACACCACCTCTCTCACACTTCACCCACCACCCACCACCATCACAATACCATCATCCACCACCATCACAATATCATCCCTTGGCACACCACCTCTCTCACACTGGGTTGAGGGTAACGTCACCTTCAAAAGAGGGGCCTACTACAATAACTAAGATAATCTCTTAAAAGTGCAAAAGTGCGGAAATAATCAAAGGTTACACTAAACACGAGTCGGATCCAAGTGATTCATCTTGTCTATCTGTTTTTATTTTTATTTTATTTTTCAGCATTTTAGTTAGTTTTTATTTTTCTAGTTTAAAATCTTTTTCTAAACTTTTGATTTGATTAGACGTTGAAGATAAACCGGTATTAAAAGCTCTTGTGTCCTTGGACGTCCTCGGTATCTTGCCAACACTATACTACGCTCACGATGGGTGCACTTGCCCATATGTGTGTTTGGTGTTAGTAACATATCGTGTTTTATAAATTTAAAACTTGACTAACGTGTAAAAAGGGCTTAAAAATATACATAAAAACCTATAACACACCGCACGCATCAGTCGTCCAAGGACACAAGAGCTTTTAGTACCGGTTTATCCTCAACGTCTAATCAAATCAAAAGTTTAGAAAAAAGTTTTAAACATGAAAAATAAAAACTAAAAATGCTGAAAATAAAAAGTAAAATAAAAACAGATAGACAAGATGAATCACTTGGATCCGACTCATCTTTTGTGTAACCTTTGATTATTTTCGCACTTTTGCACTTTTTAAGAGATTATCTTAGTTATAGTAGTACGCCCTTCTTTTGAAGGTGACATTACCCTCAACCCAGTAGTTTAAGTCAGCAAGGATACAATCCTAAAGGGTCTGAATATTGGAAGATAATTAATTAAGTTATTAATGTGTAATGTGGTAGGCCCCTCTTTTGAAGGTGACGTTACCCTCGGCTAAGTGGTTTGAGTCAGCAGGGATACAATCCCAAGTAGCCGGGTTAATGTATTAATAGTAGTTTGCATATGAGGGGATCAAGCAATTCGCACCCCCGCCATCCAATACCAGTGGGTATTAAAAGAGGTCCTAGTAAGCTTGACCCAGGTCCTTGCAGGATCTATACACTGAACAAGCCAAGAACCTTACCAAACCATTCCCTTAACCCCCGACCAGGTAGCCAACATATCTCTATATAGACCGTATAGATATGAATGGTGTAAATCTTTTATTTTATATAGACAGTAAAATAACGCCAAGACACCACGGACAAATGATAAGGAAGTTTTCACCTTCAACATAAGAAACTAGTTATTAAAGTCATTAATACAAAACCAAATAAAAAGTGTGAAAAGATTAAAAAAACAAAAGTATTACACTAAATGCTTGTCTTCACCAAGTGATGTAAGAGACTTAGGCAAACATGGCCTTTGATTGTCAAGAACTCTTACTATCAATCTTGGATCCCGAGACTACTACACACACTCTATGATGGATGATGGATTATGGTGGTGGATGTGGGTGTTGTGATGGTGGTGGAGTGTGGGTGAAGTGGGAGAGAGGTGGTTTGTCAAGGGATGCCTTTGAAGTGAACCAAGCACCTCTATTTATAGCCTGTACAGAAGCCCGGACACGGCCCCGTGTCCATCCACTTTCTCTTTCTTCATTAATTGCAATTTGTCTGCATTAGCTCCACACGCCCCGTGTCCGCTGGGCACGGCCCCGTGTGCAGAAGCGTATCTGTACTATCAAGATTTGCTTGGATTCTGCGAATCTTAGCGTTGACCATGCCCCGTGTCAAGATAGGCACGACCCCGTGTCGGGAATAGAAGCTTCTATAGCTTTGTCCTTTTTGCAGACATCTGGCCACGACCCCGTGTCCACTGGCCACGGAGCCGTGGTCAGCTTTCTGTTTTCTTGTTTTTGCTTGGGAAGATGCTGTCGAGGGGTCGGGCATGCCACGTTTATTCCTTTTCTTGTAATTATGTTAGATTTTGCTGCATATTTGCTTCTTTTGTTCATTTACGCTCATTTAATCCTGAAAATACAAAAGGAAGACAAAAGCACACTTTTCCAACATTAGTACTAAAAAAGAGTTAGTTTTATGCCTCATTTGATGTAATTTATATGTTGCATTTTACACACATCAAGTGTCTTTCCTTCTGTCTTCGGAAAATCGAGTGTCCATCCCTCCAACCTTAAGCTACTTATTAAACTTAAAGTCGGAGAGGTCTTTGATTACGTCACGAGTGGGAATCAGGCTGTTAGGTGTAAAACCAGTGCCTTCATACGAGGCCATGTGCCTTCGTATGAAGGCAGTTCCTTCATACGAAGCTGGCTTCGCACAGAACAGTCCAGTTCACAAACGTGGCTGTTTTGGCATTCGGTGCTGTGTTTTCGCCTGAATCGGATGTATTTCCGAGTCCTTTTCAAGCTAGTTTCGACATTACCTCGTTCCACTATTCAGTGAACGAGATATACGTTGTTTTTGGTCTGTTTGGGTGTAAAAATCAAGTTTAAGAAAGTTTTGAAAGGTTTTCACTTAGACTTAACACTTGGTGAGTGTGGAATCAACAGATTTCTAACTTGGGAAGCCGTAGCTAGTCCCAATACACTCGGTTAAGTGTAAATCCGTTGTAGAAGAAGAAGTTTGATGAAAAAGATGCAGAGTTTTTGTAAAAACAAGAATTTATGAAGAAAAGAAGAAGTTTAAGTGAAAAGATGAAGTTTTAAGTGAGAACATAAGAGTTTTAGATGAAAATGAAGTGATTCTTGTGGAAATCGAAGTGGAAAACATTGTATAATTGAATAAAACTGTTAGATCTTACTTGAAAATGGTCGGACAACAATTCGGCAGAGGTTCGGTATGAAAATCAGCAAGTGAGAATGAATGAGCAGGGGCTGGGTATTTATAGAGGAGCTAGGTTCGCACAAAAGCCCTTGGTTCGAACCAGCTGCCTTCGTACGAGGCGGCTTGGCTTCATTCGAAGGTGCTGTTTTGTGCGGGAATTCCTCGTTTTCGCGTATAGGATGCTCGTTTAATGTGTTTTTTTGCGTTAAATAGTATTGGTACTTTAGGTATTTTAGCGTAGTACTGAGTTTCGGGTCGCATTACGTTTTAGAGTGATAAATCGAGTTGTGCGAGTAGCGTTGAGTTTGCGTTGCGATAACGTTGCGAGTATAATCTGTAACATATAAGCACACACAAGTAAAGCACATAAGAACACACATCATACTACTACTAATAACAGTGTTTGCGGTTCAGCATGTTAGTCGTGATACGCGTATGCGGAGGCATATGGTAACCAAACAAACACACTCGGTAATTTAAATAGCATAAGTCTCTGTAATTCGTGTTGCGTAAGCGTTTGCGAATATAAAGCGTTTAAACATGTAGAAGTGCGTTGTGATGAAAAAGTATTTCGTATAACATAACCCTTTATTTATATCGAATCTCGGAACATAAGACGGTTCAAGTTGAAACAAAAGCGAACGGGTAACGATCTGAAAAGTCGGGTTGTTACTGGAAGATTTATATTTAGTCATGATTTTTGAAAAATGATTGTGATCTAATATGGGAAATGACAGGAACTAACTTCTTGATTAGGTATTGACATAATTAGGATCTACAGGAAGATGCGGTTTTAAGTTAACTTTATGTTAGTAGGTTCAACATTTCAGACAAGTAAATTGGAGCTTGGTGACACATATAAATATTGAACGAAAAAGTGGAAACCCACCTTGTTGTAGGGTTACACAAAATGAGAACATCCAAAAAGGGTTGTGAGATATAAAATACGCACAATGATCGAGTGTGTGTGTGTATAGTAATATACACAAAAAAACATGTAATGACATACAATTACCAAAGACACACAAAATTGTGCAAAATCAAAAAGAGCAAAAAAGGCATGCAGTATCAATGACGTGCATTAGGAATAAAAGATATGCCTTGGTGCGTACATACATATAAGTAATATTTTACCAATTAAACGCGTATTAATTTGGTGATTAACTTCTTTGATTGTACAATGGCACAGTGCCAAAGCTCTCATAACCTGATCTAGATAAACTTTTAGGATAAACAAGTGATTAACTTCTCTTATTATGCGGCGGCATATGGATGAACCTCTCATCATCTGATCTCAAAAGACATGAGGATGGATAGGTTTTACCGTATAAGTATGGGGTTCACTGGTTTCTTCTTAAAAGTATCTACAACATGATAAACAATCATTGAATGCACGATGAAAGAATGATGCATTAATTTTAAAAGGACAAATATACCGAAAATCGTTATTGAGTTGTAGATATCCTAAAGAAAGTTGGAGTGTGCGTAGGCTTTTCCAGTTGGTATGATCTCGTAACAGGTCCTTTCTGTATATAAATGTTAGAAGTTGCTAAAAATTCCAAAAATATTTTGATTTGTGTACAATTATTTTTTAAGTCTTCCATATCATGTTGAATGTGTCTCAAAATGTTTGAGATAGAATTGCACACTACAGATGAATATAGTTTTGTCTATTATTTGAAATTGTCTAAAGAACATATGGAGTTATGTTTGTGATTATGTACATGTTACTGTTGGAACCTAAAGACTATTGTATATCGATGGTCGTTTAAAGACATGAAGCTTTGAAGATTAGTCTAAGTGTTTTGGTTGTTGGCGTCATCAAGTGACGCCTGGACAATCATTGCATAGTTTTGATGTGTTCTTTGTGTTGGGATTGTCATTTGCAGTCGTCACTTAGTAACAGTGCTGCCACTCTCACTAGCGCCACTGCCGCCCGCACTCATGATAACAGTGATGTCGGTGCCCTAGTTTAAGGCCTATATATAGGTGGTCAATTGGCTTTAGGATGTTAGGTTTTTGGATTATCATTTCACCAGTGCGTGTGTGTCATTGGGCAGATTAGCAAAGTCTTGATCGTATTGTAAACTTTTCTAGATTATATTCAAAGCTTCTTATCGCGTTCTTGTTGTGTTCTTGCTTATACTTCAAGTTTTCTTAGTTTTCAATCCATTTTCGGATCAAATATCAAACTAATTGATGTTTCAGATCTGATTATTGTTGAGAAACATCATTTGCATTGAAAGATCTGGGTTTTAGAACTTATAGTTACTTCGACTATTAGCTGCAATGATGGTTGATTATGAATTGAGCAAGATATAAGACCAAAGCACTTGTTTCCTCAAGCTTGTAGAATATACTGAGCTAGAAAGCCTCCTCCTACGTCTTCTGATTCACTAAAAATAGAAATGAAAAAGTAAGTTCATGCTTGTCAAAGATGATGCATTCAAACAGGGGGAGATTCTCATATTAACTGTCGCAACCCCCGACCCTTGCCCCGGGTGGCGGCCGGCCGCGAGCTCACAGCTTAGTGGTATCGGAGTTTATAAATTTGGCAGTGGAAAATTTCATCAGGACCGTAGTTAGGAAATAGTTTATCAGAGTAAAACACCTCATTTTATAAATAATAAACACATGGGTAAAACCCAAGTTTCCATTTATAATATTCTTATAGGGATAAACCCTATCTTATTGAAATAAAACTTCTTTCTTGTTTTAGGTAACTTTTATAGCCACTTGTCACACCCCGATATTTACAGCTCAGCCCGGTGGGGAGTATCGTAACGTAAGATTGATATCGTCATAGTAAAACATACACAGAATAGCACAGCGGAAGTCTTGGAATATAAAATATTATTACAAACTCAACTGTCGAAAAATACTGAAATGGTAAATACATACGAGATTGTAATATTAAATCCACAGGCGGATCTAAATCAAATATACAACATGTTCAACAGACATAAGGCATTACGGACTTGCAAGATCCTCTACTTAACGCCTAGGAGCTTCCAGCCAATCTGCGTATAGTACCTGTCACTTAGTGTTTTGAAAATACGTCAGTTTACACTGGTAAATACAATTAACCGACACATTTGAAAATGTTTATGAAAATTGGTTTAGTGCACAAGGCACGAAAATATTTTATGAAAATTGATTTAAATGCACAAGGCACAATTATTCTTTTATAACTTGGGACAATTACATTAAAAATAATCTTGTATCAGATTTATATGTTTGTCCAACATTTAAGGCCGGTATAAAAGCCGAACAAGATTAACCGACACACCACAAACATAAACCCACGGCGGGTCACCCCAACAAGTGAGTGTATCTCTTACATACGCAACTGACAGGTGTATGCCTACACCCCGTGCTTAAGTCGTGGCCATTTACGATTTTTAAATGAGCCGAGGATATCCAAGACACGTTTGTTAACCCCCAATGTTATTTGTTATCAAGCAACACTGATTAAAAACGGGATCATGCAATTTAACCATCTTCGATTAAAATGTTTCTACACCCGAACAAGCGGTAATAGTTCACCGTATCCCAAGCCCGTATAAGGGAAAATAAGTTAAAAGTATTTACCTGAGCTTAAAATGCAAGATTTGTATACTCAGCCGTATAATCTACTCAAACAAGTGCAAGTATCTTTTACCGGGGCTCCTAATCTGGAATGAAGTTTATATTAACCTATTTGATTACTAACGGGTCTTATTTAGGTTGTAAACTTAGACCGGTTAGTTTAAAGAAAAGGTTTAAGGTACGAAACGCTAGATTAAGTGATGACCGAATTGGATTGTGATTTAGACCCAACAAGTATGAAGACTTGTATAAAATGGGTAAACTAAATACATTCTGGATTTTGAAGTTAAAATGATAAGGTTTGACTCGTTTCAGGTAATTTATGCAAACTAGTTACATAAACCGTACCGAACACGTATATGCATAACGGGTAGCCGAATGGTCTATAATATTCTGTAAAAATAGTTATTTATGATGTTATAACAGTAGGATATCATACATATGTGTGGTTTACCATTTATGGCCAAACTATGCACCGTAGGGGCATTTTGGTCATTTCACATTTGTTTTTAAGGACAAAATTGGAAGTATGAGTTCATGACTTATACCTACTGTAAAAATATTAAAAATTATTTATAATTTCAGTAGATAACAAGTCTTGGGTGCTAAGTATGGTTTTAAACCATCCCATGCACCTAATTAGCATAAAAATCGATAATTGATGATATTTGCTATGTTTATGTGATTTTGAGATTTTGATCAGCCTTGAATGATTAAAATATTTTATTTTACATATTAAATCAGTAGGAAAAGGTTTGGCATGTTAATCATATGCAAATCACAATTTATTAGCAAAAGGGGCATTATCGTCAATTATATAATTTATACGAGAACTCAATGATATGGTCAGTATCTAATCTGACCCAACAATCCAAAAATATCTAAAAATAATATCATAACAGTAGGTAATGAGTTTAGTGCCAAAATTTAGGTTTAAACATGATTTATGTACAAAAGCGTAATTTAATTAATAAAAAGTTCAATTTTACGATATCTTGCATAACATCATTTTGAGACCAGAAAATAATGTCAAATTAACTTAGACATGTTTATATATTAGTAACTAAGTTATTTATATGACCATATATTCAAAAATCTCATTTTTGAGCTATAAGGGTATAATAGTCAAAATTAAGCATAATAACGGAAACAAGCAAATAACTTAGATTTCTAGTATGATCGTCTAATATAACCTTATAGGGTTATGCTACATTAAATTACGATCATAACGGAACCTAAAATCAGTAGCAAACTAATTTAATTCGGTTCATAATCGAAAGTCAACACAGAAGTCAAACTTCGCGACTTTCGGTTGCGAACCGACCCTAAAACTGGAATTGAAGAGCCGAACATGTTTACACATGTTCTAATAATTATTACCAAGTTATTTAAATGATAAAACGTATTTTAGAATACTTCTAAACGTATATCGCAATTAATTCGAAAACTTCCCCGTTGACTTTTAAAAACAATATTACGTTGACCCACCAATTGACCAAGCAAACGTGATTCTTAGGAGGTGCCCTTTTGAGGGTTTAATACCTACCTAATTACGATCACGTAGCCATGTTCTTTGCGAACAATGGCTTGACCGTTTACGGTCTAACTAAAAGTCAAAGCGTTTATCGTAAACGCTTGACTTTTCGGCTTTTAAAGCCAAATAAAATAAACTAGTCATGAAAGGACACTTACAAATGGTCCAAGGGACTGAAAAGAACTCAGAGGATGCTCCTAGATAGATCAGGAACTTCCAAGAAAGAAGATTGAAGAATTGGTGCAAATGAAATGGTTGAAAGACCCACCTATTTATAGTTTTTGAAAAGTTATGGATGATTGACAAGTGTTCTAAGGGTTCATGAGATCTTAACAGGTGTTATTACAGCTGTTAATAATAGCTAACAGCCCATAGATTTGATAAAAATGGTTTTTGTGTGGAAAAACAAGGAAAGAAAACCATCAAAATCAGAAAATCAGCAACTGTTGCTGCTGTTTGTTTAGCTCGCGGCCCGCGTAGGCTTTAAGCTTGGCCGGTCACGGCCCGCGACCGAGGTCCATCGCATTAAAAGTTTGGCAGATGTACAGGTTTGGTCCCTGCCTTCAATTCAGCCTTTTTAAGTATTTTGATTATGTTGTAACATAAAGAATGCATAAACCAATAACATAATACTGATGTTGCTGCTGTTTGCAGTCTGGAAGCCCATGAGAGTAGGCCCAGACCCGGGTCGTGGCTGTGACAATGGTCAGCCCAGACTGCAAAATCTGTAGTTTGGCAGTTATAGTCCCTGTTCTTTCTATATGCATTTTAAACTTTGATATCTTGCATAAATGGCCCAAACTTTATATATTCATGTGTAATGTTAAAGTAAAGTACAAAAACTTAAACGGCAGATCTTAGGCATACTTAGGGGTGCGGCTGAGCGTTGCGGAGTTCCCGGTTTGTTAAAAAGATCACCCTAAAGTGTAGTTTCGCGCGTTGTCGCTTTTAACCCTTTAATTTACGAACTCGCTTGCATTATCGCGAAAACGGCATAAAAGTCTCACATGGCCAGTATTAAAAATTCCCGGTGGTATGATCGAACATTGCGGAGTTTCTGGTTTGTTCAAAAGGCCTCTCAAAGGCATAGTTTCACATATTGACGCTTTTGGTCCCTTTAACGCGCAAACTTGCGCGTATTATCGTTTAATAGAATCAAAGCCTTTTGTAGCCCATATTAAGCATTCTCAAGAGTATGATTGCACTTCATAATACATCGGGGTCGTTAAAAGGTCATTCAGAGGTATAATTAAACATATTGACGCTTTTAACCCTTTAACTTGTAAAGTTGCGCGTAATGTCACTTATAGGCATAAAAGCCTTAGATGGCCAATATTGGGTATTTGCGAGAGTATAATCACACATCATGAAGCTCTCAGTTTGTTAAAAGGTCACTCAGAGGTAAGAATTAACATGTTGACACTTTTGACCCTTCGACGCGCAAACTTTCAAATAATTATGCAAACGGTTCCTCTCGACCAACGAGTGGCTTAATTCTAATTATGAATTCCGTGTATTGTTATTCAGAGGCTTAGTTTAAGCATGTTAACACTTTTAGTCCTTCTACATTCAATTTTTTTTATTTTTCGCAAAATTTGTTCTTTAAAGTCATCGTTTGACTTTATTAGGGTTTAGTACACGTGTCAACACATCATTGGACGTGATTTTACGAGGTGTTACATTCTCACCCCCTTAAAAGAAATCTCGACCTCGAGATTTGCTCAAAAAGATGGAAGTACTTTCTATCGTATAATGTACTTAACCTACACAACATATTAGGGGCCTCTATGGCCATCCCTATTGATCTATACAACAAGTACATGTTTTCTTTTCAGAGCTTCTTAGCCTGTCGATCTTTAATCGACATGGGTTTCTCAATAAACCATAAATTCTCATTAATCTACATATCATTATGTGATAATGCTACTGACTTAACGGCTAGACATATCCTGAAATCATAAGTGTGGAACACTTTGCGAATACCATCAACTTCCTTAGGTAAGTTTTAGCTTATAGGCTACCGATCTTGACATATCCGATTTTCTCGAATGGTCATATATATTTAGAATTTAACTTGCTTGTTACATCAAAATGCACCACACCTTTCTAGGGTGGTACTTTCTGTTGAATCTTGTTCCTTATTGAGAACTTAAGAGGTTTGCGACTCTCAACAATATTGATTTTCTGCCGATTGCTGGCAGCTTCCAGACAATCATGGATTCGTATGGTCTTATCCATTGTTTCTAGGGTAATTTCAGGTCCTGATAATTGGACTTACCAAACTTCTGTCCATCAAACAGATGTTTGACATTCCTTCTTTACAAGGTCTCCAAAGGAGCATCCTTGATGCTTATATACTAACTGTTAGTTATGGACGAGCTTATTTAAGGCGAGGTAGTCATTCCAACTACTGCTTAAACCAATCTTTAAAGCATAGCTAACCTCATGGATAGTCAAACAATTCGACGATCCTGGGCAGCTGATGGTGATTCTCAGTCGTTACCTAAATAGGGTTGCGGTAATCAATGCATAAGCATAATGAATCATCTTTCTTAATTAATAATACCGGAGCTCTCAGAATTATGAATTAGGCTTTATGAACCTTTATCTTAAAACTCATTTAATTAGGGTTTCGATCCTTCCATTATTGTTGGTACTAACCTATATGGAGCTTTTACAATAAACGCAGCCCTAGGTGGGATGTTAATCTTAACTCTACTTGCCTTTCAGGGGGTAAACAGGGTAGTTCTTCAGAGAAGACAATCAAATATATAGACATGGCAGAGATATTTTAAATCTCAGGTTTCAGTTAATCTATCGTTACCCATGCCATATAAATGACACATTTTCCTTACGAATGCAAGGATGCCTTAAGTAGTGACACTTATTTGGACATTTCTATACTGGATATCTTCTTTGATGTCACGGCCCCCGACCCGGTTTGACCCGTTTCAGGAGCCGCGGGACAGAAATCCCGTGGTATTTATTTAATTGAGTTTAACAGCAGAAGTTTATCCTCAGGATCGTTGTAAAGCTAAAATTTTCCCGATTTATTTTATTTCACCACTCGGAATAAAACCCCGTTAATTTACAATACTATGATTTCACGGAGAAATCTTTATTTTACAAAACATATTTCTTTATTTAATAATGAGCCACTATCTTAAGCTTGCAGTGCTCCACAGCACCTTTCCTGGATCACAACAGATCACCTGAAACATGTTTGAAAAAGGTTTTGTCAGTGGGAAATACTGAGTGAATCATTCTATTTATTAAAACAACACATTTGTTATAATTTACAGTATTAAGAAAGATTACAATGTTTCTAATATCAACCAACTACCCATAGTACTTTGTCACTCGACCCATTGGCCCATTCGTCCAATGGTGTCTGTGATTATGGTCATATCACCCCTTGGCTGCCCCAATGGTGAAGATTATCAAGTAATGTATACAAAACCCCACATACCGGCTGTAATTTGGTGATTACATAAACTTAATCACTGTAATTATAACTTTGAAAATAAACATGCTTTTGTAAACAAATTTGATAAAAAGAGAATGACTCACATTGCAGATTTAACACGGACAGAGTCTAGTCTATGGATTAGCCTTGTTAACCTAATTTAAATAATAATGCACACAAAACTGGGTTAGTAATCAATACAGCATTTACAATAACTCACGAGATCAAACCCTCACAACGAATGACAAAGTGCGATACTTAAACATCCATCGAATTAACGACTAATGACAAAGTATCACCCTAATGTGGGCAGCACTTAAACATCCATCGGATTATTGATCGATCGGAAAATGAATCGTAATAGTGATCGAGTTATTACCCTGTTTTGCGGCAGCAATTTAGTGATCCGTGTGTGTTTATTGTGGTAAATAGAACGTATCTCAGTGTATATTTCGACTTTGTTCGTCGTTCAAGCGCCCAATTTCAAGTGCCAATGCCCTCTATTTATAGCTGGATTTTTTACTCGCTTGCGCACCGTAAGCCTAAATCCTTGTGGTGCGCAAGGGACACGAATTCACCCTAGGTCAGCCACATCTGGGACTAGCCTTGCTGACTTGATTGTTTTGTAAATTCGATTTTTGACAGCAATTTAATTAGATAATCGTTAACTAGGTTTTACCCCCCCTGAGTTTTAGGGGCCCTGATCCTGATTCCGATTGTTCTGAAAATTTTAGGGTTTGTGCAGAATCACTTGGGTGTCTCAATTAGGGTTTCCAATTGGTCAAATTAATTTAATAAATAGGACTTTTGATGAGAGTTGTTACATTCTCCCCACCTTAATAAAAATCTCGTCCTCGAGATTTACTGGAATAATTGAGGATACTTTCGCTTCATTTCTGATTCCAGCTCCCAAGTGTATTCGGGTCCTCGTTTTGAATCCCACTTGACTTTAACTAGCACTAGTCGTTTGTGCTTGAGAAACTTCACTTTTCTGTCTTCTATCTGAAGAGGTTTCTCTACAAATTTTAAATTTTTCGTTTACCTCTATGTCTTGAAGAGGTACTACCAGAGATTCGTCTGCTTAACATTTCTTGAGAGTGGATACATGAAATACATCATGTACTCCAGCTAACTCTTCTGGTAGTTGTAAACGATAAGCAACTGGTCCTATACGTTGGATCACTGGAAATGGTCCTACATACCTTGGAC
Organism: Helianthus tuberosus; assembly: GCA_030545235.1. NCBI lineage: Eukaryota > Viridiplantae > Streptophyta > Magnoliopsida > Asterales > Asteraceae > Helianthus > Helianthus tuberosus. The sequence goes on along the minus strand of CM060385.1, from coordinate 135,032,999 downwards.
TTAGCTTTCCTTTCTTACCGAATCTAACAACTCCTTTCCAAGGGGAAACTTTCAACAGTACTCTGTGTCCAACTTGGAATTCTAACGGCTTGCATCTATTGTCTGCATAACTCTTCTGGCGATCTCGAGCCGTCTTCAGTCTTTCCTTGATTTGTGTGATCTTATCAGTTGTCTCTTGTACAATCTCTGGGCCTGATAATTGACTTTCTCCTATTTCTGCCCAACAAACTGGAGTTCTGCATTTTCTTCCATACAGTGCTTCAAATGGGGCAGTTTCAATACTTGAATGATAACTATTGTTATAGGAGAATTCAATTAATGGTAAGTGATCGTCCCAATTTCCACCAAAATCTATCACACATGCTCGGAGCATGTCTTCCAGAGTTTGGATTGTCCTTTCACTTTGCCCATCTGTTTGGGGATGATATGCAGTGCTTAAGTTTAGTCGAGTTCCCATTGCTTTCTGGAAACTTGTCCAAAAATGAGAAGTGAACCGACTATCCCTATCTGATACAATGGAGAGTGGAACTCCATGTAAGGATACTACTTCGTCTACATACAATTTGGCTAACCTTTCCATACTAAAGGTTTCCTTCATGGGTAGAAAATGAGCTGATTTGGTTAATCGATCTACAATTACCCAAATCGCATCATTACCTTTTCTGGTTTTGGGCAACTTAGTAACAAAATCCATTGTTATGAGTTCCCATTTCCATACCGGCATCTCTAATTGTTGTAGTAGACCTGAAGGTTTCTGATGTTCTGCCTTAACTTGTGAACAAGTAAGACACTTTGATACATACATAGCTATATCCTTTTTCATACCTATCCACCAGAAATTATTTCTTAAATCTTGATACATCTTATTGTTTCCAGGGTGTATGGTATACCTAGATTTATGAGCTTCCTCTAAGATCTTATTTCTTAATTCTCCCTGTTTTGGTACCCAGATTCTTTTCTTATGGAATCTCCAAATTCCATCAACTCCCTGTTCTAAATCTTTTATTCGTCCCTTCATTCCTTCAGCAACATCTTCTATTGCTATTTCTTGAAAATACTTCAGTTGTTCCATTAAATCTAACTGTAGATTTAATCTGAGAGCACGAACCCGTCGTTGTTTCTCATGGTATTTACGACTTAAGGCATCTGCAACTACATTTGCCTTTCCCTCGTGATATTGAATATCACAGTCGTAGTCACTTAAAATTTCCATCCATCTTCGTTGCCTCATGTTTAACTCTTTTTGCCCAAAAATATATTTTAAACTTTTGTGGTCTGTATAGACAGTAAATTTACTTCCGTAAAGATAATGTCTCCAAATCTTAAGGGCAAAAATTATGGAGCCTAACTCTAAGTCATGAGTTGTATAATTTTCCTCGTGCTTTTTCAATTGCCTTGAAGCATATGCAATTACCTTCTTGCGTTGCATCAGCACGCATCCAAATCCTAGTTTTGAAGCATCACAGTAAATTTCAAAATCTTCAGTCCCCTCTGGTAAAGCTAGGATTGGAGCATTTGTTAATTTCTGCTTCAAGATTCTAAAGGCTTCTTCTTGCTTAGGTCCCCATTCAAACTTAATGGCTTTACATGTTAGCTTAGTTAATGGTACAACTATTTTGGAAAAATCCTTAATAAACCGTCTATAATACCCAGCAAAACCTATAAAACTTCTAATTTCCATTGCAGTTTGTGGAACCTTCCAATTGGTAATTGCCTTTATTTTAGCAGGGTCTACATGAATTCCTTCATGATTTACCATGTGTCCTAAAAATTGCACTTCCTTTAGCCAAAATTCACACTTTGAGAATTTAGCATAAAGCTTTTCTTTTCTTAACAAAGTTAAGAGTGCATGCAAATGCTCACAATGTTCTGTCTGACTTTTGGAATAAATAAGTATATCGTCTATGAAGACAATTACAAATTTATCCAAATACGGTTTACAGATTCTATTCATCATGTCCATGAATGCTGCAGGTGCATTCGTTAACCCAAAGGGCATGACTGTAAACTCGTAATGACCATACCTAGTTCTGAAAGCAGTCTTAGGTATGTCTTCCTCTTGTACTTTCAATTGATGATATCCAGAGTGTAAATCTATCTTAGAGAAGTATCTAGCCCCCTGAAGTTGATCAAAAAGATCATCAATCCTAGGTAATGGGTATCGATTCTTAATTGTAACTTTATTCAATTCTCTATAATCAATACACATTCTCATCGAACCATCCTTCTTCTTTACAAACAACACTGGAGCTCCCCAAGGGGATGAGCTAGGTTGTATGAATCCTTTACTTAGTAATTCATCTAATTGCTTTTTCAGTTCTAACATTTCGGTAGGAGCTAACCGATAAGGTGCCTTAGCTATCGGTGTAGTTCCAGGAATTAGATGAATCCTAAATTCTACCTCCCTATCTGGTGGTAATCCTGGTAACTCTTCTGGAAATACATCTGGGTATTCTGAGACTACAGGGATCTCCTTAAGTTCTTTGTTCTTAGTATTAATGATTACCGAAATCATATATACTATTCCTTGCTTTCGTTCATAACTAGCAACTTTCATTACTGATATGAACTTCATGGGCTTACGTGGTTTATCTCCGGTAATCGTGATTACTTCTCCAGTAGTTGCCTGAATTTCTACAGAATTCTTATCACAAAGGATTCGAGCATGGTTGGCTATTAACCAATCCATTCCTAACACAACATCGAATTCAGCTAATTTCATAGGTAACAGATTTGCAGAAAATTTATGACCTGAAAGTTCTACTTCTACTTTTTGCAAAACCTGATCTATTTTAACTGAATTCCCATCTGCAGTTTCGACTGTAAAAATCTGCTTAATTTGGGTTAAAGGTACTTTAAGAGCTTGGCAGAATAAAGTATTTATAAAACTTTGGTTTGCACCAGAGTCAAATAATACTTTTGCATATACGTTGTGAACTAAGAACGTACCAGCTATCACATCTGGAATGAGTTCTGCTTCTTGAGTGGTTAGCTGGAATGCTCTGACATTCTTCTTAGTAGCTCCGTCTGTCGCCTTGGTTTTGTTGTCTGCTGGTTTGGCCAATTTAGGACATTCTGTTTTATAATGCCCCGCTTCTCCACAGTTAAAACAGATTATGGTTTTCTTTCTGCAGTTTTCTTCACGATGTCCTACAGCTTTGCAAAGGTTGCAGGTTACATTACATCTTCCATAATGTTTCCTTTTGCAATTCCTACAGAAAGGCGGATTTGAATATTGCCCTGTTCCTCTTCTCTTGAAGTTGCTATTATTACCCGTACGAAATCCTTGGGTAATTTTCTGAGCCAGTTCCTTTTTCCTGTTTTCATCTCTTGTGCGTACCAATTCATCAGTTAGGGTGTTGGCTAATTCCACTGTATCGTCAATAGTGCGAGGTCTCGCAGCTTTAACGATATTGCGGATTTCACTAATTAATCCCCAAATATAGCGAGAAATGAGTACCAGTTCTGGCGAAGCCAGTGTTGGTACCACCCTAGCATATTCAAAGAATGTCGAAGTATATCCTCGACAGTCCACATTAACCATCCGATGGTTTAGGAAATTATTTGCCATTTGATCTTTTTCATACTCGGGACAGAATTTTCTTTCTACAAGACTCTTAAATTCTTCCCAGTTCATGGCATAGGCCACAATCCTTCTTTTAGCTTGTAATACTGTGTTCCACCATTCTAATGCCCCTTCTTTAAAAAGATTGGAAGCATACATAACTTGATCTTCCTCAACACATTTACTTATAGCAATTACTGCCTCAGTTTTCTCTAACCAACGTAATGCTGCAATAGCCCCTTCATTACCTGAAAACTCAGTTGGTTTACAGGCAAGGAATTCTTTGTAAGTGCAACCAGGTGTTGCAGCTTTCATTTTCTTGAAAATTGGGGCTAGCGGATCATTATTGTTATTAACCTGATTTCCGCCTCCGTTTATACTATTACTAAAGTTGTCGCCTTGTGTACGTTTACTAGGAATGATTGATTGAGGTTTAACATGTTTTTGAACAGCAGCAACGATTGCTGGAATAGCATTGGCTATTCCTTGTGCAACGATATCCTCTATATCTTGCCTATTTAACAATTGTTCTTCCTGAATTGGCTCAGATTGATTTACTTCATTTACTGGTTCATTACCAATGTTTGCCATCTGATAATTAATTTTTAGATAAATAATTAGTATAAAATAAAAAAAAACAATCCAATGTCACAATTAATTACACATAATCATGAAAACGAATATACAAACAAAATTGTAAATTTTCTAAAATTCCATTTGTTTTATAGATTATATCATGCCTCTATATACAACCGTTTTATTATTTATTTTTACACATACTGATTTTACTATTACTATTACACACCCACAGTTTCACCAACCCATTATCTCTCGTTATTTGTCTTCCTAAAAACGAGGTTCCCTTTCATCATACTTCCAAGCAATTTGTCCCCCTATCTCCCGGATTCTATTTCCCGCATCCATTAACTCTTCACCAAAATGGTGAAGTTCAGCCATATTCTCGTTACTCATCGGTGGATTTGGTAATGGTTCTGGATCGAATTGCTGAAGAAAGGAATAAGGACTGTTGACAATGTTTTGGAATTGCCAATCATTTGTCCACCATTCATCCATTCCTAAAGGTTGGGTATGGATTATGGGTTCTGAAATTGCTGGTTCAAGATTTATAGGGATTTGGGTTTCAATAGGACGAGTAAAAACATTTGTATTGACAGGCTGAATAGTATCACAGCTTGCCAATATAAAATCTATTTCCTCCTGAAATGTCATTTTCTGGTTTCGGTTAGAGCTTTCTCCAATTTCCATCTGAGTTTGTCTAGCACCTTTTCCAACCTCCATTTCTATTTCTTTAGTATATTCCTCAAACTGTATTCCCATTTGCCTAGATTCTTCCCCAACTTCTATCTCCAATTCCTGCTGTCTTGAACTTTCCCCGGCTTCAATTTCTTTTCCTTTTGCTAAGGGATTGTTTATTTTAGGAAGTTTCTTAACTGGCTTTTTCTTACGTATACGACTCCCCCATACGTATCTCCTTTTTTTCTTTGGTTTTGGCTTTTTCAAAGGTGGAGCGTTGAATTCTATAGGTTGTTCCACATCAGGAAAATACCCAGTAAATTCTTTAGAGACTTCTATGTTGACAGGGTAAAGGTTGAAATTCTCTAGGGCTCCAGATAACTCATTCATACTGTTTATGTAAAAATAATAAGTTAAAATTTTATAACAAATTTTCAAAAATAACCTTTACTTATTATTACATACCATATTATTACAAAATAACTGAAATTTAAAACACACTTATGCTTTACTGTAATTTATTTATTTACTGGATGGATTTTCTAGCTTGTAGGTGATATGGTTTGCTAATCAATTTATTTAGAGATCTGCATTTACTGCTACTGTAGCTAACATATAAAGATTTGCCCATTTTTCGTCTAACTTGTCTTCCCAAGGTGATTTACTGAGTAATTCCTGGGTTTCCTTTTTAACTTTCTTTTCTCGGGATTTCCTTAATTTCTCCTGACTTTTTCTAATAATCAAACTTCTTTTATCAGGAGAAAGTGGTTCCTCGTATTGGGCTTTTCGAACGAATATTCCTTCTTCAGGAGTTTGGGATAAACTTCCTTTTTCATTTGATGACCTATCTAATTTAAGATAGATGTTTGAAAGCTTTTGTTTACCCATACTGTAACTAACAAATAGTCAGTTAATAAAACACATAATCACATAATAGTAATCAGGAAAATTAGGTATTTCTAAATACTTAATTAGCTTAACTCAGTGGCTCTGATACCACCTTTTTCTGTCACGGCCCCCGACCCGGTTTGACCCGTTTCAGGAGCCGCGGGACAGAAATCCCGTGGTATTTATTTAATTGAGTTTAACAGCGGAAGTTTATCCTCAGAATCGTTGTAAAGCTAAAATTTTCCCGATTTATTTTATTTCACCACTCGGAATAAAACCCCGTTAATTTACAATACTATGATTTCACAGAGAAATCTTTATTTTACAAAACATATTTCTTTATTTACTAATGAGCCACTATCTTAAGCTTGCAGTGCTCCACAGCACCTTTCCTGGATCACAACAGATCACCTGAAACATGTTTGAAAAAGGTTTTGTCAGTGGGAAATACTGAGTGAATCATTCTATTTATTAAAACAACACATTTGTTATAATTTACAGTATTAAGAAAGATTACAATGTTTCTGATATCAACCAACTACCCACAGTACTTTGTCACTCGACCCATTGGCCCATTCCTCCAATGGTGTCTGTGATTATGGTCATATCACCCCTTGGCTGCCCCAATGGTGAAGATTATCAAGTAATGTATACAAAACCCCACATACCGGCTGTAATTTGGTGATTACATAAACTTAATCACTGTAATTATAACTTTGAAAATAAACACGCTTTTGTAAACAAATTTGATAAAAAGAGAATGACTCACATTGCAGATTTAACACGGACAGAGTCTAGTCTATGGATTAGCCTTGTTAACCTAATTTAAATAATAATGCACACAAAACTGGGTTAGTAATCAATACAGCATTTACAATAACTCACGAGATCAAACCCTCACAACGAATGACAAAGTGCGATACTTAAACATCCATCGAATTAACGACTAATGACAAAGTATCACCCTAATGTGGGCAGCACTTAAACATCCATCGGATTATTGATCGATCGGAAAATGAATCGTAATAGTGATCGAGTTATTACCCTGTTTTGCGGCAGCAATTTAGTGATCCGTGTGTGTTTATTGTGGTAAATAGAACGTATCTCAGTGTATATTTCGACTTTGTTCGTCGTTCAAGCGCCCAATTTCAAGTGCCAATGCCCTCTATTTATAGCTGGATTTTTGACTCGCTTGGGCACCGTAAGCCTAAATCCTTGCGGTGCGCAAGGGACACAAATTCACCCTAGGTCAGCCACGTCTGGGACTAGCCTTGTTGACTTTACTGTTTTGTAAATTCGATTTTTTACAGCAATTTAATTAGATAATCGTTAACTAGGTTTTACCCCCCCCCCCTGAGTTTTAGGGGCCCTGATCCTGATTCCAATTGTTCTGAAAATTTTAGGGTTTGTGCAGAATCACTTGGGTGTCTCAATTAGGGTTTCCTATTAGTCAAATTAATTTAATAAATAGGACTTTTGATGAGAGTTGTTACATTTGAATACCATTAGCTGACTTTAGTACAATATGACCATTGGGATATCTTAGTGGTTCCATGCATTAAACCTCCATACTGATCAGGCATGGAAGTAATCTATGGGACACACTGGGATACGCCAATCCTCATATGGCGCCTTTATCATACAGTCTGTCATTCGTAGTTGATAGAAATCAATGAGAGAATGAAATAAAATAACATGTATTTTCGTACTCCATCCGAAGAAAGAGTACTTTAGATTTTTGAACGAAGATTTTCCGACAAGAATAGAAGAAATGGTTCCTATGATTTTTGTCGGTAAGTTTTACCTTATACTTAATATCTGGAGTTCTTATGGGAAAAATTCTAAAAGTTTGCTAACCTTATGATATATGGAAGACTTAGTAGTTCCTAAATCAAAACAGAATTCTTAGCAATTGATTCACGATAAGGGATGTACCTTGTGTCATTTACTGATATGAACTTCCTCTGACATTTATCAGGAGGGTTTAGCTGCCTCCATTCTTAGTCCTTCTATACTTAACTATACCTTCTTTGACGGTTTTAAGGCAGTTAGTTCTGATGTGGCCCTTAATGCCACAGCCGAAACAGACTGCATTCTTTATGTTTCTACATCCAGGGAACTTACAGATGCCACTCTGCTTTGACCTTTGGTCTTTTAGACACTGACCCAGTTCCTTTTGTTGTAGGTCTTGCATACAGGCTTCTTAGATTTCTGGGAGTTATCCTTCTCCCTTTTCCTTTTTTCGGCACTCTCAGCTTTGACCGATTTACTTCCTAACCCATTTAATGTGAGTGGTTGAGATAGATCCATAGTGGATTTATAAGAAGCAGGCTTTGAAGCCTTAATATACCCTCTAATTTCCGATGCTAAACCACCAATATATAGTGCATTATGCTTAGATTTTGGGTTAACCAAATAGGGCACTATCCCAGACAATAAATTAAAGTATGTAATATACTGTCGATAGTCTAGAACTTTTATGGTGAGAGTCAGAAAATTCTGATTCCACCTTTTCCATTTCATGTCGCGGACAATAGGTTTTTCTGATAAGGTCCATAAATTTGGACCATCCCATATTGTATAAGAGTATCTTTCCTGTGGACTATATTAATGTCCTTACCAACTAAGGGCATTGCCATTAAATGACTGTGATACATACCTCACAATGTCCTTCCTAGTATAACCGCTGATACACCTAATGGTTTCTATTTCATCCAACAATTTCATGCAATCAATGGCCCCTTATTCGCCATTGAAGTCACTTGACTTGCAAGAGACAAAGTACTTTTAAGTACTTCTTTAGAGGAACGGGGCTCCTTGCTATATATCATCTTATTTGGTTTATTCTTCGCATTCGAAGTATGAATAAAGCTCTTCTCATGAGCAGAGGAATGTGTTTTAGAGCAAGTAGCATTCGGCTCTTTGAACCTTTTTATGACCTTTATCATAGCCTTTCTAACATATGCGTCAATCACAGCTTGGAGATTAACTCCATTTTACATTGAGGTTCCCATTTGTTGCATCATTATCATTTGTCGCATCATTAGTATCGCGACTGTCGTTTGTCTGATCCGAGTTTGCCATACTCAAAGCTTGGTACTAAACATTAAATTAAAAAATTGCTTAGTTGCATTACAATAGCTAGTCATCATCCTGACGACCTATCATAAGCTAGCCATGGTATCATTAAACCATATAGGCTAATAGATTATGAACATTCCTAATGAATGTTATTTGTATGCATATCAATTACATTTAGCCTAAGTCACAAAAGGACCATCAATGGCATTTAGGGTTTATACCGAGTCCATTACCTTTTTGACAGGGGATCAAATGTCACAACCGTCTTTGCTATATTGACGATTTTGGATAGCTCAAAGGCTCGCCTCTAAGACTTTTAAATATGGAACATAATTCCGTCATGAAGGACATATAAATATAGTACATAGGCTTGTCACGAAGGACATTAATAGCCATATGGCACGAAGGCCTTGTCGCAAAGGACATACATGATATGGCACAAAAGGCCTATCACAGAGGACATTTTAATATATAAGTCGCAATCTTATTTGATCAGAGACTATAAGGTTTGAACATAGTTCCTCACCTTTGGGCAGAGAGTCATAGACTACATATGTCATTGTTTTGAAAGACGATTTATTTTGCCACATAGGCCAATCAATGGACATCACTAATGGATGTTTATACATACATATATATATATATATATATAATTATTGTAATTGAGGATATTAGTCATGATCTTATCGATCTTATAGACTATAAGGCCTGGACATAGTCCAGCATTTTTAGACAGGGGGTCATAGACCACAACTGTCGTTGTCTTATTGGACAACAAGTTTAGCCCGTAGGCACTTCATCACAAACGGATGTTAAATAGTGTGATCATCATATCAGATGATATTAGTCATGATCATATTGATCTTTTAAACTATGAGGCTTGGACATAGTCCAACATTTTTAGACAGGGTCGTAGACCACAACTGTCGTTGTCTTATTGGACAACAAGTTTAGCCCGTAAGCACTTCATCACTAACGGATGTTTATATTTTGATCATCACATTGATGATACTTGCCATGATCTAATTCGATCGTATGGGCTTTAAGGCTTGGACATAGTCCAAATACCTTGACGGCTGGTGTGGTTTCTCAAGTCACACTGCCAGGAGTGTTAACATGTTCTTAGATGTTAACAAGGATTAATTGTCTTAAGAGGGTTTTACCATCATAGCATGTCTGTATTGACATATTGGCTAGGTTATACCATTAAGAAGATCTTTTGAAATTATTTAGCAAATCGATAAAATTCGAATAAAATTGATACTATTGTTTGATAAAGGACGAAATGAATACCTATATAAAATTTTCAAAGCTTCGCATAAATTATTAGGAAATTTACAATAGTGCCTTAATAAGGACTTTTAGTATCATATTTGTCCACAGAGGACTTAAAAGGAAATTATAAGTCCGTATGAGGACTATAAATATTATAAGTCCGTATATGGACTATAAAATATCATAAGTCCGTATAGGGACTATATTAAAACAGTTTACCCATGAAGGGACTATAATGAAATGTCATGTCCGCTAAGGGACTATAATGAAATCTTATGTACATGAAGGGACTATTTCAAAATAGCTTATCCATAAAGGGATTTTAATAAAATAACACGTCCATGAAAGGACTGTATTAAAATGTCATGTCCACAAATGGGACCTTGCTGAACAGATGTCCTCTCAGGGACTTAAGTCGAAAAATATGTCCATTAAGGATTATGATAAACAAATGTCCACACAGGGAGTATAAGAAGAGATAGGTCCTTATAGGGACTTTAAAGTAATACTAGTCCACGCGGGAATGGAAAGGAAAATATAAGTCCATATAGGGACTATAAGTTATGTTAACATTGGGATTATAGTGAAATGATATGTCCTCAAAAGGATTATGATGAATTATTATATTCGCCAAGGGACTTTTATGAAATAACATGTCTACAAAGAGATTTTATTGAAATAACACGTCCATGTAAGGACTATAATGGAGCATAATGTCCATGAAAGGACTATTTTGAAAGGTAATGCCCACGAAAGGAATATATGGAAATATAACGTCCATGAAAAGACTATATTGTAATATAACATCCACGGAGGGACTATGTTGTAATATAATGTCCACGAGGGGACTATTTTGAAATATAATTTCCTCGAAGGGACTACGATAGACAGGCATATATATAGAGTCTTATCGAAAGAGGTAAGTCTTACAAGGACTATGATGAAATAATACGTCCACAAAGGATTACTATAATCAAATGCCCATACAGGGACTTAAAGGGAAAAATGAAATATAATGGAAGAAGGGTTTTCTAATGTCCTCCTTGCTTTATTCTGATTATTTCTCTTCTTTATCTATCGTACGCAGTAGCGACACTGAAGATCTTAGTGAATAAAGTAAACAATTCAATTCAGGATCTGTTGCCGAAGTAGAATTCAAGGATTCAATGGTTAAAGGAACGACATGGACCACGGACTGGGTTTTGACTGGTATAGTCCAAGTCTGGAATTCCAAAACTCGGAGATAGGAAATAGGGATTAATAGCATCCACATGTATCATCTTCAATATGGGAGCCTCAGGGACCTTCTGGTATGGACTCTGAAGTCTGGTTAAGAGTTTAAATAGGTTTGATTTTAGGAATAGGTCCATAAAGGTCTTTCCTCCAACTGGTTGCACGCTTATCCTAGTCGTGGTACGAAGCTTAGCATTTCTAGGCTTCAGATGTGGAGAATTTCCATCAACGGCTTCTTTGCCTGGCGTCATATTCAAAATATATAAAATCGAAAACAATGTTTACTTAATAGGGATGAGAGCATTCCTATGTTAAGTCTAGAGTCGGAAGGTCTAAGGAATATGCTACTGTGTCATTTGAGATTAAACACTAAAGGCAAGTGTTTAATTCACTCAAATGTTGGCTCTGATACCAACATGTCACACCCCGATATTTACAGCTTAGCCCGGTGGGCCCGGTGGGGAGTATCGTGACGTAAGATTGATATCGTCATAGTCAAACATACACAGAATAGCACAGCGGAAGTCTTGGAATATAAAATATTATTACAAACTCAACTGTCGAAAAATACTGAAATGGTAAATACATACGAGATTGTAATATTAAATCCACATGCGGATCTAAATCAAATATACAACATGTTCAACAGACATAAGGCATTACAGACTTGCAGGATCCTCTACTTAACGCCCAGGAGCTTCCAGCCAATCTGCGTATAGTACCTGTCACTTAGTCTTTTGAAAATACGTCAGTTTACACTGGTAAATACAATTAACCGACACATTTGAAAATGTTTATGAAAATTGGTTTAGGTGCACAAGGCACGAAAATATTTTATGAAAATTGATTTAAATGCACAAGGCACAATTATTCTTTTATAACTTGGGACAATTACATTAAAAATAATCTTGTATCAGATTTTTATGTTTGTCCAACATTTAGGGTGGGTATAAAAGCCGAACAAGATTAACCGACACACCACAAATATAAACCCACGGCGGGTCACCCCAGCAAGTGAGTATATCTTTTACATACGCAACTGACAGGTGTATGCCTACACCTCGTGCTTAAGTCGTGGCCATTTACGATTTTTAAATGAGCCGAGGATATCCAGGATACGGTCGTTAACCCCCAATGTTATTTGTTATCAAGCAACACCGATTATAAACGGGATTATGCAATTTAATCATCTTCGATTAAAATGTTTCTACACCCGACCAAGCGGTAATATTTTACCGTATCCCAACCCCGTATAAGGGAAAATAAGTTAAAAGTATTTACCTGAGCTTAAAATGCAAGATTTGTATACTCAGTCGTATAATCTACTCAAACAAGTGCAAGTATCTTTTACCAGGGCTCCTAATCTGGAATGAAGGTTATATTAACCTATTTGATTACTAACGGGTCTTATTTAGGTTGTAAACTTAGACCGGTTAGTTTAAAGAAAGGTTTACGGTACGAAACGCTAGATTAAGCGATGACCGAATTAGAATGTGATTTAGACCCAACAAGTATGAAGACTTGTATAAAATGGGTAAACTAAATACATTCTGGATTTTGAAGTTAAAATGATAAGGTTTGACCCGTTTCGGCTAATTTATGCAAACTAGTTACATAAACCGTACCGAACGCGTATATGTATAACGGGTAGCCGGATGAGTCATGTATAAGTTCCATAAGTTATTATGCTTTAAATATGTTATGATATCAGTAGGATATCAACAATTATGCCCAAAAAGATTTTTAAACCAAATTAAGCCCCGTAAGGGCATTTTGGTCATTTTAAGATTTATAAAAGAGGTTTTAAAACAAACTGATGTTCTAGTCTATAATATTCTGTAAAAATAGTTATTTTATGATGTTATAACAGTAGGATATCATACATATGTGTGGTTTACCATTTATGGCCAAACTATGCACCGTAGGGGCATTTTGGTCATTTCACATATGTTTTTAAAGACAAAATTGGAAGTCTGAGTTCATGACTTATACCTACTGTAAAAATATTAAAAATTATTTATAATTTCAGTAGATAACAAGTCTTGGGTGCTATGTATGGTTTTAAACCATCCCATGCACCTAATTAGCATAAAAATCGATAATTGATGATATTTGCTATGTTTATGTGATTTTGAGATTTTGATCAGCCTTGAATGATTAAAATATTTTATTTTACATATTAAATCAGTAGGAAAAGGTTTGGCATGTTAATCATATGCAAATCACAATTTATTAGCAAAAGGGGCATTATCGTCAATTATATAATTTATACGAGAACTCAATGATATTGTTAGTATCTAATCTGACCCAACATTCCAAAAATCCCTAAACATAATATCATAACAGTAGGTAATGAGTTTAGTGCCAAAATTTAGGTTTAAACATGATTTATGCACAAAAGCGTAATTTAATTAATAAAAAGTTCAATTTTACGATATCTTGCATAACATCGTTTTGAGACCATAAAATAATGTCAAATTAACTTAGACATGTTTATATATTAGTAACTAAGTTATTTATATGACCATGTATTCAAAAATCTCAATTTTGAGCTATAAGAGCATAATAGTTAAAATTAAGCATAATAACGGAAACAAGCAAATAACTCAGATTTCTAGTATGATCGTGTAATATAACCTTATAGGGTTATGCTACATTAAATTACGATAATAACGGAACCTAAAATCAGTAGCAAACTAATTTAATTCGGTTCATAATCGAAAGTCAACACAGAAGTCAAACTTCGCGACTTTCGGTTGCGAACCGACCCTAAAACTGGAATTGACGAGCCGAACATGTTTACACATGTTCTAATAATTATTACCAAGATGTTTAAATGATAAAATGTATTTTAGAATACTTCTAAACGTATATCGCAATTAATTCGAAAACTGCCCCGTTGACTTTTTAAAACAATATTACGTTGACCCGTCAATTGACCAAACAAACGTGATTCTTAGGAGTTGCCCTTTTGAGGGTTTAATACCTACCTAATTACGATCACGTAGCCATGTTCGTTGCGAACAATGGCTTGACCATTTACGGTCTAACTAAAAGTCAAAGCGTTTATCGTAAACGCTTGACTTTTCGGCTTTTATAGCCAAATAAAATAAACTAGCCACGAAAGGACACTTACAAATGGTCCAAGGGACTGAAAAGAACTCAGAGGATGCTCCTAGATAGATCAGGAACTTCCAAGAAAGAATATTGAAGAATTGGTGCAAATCAAATGGTTGAAAGACCCACCTATTTATAGTTTTTGAAAAGTTATGGATGATTGACAAGTGTGCTAAGGGTTCATGTGATCTTAACAAGTGTTATTACAGCTGTTAATTACAGCTAACAGCCCATAGATTTGATAAAAATGGTTTTTGTGTGAAAAAACAAGGAAAGAAAACCATCAAAATCAGAAAATCAGCAACTATTGCTGCTGTTTGTTTAGCTCACGGCCCGCGTAGGCTTTAAGCCTGGCGGTCGCGCCCCACGTCCGAGGTCCGTCACATTAAAAGATCACCCTAAAGTGTAGTTTCGCGCGTTGCCGCTTTTAACCCTTTAATTTATGAACTCACGCGCATTATCGCGAAAACGGCATAAAAGTCTCACATGGCCAATATTAGACACTCCCAGGGGTATGATCGAACATTGCGGAGTTTCTGGTTTGTTCAAAAGCCCTCTCAAAGGTATTGTTTCACATATTGACGCTTTTGGTCCCTTTAACGCGCAAACTTGCGCATATTATCGTTTAATAGCATCAAATCCTTTTGTAGCCCATATTAAGCATTCTCATGAGTATGATTGCACTTCATAATACTTTGGGGTCGTTAAAAGGTCATTCAGAGGTATAATTAAACATATTGACGCTTTTAACCCCTTTAACTTGTAAAGTTGCGCGTAACGTCACTTATAGGCATAAAAGCCTTAGATGTCCAATATTGGGTATTCGTGAGAGTATAATCACACATCATGAAGCTCTCAGTTTGTTAAAAGGTCACTCAGAGGTAAGAATTAACATGTTGACGCCTTTGACCCTTCGACGCGCAAACTTTCAAATAATTATGCAAACGGCTCCTCTCGACCAACGAGTGGCTTAATTCTAATTATGAATACCGTGTATTGTTATTCAGAGGCTTAGGTTAAGCATATTAACACTTTTAGTCCTTCTATATTTAAAGGTTTTGATTTTTCGCAAAATTTGTTCTTTAAAGTCAACATTTGACTTTATTAGGGTTTAGTACACGTGTCAACACATCATTGGACGTGATTACGAGGTGTTACATCCTCACCCCCTTAAAAGAAATCTCGACAGTAATTATAGAATCACAAATACTCAATCACTGTTAATTATACTTTAAAACAATTGAGGTTTTGTAAAAACAATTTATAAAAATTGAATGTACTCACATTGCTATTTTCGATAACCCTACTGCTTTCTGGTAACTTCCTGGTTATAATCTATTAAATTAAACAATGCACATGTGTTAGTAAGATAACCCAATTTACATTAGCTATACCCCCGAGACAGAACTCCAACAACTGAGTCAGGCAGAGCCTTGACATGCGTTACGGAGCTCTAGATCAATCGGGCAGAGTAACTAATACGTAAACAGGAGTTATAATACTTACAATGAGGTAGAGCTTCTCTTTTTAGTGGGTATAATACCCGAGTATTACTTCTACTATTAGAGAATAGATAGAGTTTTGATTTTTGAATGATTTGAAATAAACATCGAACTCTCAATTTATAGGGCTGATCAGCCACTCCGTCGCGCCCCGCGAGCCGCCTATAGCTAGGGTGTAGGTTGGTCGAGTCAAGGGTTAGACCTGTCACGACCAGGACACGTGGCACTATTGTGTGTCCGGCAAATAATGGTCGTCGCGCCCTGCGACACCCTTGAGGTGTGTCCGTCGCAGGCCGCGAGACACTATTATTATTTGTTTTATCTGATTTATGTAAATATAAAGGTATATTAGGCCCGTTTTTCGTATATGGGGTGTATTTTCAGACGTATGGGACATGTTTAAGGGTTCTCGAATATATTTAGGAGGGTTGTTATATCCTCTCCACCGTGTTTTAGATCTCTTCCTCGAGGTCTACTGGAACAGGTGTGGATATTTCCTTTGCATCTCGGCTTCAAGCTCCCATGTGTATTCTGGTCCTCTTTTGGAATCCCATTTCACTTTGACCAGAACTAATCACTTGTGTTTGAGATTCTTGATCTTTCTATCTTCAATCTGTAGCGGTTTCTCTACAAACTTAAGTTTCTCATTTACCTCTATGTCCTTAAGAGGTACCACTAATAATTCATCCGCTAAGCCCTTCTTGAGATTACATACATGAAATACATCATGTATTTCTGTCATTTCCTCTGGCAGTTGTAGCTGGTAAGCTACTGGTCCTATTCTTCTAATAATCTCAAAAGGTCCAATATACCTGGGGCTTAGCTTTCCCCTCTTGATAAATCTGACCACTCATTTCCATGGAGAAACTTTTAATAATACCTTATCTCCTACTTGAAATTCCAACAGTTTTCGTCTGTTATCAGCATAACTCTTTTGACGATCTCGTGCTGCTTTTGGTCTTTCCTTGACTTGAATGATCTTGTCCGTTGTTTCTTGTACTATCTCTGGTCCAGATAATTGCTTTTCTCTAATTTCTGCCCAACAGACTGGAGTTTGGCACTTTCGTCCATAAAGTGCTTCAAATGGTGCAGCATTGATACTGGTATGATAGCTATTATTGTAGGAAAATTCGATTAATGGTAAATGATCGTCCCAATTTCCTCCGAAATCAATTACACAAGCTCTAAGCATATCTTCCATTGTCTGAATTGTCCTTTCGCTTTGTCCGTCCGTTTGAGGATGATAAGCAGTGCTTAGATTTAACTTGGTTCCCATTTCTTTTTTGGAAACTAGTCCAAAAATGAGAAGTAAAACGGCTATCTCTAATAGAAACAATAGATAAAGGAATTCCATATAATGAAACTATTTCATTTACATATAGCTTGGCTAATTATTCCATACTGAAAGTTTCCTTCATAGGTAAGAAATGAGCAGATTTGGTCAATCTGTCTACAATCACTCAGATTGTATCATTACCTTTTCTTGTCTTGGGTAATTTGGTAACAAAGTCCATTGTTATCAATTCCCATTTCCATACAGACATTTCTAGTTGCTGCAATAAACCTGGGGGTTTCTGATGTTCAGCTTTAACTTGTGAACAGGTTAGACACTTAGCAACATAGGTTGCTATATCCTTTTTCATTTTTATCCACCAGAAATTCTTTCTTAAGTCTTGATACATTTTATCATTACCAGGATGTATCGTATACTTAGACTTATGAGCTTCTTCTAAAATTCGGTGGCGTAGGTTTTCTTGTTTGGGTATCTAAATTCTTTTCTTATGGAATCTCCAAATTCCATATGTTCCTTGTTCTAGTTCCTTAATCATTCCTTTTAATTTTTTAGTATCATCATTGATTACTGATTCCTGTATTTCTCTAATTTGCCCATTTAAATCTATCTGCAGATTTAATTTGAGAGAACGCACTCTTCTTGGCTTTTCGTGATACTTTCGACTTAGAGTATCAGCTACGACATTAGCCTTTCCTGCATGATACTGGATAACACAATCATAATCACTAAGAATCTCCACCCAACGTCTCTGTCTCATATTTAACTCTTTTTGCCCAAAAATGTATCTTAAACTCTTATGATCTGTGAAGACAACAAATTTATTTCCATATAAATAGTGTCTCCAAATCTTAAGGGCAAAAATTATAGCTCCTAACTCTAGATCATGGGTCGTATAGTTTTCCTCATGATTCTTAAGTTGTCTAGAGGCATAGGCTTTAACCTTCCGACGTTGCATCAATACACATCCATAACCTAACTTAGAAGCATCACAATAGACTATCAAGTCTTCCGTTCCTTCTGGTAATGCTAGTATGGGTGCGTTGGCTAACTTATGCTTCAGGGTTCTAAAAGCTTCTTCCTGTTTTGGCCCCCATTCAAACTTAATTGATTTACATGTCAATTTCGTTAAGGGAATGGCTATTCTAGAGAAATCTTGAATAAAACTTCTATAATAACCTGCTAGTCTAAGAAAACTTCTCACCTCCATCGGTGATTCAGGGACTTTCCACTTAGTAGTTGCCTCGATCTTTGTGGGATCCACATGAATTCTTTCATGATTAACCAGATGTCCAAGGAATCGTACTTCTTGTAACCAAAATTCACATTTTGAAAATTTAGCGTAAAGCTTTTCTTTTCTCAGCAAATTTAAAAGTATATGCAGATGCACTGCATGATCCTCTTTACTCTTAGAGTAAATGAGAATATCATCAATAAAGACAATTATGAATTTATCCAGATATGGTTTACATATTTTGTTCATTATGTCCATAAATGCGGCTGGGGCATTGGTTAAACCAAATGGCATGACTGTAAATTCATAATGACCATACCTTGTTCTGAAAGCAGTGTTAGGAATGTCCTCTTCCTGTACTTTCAGTTGATGATATCCTGAGCATAAATCGATCTTAGAAAAGAATCGAGCTCCTTGGAGTTGATCGAACAGATCATCGATTCTCGGTAATGGGTACCGATTTTTAATCGTAACCTTGTTCAATTCTCGGTAATCAATGCACATACGCATCGATCCATCCTTCTTCTTGACAAACAAGATTGGTGCTCCCCATGGCGATGAACTAGGCTGTATAAAACCTTTCTACAGAAGTTCGTCCAATTGGTTCTTCAGTTCTTGCATCTCTGCTGGTGCTAAACGGTAAGGTGCCTTGGCAATCGGTGATGTCCCTGGTATTAGGTGAATTCCGAATTCAACCTCTCTATCTGGCGGTAGTCTAGGCAATTCTTCTGGAAAAACATCAGAGAATTTAGATACTACGGGAATATCTTTCAATTCTTTTCCTTTAGTGTTAATGATTATGGAAATCATATGCACTAGTGATCATTTTCTTGCACAACTTGTTGTTTTCATCACAGAGATGAATTTTGTAGACCTAGTTGGCTTATCTCCTTTAATTGTGATCTTTTCACCCTTTGGTGAACTTACTTGTACGGACTTTTGATCACATAGAATGCTGGCATGATTGGCTACCAACCAATCCATTACTAATACAATATCAAATCCATCCAGATTCATTGGGTAAAGGTTAGTAATAAAATCATGATTAAAAATTTCTATTCTTGCTCCCAGCAAGATTTCAGAAATTTTAATGGATTCTCCATTTGCTGTTTCTACTACACATTCTTGTTGAAGTTTAGTTAATGGTTGGTTGAGAATTTTGCAGAACGAAGTATTAATAAAACTTTGGTTTGCACCAGAGTCAAATAATACTTTAGCAAAAATATCATTAACTAAAAACGTACCGACAATCACACCCGGAATCATCTTGGCTTCTTCAGCTGTCAACACAAATGCTTTGGCTTTCTTGGTAGTTTTGTTGTTTGTTGCTGGAGCTAGTTTCAGAAAATTCGGCTTGATATGCCCCATCTCTCCACAGTTGAAGCATAGCTTGTTGCTGGGTTTCCTCCTGCAGTCTTCTTCCTTGTGTCCAGATATTTTGCAAAAGGTGTAGTATATCGAGCATTTTCCTGAATGCTTCTTCTTGCAATACTTACAGTAAGGTGTAGAAGTAGAACCTGTACTTTTCCCACAGTAGTTATTTCAATAACGAAATTCTTGGGTAAGTTTCTGGGCTAAGTTCTTTCTCTGGTTCTCTTTTTGCGTACGTACTAATTCATCAGTCAAGGTATTGGCTAATTCAACTGCTTCTTCTATAGTTTGTGGCCTAGCTGCCTTGACTACGTGTCTGATTTCACTAATTAATCCCCAGATATGACGGGAGATTAATACTGGTTCTGGTGAGGCTAGGGTTGACACTATTCTAGCATATTCGAAGAATACGGTAGTGTAACCTTTATAATCTATTCCAGTCATTCTAAGGTTTAAGAATTTATTAGCAATTTGTTTCTTTTCATTGGGAGGACAGAATTTTCTTTCAACCATTTCCTTAAAATCAGTCCATTCCATATTATAAACTCTGTCACTTCCCCTGGAATGGAGAATAGTATTCCACTATTCTAAGGCTGCATTCTTAAAAAGATTAGAAGCAAACATAATCTTATCTTCATCTGCGCATTTGCTTATTTTTAAGACCGCCTCTGTCTTTTCTATCCAACGTAGAGCTGCAATGGATCCTTCATTGCCAGAGAATTCTATTAGTTTGCAAGATCAGAATTCTTTGTAAGAACAACCATAAGACATGGTTCTTCTTCTTTTTGGAATAGGTAATTGGAGTAGCGGTCCATTATTCATGCTGTGACTGGGTTCACTAGGTGATCGTTTACTTCCACTATTAGTTTATTATTTTCAGCTTCTTTAACAGTCTTGATAATATATGGCATAGCATCTATGATTCCTTGTGCTACTATGTGTTGGATGGCACTGTTATCTATTTGGTTCCCATTATTATCATTATTCTGGTTTTCCTGATTTTTTTCGTTGTCCATCTGGATTTACAAACATTTATCAGGTATTAATATCACAGAATGAAATTTAATGCAAACAATCAAACAAACAGATTGATCAAAATCGTCGAGCATTGCGACTTTTACTCTTTTTCATATATATATATATATATATATATATAACGGAAATGTAAACACACTACTAGTTATGCATCAATAGATATTAGGTTACCTATTTTAGTTGATTTGATGATTTTTTTTCAAACTACACGCATTTATATATATATATATATTATGGGTTGTGCATTCCAAACTGCATCTCCCGCTCGTCGTATTTTCACACGAGCTTTTCTCCTATTTCTCACATCCTCTCTTCTCCTTCTATCAATTCCTCACCATAAGTGCGGAGTTCCTTCACATTTTTGTCACTCATGGGTGGTCGTGGTGCGGGTACTGGATCAGGGTACAATGGTAACGGTTCTCCATATGGGTACGGGTTGTTTAAGATTTCCTGAACATACTGGTTGGCATTCCAGTACGGGTCTAATGGGTTAAGGTTGGTGTATTGTGCTATGGGGTTTGGAATTGGGTCTTCTTGTGGGCAAAGTTCCTGGTATTCCCTATGGTCATCATTCTATGGATCATATGCTATAGGATTAGGTGCTGGGATTATAGGTATCTCATCAGGGTCAAATGCTGGTATGGGAAATTCATTTCATGGGTTAGGCTCTATTTCCATTGGTTGGGTTGGGAATAGTGGCAATGGTTGTGGTGCAATGATTTGATCAAGGTTTGGATCTGCTGTAGTGGTGGCTAGTATATGGAAGTTTGCCAAACGTCTATTAACTAAGTCTTGTGTCTGGGCATTGACTTCCCTATTGGCTGCTGCTAAAGCTCTTTGCTGCTGCAACTTTCTCATTCGCTTTCTCCTCTTGTATGCTCCCCGATTGAACCATCCCTTCTTTTTCGAAGGGAATGGTTCCTCGGATGGCGCCTTAAATATGAAAATCCCCTCTTCTGTATCAGCAGAATACCCCGAAGGAGTAAGCTGTGACGAGGTTCCTTCACTTTTGGGAGAACTATCTAGATGACGATAGGCGTCAGACGTACCTTGCTCACTCATATTGTAAACTAATAGATTGTCAAATAACACAAAACAATAATATACATGTATACACATAGTAACATAGATTATTTCCTAACAGAATTGACAAACTTTGGTGTCAGCAGAACACTTCTATGGCTTAAATCAGTGGTTATAGCTCTGATACTACTCTCTGTCGCAACCCCCGACCCTTGCCCTGGGAGGCGGGCGGCCGCGAGCTCACAGCTTAGTGGTATCGGTGTTTATAAATTTGGCAGCGGAAAATTTCATCAGGACCGTAGTTAGGAAATAGTTTATCAGAGTAAAACATCTCATTTTATAAATAATAAACACATGGGTAAAACCCAAGTTTCCATTTATAATATTCTTATAGGGATAAACCTTATCATATTGAAATAAAACTTCTTTCTTGTTTTAGACAACTTTTATAGCCACTTTTCCAAGCCTTCAGTGCTCTCCAGCTGGCTTCTATTTAGCTTTCACATTTTGTTACCTGAAACGCGTTTAAAAACATTTTGTCAGTGGGAAATACTAGTGAGTGCATCCCAAGTTAATTAAAACAAGCTTTTATCATTTTACAGTATTGAGGGCATCCGCAATTACATTTGTTTACATCTACCAAATTACCACCTATGATACTGTCAATCCTGACTTGTGGTCATGTTACTATTCACAGTATTAGTAACAAGTAATGTATACAAAACCCCAACATACTGACAGTAATTGTAGAATCACAAATACTCAATCACTGTTAATTATACTTTAAAACAATTGAGGTTTTGTAAAAACAATTTATAAAAAGTAAATGTACTCACATTGCTATTTTAGATAACCCTACTTTTTTCCAGTAACTTACTGGTTATAATCTATTAAATTAAACAATGCACACGTGTTAGTAAGATAACCCAATTTACATTAGCCATACCCCCGAGACAGAACTCCAACGACTGAGTCAGACAGAGCCTTGACATGCGTTACGGAGCTCTAGATCAATCGGGCAGAGTAACTAATAAGTAAACAGGGGTTATAATACTTACAACGAGGTAGAGCTTCGCTTTTTAGTGGGTATAATACCCAAGTATTACTTCTACTATTAGAGAACAGAGAGAGAGAGTTTTGATTTTTGAACGATTTGAAATGAACGTCGAACTCTCAATTTATAGGGCTGATCAGCAACTCCGTCGCACCCCTCGACGCCACAGGCTAAGCCTGCCGCGAGCCACGAGCCGCCTATAGCTAGGGTGTAGGTTGGTCGAGTCAAGGGTTAGACCTGCCACGACTAAGACACGTGGCACTATTGTGTGTCTGGCAAACAAAGGTCGTCGTGCCCCGCGACACCCTTGAGGTGTGTCCGTCGCGGGCCGCGAGACACTATTATTATTTGTTTTATTTGATTTTTGTAAATATAAAGGTATATTAGGCCCGTTTTTCGTATACGGGGTGTATTTTAGGACGTATAGGACATGTTTAAGGGTTCTAGAATATATTTAGGAGGGTTGTTATATTAACGTATTCAAAAAACAAAAGCGACGGAAGTGATCTTAAACAAAGGGAATTTGGAAAGCATCAGTATAGGGGGAGATTGTTAATTCTTGAAATTGAGACTGAAGTTTGCCAAAGTGAATATCACAACATGCATGGATTGATGGTTCTGAAGATGATTCAAGAAGTTGATAACATTAGCCTAAGGAGGATATTATGCAAGTTGAAGGATCGGATCTACTAAGTCTTGAAGACTTTTGATGACCGATGACACTCGGCAACACTCATCAAGTGTCGTCGGCAACCCATACACAACATGCGAGTCCTAAATACTAGTTAATAAAAAGCTCCAAGATATCCATGCTATCATTCGAGGAATTACTCGTATCTAGATATTTAAACATAGTTATTCTTATTTTTTTAAACAAGATAAAGAATCGTTTAGTGACCTTTTGTTAATAAAACTTTTGGGAAATATATTATTGACATGAAGTTTGGATTTAAATATTTGTTTACTATATGATAAGGCAAAGCTTGAGATTTCCGACCGAGAGCCAGAAGTCATTGGACCTAAAAATTTCTATAAAAACAAGGGGCCGAAAACGTATATACCCAAAGTTTTCTATACTAAAACTACATACTTTCCACTACTCAGCGAAAAGTTCGGAGGGTAGACCGCCCCCTCCCGCCCCTTAAAAGCTTCCCATGAATTGATAAGGGCAATATATGCATGTGCTTGGTAGGGAAAGTGTGGATGGTCCATTTTTGAATCACTTAGTTGACAACTATAACTCATATATTTAAAAATGTGTTTTTAAACACTTGGCTTTTTTTATTTATTTTCAAAACATCATGATTATTTATAAAAATCATTAAAACTAAGGTTTTTTTTTTTAAATATATTTATACAGCTATAGTAAATAGGATTTATCTTTATTGTAACAAATCAACGAGAGAAACTGATATTATATCTACATTATATTTTGTATAGTAAAAAATATTTGAAATATAAAAGTGACATATACCTACATAAAATGAGGCGTAAAAAATCTAAGAATATCTCAAACATTTTATTTTTAAATTTGGAACTTCAAATGGTATTGAATGGAGCTCCACTAAGCCTCCTTAGCACCACATCAATAAAAGGGTCTATCTTTTTCTAATAACACCCAACACCCAAGCAATAGAATAACACCCCCCTCCCAAAAAAAAAAAAAACAAATCATTACACAACATTTTCAAATTAAAATTACATGGTGAGTTGGAATAAAACATAAACAACCGAAATTTAAAATATTAAAACTAAAGGTACGAATTTAAATAAGAGATATTGGCCTTTAATAATCCCTACTAGACGTCATTGGTCATTAGCAGTTCCACATTTTTTTATTCCCCCTGACAATCTCACATTTCAACTATTTTTCATCCACCGGTCCCCAGTTAAAAAAACTTAACTCCGTGAAGTTTTTTTTTGAATTACAACCTGATGTTCTAGAGTTTTTGATCAGAACGAGGATACAAGTCTATTGATGTAAAACTTACCTCGAAATGGTGCTCCAAACGACTTTATTTTTGTTAATTGGAAGGTTAAACCCCCGAATTAAAGCACCGTTTTCGTCGTTTGGAGCACAATTTCAAGGTAAGTTTTACATCATTCGACTCGTATATCAAAAACACTAAAATGTTAGTTTGTAATTCGGAAAAAACTTAACTACGTTAAGTTTTTTAACTGAGGACCGGTGGTGGAAAAATAGTTGAAAGGTGGAACTGTCAGGGGGAATAAAAAAGGTGGGACTGCCAATGACCAATGACGTCTAGTGGAGATTATTAGAGGCCAATATCCCTTTAAATAAAATAACAACACATTGTTCTTAAAATTTTACAGGCCAGATTCTCAAAATTCTCCAAGCCGCAACGTTAGCAAACTGAGTGTTGTGTTGTATTTGGTACCCACTACTGGCTGCAACAATCGCTTCATCCTGAAGTAAACCCTTCTCGCAATTCAACGCATTGATAAAACAAATCTCAAATCATGTACACTTTGTTTGTAGAAGCGAAAATCTTCCTAATATTGTATTAATATGTTGGTTTTCACCCACATGTTGATGAAATGTAGACATAACCATGTTCCAAAACCGTCGCGAATCTGAAGGTATCCCTAGCTCAACGACGTCCACCCAACTCGTGGCCAAAACAATATCCTCTTACTCGGTCCAATGTCATGCCATTTTAAAATTCAATAAAGCGAAATTTTTAGAGTAAAGAATGAAGAGTGAGATGGGGTAAATAAAATAGGTGTGTTATATATAGAAAATAAAAAGAATTTGATTTTTTTTTTTAAATTTGACCGTTTACAAATGGTCATAATACATGTGGCCTAGTCTTCCTTATTTCCATTTGTTATTGTGCTTGCGAGTAAGACCACCCGTAGTGGTGTCATTTTTTGGGTGTTTTCTTACAAATAAACACCCCTAAACGCCCTAGATTCCACCCTCATGGGCGTTATTTTGGTGATTTTGGGCTGCAGCGTTTTTAATTCCACGCCATCGAGCAAAAGGGTTTGGCCAATCACCTATTTCCATGCCTTTTTTGTCCAATAACATTTTTATGGTTTATTTTTTTTATTTAATTCTATTACACCACAAAGCCCATATCCCCACTACACTCATTTTAGAAAACGCCCCATAATGCATCATTGCTAACTGGGCTGCCACATTACGCAAAACGCTCAAGGGTAAGGGCATTACGACTACACATGGTCTAGTAACCAATGACACCCCTCTAACGACGTTTGGGAAACGAGATGGAAGAGAGGTGCACTATTAGTGGTTTTTTTCGCTAAGATGAAGAGGACGCCAGTTCATACCACATAGCCTTACAAATTTCGTGAATGGAAAGGGACATTAAATAAAAGAAGCTAATTTGTACGTCAGAAATTCGGGAAAATTTTACAGAATAGTAATCAAGTTTTAAAAGTGTTCTAATTAGGTCACTGGTGTCGTTTTTGTCACAATTAGATAAATTAACATTCTAATCGAGCCATGTCTTTTTTTCCACGCGTCAAGAAAAAAATGGAGCATAAGATGCTGGGGTCGAATTATTTTAATATATGAAATTATATTTATTAAAAATAAAAACCATTTAATTACATTAAAAATTAAAAAATCAAGTTACAATCCACGTCATCACTCGACGTTAGCATCAAATAAAAGAGAAAAAAGAAACAAAAATCCACATCACCACGGTTACCTATGAAATTGATGAAAAATACCTTAATTTTAATGAAGAATGAATGTTGAGTGACATGATTGAAACACTTTTGAAACTTGAGTGACCTAATTGGAACACTTTTAAAACTTGGTTATTATTCTACAAAGTTATCCCGAAGAATTATTATTATTTTGAAATTCAAAAAATAAAAAACTTTTATTGTGTATTATTGCATTTGCTATTGATATTATATTATTATATTATAGTTTATGACTTGGTTTAAATAATTTTTATTTTAGTTTGGTGATGCGTGAGAGTCAAAATGTCCATTTCTAAATAATTTGGCCAAATTGGGGCCGAAGACAGTGACTGCACAGAGGTACACGTGATGAAAGTGGGCCCTTCCATATATCCCTTCATATATCTCTATCTTAATCCCAATCTATTTAGAAATTGCTGTTTGTATTCATGTTCGTCAGTCCTACCGCACGTGCCCCCATCGCCAACGAAAACCTCAAATCAGTATATGGGAATATATTTCATTTTTCTAAACTGGTTAGAATATTTTTTTTAAAATATTTTTCTAAATGAAAAAAAGTTTATAGGAAGAGAAGGAGAGAATTGAGCTATGGAAATGGGAGGAAGAAGCTTATATAGACTCTAGCGGCAAAAATCTTGGAGAATCTGACCGGGAGCCCGACACAGGGCGTGGTCAGCTCTTGTGAATCCCAATGGATCTTCGAAAATCTTCAAGAAATCTTTTTGTTGTTTAGTGGTTGAGGCACGACCCGTGTCTCGACTCTGCAGGCCGAGGGAGATCTTCGAAAGTCAATTGAGGATCGTTTTGTCGTTTTCCTCGAAGCACGGCCTGTGTCTGGAAGGCGTTTCTGGTCAGAAAACGTGTTTTTTTGTCCTTTTCTGATGGAGGCACGACCTGTGCTTGGGTGGCACAGCCAGTGCTTCTAGAACTTGACCATAAAAATCACATTTTAGCTCCGTCTCATCGAATTACTCAAGATTCATATATTATAGTCCCCGTAACTCATTTCTTAGCCCCGATAAATGTTTATGTGAAATTTTGGGTTGTTCTCGTTTCACCGTTGTCGTTTAGTTAGTTAAGGGGACCACCCCTTCATCTTTTCTTGAGGAGACCACTAAATATATATGACTTGAGGATCATGCACGGGGCGTGTCTTGCAGGCACGACCCGTGTCTTGAGCTGCAACTTGACATTTTCTTATTTGTTTTCATTTTTCGCTTCTTTTGTCATTTTACGGCCTAATTGTCCTGAAAATAAAAAGTACACAAATTTATAACTAATGTACTAATATTTTTAAGAAAACAATCTTGGATTTGAGCTTGAAATGATATGAAAATATATATAATTATGTGCACATCACTGACCAGTACCTGTCGTGCCCTCACTCTCAATTTATATCTATCTTAAATGATAAAGTCAGTGGATTTTACCGAATTGGTCCTTTTTCATTTTAATTTGAACCTTGTTTTTGCTTCTTTTCTACATATATGGTCCCTCCTGCCGTCTTTGTATACTATTATATTAGTATTGTTATTTCGTCATTATATTTTCGTATATTAGGCTAGATGGTTGCTTTATGAATTGTAAAAGCCTTTGAATTTGTAATATTTTTTTCTTTTTATATTACTTCTACTTATGCATTAATTTAAAGGGAAATAGTTTGCTTATAATGATGAAGAGAAGTTTGTTAATCGTTTGTCCAATTGCAAAAAGTTAACATTATACTTTTATATAAAATCAAATACGAAAGACTAACATATAATACTTAACTATAAATCATCATGTGTTTTTGAGTTTAGTTAGCATGCCTAGAGTATTCATTTTCATATGGTTACTTTAAGTTTAGTTAGCATGCCAAGAATATTCATTTTCATATAGTTACGATTAACTATAACACGGTTTTTCATTGTCTTTGAACGCATGTGGATCATCCATCACATAGAAGGCAAGCGATAATTACTTTACGTTTTGATCCAATCGTAATGCTCATATAGGTTACACTAAGTTCAATTGGATACGTCGAAACACGTCTTTTCATAAATTTAATTAACGCATCACATAATGTAGGGACTAATCTATTCGATGTTTGCGATGTACCCGTGCCGCAACGCGCGCGAGACTTATAACTAGTTATAAGTTTACCGAACACTCTCTAATTATTCAACCTTGTATGCTTATGTTCGTTCAATCAAGTTTGATGGCATTTATCTTTAAAGGCATGAGTGACTAGGTTATTCAATCACCTGGAGAAGATAAACCCATGATGACCTTTTGATTTCTTTTCTATGGACAACCATTTAGTGTCTTTAAAATGACTTCAAATAAATGATTTTCTATATAGAAAGTGAATTTTCCGAAACACTTAAGATAATCCATTAACTTTGTGTTTGTTGGTTCAAGATTCATATTTCTATGTAGTTTAAAAACATGTTAATTTTCTGGAAGAGGGTTAGAAGTAATGGGTTAGACTTTGGGTCTTGCATGCAGAGGTTATATTCATTTAATATTTTATTTCCAACATTGTAATGGTTGTAATGTGATAATGATTGTGGCAACTTTCCAATATTTTTATAGGTCGTAATGCCTATAACTAGGGTCCTTCCATTTTATGGCATTAACACACATATTTCTCTTTCTTCATATAACGACTTTAGGTGGTTGTCATGTGGTCAGTGTTTGTCGCAACTTTTTGAAGAGACGTACGATTTGGTAACCTTAATCGAAGCCATTTCTATTTTTGAATAGTGATTGGTTCAAAGTCCATATTAAAGGTGTTAATCATGATATTAAGGAGGAATCAAACACAAGTGATTCTTTCTTGTGATTTTTTTCAAACCTTTATCTTTTGTTTTGGTGATTTTATAATTTTTAACAGTGAAACCATAAAAAAAACAACTCTCTTCTTAGTTTGACTAGATGTTGATCGCATCCTGATACTAAAAGCCCTTGTATCTTTGGACGATCTCGGTATCCTACCATCGCTATGCTACACCAACGATGGGTGAACTTGCCTTGACGTGTCATAGTGAGTGATCGTATCGTATCGTAATTGTAAATTTAAAGCTTGAGAACAAGTAAAAATAGCAAGAAAAATATATACTCATGCGACCATGTCAAGTTTTTGGCGGCATTTTTTGGGATACAATGATTTTAGGAAAGCTAAAGTTGGAGGCCTAGTCATTTTATATTTTGTTGCTTCATATAGATCGAACAACATACTGAACGCATCACACTCGATTCATTGACGTGTAGATTTGAGAGCGGTGGAATCAATCATACCAGATCGAAGATTGATGAAACAAATTCCAATGATAATAATCACAAATTACAATACCAATAAAGTTTAGCCCTTGTATCTTTGGACGATCTCGGTATCCTACCATCGCTATGCTACACCAACGATGGGTGAACTTGCCTTGACGTGTCATAGTGAGTGATCGTATCGTATCGTAATTGTAAATTTAAAGCTTGAGAACAAGTAAAAATAGCAAGAAAAATATATACTCATGCGACCATGTCAAGTTTTTGGCGGCATTTTTTGGGATACAATGATTTTAGGAAAGCTAAAGTTGGAGGCCTAGTCATTTTATATTTTGTTGCTTCATATAGATCGAACAACATACTGAACGCATCACACTCGATTCATTGACGTGTAGATTTGAGAGCGGTGGAATCAATCATACCAGATCGAAGATTGATGAAACAAATTCCAATGATAATAATCACAAATTACAATACCAATAAAGTTTACCTCTTCAATAAAGCTCAATGTCCAACCCTAGGTGTGTTCCACTATGGTTGACGACTCACACCAATTCTCTCCACTACAAATGAACCCTAACAATCCTATTTATAGTCAGACATGCAACTTTTGTAAGTCATCTAGCCGCCTCTAGGAACTTACATGTGATACTAACACATACACTCTTAGTTTCTCTTATAGTTGTTGAAGCAAAACTAGCTTACACACCATAGTGTTGCATAACATATTAATTTCACTTACAATCTTCAATCATAAAGCTTGCATCAACAAACTCTCCCTTAAGTTTTTGACTTTATCTTGTACCTTCACGAATCGATTGCTAACCGAAAGTTTTACATTTAAGATCTCCATCATAATGTAAGCTCCTCCTGATTAATTTGAGTTCCAATTTAACTAGCACTCCCCTTCTTGATAAGCTTTACCTGGTTAATCAGGCATCTCTAATATAATCAGCATATGATAAAGGTTAATTCCTCCTAATTTACCACCTCATGTGCATAACTAGATTGTCTATATGTTCTGCTACTCTAATATCACTTATAGGTCCCAATTAGTATCCGGTTCTATTAATAAGGATCAAACACAAATGTATGCATGTGGAGTGTAACGCCCCATTTTTTTGTAAGTTTCCTTGATTAGAAAGCTTGTCTTATAATTCTATTTTTGGAAGTTTGTTCCTCTTTTAATCGTATTTCGTTTTATCATTGCAAAAACCGAGACTTCAATTGTAATAAAACCCATTGTTTTATCCCAAAATATACCTTATGTATTCGTTACACTTGTACGTCTTGATTCGTTATACGTTTGATACCTTGTTCTTGATTCTTGTAAACATAAAATAAACTTTCGAATACATATCATACAAACGAAATTTATACGTTTCCACGCATGTTTATACGTCTTTGATACTTACAAATACTTATCTTTACTTATTCACACTTGTTCATGTACTAAAATTAAAAAAAAATCCCTTATAATATGCCTTTTATACTTAAAACACCTCAAAACACATCAAGCTTGAAACATAAGGGACTAAAGTTGTCAAAAAGCAAACAAAACCCACAAATAACCTGGCTCGCGGCCCGCGACCGGCCAGGTCCCCTCTCTCGCGCCCCGCCAGAGAGCTGGATCCGCAGAATGTCGCTGGCAGCTCGTGTATTGGCCAATTTTGTGTTAGTTTCTTGCATTTAATACACCTAAACTAACCCTAATCCTCTCCTATTTAACCCACTTCATTCCCACACTTTTTCCACTTTGCAAACACACTAATCTCACTCTCTAAACACTCTAAATCAGTTGAGAAATCAGAATCAAGGCAAAAACATCTAAGTTGCAAAAGTGAGTTAAATCTCACCTTTCTTCCATCTTTTTCACTTCTTCTTCTCTACAAAGTGTGGAACGCCTCTAGGATTGTTTTCACAAGGTTTTCCATGAAAAACCAAGGTGAAACATCACCAGAATAAGGTCCAACTTTCTTTTTTGGAATAAAACTTATTAAAACCTACTTTAAACTTATGTTTATTCATACAAACCTATGTCCTTATGCTCCTAATGAAGTCTATGATTAGTAAGCTTAAAAACAAGGTTGTTACATACGATTCGGAGGTGTTTTATCACTTCAAACTTTCTGTTTTGCAAGGGTTTTAACCCACAAGTGTTGTATCCACCAAGGTTGTTCTTGAAACAAGACTTGTGTAGGGTGTGTGTGATTATTTGGAAGCCTTGGCTTCCTACCTTCAATCCACCACCTCACTTGATGATTTACCCCTTGAGTTAGTTAGTTCCTTTCATTTTCATTTTATTACAATCATGACCATCCTTGTTGTTCTTGTGACAACTTGTGCATTGGAGATTCCACGAAAGAGGTCTTAAAGGAATGATTATCCTCATACCTCCATGCATGACTTATATGAAATCCTTGAAATACTTATTGGACTTATACTTGTACTATATACTATATAAAATATATATAAAACATATAAAATATATATAATAACCGAACCCTTGATGATAATCAAATGATTATTCGTTACGGTACTAAGTTACATCATCTAAGTACTTAACTTCTCGTTACAATTCTAATGGGCATCTTAACCCATGAAATCATTCTAACCCCTACGGTTTTATAGTGTCAAAAACAAGTATTAAGTCTAGATGATTATTTTCTCGTATACATACTTTTGTGTATTTAAATTCCTAATCCCGAGTCTAAACATCCCTCAAATTCCAATTCGAGCATATTCATTCCCCTAATTTCAACACACTCGTCACTCTTGGATAATCGGAAAGCATATGCAATTTTGTGGGTATACTTGTGTCACAACCCCGACCCCACCCGGGGAACGGGAGCCGTGAACCAGTCAAGTGGTACCGGTGTTTATTAATTACGCAGCGGAAAATTTTCAGCAGGATCGTAGTTAGGAAATAATTTCAGAGTTTATAAAACACCAACTTTTATATTGAACAAATGGGATAACACCCATATTTCATTTATAATGTATTTATAAGGATAAACCCTAATTTCTGAAAACATGAATTTCTTCTTTTATTTAGGTAATTTATAGCCACTTTATTTAAGCCTTCGGTGCTCCATAGCTGGCTTTTAATAGCTTCACATCAAGTTACCTGAAACGCGTTTTAAAAATATTTTATCAGCAAGAAATACTGGCGAATACATTCCATTTTATAAAAACATATTGTTATAACTTCACATTATTAAGAGCGATTACAATGTTTATATCTAACCAAAAACTCCAAGTACTTGTCACTCGACGGATCTGTGAGTATGGTCATATCACACATTGGCTACATG
Organism: Helianthus tuberosus; assembly: GCA_030545235.1. Classification (NCBI taxonomy): domain Eukaryota; kingdom Viridiplantae; phylum Streptophyta; class Magnoliopsida; order Asterales; family Asteraceae; genus Helianthus; species Helianthus tuberosus. The sequence goes on along the minus strand of CM060385.1, from coordinate 134,999,802 downwards.
TGTCCAATTGTGAAGGTTATCAAGTAGTGTATACAAAACCCCATAATACCGGTAGTATTTTGTAGAATACAAAGACTTCATCAATGTAAGTATAACTGAAAAACATTTGAGATTTTGTAAACAATTTGGTAGAAAAAGTGAATGACTCACAAACTGTGAGAACAAGAGAAATGACTCATTTTGTAAAGTTAGGTTTTTTTACAGGCTTCTTGGTGATATTTTCTGATTATTTTCTTGAGTTCCTATTAAAATATACAATGCACGCGCGTTAGTATAATAACCCAATTTCAACTTATCAATACATCCGAGGCAAAGCCCCAACGTACTTAGTCAGGCAGAGCCTTGACATGCATTACTAGGTTCAAGATCAATCGGACAGGGTATCGAATTTAGTGATCAGAGGTTAAAATACTTACAACGGGGCAGAGCTTCGTGATTTAGGGGGTATTTTGGGTATAATTTTCGTATAATATAGACTGAGAGAGAAAGAGAAGTTTGAACGAATTGAAAATGCAGACTGCACGTCCAATTTATACAAGTTTCAGGGGTCTCTCGCGCCCCGCGACCCCCTCCCCTTATTTCTTTCGCAGCCAGCGAGGGCACCCTAGCTACGGCTAGGGTTGCTGGGTGGCCCCATAGGTTTGACGCGTGTGACGAAACGTGTCACAAAGAGTAACCGGCAAGCATAGGGGTGTCGCGCCCCGCGACCGACCCCACTAAAACCTATCGCGGCCCGCGACAAGGCAAAAATAAATATTTATTTGTTTTTTAATAAACTAAGGTTATACGGGTTTGGTTTCGTATATACGGGGTATTTTTAGAGCGTTTCCGATGGTTCTTATATCCTCCCCATCTTGTTTTAAATCTCGTCCTCGAGATTTGGGCTACGATGTCTCCTTTATGTTATGTCTTTTAGTTAGTAAAAACAGTATCAAGGTAACTGACAAAGAATATGTTCAATTGAATATGAGGGTACCATATAACAATTTAGAAATCAATTCTTTAACTGAATAAGTTCCAGAAATTGATGTTTAAACAAACGAGATAAAATGTTATAATTTCAAAGGTGATTAAGTTTATATGGGTAAAACCAAAAGAGAGTTTTATGATCTAAATCGAATGTTTATAATCTGTGAATGACTTTTAGAATAGAATTCGTTGTCAATGAGAACTTACCTTAGTCATTATTCAAGGAAGGCTTAGAATTTAATAGGCTCTAAATGAAATAGAAGCATGAAGAATGATTTTTCAATTTATCGAATTATGACATAAGAAAAATCAATGTGTTGACATTTATTGAATTGCAAGGATACACTGAAAATACAATAGAGTTTTAGTGTATCATTGTCTTTAATACATAATTGCATCAAGACTACTTTAAATGATGAGTCAAACGAAAGACGTACGTAGTTTTGCAACCTTGTTATGTTTTAACGCACGAGTGATTGTTAGAACACATTAAATATACCATTCCATAGTTTCTCTCTTTTTTGAGGTTCTCCGTTAAACACCTCTCTCTCTCTCTATATATATATATATATATACAATAGAGTTTTAGTGTATCATTGTCTTTAATACATAATTGCATCAAGACTACTTTAAATGATGAGTCAAACGAAAGACGTACGTAGTTTTGCAACCTTGTTATGTTTTAACGCACGAGTGATTGTTAGAACACATTAAATATACCATTCCATAGTTTCTCTCTTTTTTTTGAGGTTCTCCATTAAACACGTCTCTCTCTCTCTCTCTCTCTCTCCCTCTCTCTCTCTCTATATATATATATATATATAGGGTAAGGTTATTGTAAAAAAGACCAAAAGTGTGAGAAAGGTAAGAAAGAATCTCAGCCATTAGATCTAAATTAATTGAAAAGGGTAAACAAGTAATTTTATCATTAATTCAATTAATTAAAAACTTCCCATAACCGCCACCTTAATTATAGGAAGTATATAACACCATTCAGTAAGTATATAACACCATTCAGCATTCAACAAGTATATAACACCATTCAGCAAGTATATATACCATTCAGCAAGTATATAACACCATTCAGTAAGTATATAACACCATTCAGTAAGTATATAAACCATTCAGCAAGTATATAACACCATTCAGCAAGTATATAACACCATTCATTGACTAAACATCTGATCGAAACATATTTTTTTCTCTATATAAGTATAGCAATATGGTACTCATATTAAAGATAAAAAAACGCTCGTTATTATGGTGTAATTTTTTTTAAAGTTGCGTATAAAAAGTTATTGACGTTTAAAAAAGACGGGGGGAAGTTACATGTGCATTACCTAATTTCTAGTGGGTTTAAAAGACTATATTGCCCCTAGATATTTCAAATCAGTCCAAATTAATGAAAATATTTTACAATTTGGTCCCTATTGATCTCAACCATTAGATCAAAAGATCTAATGGCTGAGATTCTTTCTTACCCTTCTCACACTTTAGGCCTTTTTTACAGGATCCTCTACATATATATATATCGGGGATGATTATCTTGAGAACGCTAAATATTGCGAGAACCGTGAGAACGAATGGAAAAACCAATTTTTTTTAATACAAACCTCATTGTAATTAAGATATAACATAAAAAAAAAGAATTTACAATATCAAATAATTCATTTATTCTCTCAAAATAACTCTTTTTAGATTTTTTTACACTTGTGTAAACATAACAGATTTACACATGTGTAAATGGCAAATTTACACATGTGTAAATTTTCTTTATTTACGAATTCACGTAAATTTAAACGTGTAAATTAAATTTCTAACATTGTATTCAAGTAATAATGATAAGTGTAGAAATTTTTTTTGAATTTGAATTGTTTTTGACAAAGTTTTGCGATTTTTTCATTTGTTCTCACGGTTCTCACAATATTTAGTGTTCTCATTTGAACCTTCTCCTATATATATATATATATTTATGACATGCACCATATATATTAAAATCACTACACATGTAAGAATATGGAGAAAATACCACAATGTATGTACTTTGAAAAACCAAAATTTTCAAAGATAAGAAAATATCAGAGAGTCGTGTCCTTCAAAACAAAAATTCTTTTCCTGAAATTTCCTAAAATTGTGGTACGGCTATACACGGCAGAGCTTAGTGGGAACCGGGGGTGTGCCCCCCACCCCTCTAAATGGTTCGTTTAGAAGTGTAAAATTTCGATTTTTCGTCCGAGAATTATATATTGGATCGCTACCCCAATTATATTGACTAAATATTTATACAATATATAAATTGGGTCTAATGACTTTTCGCTCCCTCGAAACTTTTGGTCAAACTCCGCTACTGTACATAGTCATATACACTACTAATTTCCAAACTTGGCTTCTCATTTTATGAGTGAATTGCAAGTTTTGTCCTTTATCTTTATACCATTTTGCAGGCGGTGTCCTTTATGTTTAAAATTGACGATTTTTGTACTTTATATTTTAAAATCCTACATGTTGTATCCTTTAGACCTAACCCAGTTTGTTTTTTCAGTTAAATCTGATCATGTGAGTTGCACACGAGGGCAAATCAGTCATTTCGTCAATCCTTCTTATTTTCCCCAATTTATACCCACCAAAACCTAACCCTTTTTCACTTTTCTCATTACTTTCAGCATCAACCAGAATATAGACGGAGATGAAGTGGGTTTTTAACCGGTGATGAATTCTTATTTCCACCATCACCATCTAGTACACGAGGAGGATGAATAAAGGCAGCGACGGTGACAACTTGCGGTGGTGTGAATGTAGTGGTGTTTAGGAGGCGGAGGCGATTGGTGTTTTGGCAACTGGCAGCGACGGAGACAACTGGCGGTGGTGTTGAGGAGGACGTCTGCTGGTGGTGAATTTGGTGGTTACAGCAGATCGGAGAGATAGCTAAGAGAAAGGGAAAGAAAATGGGGAGGGAGGGACTGTGTAAAGTTTTGAGCAAACAAATTTCATTTTTTGGGTTTCAAGATAGAGGTATCCATTGTTTTGTTTCTGGGTTATCTGTGTTTCAAGAGAGAGAGAAAGAGATGCATTGTATCAAGTAAAAAGTTTTGTTTTTGGGTGGTTTGTGTTTGTTCACAGTTTTGTTAATGATTTTGAATTCTTATACCAATCAGAATTTTTATAGTCTTGTGGGTTTATCGGTCTGGGGTGGTAGCCGGTAGGAGGTGTGACGGTGGTGGACGGTGAGAACAGTGGTGGCGTTATTAATGTTGAGAGTGGTGGTTGGTGGCGGTTAATGGTGGTGGTGCACAGAGGTAGAGAGAGGGGTAGTAATGTACATATACGTATATTATTTATCTACATAATACTATATTAATTTTTATATTTAATTTTATTTTATTGTTAATTTAAATATTTATATATACAGGTAAAAAGACTAAATTATCCTTATGTGACTAGATTTAACTGAAAAAACAAACTGGGTTAGGCCTAAAGGATAAAACGTATAAGATTTTAAAACATAAAGTACAAAACTTATCAATTTTAAACATAAAGGACATCGTCTGTAAAATAGTATAAAGATAAAAGACAAAACTTGCAATTCACTCTCATTTTATTATAGTAACACAAATTTGTACAAAACATCACATGGCCATGTTCTACATTAAATTTCCATAAAATTTGGGTTATCCACCCAACAACTCATAAACTTTATATGTATTTCATCATGAATTTCTTTATGTAAATATCCTTATTAATTAACCTTCAATAATACCTTTAACTTTTGTTTCATATTTTTCACAATGCTACAATATTGAACCTTAAGTTGATTGGTCTACATTTTTCCCTCAAGCATCATAAATATAGTATATATTATAATGTAACATCTAACTTGAAGTAGTATGGTGAATGAAAGTAGAAATTGGATCATTTGATACTTCATGGTTTAGAAAGGTCGAATCCGTGTTTATTTTAAGCTTTTTATAAATTTGAGCTTGAAAAAGTATGTTTATCATGTTATTTTTGGAAGAGAGAACTTGAGGCAATGAATATAACATATACTAGTATTAAGCCCCCGCGTTGCGGTGGGGGCGTAAAACCGTGACAAATAACACCAAGACCACAGCACCGCTAGCGACCATCAACACTGAAGTTGCGACGTGTTAATGCGGAGAAATTAGACCGAAACATAAAACATAGAAAATAATAACTAAGTCGATTTAGGACCCGTGCGTCACGATGAACCTATCAAACGGGAAAAAATAGACCATAAAAACGTTGAACCACACACGCATGTTGCATAATGTTAACTCGCAAAATTTAGAACGAAGCGTAAAACAAAACGTAAAAATGTTGAACCACACATGAACGTTACGTCGTGTTAACTCGCAAAATTTAGAACAAAACGTATAACGATTTTTTGTGAAATATGAAAAGTATAGGGTACTAAAGTTGAAAGTAAAAAAGTTCCTAGGTTAAATTGACAAATATAAAAAGCTTTGGGGTTAAAAGTAAAAAAACCCAAATAATTTTAAGTTAAAAGTGTAATTATATCAAATTTTTTTTGAAAATCTCCCTAAATATGAGTACAACTACTCTATGCATCAACATGTTGATAATTTATAATGGATAAATTGTTTTTCACCTAAGTCGTACACCCGGTTAACTTACATGTTGATCCTCACAGGTTTTAAATTTGCCCGATTTATACATTTCTTATTTCGGTTTCACCAACCTCACACGTTTTCATTATTTAAAAAGACCGTTATTTTGTTTGTATTTTTCTAAATTTAAGAGTTGGGATTCTCATTTGCATTTTCTTCTTTTATCTTTTATGATAACACATATTAAGAATTTCAAATATGAAACCAAGTTTTACTAATTTAAGCCGTGTAATACACAAAATTCTAACCTAGCTAGTAGATGAATAAAAAAAAGTAAACTATACCTTTAATGTTTATTATAATAAAAACTTATTACATAATTAAATATTATATTATGCTATAGCATAACATGATAATCATAGTATTATTAATATGGTATTAGTAGTAACGTTATTCTTATATATTTATAGTATTATCATCAACTTTTGATCTTCGATAGATTTCAAACATTAATCCACTTTGCATATCATCAAATTCTTTCATAATCGATTTGGGCGGACGGTAAGTTCCTTTCATTTATCCACCAAATAAAAATTAAGAATTAGAATAAGATATCATATATTTATTTGATATTTATATTTATTTACGAATATCAAGAGTAAAAAATAAGGATTAGAATTAGATATCACATATTAAATTGATATTTATATTTATTTATGAATGTTTTTAATAAATTAAGGAGAGATTACCATGTGGCATTAATTGGAGTCTTTTATTATAAGTTAGATTAATGAATTCGTTAGTTTTTATTTCATCTATCGCTATTATTATTATTATTAGTATCACCACCACCACCATTATTTCTATTATTATTATTATTATTATTATTATTATTATTAATGAATTCGTTAGTTTTTATTTCATCTATCTTTGTTATTATTATTCAAAGAATATTTAGTTATTAATTGGTATTTTAAGAACATTAATTTGAAAGTAACGAATGTACCAAATAATTATACACTGAAAATAGGAAGATGTTATTAACTATATCAAATCACATCCATTCAAGTCCCGTTTACATCATCCTTGTTGTTAACTATATAAGACAACGATCACAAAGCAAAATTCAAAACTAAAAGGTCGTTGATTTTTAAGATGAATAAAACAAATATGTTTTAGTCGAAGACTAATGATCGATTTGATATCTATTAATGTCACAAAGCATCAAAATAATCTAATAAAAGTGTTTTTTTTTTTTTTAAATTGTGAGAATTTGCTACCCATTTTTTTAATAAAAAAAAAATCAATGGATAGAGCATTCGAAGGTAAGAGCATCTGTCAGAAAACTTAAGGGTTTAACATTTTGTAATCATTTTAAGGCCGCCCGTAGTGGGGCATTATATCACGGTAAAAGAGTGCATGGCGTCCCATAGCGCCGTCCAACACTACTACGACGGGCGCTATGGGGTTAAATTTTGTGTTTCCGTGATGTACATAGCGGCGTGAGGGGGGTGTTGGTTTCAAAATTTGGCCGATAACCCCCATCTCTCTAGGGTTTTGTTATCTTCTTCATCTCCATTTCATACCTACCAAAACACACGTTATCTTCATCTCCATTCGGTAAACAGAGTAAATACATTTATACAATCCACTTTTCAATCAGTCAGATACTAATTTTGCTTTTATTGTTCGAATGTAGACAATAGCAGCTGCTCAGATGACCACCACCACATCGTCACGTGGTTTTCTGCCTCCCCTTGAAGGTCTCCGGCCGGTAACAATGAAGGCTTCGTCATTTAGAGCGAGTGGTGGTTTGACTCGGCAATAAGTTTTGGTGAGGTTAAGTTTTGTTACGGTGTTTGGTTTTAGGCGTTTTGAATCGGTTTAATGTATTGGTTTTTTAATTGACTAATGATTTTTTTTTTTTGGAATGGTGAACTTCATTAAAAAAACAGACACCGACCCAAAACCGGGCCGGCCACAACACAAACCCACTACATAATTACAAATTTACACCAATTATCCCAAGATATACTTCTATACTTAGACCTATTTGAATACCAAAGAAAGCCTAAAGCTTTAATCTCGCTAATAATATTCTCAATCCTAGCCATCTTCCCCGCAAACTTCAACTCGTTTCTTGATTTCCAAATGCTCCAGCATCCAATAATTATTATTCCTTGAATAACTTCTTTCCTTTGATCCGACAGACCCGAATGAAAATGAATCTCAAGAAGGTCCTTGAAAGAAAAAGCAAAAAAACTAATGATAACTTATGACTAATGATGAGGTATGGGTTTTATGACTACAGGTCTAATAGATAACTTATGTATATATGTCTAACATTGAAAACCATGTGTCTTGTAAATTTAAAACTAATAATTATTGGATGCTGGAGCATTTGGAAATTAGTGCTTGGGGGAGCTGTGAGCCGGGGCCCCAGTTTCATTAGTGCTTTGGCTGCGTGAGACTCCTTGGGGGAGCTGTGAGCCGGGACCCCAGTTTCATTAGTGCTTTGGCTGCGCGGCGAGCTTCCCGGGCAGTGGACCTTATGAGTAGCCTTTCGCAACTCCGAGACCCGCAAAGTGAGCTTCTCCTGCTGCGCTCTTGCATGGGTGTCGCCAAGCTCCTTTTTGGTCTGCGAACTTGTCAACCTGTGTTTGTAAAGGAGGCGGTATCCTTATTCGATAAAGGGCTACGGGGGGCTATAGAGGACATTGTGGTGTGTGGGGGTCCGTTTTTTGGGGATTTTCAGTGGCGGGTTGTTTCTCTGCCCTGTAAGATGGGGGGGGGGGGGGGGGCTGGGGCTTCTATCGGCCATGGATGTCTCCATTTACGGTTTTGTTGCCTCGCGAGCTCAATCGTGGGGGCTGCAAGATCACATCTTGCGCGAGAGTGGGGTTGTTGGAATGGATGGGGATTATGACATGGCTCTGGGGGAGTTGCATAGACACCTCCCGGATTTGGATGTCGGCGGTTTCGCTAACAGGGACACCGCCCCACCGAAGACCCAGAAGACTTTGGCGAGTGCTCTGTTTTGTCGTATCGCTCAGAATATTGGATCAGATTTCTGTACGACCCCTCGTCAGAACGCCGTCCTAGAATGCTTGCGGGGCCCCCACGCCCAAGATTTTCTATCGGTCATCCCCATCGAGGGCTTAGGCCAAAAGATGTCAGCCGTTGAATATCGTGCTATCTTAAAATATCGGCTCATGATTCCTATGTTCCCTGATGATGAGCAATGCCCGATTTGCCGGAAAACTTGCTTAGACCAATTTGGGGAGCATGCTCTGCACTGTAAAGAACTGCCAGGTTTTAAGTATAGGCACGACTGGGTGCGGGACGTCTTGGGGGACATCCTCAAACGGGCGGGGATCTCGGTGAAGAAAGAAGTCCCCGTAAACTTTTTGACAGATCCGAGGGAAGGAAGATCCACATTGCGCCCCGCGGACGTTTTAGTTTTCGGGTGGGATGCAGGTAAACACGCTTGTGTTGATCTTACCGGGGTTTCCCCCCTTGTAGGCTTTCGGGATACAGGTTTTGTCCCTGGTCAGGCGATTGCAAGGGCGGCAGCAAAGAAAATGGACAAACATGCCAAAGCCTGCGAGGATAATCAACATTCCTTTATCCCTTTTGCCTTTGATACCTTTGGCTCGCTAGCCCCAGAAGCCATCAGATTTCTTGAACGGGTCCAACGGGTTGTTCACAGCAACATTTCGTCTCCTAGAGATCGGGGTTTCGTTTTTACTAGGTTAGGTTTCGCTATTCAAAAGGGGGTAGCGGCGCAGCTTGTTGCCCGCTTACCGGCTATCTTGGTGTAATTTGTTTGACCTTATATATAAAATATTCATTAATTTAAAAAAAAAAAAATGATAACAAACGACGTTCCATAAAAGATGTATTCTATCAATCAAGTCCCAAGTCTTTTTTTTTTTTCTTGTTACCTTTGTAAGCACATATTTTTTTTATACAAAATACTCATTTTCGTTATATTCGATGACAAAATAATTACATTTAATTGATATAAATGTCATTACCCAATATTCCAAAATTATGCCGACACCTATCACTCCTCCATCGTTATCACCTTTGGACACGTCTGTTGATTTGAACCCTAAACCACTCGTGTGCCATTATGCCATTAATAGCCTCAAAACTAGGGAAAACAATGAAATAAATTAAAATAGTTATATATGCAATAATTTTTCATGATATATCGGAAAACAACAAACACGGTATTATAAAATATGGAAAGTGCATCCCCTTTTTCATATGTATATACCATATTAGGGTTGTTCACGAGTCAAGCCGAATCAAGCGGACCTTTGCTCGTGTTTGACTCGTTTACAAAACGAATCGAGCGGACCTTTGCTCGTGTTTGGCTCGTTTACAAACCAAACTGAGCGGAGCAGCTCATTTAAAACCGAGCCTCAAATCAAACGAGCATTTTCCGAGTAGTAAATATTCCGAGCGAGCGTCGAGAGAAGTTCGAGTGATTTGGACAACCGTGTTGCCCGATTTAAAGTTGCTAAGAGAGATAGTGATAATGTCTGGTCTCGGGTTTTTATATCTTTAAAAACAGACATATTTCATGGCATAATATTTTTCTTATCAATAACAATGTTGTGGCCGACGAGGCGTTTATCATATTGCACGAACAATGACTTTGAGAGCTGGAGACGATCGACTTGAGGTAAGAAATGAAACATTGAGGCGATGAGCAGATTGTCATTTATCGGTTTTGGGTTTAACTTTTAGATTTGATATTAATCTTTTTATTGGCGTGATTTGGTTAGTACGTATAGATATAGCTGTAAATTTGTATATAATGGAACAAAATCTAATAGAGTGGTATATATAAAACTATAAATTTAATTTATATTTAAGTATATATGTATGTATGTATGTGTATATATAGGTGTGTATATATGTATACCATATATTTATGTGTATATATGTGTTTATATATGTATGTGTATATATATACTAATTAAAAATAATAATTCGAGCCGAACCGAGCCGAGCGGACCTTTGCTCATGCTTGGCTCGTTTACAAACCGAACCGAGTAGAGCGGCTCGTTTACAACCGAGCGTCAAATCGAATGAGCAATTCCAGAACGAGCGTCTAGTGAGCGACAAGCAGCGAGCAGTTTGATCGGCCCCTATACTATATATATGTCGCAGCCCCCGACCCCCTGGCCCGGAAGGCGGGTGTCGCGAGCACGCAGAGTGGGTGGTATCGGCGTTTATTAATATGGCAGCGGAAAACTTTCATCAGGACTGTAGTTAGGAAATATTTTATCAGAGTTAAAACACCAAGCTGTTTATAATAAACAAATGGGATATAACCCAGGTTTCCATTACAATATGTTTATAGGGATAAACTCTAGTTTATTAAAAATAAAGGCTTCTTTTTATTTATGTAACTTTTATAGCCACTTTTCCAAGCCTTTGGTGCTCTCCAGCTGGCTTATAATAGCTTCACATTAAGTTACCTGAAACGCGTTTTAAAAATTTTTATCAGCAAGAAATACTGGCGAGTGCATCCCAGTTTAATCAAAACAGTTTTATGACTTCACATCTTTACAGTATTGAGGGCATCCCCAATTACATTTGTTTATATCTATCAAATTACCCCTTTCTGGTATTGTCAATCTTGACTTGTGGTCATGCTACTATTCCAATAGTAACGAGTTTCAAGTAATGTATACAAAACCACAACATCCAGGTAGTAATTGTAGAATCACAAATACTCAATTACTGTTAAGTGTAATTTAAAACATTTGAGGTTTTGGTAAAACATTTTGACTCACAAAAGTAATTTACAAAAGATGGCAAAAAGCAGATGTACTCACTTGTTTACTTAGGTAAAACTAAAGCTTCCTGGTGTATCTCCTGGTTATTATCTATTAAAATTAACAATGCACATGTGTTAGTAAAATAACCCAAATCACATTAACCGTACAACTCTAGAAAGAACTCCAATGACTGAGTCAGGCAGAGCCTTGACATGCATTACGGAGTCCTAGATCAATCAGGTGTAACACGAGACAGAACTCCAACGACTGAGTCAGGCAGAGCCTTGACATGCGTTACGGAGCCCTAGATCGATCGTGTAGGGTAACAAATAGGGTTATAATACTTACAACGAGGCAGAGCTTTGCTTTTTAGGGGTATTATTCCCCGAGAGTTTAGACTATTAGAGATTGAGAGAGAATATCAGAATTTGAACGAGAAACAAATGAGCTCTCGACTCTTATTTATAGGCTGATCCGAAGGCGGCTCACGGCCCACGTAACCCCCTTCAAATGCTCTCGCGGCCCGCGAGGATGTAGACTAGGTCCTAGGGTTGGCCAGTCAGCGAATATAGCTTTGCCATGTGTTGACACGTGGCACCTATGTGTGTCCGGCAAGTCACTGGGCCTCGCGCCCCGCGACAATCATAGGGGGTCCGGGCCGCGACCCGCAACAATCCCATTTTTTTATTTGATTTTTATAAATATTAAGGTATATAGGGTCCGTTTCTCGCATACAGGGTATATTTTAAGATGTTTAGGGGTGTCTACATGTGTTTTAGGAGGGTTGTTATAATATATCTCTGTGTATATAGTTTTTTTTAATGGCTATTGGATTTAAATAACCTTAACTTTTATTTGTTGGTTGACAATACTTCTAACTAATGCAATGTTCATCAACACTCTCAACTTCTAACTTGCTTTTCTCTTCAACTCTCAAATTAATTAAACTCAAACACAGTAAGTTTTATTGTTGATGTGACCTTTTTGTGATGAGATGGTGTGCTGGTCTGCAAAGTAAAACAATACAATTAATTATAAAACCCACCCTAACCTTTTCTCTCTCTCTCTCTCTTAAGTTAACCAGAGAAAACAACCTCAATGGAGACGAAGAAATCGCAAGATACCCACTCGATCAGATCATCGATGGAAACAAATAAACCTCCGGCCGATTCGCCCTCCATTCCCACCATCGAAACTCGTCGAATTCCTGCTGGAAACCACAAACCATATCCAGTCATCCCAACCACCACCTCCTCTCAAACAGGTCTTAGGGTTTAGTGCTACTCAGGCCGCCACCATAGCTCACATTATCAAACCAAGTGTTAGATGTGACAGCTCAGAATTCCAAGGCTCTTTATGCACGTATCATTTCTATTCATGTTCTGTTGTACGTTGTGAACTAGTGATTGTTGGGGGAACCATTGAACATGCTATTGTATACTTGTTATGGTATATCTGAATTAACGTCAAGTGCTCGTAACATATGATGAAAACCGCACTTGGGCCTCGACCCAGCTCCCTTGAGCCGAAGTGAAACACAAGAGGGCTTGGCCCGCTTACTCGAAATCAGCGCACATAAGGTGTGCGTGACTCTCATAACTTCAAAAAGCACAATGTTAGCAAACCCTATTTCTTTCTCCCTTCTACACATCGACGGCAACAAGAGACATCCACCCTTACCCCCTCGGTTGTGATCCGCTCCTCTATTATTCCACTTCATCTTTTACACAAAGTTAGTATTTAATGTGTTGCTTTATAATGCATCTTTCCTGTTTATAGTTATGCTTGTGTGTGAATGCAGGATGTATGTTTGTGGAAATTTCTATGGTTTATGGCTTAATAGAATACACAAGAATTATGTAAGATGTTTGGAATTGCCGATCTTGATCGGATCCGAAGGTGATGATGATGAACTGATGTTGTGTCATAAGCTTGATTGATAAACTAGGATTATGGAATCGACATAAAGCTTTGTAATATGTTAATCATGTGCAAGTAAATGAAAACATGTGGAATAGAAATCATGATTATGTTTTAGAAATCTATGAGAAATAATTATCGAATTCGTTGTTATGTTGGCCGATTTGTCATGGTTATGAGTCTAGATGAAACTGTTAACAACATGATTGGGATTGTGGCACAGGGATGGTTAACGGGTTAATCAGATAAGGATGGGTGTGTATTGATAATTATGGTTAATTATTAATTAATGAAAAGGAAACTGCTATGGGTTTAACTGTGCACCGAATAGATAGGGGATGTGGTTGTCGGTTACAAAATCTTTGGGGTCAACCACACATTCGCACAAGATAACCAAATCTCACAATTTAACCCAGTCGCACAAGCACACCGAGTCGCACAAGTTGTTGTGGATCGCACAAGGTATAGTCCAATCGCACAAGTCTTTGGACTGGTAATTATTTGGGCCGGGTGTTTGGGTTGGATCGCACAACATGGCTAATCGCACAAGTTGTTGGGCCGCAGCCCAGCATGAATCGCACAACTCGGGTTGATCGCACAACAGGGTGGCAGTCACACAAGCCAGTTGGGCTTTGTGCACTGACGGGCCTTGGGTAGCACTCGGATCGCACAAGGCCATTCGGGTCGCACAAGATGTGTGGGCCTGAATGCCTGGGCCGCACATGGTTTTGTTTAATGATTGGACTGTTATGTGATACGTGTATATGAACTTGCATGTTAGTTGTATGTCATGGAATATGAACTTGTGATATGAACCTGTGAACGTGCTAAACATTTGACATGTATTACTGGATGAGTCGTATGGGGTGCAATGTGATAATTAGGTGAAAGTAGGACATATGTTACTGTTGGATTTCATGAACGACTGTTATAACTCATATGATGATGTGGGTATACTGCTTGTGTAATGTGAATGTGGAATACGTGATACATGTACATATGAAACTGACTATTCTTGGTAACCACGGTAGGGTATGGTTGACCAACTTGGTACGGATAATGTGATGTAACATACCGAGTTATCTAAGGTGAGTTCACTGCACTTTTTCCAAGCATGCATCCCGGGGAGGGATATCGGGTAACGTTCCAGGGAGGAATGCCAGGTTAATGGGATGTTGGTTATTACTCAGTTTCTATCATATAAGACCCCCTACATCTACCGATAGTTGCCGGGAAGGCAACGAGGTATTTAGTTGATAGCGCTATTAGGATTGGCACCCTCACACCGTGCCGGAAAGGACGGGCGTGAACTAATTACCTTGACCACTTGACCAATGCTTTGATAGAGGCATTGGGGTTTGGGCAAACACATCTAGTAGCCACTTACGGTAATCGAGTTAATAACAACATCAAAACAAAACGTTAAATTGTTTTAAACATACAGCTGGTAACTAAACACGTTAACAAAACTTTGAACTCACCAGCGTCGTCTGACACACTTGTCTGCATGCTTGCAGGACTGTAGGGTTATAGCATTTGGAACTTGCTGTCTGGAAGGCTGGAGTGGTCATGGGTCGAGATACATGGAATCGCAATACAAGTCTAATGGTTTTTCGTACACGAGGTTTAGAAACACTTAACAAATGATTTATGCTTCCGCTGTATACAGTGAATGATATATATAATGTTTTGAAATACTTTATGTTAATGAATGAAAGCTTTATTTAAATATATGTATGAGTTCAATGTGATTGGTGGCTAAGATCCTGGTACGTCACACGCCTCACGTGGTTTTCCGCATGTGGTATTTTGGGGGTGTGACAGGTTAGTTATATCTGATGGTGGAGATGATAGGTGAGGTGGTTGTAGTGATGGAAATGGTAGCAGTTTCATGTTATGGTGACAGTGGGGGCGATGTGTTTTGATTTGGGGATGGTGGTGGGGTGGGTGGTGGCCGGTTGTTGGGTTTTGTAAGATCTTCTAATGATAAAAGCCAAAACCCAAGGAAATCATCTTCTCTTCCTGATGAAATAAGTTGAAGTACAATTTCAGTTTAGAAGTTCCCCCCCTTGAAAGCTTTACAAACAACCACCAAAAGTGTTGGAACAGAATTGCTGCCTCAAAGTATAGAAGAACAGAAGTACAAGTGTTGGATTGTCAATATGTTAGTCAACTAGTAAACAACTAAGTCAACAAAAGTGAAAACTGAAGATCAGAAGACCAAGTCAGCAAGTCAATAGTAGACCAGAAGTACTAGATTCCTAAAAGTGCTGGAATCCTACAGCAGTTTAGGAATCCAGGTGTTATCTCTTCTTTATTATAGCAGTAGTTTATTGTAATAGTACCTTTTGTAACTATCCAGCAATTTTGTTAACTGTTGGCAGTTACACCATTATTTCGGTTGTTTAGGGTCGATTTCATGGTGACGTCATCAGCAGTTCTGTCCTCCTATATATAGTACATGTCTGTCATTGTATTTTTTTAACACTTAGAGCCATAAGTCATAAGAACTAAGTGGGGAGAGAGAGAGAGATAGGGTGTCTAGTGAGGGGGAGTACATTCTGTACTGTAATTGTATTGTAAACATTTGAATTGAATGAAATCTTTATGGAATCATTCCCAAATCCAACTGTGTTGATGATGATGTGTTTGTAATTGAATTTTCATATCTATTCCACTATTTAATCAAAAACACACACTTCACTCTCTCAGATCCAATAATTGGTATAAGAGCATGTTACACTGAATTGATTTCACCGTTAATTCAGATGATAAACTAGCTCATATTGATAACTGATTGAGTGATCTAAGGACCTGAGAAGAATTAGACCAGTCAAAACACTAAATTGTTTTGATATTATGTTTTCTGAGAAAAACTCAATTATTCATGGAGATGTCAATCACTCATGGTCCTCACAATACCGGATCGACAAACAAGCCTCCGATGCCCGTTCATCACGAATTCAAGATATGGCAACGGAGGATGGGTTACCACTTATCCGAGCAGAATACAGGTTACTTGAGATCTGTGGTATATGGCCCTCATGTTCCCTCTATACCGAGTAGCGAAAGACAAGATGTCAATATTCCTAAAAACCCACCGATTACTCCGAGCAGGATTTCAAAAAGTTGGAGCTCGATGCTAAGGAATTCAGCGTATTGGCCATGGCCTTACCCAACAAAATCTATGCTAGATTGCTCCATTGTGAGAATGCCAAGGAGTTGTGGGATGTTTTGAATGAACAATTTGGTGGTTCAGATGAGGTATAAGAGAATAATAGAGAAATCCTATATTAGCAGTATGAAACATTTACCCATATCAAGGGAGAATCTCTGACTCAATAGTTTAAGCGATTTAACTTCCTGATCAATGAGCTAAGGATTGTAGATCAAACTTATACAAATTATTCTTTGAGTCACATATTTTAGAGATCTCTTTATGATAAGTGGGATACAACGACATATGTGTTGAGAAACTTTGTTGATTTAAAAAGATATAACTCTGACACAACTTCATGGCAAACTCCTCACTTATGAGAGAGAGATTGACCAGAAATAGAAGTTGATGTCTTTGGGAAAAACTACTGATGATTACACATATGGTGACATAACCCTGATGAGTCAAGATGAGTCATCATCATCCAACAATGTAAATAAATTGGGTTATGATCACTCTATTGATATAACTACTGGTTTCAGTTCTCAATTTATCACATCACATGTTAGAAACTAGAACTTTGCATTGATGATGAATGATCAAAAGCCTATGGATCCAATTGACCAAGAAGAGTTTGACGTACTTGACCAACTTGCACTTTTAAGTATCAAAACAAACAAGTTTTACAATAAAATTGGTAGGAGGTTTCCTAGATTGGAAGGAAGAGGGAAATTTGAAAGTGATAAATCAAGGGTAGAGTGCTATAAGTATCATAGACTAGGGTATTTTACCAGAGAATTCATGAATCCCACTCTTGATCCCGCTTCCTTTGTCACATATCCCAGTTCACCAAGTCAATCAAATTCTCAAAACTCACAACAAAGACTTTCCCAAATTACCCCTCAGCCGAAAACACTAACTACAACCCTTTTTCTCACATACCCATAACAACACCTGATGAGTTTGCCTATTCACCAAGTCAAAATCAATATTCACAAGCCATGATGTCACATGTTCCATCACAGGCATTCATATCTACACAATCTGTGTTATAGACACATGCACCAGTAGTCTCTAAAACTATTGGTTGCCCTGCACGAGACTCAAGTTACCAAAGTTTCTTCACTCTAAACTTTGTAAACTGGAGAAGTATGTCTGATGATGTAGCCAATGGTAATCTTGCTATGTTTGCAACAGATTTCAAGCAACGTGCAATCACAGATGACTCACATATAAAATTCCATAAAGAACTGTTTGTAAACCCTGTTCATGTCTACAAATCTGACACTTCTTTCCATAAATGAAATCAACAAAAATAGATTCTCTCACTTTGAAAGCCTATGGTATGTTGATAGTGGGGGATCTAAACACATGACAGGTTGTAAGAATATTCTTTCTCACTTTAGATCCCATGGTGGATCAGATATATCCTTTGGAAATGACTCTAAAGGAAAAATCTTAGGGTCTCGTGAGGTAAATGCTAGAAAACTAAAATTTGAAAATGTTAACCTTGTTGATAAGTTGAAATTAAACCTTCTGAGTGTATCACAGATGTGTGATAAAGGATATGGCACATTCTTCGCTAAAAACTCTTGTAAAATTGTTGGCACTGAACTTGTGAAGAAGATTGAACGTCTAATTGCCAATAATGCTCAACTTGTGGCCAACAGAAGTGGAAATTTATATGTAGTTGATATGCTATAAAAACAACCCCATTCCACAGAGTGATGTCTATTTTCCCAGGCATCTCCAAAAGAAACTGAATTGTGGCATAGGAGGTTAGGTCATATCACCTTACAAACAAGAAATGATGCATCTAAGCAAGGACTTGTTAGGGGACTTCCTAAGAAAGAGTTCAAATGTGATCAACATTGTATCTCTTGTCTTAAAGGAAAACAACATAAAGTCTCCTTCAAGTCCATTGAAGAATCCAAAACCACTGGATGTCTTCATCTTGATCTATTTGTGCTAGATAAGATAATGGGTCTGGCCAAGAAGAAATATTGTTTATTCATTGTTGATGACTATTCAAGATTCACTTAGACTTATTTCTTACACTCCAAAGATGAAATTGCTGAGATCATAAAGAACTCATTGTGATGGCAGAAAAACAATATGGTCTTCCTATTAGAATTCTCAAAAGTGACAATGGACTTAATTCAGAAATTACACACTGAACACATTTTGTGAATCTAAAGGAAGTGTGAGACAATTCATGTGACAACTCGTATTTCAAACCCATCTTTGTACTTTGATGTAACGTATGTGGACCTTATGTGATTAGGTGAACTTTAATGATTAATGAAATGTTATGTGAATATGTGTTGTGCTTGTATGTATGTATTAGGATCACACGAAATAAACCGATCGCACAACAGCAACCCGAACGCACAAGCCTTTGGGCTGTGGTTCCTTAACACTCTCGACCCACACCCCTTTTGTGAGTGAACCGAATGGGCAGCCCATTAGGAGGGTTCGGCCCACTCCCTTGTGTCGCATAACTCATGAGAGGAGTGTATACTCCTCATTTGTTGCAAATCTCATAACACACACCAAACCCTAATATCTCTCTCTCTCTCTCCCTCACGAACTCGACGGCAGCCACACCCCTCCTTTCCATCGAAGATTTCTTGGATTCAGATCATCC
This sequence comes from Helianthus tuberosus, assembly GCA_030545235.1. NCBI lineage: Eukaryota > Viridiplantae > Streptophyta > Magnoliopsida > Asterales > Asteraceae > Helianthus > Helianthus tuberosus. Next base: position 134,980,725 of record CM060385.1, on the reverse strand, counting down.
TTGTGTTATATCGGTTAGTGTTTTAATCATTTAATTGCATAATAGATGATGTGTTGGCCTACATTATGATCTAGGGAGGTTATGTGTTTGATTATGATTTATGTTCATGAACTCGGCTTACATGTGTAATTGATAATGTTCATATAACTTGGAATTTGCATGATAATGACCAAGAACCGATTGTATATTACTCGGCTGTGATGTGTTATGTTAGACGATTTGTTGTGTTGTTGTGAGAGAATGCAAACTGGTAATTCAAGAACATGAACTATGTTAATATGTTTAACTGTGATGATTATTATTCATGTGTTATTCATAGTTAGGGTTAATGAGAAATCGGTTAGAATATGCTTGTTTGATCGATGATTTGCATGATCTAAAACTGTTAATTGTGTTGATTGATTGTGTGTAAAGAAGGAAACTGTTGAATGATATAACTAAATAGCATAAGTTTCGGATATTTAAACTAGTCGCACAAGCTGGTCGGTCGCACAAGATCAGATTATACAAGTTCTGATCTGATCGCACAAGAGCTGATCGCACAAGCTAGGTACAACAAAGCAAGGCACACAGTACTGCTAGGTTATGCATGATCGCACAAGATTTGTGGATCGCACAAGATAGTGTCGATCGCACAAGTCTTGGGCCTTACACAATGTTTGGACTTAACATATTATGGGAACGAATGGCCCAAAATCCAGTCGCACAAGATACCAGTAGTCGCACAAGATACCAGTAGTCTCACAAGACTATTGGATTGCACAAGTTACTTTTCTACTTACAGTTTGGGCCGTGTACATGTTGGGTTTGTTTATTGGGCCGGGTTGGTTTCCAATCGCACAACCCATTGTGGATTGCACAAGTTATGCTGATCGCACAATAGGTTGGGCCGCCTGTTTATTGGGCTTTATCTTTCGGGTCGCACAAGTTTGGACATGATGAGTACTTGACTGCTACTGTTAATGTGTTAACATGTATTATGTGTTTGCCATGATCAATTCGTATCCATAACCAGTTAACTTATGTGTAAACATACGTGCTTTACTTGAACCTAGACCTGACTTGTATGGTAACCATGTTAGGACGTGGATGACCACTTATAGCTCAAGTAACCTTTTCCTGTATCTGCCGAGCTAATCTAAGGTGAGTTCACACTTTCTACAAAGCATGGGATTCCCAGGGGTTGGGAATGGGTTAAGGAATATGGATTCCTCGTCCTTCTTGGGTAGGACAGTACAGGTTCAGGAATATAATTCCTCGTCCTCTTGGACAGTTTAAATTTCACTAGACCAAAACTCTATCACGAAGTCCCTCCTTTTATATCGACTTAATCGTCGGGCCAATGGCGAGCGGGTCATTAGTTAGATAGCGCTATTTAGGTCTGACAAGCCTCACACCATGCCGCAGAGGACGGGCGTGAACTAATGGATGTGGGCATGTCAATGATGATAGACATTGACGCTAAGGGCACATAAACATGACTAAAGTCAGTGGTCGATATGGTAACGAGTCTAGTAGTATAAACATGGGGTAGCCCCCACGGCCAGAGAGCCAGATAATTAAACATGGGGTAGCCCCCATGGTTGGATTGCCAGAGTAAACGGGAATAAACAAAACACGTTTTCAACTATGGGGTAACCCCCACGGCCAGGATGCCAGTTAAAGGAAACTGTTTTTGGAACAACTTAAAACAAACACCCAACTGTGAACTCGCTCAACTTTGTTGTTGACTCGTTACTACATGCTTTGCAGGTCACTAGGTTTAGCAGGAGCTTGCATGGGGAAGAGTCGTTGTGGAGCATGGACATTGAGTGTTCATGATGAACTTAAACACTTTTACTTTATGATTTGGGTTTTGAACTGATTGCTTCCGCTGATAACTTAGACTTATTAAATTGTTTTAGACACCAATTATATTGTGTGGTTGAACTTTTAATTGCTTTACTTTATGGTTCAATATGATTGGTGGTTTGATCCTGGTCAGTCACGCCTCCAAGCGGTGATACTCCGCAGGTGGATTTTGGGGGTGTGACAATTCAGTGTGCCCAGGTCTTCTCAGCAAAATGTTGCGGTAGAAAGAGAGAACAGAACTCTAACTGAAGCTGCAAGATCCATGCTTGCTGATTTTGGTTTACCACTCTCCTTCTGGGAAGAAGCAGTAAATACTACTGGGTATGTATAAAAGAGGGTTCTAATCAATCAAAGACATCAAAAGACTGCTTATGAAGTGCTCTACAAGATCAATCCATTAATTTCCTTCGTCAGAGTATTTGGGTGTCCATGTTTTTATCCTGAATTTGAAAGATTCAATATCAAAATTTGCTGCCAAGGTTGACTGTGGATACTTTATTGGGCACTCATCAACTGCAAAAGCCTACACAGTGTTTAACTCTAGAACGAAAGGATAGAAGAAACAGTGAATGTAAAGTGCAATGAATTATCCACACTCCAGATGCCTGCTAATCCTGCTGAATTGTTTGATCTAGAAATCCTAAAATTTGAGCCAATAATGATCTAGTAGTTTCCAGTGTTAATCAAACTGCTAAAAATGCAACAGTAGATTATAAAACAGATGTTTTCATATAGCCATTGTCATCCATGAACAAGAAGGACCAAACTACTGAAGGGAGCTTTGACTTTGGCAGAGCAGTTCTAACAATTTTCTGATGGCTCATATGAGTATTTGTAAGTCCAGAAACAATACAATCGGATATCACGAAACCTAATCTAGTTGCAGAAAAAGAAGAAAGGTGTAGAAGATGAAACAAGATGTCGATTATATTAAAGAAAAGCGCACATGGTTTCTAGAGAACCGTCTGGTACACGAACTCGTTAGTATGCAATACAATCAACAACCAAAACAAGAACAAGGAACATCCTATTAATCGATTATAGGATGCCCTAATACAATGGGCCAGAAACAATATCGACCAAGCCCACTATTAAAGTCTAACCAACCCAAAACAAGTAAACCAAGACAAACGCAAACCTAAATAAGTTTATGCCCTTACAATATCCCCCTAGGTTTATGTTGTCTTGGCTGTTCATTCTCTACTTGTGCTTCTTCTTCTTCTTCTTCTTCTTCTTCTTCTGCTTTTTTTGGAGATCAGGTAGCTTTCTTCCTACATACGGACCAAATAGCTGAGTTTCCACTCTCGAGCGTTGTCTTGACCATAGCTTAAACAACATAATTTGAGCAATCGAAGCTGTGAAGTTTTTTAGCACAAACTTCATACTGAGGATCGCTCTTGATCTGTGTTCTTGCCAGAAGCTTGATGTCATTCTCTACAAAGCGCATCGAATCTTTCGCGTCCGTAACCCTGTACTCTGTATTTTCACATACAATCACTTCTTGACCAGTAATAGGATCGTACATCCAAAATTATAGATCCTTTAAGCTGTTATCAAGGAGTTCCTTCAGTAATGGAACAGTCTTTTTTTGTTTCGTTGGAGGCCACATCAATGTTGTAAAAGGCTTGTTGGTAGCAGGATCTATATCACACCCCCAAAATCCACCATGCGGAGTATCACCGCTTGGAGGCGTGACATGACCAGGATCGAGCCACCAATCATATTGAACAACGTAATTAAGTAAGTAAAACCAACCACAATACAATTGGTGACCATAAGACAGTAACCAACTTAAAGTTAACAGCGAAAGCATAAAACGTAAGTCCAAAACATAAGATCATAGTTCATACGTTCAAAACATAAGTTCCATAAACTCATATAGTTTATTTATTAAGCACGGGACATAACAATCCATATTCCACAACGACCTCCTCCCCGTGCAAACTCCATAAGCATCTAACGACCTGTAAGGCATGTAACAACGAGTCAACAACAAAGTTGAGTGAGTTCACGGTTGGTTGTTTAGTTTTAAGTTGTTTTCCAAAAACATGGTTTCTTTCGTTGGCTTATTTGCCGTGGGGTTACCCCATAGTTGAAAGTGTGATTAACCAGTTCCTTCTTTATTACCCAAACCGTATCCATGATCAGTGGGGGCTTCCCCATGTGAACCACTAGACCGTATGATATCGACAACTGACGAACAATAGTTGTGCCCTACGTCAATGTCTATCATCATTGACAGTTTGCCATAGTCCATTAGTACACGCCTGTCCGAACGGCACGGTGTGAGGTTTGTTAAACCTAATAGCGCTATTAACTAATGACCCACTCGCCATTGGCCTCGGCGATTAAGTCGATATAAAATGAGGGACTTAATGATAGAGTTTTGTCTAGTAAGTTTTAAGGTTGTTGTCCTACCCAAGGAGGACGAACGTACGTATTCTACCCAAGGAGAATACGCAGGATTTATATTGGCATCCTACCTATGGAGGATGGTGGTACATATCCTACCCAAGGAGGATATGTAGGTTTCGTTTTAATTTTTTAACCCATTCCCAACCACTGGGAATCCCATGCCTTAGAAAGTGTGTGAACTCACCTTGGTTTGCTCGGTTAGATTAGTTACTCTAATAATCAGAAATCAAGCACGTCCTAATAAAATACAGATAACAATCAATTTCTCATGCATGCATAACACGTATCCTACGTACGGTTTATCTACTCATTACTTCTATCACATAGCACACAATTCAAATGTCACGCTCTGACTTTTGTGGAAAGATCATAGTTAATAAAATACACTTGTAATACTTGTTAGAAAATATTTTCTATGTGTTAGAGTTTTTAGAAAATTTCGCCAGAGTCTCCTTTGTAAATGGAGGCGTCCATGCTTATTAGCATATCATTTTCTTTTCGGAACATATTCAATCAGTCAACAACAAGTTACTAAACCATATTACACTAGTCAAGTGCAAAAACAATGCACTTTACATAATAACATAAACTTGGTTTTTCATAAAAAACGCGTAGTAACTTAATGGGGTGTTTAGTGGGTTTAGTTACCCTCCAAAGTGTGTTTATTTTTGTAAAACTCTCGTTCTTGGGATTTTTAGATGTTCACATCTTGTGAACTTATTTTACAAAAATATCCATTTACATCATTTTCATATCTTACTAATATTCACATACTTATTTCTTCCAAAAATAGTGTAAGAATCATGACTTTTCAAAAGACCCGTCTTTTTAACTTGGTGTGTCTAGAAAAATCATTTGTAGACCTCGGGTCCATACGACCATCTACTCACTTAGTTTGTTTATTTTTCAAGAACTCACTTTGTTACCAAGTTTATATTGAAACATTGAGGTGATTCTTTCATGTCCACTAATCACCTCCGAACTTGTTAACTTAAGTTTTTAATCTTACTTTAACAAGTTCAACCATGATGTTAAACATCATATCTCTAGTGATCATCAAACAGGCAATAAGAAATCATCAATAATACAAGACAACATCCTTCATATCATTACTTCTTCATTTTAACAATTTTCCATCATTAAGTTAGCTTTATGTTCAAGTTTGTGTTCATGATCTTTTTTTTAGTGTTCTTGTAGTTACATCAAATATAATCATTAACCACCATAAATATAAAATAAAGGATGATCAAAGAAGCTTACTACTAGCTTTGAAGCTAGGGAAGAAACAAGGCGAAAAATGAGTGGTTAAAGACAAACGAGGGAGGTCCTTGGCAATCCGAGTGCTCCACACCTTCTAAAATGGCTCCTTGCACCTAGTAATATACTTGGAGTGTTTGATTGCAAAATGAAAATGGTTGGTGGGTGTGCTTGATGTTCGGCCGTGAGTGAATGTGAGGGAGAGAGGTGTTTTGTTGATGATGAATATGGTTAAGTTACTTATAATCTCTAAGATCTATTACCCAAAGGGTTTCTTGTCTCTCCAAGTACATACAAGGTCACTTCATAATCCCACTAGTTCCAAGGAAAGATTAGAGAAGGATTTGAATTTATCTTGTGGTGGGCCATGTATGAGCCAAAAATTCAGCCAAGAATTGGGGGGTTTAGTGTAAGTTATTTGGTATATAGGTAAGTAATTAGGGGGCTAAGTGTAATTGGTAGTACAATCATAATCTTCTCACAATCCCAAGGTCAATTTGCATGGGGACTTGATGGATTCCTTTGAGGTGGCTACATGGGAAATCGTATGTTGAGAGGGGGGAAGCCATGTGTGCCGCCATTTTCATGGGGGGGGGGGGGTTAAGTGTATTATTTGGGGGTAAATAAGTTAAATAGTGGGGGTTTAATGTTATGTCTAGTGTTTAGCGCGTACCGGGTATTATGTAAGGTGTTATAGTGCTCGGGGACCATAACTAATTCAGAAAAAGTGTAACAATGTTTTTAATAATATTTTAGTGTTCCGGGTAATGTCCGGTTGTTCGGTTGGATACCGTTCCGTTAAAGTGCTAAGTTATTCCGTATAGTGTCCTATATATATCTTTTTGTAACACTTTTAATTCCCAACACTTAGGGAAGCATACAGGACCATTTAGTTAATTTTTCTGCACAAGACTAGTATGTTAAAAAGCACATGTAATTAGGACATAGTAATCAGAAAGCAGTTAAGTAATTCGGCACATACATCAAGCACTTTAATTAACATTAATGAATCGTACGGATACATGTAATTATGAGGGTTGTCACAATCTAAAACATCCTCATGCTCCAAAAGAAATGATTCAGCTAACTTCATATCCTTGAAGTCACTTTCGTTTGTTGTTGCAATCTGTTAAAGAAATCCCATCCAATCTTGCAGTGGAGACTTGTGGTTTGATCATGATAAGGAGCTTGACTCAACTCCCTAAGATCTATTGTTGTCCAAGACTCAAAAGCATCAGAGTGACTATAATACTCCACTGCTCCATTGCCCCTTTTCACCAGAAACATTCCCTTTTCTTCATTGTATGCCCAGCTAACAATACCAGACCTGTTGCCATACACATCAAATCTATTCATTTCAGTAGTGATGACATACCTGTCAGGCTGGTCTTGAAAACCAAAATCCTTTTCAGCACCCACATTTCTCATAATAACCTCCTTCTACTTTCTTTTCTGATTAGCAGTTCGAGGAGGATTCTGAATATAACAATCCATTGCCTCCTTGTGTTCTTTTTCTTGTTGAGCTCTTTCTTCAGCAGTGTATTCCTTAGGAGGCTCAACAAATTCCTTAGGAAATTTTCTTCTAATTTATGTTTAAGATCCATAACCACAATTGTAAGGGATCCCAGATTTGTCTCGAGCTCATGAATCTTCTGATTTTTATGGGTGATTTCTTCCATCAAGCTGGTAATCTGAACGTCTTTAAAAATCTTGTCTTCTTCAAGAGCAGTGACTCTTTTCATCAAAACAACAACTTCATTATCTTCAAATGATTCTTCACTTTCAGGGCTACTTGACTCTTCTTGAGTTTTTTCTGGAATAGGCTCAGCAGCTATTTCAGCTTCCTTAGCAGCTTACTGTAATAACTCACCAGCTTTCAGCACATCAGCATTAGACGGACCACTGCTAGACCCTTCACCTGCCTTTGGAGCAGGCATATACATTTCCGCTATTGGATTCAATATAAAATCAACTATTGCTTCACTAACAGGTGTTCGAGTAACTTGAATAGGTGTTTGTTAAAAAATCACAGGCATGGTCGATTCTTGGTTTGTTCTTGTTTCAGCGTCAATCTCACGACTGATCCTAGGATCTCTCCTGCTACGTTTCCTAGGATGAAGATCAGGCGTGGGATCTTTAGTTACATTTTTGGGCTCGGCAGAAACAGTCTCAAACGGTTCAGTGCGAGGAGGATTCACACTTGACGGTTGCTTAACATTTGGCACTTTTACTGTGAGGCTCTCAGTATTAACCGATGTTTCAACATCACCGACTTTCTCATTCAACTTTGCATCATCCATCATCCTCTCATCAAATGCATCATCTTCTTCACTTTCAACCTCCATCAGATCTACGTTTTCAATTGGCTCACTCGATCTAGGAGGAACATCTATGATCTGAACATCATGTTCATCAGCTACAGTGGTATTGGCCGGTGCTTGTACTTCGTCAACGAAATCAGAAAACACACCAAACTTCACTAATGGCTTCCTGTTCTGATAAGTTACTTGAACATCTGTTCTGGGCTTCTGATTCAGCATAGGGAAAACCTTATGATTCATTATCTTCATATCGTACATGCTCACAGTCGGTTGAAGCTGAGAGTACTTGGCTTCCAAAATCATCTGAAGAAACCTTGGGAACTTGAACCAATACTTCTTGTTCAGTGTCTTCACATTCACCATCATGTCATCAAACATACATTTTGAGTAATTAAACTTCCAACTTTCAACCAAAGACACCAACCCTGAAGTCTGTCTAATCGTCAGTGTATCGTTTTCGCTTTTGTTCCCACTAATACACACAAGATAAACATGAGCTAAAAATCTCCAGTATAGGTGCAGCAGCTTCTTTGTAGTAGGAGGATATGACCCTTCATAGCTCATCTTGTCCAATACTTTAACAACCTTCTCCTTTTCATGTTCAACATGATCGCCTGCAACATCTCCAAACAGCAACACTTATCGAATCACTTGTTCGGTAATCAAAATCTCATTGTTTTGAATGGTAGATCTGATCACTTTATCTCCCTTCTTTGCCGTTGCATTTTCCAGAAGTCAAGTATCCAATCTTCACGAATAATTGGATTTTCTCTAAAGGCGTGAGCGAGTCTGCATGTATTCAATCCTATCACCAATGACTTGTATATCTCGTGCCCTTTTGGAGGTTCGGTTAGATAACACGACAAGTTCTTGCTCTTTTCCCAAGTTGGAGCATGACTATCCGCTGCCTGGTTTCCTTTATCTGCACCAAACGAATCACGTTAGACTTATTTGATAAACATTGAAACCCGAAATTCCCGAGTTTGACCGTAAAGTTGGTCAAACTTGGTCAAAGTATTCAAACATAATTCTGAGTTTTAATAACATACAGTTTTTTAAAACAATTTTAATTAAAAAATACTTAGAATTAAGTTTAAATGTATCTGGGTTTTATTCGATATCAAAAACAGGCCCAACAGATAATCAGACCCAAATAACAGCTAGTGTGTGGTCCACCACATGAGTGTGCGGTCCACACACTAGTGTGCGAGGGCAATATGGACATATCAAGTTGAACAGTGAGGGTAAATTGGTAAATGTTGGATAGGTCGCACACTTGTTAGGTCAAATAGTCAACCGCACAGTCAACGTTGGTCAATCGTACACTATGACTTGCACACTGGTAATAACCCAGTGTGCGAGGGGTATTTTGGTCATTTTCCAGAGTTTACGGGGCCAATCTGGTCATTTAATCCAGTCATGACTACCCCGCACACTCTCTGAGGGTAAACCAGTAAATTAACCCAAGTGTGCGAGGGTAATTCTGTCATTTTACAGGTGTGCGGTTTACTTTCCCGGCGCGTATACCCCACGCGCCTTCACCATTCATCTTATCCGGCCTTCTTAGACGATTTCCGACCAAACTTTCAGATTCTGATCAATCTATTTTCAATCAAAGAATCCTGAATCCCTCAAACTAGGTCCAGAACGTCATTAATCAACACGTATTAAAGATCTTTCAAGCATGAACCCTAATGCCCCTTTTGATTCAAACGAACATCAATAAATCCTCTGGCCAAACACCTGCAGTTAGATCAAATCAGAGGAGAAACAGAAGCACCAACCTTTTAATTTTCCCTTAGATGTTGCCATTTTAATCAGAGGTGTTTTCGTCAATTTGAATTTTTTTGTTGATGAACAAATCAGTTGAAAGGAAGATGAAGTGTGCGATGAGTTTGTTTGTGCGATGATATTTTGAAAATAATTTGCGTATTGGGCAGCCATCAACAGTTTGGTATTTATTACCCTAACCCCCTTTTCAAACAAAATGGGCCCACCAAGTGTGCGGTGGGCCAAATCATACACTGTTTCCCAACTGTTTGGATTTTGTGGGACCCACCAAGTGTGCGGTGGGTCTGGCTCAAATCCCGAGACCAAAAACTTCAAATATCGTGCAAGATAGTTTTGAAGAAAAACACGGTCTTTCTCGATTCTCGAACAGGGTCACGTTTTTAATAAAAATATAATATACACACTATACTACAAAATAATTTAAAAATAATATATTTACATAAACATAATCAAACAGATGCACACATCTGTTTGCAAGCACTTTTCTTAAAGGATCAATCACGGTGTTTCAGACTAGACTACACTTATCAACACTAATTTACTTTGGGTGATCCGAGTGATTGCAAGTATGTTTGTCCACTTAAACTTATCTCCTTAGGCCTTTTCCATATAACGGTCTACAACTAATTTATCATGTTTTAGGTTTAATTAATATGAACACCAAAATGAATCACAATCAAATCCTGGAATTTTAATAAGAACATACTATCATGCATGCAGTTTCCCTACCACATATTTTCACAAGCCTGTTCTAGGATTCTGAAACCTTGACCGAGACTGGATTGAGAAGAGAACAGAATAGATCATTTGCAGAGATGGATATAAAATACAGATCAAATGAGTTTTCTCAATTTGATATAGGTTTTTGAGGTTTCTTTTGGGCACGAGAGGGCCTCTTTCGGCTGTAATTGATCTATAGCGCGACAACATATAGCTATGTCTTTGCTCACGCAAAACAGAAGCTGATGTTGCCTAGCACCTCCAGGTCTTTGCTCACGCAAAACAGAGGAGATACACGAGTTGGTCAGAAAAGATTTTAGAACTAGAACAAAATTGTGTGCATCGGGACGTCACGGAAGCATTCAAAACTAGAACAGATTTCAGAACTAGAACAAAATTGTGTGTATCGGGACGTCACACAAGCATTCAAATAGACATGTCCTAATTCCAAGTGAGGTTCTTTCCTGAGTTCATAGTGTAATTTAATGTTCTGCACAGAACCAGTCAAAATGTCCAGCCATTAGGATAAAGCCTACCAACATATCTCTCTATAGTCAGAGCATTTCAATATTGGTCTTACATAAATCAGCCTTAATCCACATAGTGAAAATTAATTTCATTTCCCGCGTTATATCAAAGGCTTAGCAAAAACTACTTTTGAATTTTTAATGTCTTTGTATTTTTCCGATTTTTAAATGTTTTTGTATTTTTCTAAGAGACTACGTCCCCCTAAATTTTTGCTTAAAATTGAAAATAAAAAGAATTAACGAAAAACAATTTTAAGAAACAAATTTACATAAACGAGGAAAAATATTTTTGTGTGACCAAGTTCAATCCTCGAATTCGACCATTTTTAGCAGTTCAAGAAGAGTAATGAAACGTGCTTTATCAACCGGTTTTGTAAAAATATCTACGACATTGTCGTCACTATGTATTTGTTCCATTGTAATGGGTCCCTGGTTGAAAGAGTCATGTATGAAATGAATTTTTATGGCAATATGCTTTGTTTTAGAAAAATACACCGGATTTTCACTATTTGGATAGTTGCATCATTGCCACAATATATGGGAGTTTGAGAGAAATTCAAACAGTTGTCCACCAGTTGGTGTTGGATCCATATAACCTGGGAGTAACAGGCTAAAGCAACTACATATTCGGCCTCCCCAGTCGACAGTGAGACGGTCTGCTGCTTCTTGCATTGCCAGGAGATAAGGATATCCCCCAGAAACTGGCATCCAGCTGATGTGGACTTCATGTCCCTACCTGCACCTCCAAAATTACTGTCAGAGAAAGCGCATTAATCAAATGGAGAATCTATTCGATACAAAAGTCCAAGCCTAGGCTTGCCCTTAAGATATCGAAAGATTCTCTTCACATCATTCAGGTGAGAAAGTTTAGGATTAGCATGATAACGTTCACATTGACACACAACAAACATAATGTCTGGTCTATTGGCCGTCAAATATAGCAGCGAGCCAATCATTATCCGGTACAATGTCTCATCAACAGCTTCTCCTTCCAGATCCTCTATCATAACTGGTCTTTCTACCATGGGAGTATTTGCAGGCTTTGCATCCTGAAGTTTGTTTTTGCAATGATGTCGTCAACATATTTTCCCCGATGAATCAGGATGACCTTTGAGTCTTAACGAACTTGCAAACCCAGAAAGAAATTCATTTCTCCCAGCGCACTCATTTCAAACTACTTCTGCATGACTTCTTCAAACTCCTTACATAGTGCATCATTAGTGGATCCAAAAATGATGTCGTCCACATAGATTTGCACCAAGATTTGGTATTTGCCCACCTTGCGAATAAACAGAGTCTGATCGATGATTCCATGAGTATATCCATTTGCAAGCAGATGCTATGTCAAAGTAGCATACCATGCACGGGGAGCCTGATGCAACCCATACAGTGCTTTGTCAAGCTTATATACGTGTGCTAGATATCGTGGATCAACAAAGCCGAGCGACTGTGATACGTAGATCTCTTCTTTCACTTTTCCATAAAGGAACGCCGTCTTAACATCCATCTGATAGACCTTGAACCCCATTAAACGATGCATAGGCCAGAAAGATTCGAATTGCTTCGAATCTAGTCACATGAGCATATACTTCATCGTAGTTAAGGCCTTCAATCTGTTTGAACCGCTACACCATCAATCTTGCTTTATTCCGAACAATCACTCCACCATCATCCCGTTTGTTTCGATAAACCCATCGAGTTCCGAGTGATTTCTTTCTGGCAGGCAATCGAACCAACTTCCATACTTGCAATTTTTTGAACTGGTTCAACTCATCCTGCATAGCATCTACCTAGTTAGGTTCTTGAAGAGCCATAGAGATCTTCTTAGGCTCAATTTGAGAGATGAAACACACGTACAGACATGTGTTGATGATTCCCATTTGAATTTTGGTCAAAACTCCAGCTCCTACAGGTCCAATCACATTCTAAATTGGATGATCCCTTTGGACACTTGCAGGAATAGCATTTTCTGGAACAGTTCCTGTTTGTGGCAGATTTGTTAGATTCTCAGTTGCTTCCAGTTCTGACTATTCAATTACAGTTTCCTCCACTGAATCGTTTACAACATACTCGCCTGGAATAGGGTCATTAGAGAATAAATCGTTTTGATTATTCAATAAGTCTTCATCATCAGATGAATCTGAAGCCTCCCCTTCCGTGTTGAGAATGTCTGTATAATCTAGAGCCACTTGCATTTCAAGTGGATATGTTGAAGATGAAGCTGTAGGTGTGCCATCCCCCACAGCTGCAGAATCCCCCTCAACTTCAACATCCCCCTCTTCTTCTGCATTATGGGAGACAATTGAGGGGCGTGGAGCAACATGCGAAGGACCTGAGTTATCTGCAGAAGCAACAGGAGGAGAATCATCAATAATATCAAATGATTTAAACAAATGAGCATAATTATAGAGAGTGAATGGCCCGCTTCCAGCATCTGTAGGATTTTCCTCGAGCCACTGTACATCGAACGACTCGACGATCTGTCTTATCTTCTTGTTGTACACTCTATATGTTGTCTTGCTCTCATGTGCAGCTTTCCCAGCATATCCGATGAAATAACATTCATCTCCCCTAGCATCAAACTTCAGAACTGCGTCTAAGTGCAACAGGGTACATGGACAACCAAAATCTCTAAAATGCCCAACAGATGGTTTTTCACCAAATAGCACCTCGTTAGGCGTCTTCATGTGTGCCTTGTTTATTATTACTTTGTTTTAAACATAGCACGCTGTATTGATCACCTCATCCAGAAGAAAACGAGGAGTTTAGAATCACAAAGCATAGTACGAGCCGCTTCAATCAGGGTTCTATTCCTTCTTTCAACTACCCCATTCTGCTATGGAGTCTTAGCAACGTTGTACTGTCTAGCTATTCCCTTTTGAGCACAGAAGAAGTTCAAATCAACATTCTTGAACTCAGTGCCATGTCGCTTCGAATTCCCTTCACTTTCTTGCTAGTTTGATTCTCCATGAAAATAATAAAGCGTTTAATCAGTTCTGCAGTCTCACTTTTGTTAGCTAAGAAGAAAACCCAAGTAAAACGTGAGTAATCATCAGTAATTACTAAACAGTAATACTTTCCTAAGATGCTAAGCACATTCACAGAACCAAAGAGATCCATGTGAAGGAGCTGCATCACACTGTTAATTGAATTCACAGATTTTGGAAAATGAGGCTTTCGATGTTGTTTACCCTTAGCACAAGAAACGCATTTTTCGAAGGTAATGAAATCTTTATGGGTAGATCCCTTACCAACCCCAATTATGCAAGACGGTTTAGGTTTTTAACATTTGAATGTCCCAAACGACGATGCCATAGCATAGCATTGTGTTAAGAAAGTTTTGAAAACAAGCAGGCAACGCTTTCAGCAGGTGGTTTGTTCATATCAATTACGTAAGCGTTCCCTTTTCTGTCAGATTTTAAAAAAATCCACTTCTCAGGAATAACAATTCCTGGTTTTAAGATGAGACAGTGTTTATCGGTGAAGTGAGTTATGTAGCCATTATCACAGATTTGAGAGACACTCAGTAGGCTATGCTTTAACTCTGGAACGTAGTTTACATCCTTGAAACAGAGATCACCATTCCTTACAGTGCCTTGTTGGGTGATCTTTCCTTTCTCCCCTCCCGCAAAAGAAACAAATCCACCATTGAATTCTTCAAGATCAGTCAGTTGGCATTAGTCACCAGTCATATGCTTGGAACAACCACTATCAATGACCCAAAGCCGAATGATAGCCCTCCATAGCCGTTCCTGCACATTATGCAGGATCAGTTAGATTTGGGTACCCAGGCTATAGTGGCGGTGGGCACACCCTTCTCATTCATGTACGTTACTTGCATCCAAACCAGATTGTTCTTAGAATAGATAGGTCCATCAGTAGTACACGATGACTTGGAAGAGGTGGTTGGAACAGGGCTTTTAGGTCTCCAAATTTGTTTATGGATTTCCGAAAATTTTGTAATTTCCAATTTAATGTTTGAAGACTTCAAGTGATTTTTATTGTTCATCTTTTTAGCCTTGTTCCAGTCTTCATCAGAAGGCTTCACCTTGGAATTCAAACTCCTAAAATGTTCAGATTTTTCAGTCTGCCCTTGTTTGGTTGGTTTGAGATTCCCTTTTGGAGCCTTTTGATGCTCTCCTTCCTTGAGTTTTTCGGGATGATGCTGACAATTTCTTGCAATGTGACCAGCAATGCCACATATGTAACATATTTGACGTTTCACATGCGGCTTTGCTGGAGATCTATCAGCCTTTTCAGAACTTGAAGACTTGCGTGGATCCTGAGGTCTTGACGAAATAGATTTACTTTGATTTCTACCTGGATTCTTTACCTCTTGATTTTTCAAAATTGTATCATTATCAATAACATTTTTCAATCTTGATTTAGGTGGAATATACTTTGTTTCTCCACCTTTTTTAGTTTGTTTTACCAATAAATTTTAGACACATCAGTTTTATTTGGCAAACAACTGAATTCAAACCATCACAAACAGAATCAAAGCAAGTACGTGAACATTCATCGCTCTTAAAAACAGAGCCCACTCAATCCAAAGCATCAGTGGAAATTGAAATATTGTTTGATTTTTTAGAAACTAAACGATTTTTTTTCTGAATTTTATTTTTCAAATCAATTAAAGCAACATCATCGTCCTCATCCTCATCTACCCACTCTTCAACAATCACTTCTTGTGCATGTGAAGTTACTGGTTTAGTAACGTTTATTTGCTCACAAACAGTATCAGTTGAATCCGTAGTAGTACTTTCAGTCTCGAGTGACACCATTTGTACAGTAGTTTCTGAATCAAGAGTATTCGGTGGCTGAACAGAGGCTTCTATTGTTGATTCATCACTAGACTCAACAGAAGCTTCTTATGTGGATTCTGATTCTACTTTTGTCTATTCTAATTCAACTTCTTCAGGTGACTCGTTGCTAGACTCGGCAGATTCAACTAACTCTAAAGTTTCACAATTAGTTGTTTCCAAAGAGTCACATGACGAATCAAATGAAGTAGTTGATTCAGTGTGTTTTCTAGATTCAAACCCTTTTATGAATTTAGCCAAACCATTCATCATAGCAAACTCGAAGCAGGTTGATTTATTTTTAGACTCTTCTTCTTGATTTTGTAATTCAAATGAATTTGATAAATATTTGACACAGAGTTATCTAACACTTGAAAATGTTTATGAATATCAGTAGGTTTTACGAAGTTTTATTGAAGGCCTGTTTTTCTAAATTAATTTCAGTTTTATCAGGCCTTGTGATTTTGACTTTCTTTGGCTTGACCGGTTCGACCTTTATACCCCTCGGTTTCCCATATTCCATATCAGGTAAGTCGGCTATCTCCTCCTCGGTCATAGGAATAGAGGTGTAATTGTGATTGTATGGTGGAGATATGCATACGAATCCCAATCCCTTATTCCTCACTTCCTTTTAACTGTATTTTAACTGTTTGTTTATCATTTTTTTCAACTTTTTCACTTGACACATCAAACTATCTAAAATTATATTTTCAAAAGTTGATTTTAGAATATCAAGTTCAACAGTTAAGTTTTCTTATAATTCTTTAAAGTAGAGATGCCTACATCGCTCCTGACTCAGATCGTTTTGCAACCTTCGGATATCACGCTTTTGTGCCTCCACCATATCCTTATATCCATTAATTTTCTTTTTAATCTAATATTGATCAGATTTGGATAATTGAAGTTGCATAACGAGCGAGTCAGTCTGCTCTTTGTAACCACTAACCTTATCCCTACATGCACTAGTACAACAAATATTATCTAAGCATACCTCAGCAGCAGAGGGAGTATAGTCATTCATCTGAGCCATGAGTGTATGAAACACGTTGTCCTCAGTGATCCGTAGGTCAGCCATCTAATCCGACCAATCAAATCCTCCCTCTTCCTTTCCACCAAAGCATTTCCTAGGTTTGTAGTAGATCCAGAAGAGTTGGTTTGGTTTCTGGCAACTGTGTTCGAAATTGTACCATGAGCAGGGTGAGTGACAGTCACATTTGAGGTAGAAACAACATTGGGAGTTGGTCTTGATGCTGAACTAACAGTGACATTGACGTTTGAGTCAGATCTCTCTTCTTGGTTGTCTTCATTCACGAGCAAAATGCCCCGGCTCATGACAATTAAAGCTCCTAAGCTTAGACTTGTTCCACCCAAGTTCCTGGTTAGCTGCTTCCAAAGCACCGCCCCCTTGCATCCGGGCTATACCGTGACCGACATTCAAAAGAAATCCGTGTACTAGATGGAACCAACGTCACGTACTCTGCTTGGGTAAAGCCTTTTCAGCTTCATGCACGTGGATACGAGGTTTTGGACCATATCACCTCTGAATCGCCTTCTAAAGATGATCCCACGTATACTCAGTGGATGAAAATTGATGCTATCGTTCTTTAATGGATTTATAGCACCTCGTCTCAGGACTATCTCCTTCGGGTTCTCGAATCCAAATCCACTATTCTTCAAGCTTGGAACAGAGTCAAAGCAATCTTTCATAACAACAAAGGACCTCAATGTGCTCCCTTACAAACAAAAAATCGTGAACCTCAAGCTAAGTGCCTGTCCCTCTTTGGAAGCTTATTGTCAGACCCTGCATGATTTGGCTCCCAATTGGATGATGTAGGGAGCCCTAAGAATGAACAATCTTTAGTGCTGCAACTTGTTCGGGGTCTCCCTCGAGAATATGATAATATTGGCTCTATAATCAACCGTGAGATCCCATCATGGAATGAAGCTTCTGAGATGCTTCGTGGTGATCAGGAAAGACAAGTTGCTCGAGACGGTAACCCTGTTCCATCTGAGGCACTTATCGTTGTTAATCAAAACTCAAACACCCGTCCTGATGGCCCACCTCAAACCCACCAGCCTCGACGTGCTGACGGACCAAACCGGTTCGGACCTAACCAGTCCTAACGCGGCCCTCGCCGTGATGGCCAACATTCCCCATCTGGACCCGCTTAGTCTGGCCAGCAACCGCATCGCTCTGGTTCTGGTTCACGCGGGCAGCCCAACCGCAATCAGAATCGTGAACAACCCAACTGGAACCAACATTCATTCCCGTTTTCCCCCTTACTGGGCCAACCCCTATTAGACTGCATCTCCACATCCCTGCCCCTATTCTACTCAGCCCGGTTGGGCCTCACCATGGCCCACGATCCAGCAAGCTCCTCAACAGCCTAACAATACGGATCAGTCTTCTGCTCAGGCCCATATGACTTATGTGAATCCTTTTGAACCAACTTAACTAGCAGAGGCTTTCCAAACTATGGCTGTGGAACCCGTACCACTCCAATGGTTCATGGATACTGGTATAACAACCCTCCTAAAATAATTCCGACATTCCTAAAATATTTAGAACATCCCTAAACGTCTTAAAATACACCCCGTATATGTAAAATTGCCCTAAATACCTTTATTTTTATAAAAATTAAATAAAAATAAAATTCAGTACTCGCTCGCGGGCCGCGAAGCCCTTAGCTAGCTTCATCGCGGGCCGCGACAGCTAGGACACCAGATCGCACCCTGAGGTGCCACGTGTCGTGACGCGTGTGGGGGCTACGGGTTAACTCAGCAAAGCTAAGACCTAGTCTACAAGTCCTCGCGGGCCGCGAAGACTTTGTCTTCGGCCTTCGCGGGGTGCGACAAAGTGTCTGATCAGCACTATAAATATGATCGATCAGTTTCAATTGCAAATCGTTCACATCTCGTTTTTCTCTCTCAAATTCTGAAGTGTAGGAATTATATCGAGCAAAATACCCCCCCCCCCCTAAATGACGAAGTTCTGCCTCGTTGTAAGTATCATAACCCCCGGTTACGTATTAGATACGTTGCCCGATTGATCTAGCGCTCCGTAATGGCTGTCGAGGTTCTGCCCGACGTACTCGTTGGAGTTCTGTCTCGGGGAGGGTATAACTAATGTAAATATTGGGTTATTATACTAACGCGTGTGCATTGTTTACTTTATTAGATTATAACTAGGAAACCACAGGAAAAAGTCTAAATTAACAATGTGAGTAATCCTTTCTTTTTGTAAATTGTTTTTACAAAACCTCAATTATTTTACATGATAATTAACAGTGATTGAGTATTTGTAATTCTACAATTATCGTCGGTATGCTGGGGTTTTGTATACAAAATTTGTTACTACACTGTGAGTACTAACATTACCACAAGTCAGGATTGACAGTGTCGTGGGTGGTAATTAAGATAGAATAATAAACAAATGTAATTGCTGATTGCCCTCAATACTGTACAAGGACAAAATCCGTTTTGATTAAATTGGGATTCACCCACCAGTATTTCCCACTGACAAATGTTTTTAAAACGCGTTTCAGGTAACAAAATGTGAAAGCCAAAATAGAAGCCAGCTGGAGAGCACTGAAGGCTTGGAAAATGTGGCTATAAAAGTTACCTAAACAAAGAAAGATGTTTTATTCAATAAATTAGGGTTTATCCCTATAAACATGGTTGTAATGAAAACTTGGGTTTTTTCCCAAGATGTTTATTATTATAGAAATATGGTGTTTTACTCTGATAAATATTTCCTAACTATGGTCCTGATGTAAGTTACGCTGCCAAATAATGATAAGCACCGATACCACCATCTCTGAGTAGGCCGCGACCGCCCGCCTCCCGAGGCAGGGGTCGGGGTTACGACAGAAGGTGGTATCAGAGCTACAGCCACTAATTTCAGCCAAAGAAGTGTTCTGTTGACATTGAAATTGTCAATTTTGTTAGGAAATAATCAACGAGACTATTTGCATACGTGTAGATTATTATTTTATGTTATTTGACAATTTGTTAGTTTACAGTATGAGTGATCAAGGACCTTCGGACGCTTACCGTCAACTGTCCAGTTCACCTAAGGACGAAGGAACTTCTTCCCAGCCTACCCCCTCGGGGTATTCGGTAGGTCCCCGTAATCCCGTATGGATCGTAACAAGACTGGTAATTAATCAAGGATGCGGAATCTCCTTGATTAACCTTCGAACACAGAAACAAGAACGTGTAGAAGAATAAGAACTCGAACACACAAACTTTCAAACTGATCTTCTGTGATTATCAAACCTTAGAAAACGTTTTACAATCACTAAGATCTCCAAGAACCTAACAGCCGATTTCTGTTTGTTCTAAACCTCTCACAATTCGAATGCTCTCAATAATCTCCAAAAGTCTAACCCTAAACATGTAGCAAGAGGTTGTTTATATACTACAACCTCCCATACACGAATTGGGCTCTGGCCCGTATACAATTATATAATAAATTCGGACCTAATAAACTAGATACAAACTTGGACTTGATTGGGCTTGATAATCTCGAAATCTTTAAGTCTTCATAGTCCAATCTTCTGTTTAATATCCAAAGACCAATCCACAGCTGTTGTCACATAACATGCACCAACAAACTCCCCCTTGACAATAGCTTGCAAAGGAAACTTTAGTCTTCAGAATCTCACAGTCTTTGGTCTTTGGATAACGTCAGCTTCAACATGAACTCTGTCAGCAACAGACTCCCCCTAAGCTGATGTATCCAATCACAAAATCTTCCAAGTTGCGATTCAGCATTCTCAATAAGTCTTCACAGCATCCACTCTGCATTGTAGAAGGAGGATTCTACCAAGCAGCAACAAACTCCTCATCTCTTCAAAGCAACTTCTCATCATCAAACTGCTTCAATCTGTATACTATAAAACAAACATCTCGAGAAACCATAAGAATTTTTCAACATAGTTAAAGAATTATTATTATTCAAGAGATAGTTAAACTGTATCAGATTAAGCATTTTCAAATTAAGCAGCAACACACAACAATTTTTAATCAAAACCTTATAACCTGCATGATTTAAAATTTTGAACCCACTTTCTAACACCGTCTCCCCCTATCAGTAACAAATCCTCCAAGAATAACAGTTTTCCGTACATTAAGAATTTTAACAGAAAAAAAAAACTATTTTTGTATTTTTGTATTTTCTGAAAGCAAATAAATACAAAAAGCAATAAACACTCTATTTTTGTGAGAATCACTGGTAAGAAGATCATATTAGCACAATCAAACTGTTTCACACCATTAGTTAATTCTTTATGTAATTTTTCGTCAAAAGCCGTCCAAGACGATTACCAGTATGTTCGTCCACCTAAACAAAATGCATGAACATTTCAAGTACCATTACCATATGATACGTTAAGGTAATATTATTTCTGATATATTAGTGTGTCCCACTTCAGGATATACCCCCGCGATCAAGGTATGCACAAAGAGTCATCGTAGTAGGTGAGTATACTGAATTCATCCGTTTTGTTTTTCAACGTTTAGATAATTGGTGAACAGGTCAGTACTTCCGTACAGCAAAGAGACCAAAATATCTAACGAGGGCTAAGACAAATACCATTTTTGGTACGAATTTTGCATTTTGCACTTTATGAATGACTCTCTATGAGAGCTTCTTCATTTTCAGGGTTTTGGCAATTTTAGCTCTTTTAAGATATCCTGGGTGTGCCTAGGTCAGCATGTATCTGGATGCAGCAGAAGGACACCCCTGATATCCCCAGATGAAATAAACAGTATAAAGACCCAAAACTTCAGATTTTGGCAATCTATCAACGCAAGATTTAAGGTCATTAAACCATACACCACTGATGTGTTCCCCACTCATACTCAGTGCATTTATGTTTATATCACATTGGTAAGTTGATTATTTCATGCTTTTGCCTACTGGTACATCATATGATGAAGCTGCTATCACACTTAAGCATTTTAATTCAGTTTGAGTGTGACAGTCTAACTTGCTGATGTACTATCATTTCTTCTTTTTCACACAGTGAAAACTCATTTTTGATTTTCTATTTTTTTATGTTTTTTATTTTTAAAGAAAGCAGTAAACTATTTACAAAATTCTTATGAAAAACCAGTTATTCAGGATTCCTCATCCCGTTGAGTTCGACTAAGTGTTCAAAGCGAGCTCGATCAAAAGCTTTAGTGTAAAGATCAGCAAGGTTATCTAGTGTGTCGACTCGGTGTAATTCAATGAGTCTCTTTTCAGCACAATCCCGTATAAAGTGATGACGTATGTCAATATGTTTAGTTCTACTGTGCTTTACGGGATTGTTTGTGATTGAAATGGTGGCATTATTATCTATCATAATAGGAGTACGAGTGAAATCCAAACCGTAATCGCGCATCTGCTGTTGAATCCAGAGAACCTGAGAGCAGCAGCTTCCAGCAGCAATATATTCAGCTTCACAAGTAGAGGTAGACACACAAGATTGCTTCTTGCATTGCCAAGACACAATCCTGCCTCCCAAGAACTGACAACCACCTGTTGTAGACTTTCTGTTCGACTTGCATCCCCCAAAGTCTGAATCAGTATAAGCAACGAACCTCAAATCACTATCAGCTGGATACCACAACCCAAGTTTAGGTTTCCCCTTCAAGTAACGAAGAATACGCTTCACTGCTTTCATGTGTGACTCTTTCGGATTCGCCTGATATCTGGCACATAAGCATATGGCAAACATGATGTCAGGTCTTGAAGCAGTCAAGTACATTAGAGAACCAATCATTGCCCTGTATTGAGTTGGATCAACGTCTTCAGTACTTTCATGATCTGGGCCAAGATTGTGATTTTCGCAAATAGGTGTGTTAAAAGTAGACCAATCATTCATTTTGAACCGACTCAAAATGTCATACACTGTCACACCCCGATTTCCACGTGTCACCGGTGGGCCCGGTGGGGAGTATCGTGACGTAGTTGAGATCATCATAGTCAAACAACACAATATATAAATGCACAGCGGAAGCAAAAGATAAATATATTACATTCCGAATATAAGTAATGTCAAAGTATTACAACGGAAGGTAAAGGATCCACAGGCGGATCAATAAAAGAAAACTGTTCAACAGACTTTAGGCATCAAGAACTTGCAAGATTCCCTAATGACGCCCTGAGCTCCCAGCCAATTACGCATAGTACCTGTCACTTAACCTTTTGGAAAATACGTCAGTTTACACTGGTAAATATAATTAACTGACTCATTTTGAAAAGAGTTTAAGAAAATTGATTTGAATGCACGTGGCACAAAATATCTTTTATAATTTGATTAAAATGCACGAGGCAAAATTCATCTTTTATACTTGGGACAATTTTATTAATAAAAATCTTGTATCCGATTTACATGGTTGTCCAACATTTAGGGCCGGTGATTATACAATACAAGTCGGTCAAGATTAATCGACACACCATAAATATAACTCACAAGAAGACATCCTTACGAGTGAGTATATCTTTTACATACGCAACAGGAGGTGTTAT
Organism: Helianthus tuberosus; assembly: GCA_030545235.1. Lineage (NCBI taxonomy): Eukaryota > Viridiplantae > Streptophyta > Magnoliopsida > Asterales > Asteraceae > Helianthus > Helianthus tuberosus. Next base: position 134,957,522 of record CM060385.1, on the reverse strand, counting down.
GCCTACACCTTGTGCTTAAGTTATGGCCATTCACTTTTTAAATGAGCCAAGGATATCCAGGACACGGTCATTAACCCCCAATGTTATTTTTTATCAATCAATACAGATTAAAACGGGATTATGCAATTCAATCATCTCCAATAGTTTTAGTACATACTATGCGTTAAAAACGCTTAAAAAGGCGATTAAAGGCCATTTCCGGGTTCGATACTTAAATCTGATATTTTTATATTTCCAGAATGCTTAAAATAATTTATTTATCATATGTGATCAGTAGCAAAAGGTTTGGAGTCGTTTAGATATGTAAAACTCATTTTATGGCCCGTAAGGGCAAAACCGACATTTACCGGATTAAGCCTACGACTATGAGTTATGCTCAGCCTAAAATTAATTAAAAATCTTTAAAATTCCCAAAATAATATATTACATCAGTGGGTAAAGATTTGATTTCAAAAAGTAGGCTTAACTAGGCTATATGCTAATTACGCCATTTTATTAACATAAAGCTTTCAATTTGCGCTAATGAGCATAACTCTCAATTTACACTTCAAACTGATGTCAAACTTTGCATAAAAGTTTATATATCAGTAATTAAAGTTTCTACTCTTTTACATTTCCAAAAATCACGTTTTAAGGCAATAAGGGCATAATGGTCAACATATGAGCAATTAACGGAAACGCGTAAACGAATGGGTCAATCAATGAACCAACCACAGAGGGTTATGCTAACATGTAGCCTGGTCCTAAGGAAGCTCTAAGGCATTTCCAAATCATACTAAAGCGGGTCAGAACTGAAGTCAAAGCAAAAGTCAAAGCTTTGCGACTTTCGGTTCCGAATCGGTTCAAAACAGAAAGTTGTCGAATCAAACAAGCTTAGACAAGTTCTTATGCTTATTATCAAGTTATATGAATGATAAAATAGGTTACACGCCTTTTACATCGTTAATTATGCATTAAACGAAAGATAACATTTCTGTTGACTTTTTCTAATCATCTTTGACTCGACAAATGACCTAGTTAGGATGGGAATCAGTGGATGCCCTTTTAAGGGTTTAAAGCCCACATAATTACCAACTTATAACTACCTTTGATTTGGCTAAACACTGAATCAATAGTGATTTATCTTAAAGTCAACCGTTAATTACGACGGTTTGACTTTTAAGCTAAAACTAAGCTAAAACTTAAGTAAGGAAGGTTTAGCAAACTTACCAAGGTCCTATGCACGAAATGTGATCACTTGAGGCTGCTTGGGAGCTCCAGAATTGATCAGGAATGCAAATGAAGGTGTGAGGAACAATGTTGCAACTTATGGTCTTTATATAGTGATTTAAACACCACAAGAAGTTGACAAGCAAGTCTATCACTGACCATAAGTCATCAACATGTGTCCCTAAGTGTCAAGGGGTTGTTTAGGGTTCTCTTGGAAGTGTTTGAGGGCAACAAATGACGTTTAGAAGGCTGAACAGGCGACAAAAACGTTTTTCTGCATCTGGGCGGGCCAGGCGGCCCGCGTAAGATGTTGATATATGTCACGCGGCCCGCATGGGCCTTCTGATCAGGCAAAAACATTTTTAAGATGTTGCATCTCACCTCTTGGCCCTTCGAAAGGTCAACCAAGCTTAATTTTCTTGCATTATGAGCCCTCTATATTGACACATAAGGGCCTCAAGACTTATACTACATTTTCTAAGTCCTTGGTCACTTCATGTTAACCCGAAAAGTCTTAACTTTCAATGTTAACGCTTTTAACCCCTTGTAACCGAATTTGATCACAACTTGCTCGTGCGATAACGAAACTTTATGAAATTTATATCGTGCATTCTAGTGAGCATAATTAACCGTTACAAGGCTTCGGGTTTGCTAAAAGGTCACTCAGAGGTATAACTTAAACATGTTGACACATTTAACCCCTGTGGTTTGTAATCTCTCACTTTCCTTCTTATTTAGCTTCGTATGATCCGTGATTTATTCGTTTGAAGGTATGAGCATCATGTAGGGAAAATGTACAATATATTTATTCACTGTTGACATTTAGCACACGTATATTCACATACTTTTCATGTTTTGTCAACTTTTAGTCCCTCTAGAATATTCTTTCTCACGTTCAAACATTATGACACGGTCATTAACCCCCAATGTTATTTGTTATCAATCAATACAGATTAAAACGGGATTATGCAATTCAATCATCTCCGATTAAAAGGTTTCTACACCCGACCAAGCGGTATTTTTATAATACCGTATCCCAAGCCCGTATAAGGGAAAATAAGTTAAAAGTATTTACCTGAGCTAGTAATGCAATTTATACTCAGCCGTATATTCTAATCAGCAAGCACAAGTACTTCTACTGGGGCTCTCAATCTGGAACGAAGGTTTTATTAACCTATTAAATTCTTAACGGGTCTTATTTAAGTCGTAACTTAGACCGGTTAGTTTTAAGGAAAGGTTTACGGTTCAAAACGCATGATTAAGCGAAGACCGGAATAGGATGTGATTTAGACCCGACAAGTTTGGAGACTTGTATAATATGGGTAAACTAAACACATTCTGGATTTTGAGATAAAAACGATAACGTTTGACCCGTTTCGGCTAATTTATGCAAACTAGTTACATAAACCGAACCGAACGTGAATAACGCATGACGGGTAATCATGAGAGTCATATACAGGTTTCTAAGTTAATTATGCCTCAAATATGTTGTGACAACAGTAAGATGTCTTTCATTATGCCCAAAACGTATTTAAACACAAACTAGGCCTCGTAGGGGTAGTTTGGTCATTTAAAAGGTTATAAAAGAGTTTAAGTATTTACCTGAGTTACAGGTCTGGTATAATCAGCGAAAATACTTATTTTGATAAGTTATAACAGTAGGATAAAGTATATATGTGAAATTTATCAATTATAACCAAACTATGCACCGAAGGGGCATTTTGGTAATTTCACATAAGCCGTAAAGCTCAAAACTGAAGTCTGAGTTTATCAACCTTTTCTTACTGTTAAAATATTATAATTTGCCTCAAATATCAGTAGGTATCAACCCTTGTATGTTTAAAATAGTTTTAGTACATACTATGCGTTAAAAACGCTTAAAAAGGCGATTAAAGGCCATTTCCGGGTTCGATACTTAAATCTGATATTTTTATATTTCCAGAAGGCTTAAAATAATTTATTTATCATATGTGATCAGTAGCAAAAGGTTTGGAGTCGTTTAGATATGTAAAACTCATTTTATGGCCCGTAAGGGCAAAACCGACATTTACCGGATTAAGCCTACGACTATGAGTTATGCTCAGCCTAAAATTAATTAAAAATCTTTAAAATTCCCAAAATAATATATTACATAAGTGGGTAAAGATTTGATATCAAAAAGTAGGCTTAACTAGGCTATATGCTAATTACGCCATTTTATTAACATAAAGCTTTCAATTTGCGCTAATGAGCATAACTCTCAATCTACACTTCAAACTGATGTCAAACTTTGCATACAAGTTTATATATCAGTAATTAAAGTTTCTACTCTTTTACATTTCCAAAAATCACGTTTTAAGGCAATAAGGGCATAATGGTCAACATATGAGCAATTAACGGAAACGCGTAAACGAATGGGTCAATCAATGAACCAACCACAGAGGGTTGTGCTAACATGTAGCCTAGTCCTAAGGAAGCTCTAAGGCATTTCCAAATCATACTAAAGCGGGTCAGAACTGAAGTCAAAGCAAAAGTCAAAGCTTTGCGACTTTCGGTTCCGAATCGGTTCAAAACAGAAAGTTGTCGAATCAAACAAGCTTAGACAAGTTCTTATGCTTATTATCAAGTTATATGAATGATAAAATAGGTTACACGCCTTTTACATCGTTAATTATGCATTAAACGAAAGATAACATTTCTGTTGACTTTTTCTAATCATCTTTGACTCGACAAATGACCTAGTTAGGATGGGAATCAGTGGATGCCCTTTTAAGGGTTTAAAGCCCACATAATTACCAACTTATAACTACCTTTGATTTGGCTAAACACTGAATCAATAGTGATTTATCTTAAAGTCAACCGTTAATTACGACGGTTTGACTTTTAAGCTAAAACTAAGCTAAAACTTAAGTAAGGAAGGTTTAGCAAACTTACCAAGGTCCTATGCACGAAATGTGATCACTTGAGGCTGCTTGGGAGCTCCAGAATTGATCAGGAATGCAAATGAAGGTGTGAGGAACAATGTTGCAACTTATGGTCTTTATATAGTGATTTAAACACCACAAGAAGTTGACAAGCAAGTCTATCACTGACCATAAGTCATCAACATGTGTCCCTAAGTGTCAAGGGGTTGTTTAGGGTTCTCTTGGAAGTGTTTGAGGGCAACAAATGACGTTTAGAAGGCTGAACAGGCGACAAAAACGTTTTTCTGCATCTGGGCGGGCCAGGCGGCCCGCGTAAGATGTTGATATATGTCACGCGGCCCGCATGGGCCTTCTGATCAGGCAAAAACATTTTTAAGATGTTGCATCTCACCTCTTGGCCCTTCGAAAGGTCAACCAAGCTTAATTTTCTTGCATTATGAGCCCTCTATATTGACACATAAGGACCTCAAGACTTATACTACATTTTCTAAGTCCTTGGTCACTTCATGTTAACCCGAAAAGTCCTAACTTTCAATGTTAACGCTTTTAACCCCTTGTAACCGAATTTGATCACAACTTGCTCGTGCGATAACGAAACTTTATGAAATTTATATCGTGCATTCTAGTGAGCATAATTAACCGTTACAAGGCTTCGGGTTTGCTAAAAGTTCACTCAGAGGTATAACTTAAACATGTAGACACATTTAACCCCTGTGGTTTGTAATCTCTCACTTTCCTTCTTATTTAGCTTCGTATGATCCGTGATTTATTCGTTTGAAGGTATGAGCATCATGTAGGGCAAATGTACAATATATTTATTCACTGTTGACATTTAGAACACGTATATTCACATACTTTTCATGTTTTGTCAACTTTTAGTCCCTCTAGAATATTCTTTCTCACGTTCAAACATTATGACACGTGTTAACACATTATAGGACGTGAATTTTCGAGGTGTTACATCCTCACCCCCTTAAAAGAAATCTCGACCTCGAGATTTGTTAAAGTAAAGGAAGTATTTTCTGCCTTATATTGACAACTAATAGATGATTAGGGATTTGTATGATTTTATTCGTCGTTTCCAATGCAACTTTCAGATCCAGACAAGTAGACTTTCCAAAGTCTCGTTCATCCATCGGATGTTTTGATATTTCATCTTTACAAGGTCTCCAAAGGAGCCACCTTGATACTTATATAACAGCTATTATAGAAAAGCTTATCATAAGGTGAGATGGTTATTCCAACCATTGCTCAAAATTAATCTTAAGGAATAGCTAATCCTTACAGTTAGTCGAACAAATCGATGATCCTGGGCAGCTGATGGAAATTCTTGATTGTTGCTTAAATAGGGTTGCGGTATTCAATGCATACGCAAGATGACCCGTCTTTCTTATCTAACAATATCAAATTCTCATAATATCGAGTTAGGCTATATGGATCTCCTATCTTAAAATTTACTTAATCAGGTTTTTGGTTATTCCATGATCAGTATGGAGTTCTTACAACACTCTAACCCAAAGCCGGATGTTAATCCTAACTCCACTTGCCTCTCGAGAGGTAAACAGGATAGTCTTAGGAGAAGATAATCAGGGTACTAGGGGGTTACAGAGATTTTCCGTATCTCAGGCTCCAGTTCATCCATCAGTGCATGTGTCAAATAAGTGACACATTTATGTTTCTAGTCCACGAATTCTTTAATCGAGACTATTTACTTGGACAATTTCATTCTGGATATCTTCTTTGAATACCATTAGCTGACCTTAGTACTCTATAACCATTGGAATATCTTTGTGGTCCCATGCATTAAACCTCCATACTGATCAGGCATGGAAGCAATCTATGGAACATATTAAGATATACCAATCCTCATATGGCGCTTTTATCATGCTATTTGGTATTCGCAATCGTTTAGAGATCAAAGAGATATCAATTTCATTTGAATGCATTTATCTGGAGAGAGAGTACATTGGATTTTATGACTAAAGATTTCTGACAGGAACAGAAGAATAGTTCTGGTGAATTTTCTACCTGTAAGTTTTACCTTACACTTAATATATATAGGGTTCTTATGAAAAGTTTTAAAAATTTGTTATACTTATAGTTTATGAAGGATCTACTGGTATCCGAACCAAAATAAAAACTCTTAGCATTTAAATTACTGATAAAATGTCAAGGAATGTACCTGATGCTATTATTTATGGACTAGCTCAGGCATTTTAGGCGCTTTCAATTTTTGGCTTTACTTCCTCAGTCGCATTTCCTTTGACAGATTTAGGGCACGTAGTCTTGATGTGGCCTTTCTCATTACAGCCGAAACAGACTGCATTCTTCATGTCTTTACAGTCCAACGTTTTATGTCCCTTAGACTTGCAGATCCCACAATGTAGAGGTCGAGGCTCAAATCTGCATTTCCCGTAGTGGTGCTTCTTGCAAATCTTGCATACAGGTTTCTGATTGGACTTTTGTTTATTCTTTTTCTTAGAACTCTGGGAGTTATCTACCTCCCTTTTCCTTTTTAGTTCATCCTTTGCATCAGAGGCATGAACGGGATCCTCCTTAAGAGTAAGGAAGTGTGGTCCTAGATAAAATTTGGATCGAGCAGCATGGGGCTCCTTGAACTTTTTCACAGCCTTCTTCACAGCTTTTCCAACAGCTGCGTCTATCATAGTTTGAAGAACATCTTTGGAAATTCTGATGTTCACAATTTCAGCATCATTAGCATTCGTCGTGCCATCAATGGCGCGATCGACTGTTGTCTTATCCGAGTTTGCCATACTTTCTATTGGTTCCTAACACCAATAAAACAATTTCTTAGTTGAAATCCAACAACTGCTATTTTTCATTCTGATGGCCTTAATATATACTAACCATGGTGTCAATAACCTATACAGGCTATTATAGCACTAACATTCTTAATGAACATTATTTAAAATATATTAATATTACTTAGCCTAGGTCGCAAAAGGCCATCAATGGCATTAAAGATTTGGACCTAGTCCATCACTTTTCTGACAGAGGATCAAAACGTCACATCTGTCTTTATTATATTAAAGAATTTAGGTAGCTTGAAAGCTTGCCATAGGAATATCAGAAAAGAGTGATTCCTATTAGATATAAAATATCCATCTAAGGTTTGTTGGAGCATTTTCTAAAGTATCATCGGCCAATTTCTACCTCGTATTAAATGACCGAAGTCCTAATCAGGCGGAGACAGCAGTTCTCTATAGTTATTGTTCAATATTGAATCATATGTGCCAGTATCAAGTAAATTTCTGCATATCCTTCTGCACTATCTCCTGGCGTTCATCCGGAAGACTCATGCGTTTATTTTCCTGGCATCTCCCGGCTTCTTTATAAGCTTTGGGCAGTTGGTTTTGATGTGCCCTTCCTCGTTACAATTGTAACATGTGGCGTTCTTTAACCCCTTGCAATCTAAGGTTTTGTGACCCTTGGTCTTGCAAATTCCACACAATTTAGCACGTGGGTCGATTGTACATTTTCCAAAATGTTGCTTTTTGCAGTTACTGCATTTGGGTCTGTTATCAGACTGACTCAAGTTCTTCCTAAACTCGGAATCCTTCCCGCGCTCAGAGTTTCCCTTCTTCTTCTTGTTATATCGATGAGAGTTTTCCTCCTCTCTTTCTCTTCTTCCCTCGTCAGAAGCCTTAACAGACTTAATTCTGATTGCATCTAAGGTGAGAGATAAGGATAAGTCCACCGCGGACCTATATGTGGTTGGCCTAGATGCTTTAACACTTCCTTTTATTTCTGGTGCTAGGCCTCCAATGAAACGCGCTATGCGTTTAGGTTCAGGGGTGACTAAATAAGGAACTAGGCGGGATATAGTGTTGAAACTTGTCACATACGCCTGACAATCCAAATCCTCCATGACCAGAGTCAAGAAGTCTGATTCTATCTTTTCTACCTCATGCTGGGGGCAATAGTTTTCCTTGACTAATGCAACAAATTGATCCCAATATAAGTTGTAGAGTAGAACTTTTCCCGTGGCTTGGAGCAATGATCTCCACCATGCCAACGCTTCTCCTTTGAATGATTGTGAAACAAATTTCACAACATCTTGCTCCGCACAACTGCTGATGTCAACAACAGCGTCCATCTCATCGAGCCATGTCATGCAATCGATGGCCCCTTTTTTCTCCTGTAAAGTCTCTAGGCTTGTAGGAGGCAAAATATTTATATGAACATGTCTTAACTGGTGCCTCTTGATGGAACACAACCTGTCTAGATGGAATACTCCTTTGATTTGACAAGTCATGAACATCGTCCTCCCTTGACTCATGTATTTTAGGAGGGGGCTTACTACGAGCCACAGATAGAGTCTTAGAGTGGGTATCATTTGATTCGTCATACTGTCGATCAAGAGCTCGAGTAACAGCATAATCTATTATTGCCTGCAGTTCTGCTCCAGTTACATTAATTCTGGTAGTATCATTGTTCTCCTTCATGTGGCTGTTAACTTCATCTAATCCAGCCATGTAGCTTGATTACTACATAAATATTAACAATGATTTATTCAGAGGTTTTTTTTTATGGAATCATCATCTTTGACGATTCATCAACCATGGTAATATAAACCATATTGGTTAACTTGTTAGTTATATTTAATTAGTATTTTCCATGATAATTTATCCTAGTTATAAAACATTTAGGATATTGAAGTGGCGCAAAAGGCCTAGTCACAAGGACAGTTCTAAATTTTATAAGCCATGATTTCAGAGAATCGAGGCATTAAGGTTTGAATCAAGTTCATTACCTTCTCTTGACAGGGAGTTGTAGACTTCAACTGTCTTTTGTCTTTTAGGACAATAGATATAGCCCGTGGGCATTTCCCTTCTGAGGGATGGTTATAATATGATCATCTTCTCAGATGCTATTAGTCGAGATCGTATGGATCCTACCGACTATTATGCTTGGACCTGGTCCAACCTTTTTAGACAGGAGGTCAAAGACCACCACTGTCGTTGTCTTATCGGACAACAAGTTTAGCCCGTAGGCACTTCATCACTATCGAATGTTTATAATATGATCATCTTATAGGATGACACAAGCCATGATTTCTAAATCACTAGGCTAGATAAGAAAATTGGAAGAATCCAATATAAGGATGACTGTTGTGATTTTCTCGAATCACATTTGTCAAGAGTGCTAACACGTTCTTAGTTGTTAACAAGGATTTGAATCTCTTGAATAGGTCTTACCATCTTGGCCATGTCAAAAATGACACGTGGCTAGGTCTTGTCCTTTTTAGATTTTGCCATTTTATTATAATGGTAGATCTTATAAAAGGAATGTTATTTTCCATTTATTTAATATTTCAAGTTTAGAATGACAATTTAATCTTAATCATTCCACTTATATAAAAACTAAAAGTACAGAGTTGCCCTAAGCGGGACTTGAAAGGAATAATGTTGTCTTAGAAAAGGACAGAAAGATAAATATGTCCTTATAAGGACTACTTAAGAAAACGATCTTTAGCAAAAAGGGGTTTTCTTCTTCACTTTACTTTCGAATGTTCCCTCCCTGGATGCTCGTTTCATTCTAGCCGCGGTACGAAGCTCAGCATTTCTAGGCTCCGGGTGTGGAGGACTCCTATTACGGCTTCTTTGCTTGGCGACGTATTCAATAAAAATTTTTGGAAGTAAAATTTCCAGATTAGGATTGAGGATATTCCTAAGTTAAGTCTAGACTCAGAAGGTCAAGGAATGTGCTACTGTGTCATTGAGATTAAACACATAAGGCTAGTGTTTAATTCACTCAATGTTGGCTCTAATACCAACCTGTCACACCCCGATTTCCACGTGTCACCGGTGGGCCCGGTGGGGAGTATCGTGACGTAGTTGAGATCATCATAGTCAAACAACACAATATATAAATGCATAGCGGAAGCAAAAGATAAATATATTACATTCCGAATATAAGTAATGTCAAAGTATTACAACGGAAGGTAAAGGATCCACAGGCGGATCAATAAAAGAAAACTGTTCAACAGACTTTAGGCATCTAGAACTTGCAAGATTCCCTAATGACGCCCTGAGCTCCCAGCCAATTACGCATAGTACCTGTCACTTAACCTTTTGGAAAATACGTCAGTTTACACTGGTAAATACAATTAACTGACTCATTTTGAAAAGAGTTTAAGAAAATTGATTTGAATGCACGTGGCACAAAATATCTTTTATAATTTGATTAAAATGCACGAGGCAAAATTAATCTTTTATACTTGGGACAATTTTATTAATAAAAATCTTGTATCCGATTTACATGGTTGTCCAACATTTAGGGCCGGTGATTATACAACACAAGCCGGTCAAGATTAATCGACACACCATAAATATAACTCACAAGAAGACATCCTTACGAGTGAGTGTATCTTTTACAAACGCAACAGGAGGTGTTATGCCTACACCTTGTGCTTAAGTTATGGCCATTCACTTTTTAAATGAGCCAAGGATATCCAGGACACGGTCATTAACCCCCAATGTTATTTGTTATCAATCAATACAGATTAAAACGGGATTATGCAATTCAATCATCTCCGATTAAAAGGTTTCTACACCCGACCAAACGGTATTTTTATAATACCGTATCCCAAGCCCGTATAAGGGAAAATAAGTTAAAAGTATTTACCTGAGCTAGCAATGCAATTTATACTCAGCCGTATATTCTAATCAGCAAGCACAAGTACTTCTACTAGGGCTCTCAATCTGGAACGAAGGTTTTATTAACCTATTAAATTCTTAACGGGTCTTATTTAAGTCGTAACTTAGACCGGTTAGTTTTAAGGAAAGGTTTACGGTTCAAAACGCATGATTAAGCGAAGACCAGAATAGGATGTGATTTAGACCCGACAAGTTTGGAGACTTGTATAATATGGGTAAACTAAACACATTCTGGATTTTGAGATAAAAACGATAACGTTTGACCCGTTTCGGCTAATTTATGCAAACTAGTTACATAAACCGAACCGAACGTGAATAACGCATGATGGGTAATCATGAGAGTCATATACAGGTTTCCTAAGTTAATTATGCCTCAAATATTTTGTGACATCAGTAAGATGTCTTTCATTATGCCCAAAACGTATTTAAACACAAACTAGGCCTCGTAGGGGTAGTTTGGTCATTTAAAAGGTTATAAAAGAGTTTAAGTATTTACCTGAGTTACAGGTCTGGTATAATCATAGAAAATACTTATTTTGATAAGTTATAACAGTAGGATAAAGTATATATGTGAAATTTATCAATTATAACCAAACTATGCACCGAAGGGGCATTTTGGTAATTTCACATAAGCCGTAAAGCTCAAAACTGAAGTCTGAGTTTATCAACCTTTGCTTACTATTAAAATATTATAATTTGCCTCAAATATCAGTAGGTATCAACCCTTGTATGTTTAAAATAGTTTTAGTACATACTATGCGTTAAAAACGCTTAAAAAGGCGATTAAAGGCCATTTCCGGGTTCGATACTTAAATCTGATATTTTTATATTTCCAGAAGGCTTAAAATAATTTATTTATCATATGTGATCAGTAGCAAAAGGTTTGGAGTCGTTTAGATATGTAAAACTCATTTTATGGCCCGTAAGGGCAAAACCGACATTTACCGGATTAAGCCTACGACTATGAGTTATGCTCAGCCTAAAATTAATTAAAAATCTTTAAAATTCCCAAAATAATATATTACATCAGTGGGTAAAGATTTGATATCAAAAAGTAGGCTTAACTAGGCTATATTCTAATTACGCCATTTTATTAACATAAAGCTTTCAATTTGCGCTAATGAGCATAACTCTCAATCTACACTTCAAAATGATGTCAAACTTTGCATACAAGTTTATATATCAGTAATTAAAGTTTCTACTCTTTTACATTTCCAAAAATCACGTTTTAAGGCAATAAGGGCATAATGGTCAACATATGAGCAATTAACGGAAACGCGTAAACGAATGGGTCAATCAATGAACCAACCACAGAGGGTTATGCTAACATGTAGCCTGGTCCGAAGGAAGCTCTAAGGCATTTCCAAATCATACTAAAGCGGGTCAGAACTGAAGTCAAAGCAAAAGTCAAAGCTTTGCGACTTTCGGTTCCGAATCGGTTCAAAACAGAAAGTTGTCGAATCAAACAAGCTTAGACAAGTTCTTATGCTTATTATCAAGTTATATGAATGATAAAATAGGTTACACACCTTTTACATCGTTAATTATGCATTAAACGAAAGATTACATTTCTGTTGACTTTTTCTAATCATCTTTGACTCGACAAATGACCTAGTTAGGATGGGAATCAGTAGATGCCCTTTTAAGGGTTTAAAGCCCACATAATTACCAACTTATAACTACCTTTGATTTGGCTAAACACTGAATCAATAGTGATTTATCTTAAAGTCAACCGTTAATTATGACGGTTTGACTTTTAAGCTAAAACTTAATTAAGGAAGGTTTAGCAAACTTACCAAGGTCCTATGCACGAAATGTGATCACTTGAGGCTGCTTGGGAGCTCCAGAATTGATTAGGAATGCAAATGAAGGTGTGAGGAACAATGTTGCAACTTATGGTCTTTATATAGTGATTTAAACACCACAAGAAGTTGACAAGCAAGTCTATCACTGACCATAAGTCATCAACATGTGTCCCTAAGTGTCTAGGGGTTGTTTAGGGTTCTCTTGGAAGTGTTTGAGGGCAACAAATGATGTTTAGAAGGCTGAACAGGCGACAAAAACGTTTTTCTGCATCTGGGCGGGCCAGGCGGCCCGCGTAAGATGTTGATATATGTCACGCGGCCCGCATGGGCCTTCTGATCAGGCAAAAACATTTTTAAGATGTTGCATCTCACCTCTTGGCCCTTCGAAAGGTCAACCAAGCTTAATTTTCTTGCATTATGAGCCCTCTATATTGACACATAAGGGCCTCAAGACTTATACTACATTTTCTAAGTCCGTGGTCACTTCATGTTAACCCGAAAAGTCCTAACTTTCAATGTTAACGCTTTTAACCCCTTGTAACCGAATTTGATCACAACTTGCTCGTGCGATAACGAAACTTTATGAAATTTATATCGTGCATTCTAGTGAGCATAATTAACTGTTACAAGGCTTCGGGTTTGCTAAAAGGTCATTCAGAGGTATAACTTAAACATGTTGACACATTTAACCCCTGTGGTTTGTAATCTCTCACTTTCCTTCTTATTTAGCTTCGTATGATCCGTGATTTATTCGTTTGAAGGTATGAGCATCATGTAGGGAAAATGTACAATATATTTATTCACTGTTGACATTTAGAACACGTATATTCACATACTTTTCATGTTTTGTCAACTTTTAGTCCCTCTAGAATATTCTTTCTCACGTTCAAACATTATGACACGTATCAACACATTATAGGACGTGAATTTTCGAGGTGTTACATACACATACTTTGTTTGATGAATAAACATCCCATCCTCCTTCTGTTCAACTTATAATCCCAGAAAGTAAGACAACTCACCCATAGCGCTCATTTCAAACTTGCTCTTCATCACCTGCTCAAACTCTTTACACATGTTTTCATCTGATGACCCAAAGATGTTGTCATCCACATACACCTGTACCAGCAGAAAATATTCCTTCTTCCTCTTTATGAACAGTGTACTGTCAATCTAACCTCTTTCAAAACCATTTTTGATCAGATGTGTAGACAGTGTCTCGTACCACGCCCTGGGAGCTTGATGTAACCCATACAAAGCCTTATCAAGTTTGTAAACTCGATCTAGATAGTCTGGATCAACGAACCCATCTGGTTGTGAGACATACACCACTTCTTGGACTTTCCCGTAAAGAAATGCACTCTTCACGTCTAGTTGAAAAACTTTAAAGCCCTTGAATGAAGCAAAAGCCAGAAACAAACGAATTACCTCCAACCTTGCCACTGGTGCAAACACCTCATTGTAATCTATTCCTTCTTGCTGATTGAACCCTTTGACAACCAACTGAGCCTTGTTGCGCGTGACAATTCCTCTTTCATCTTTCTTGCACCTAAATACCCATTTAGTGCCAATCTCTCTTTCACCTTTAGGAAGGTCCACTAACTCCCAAACCTTCAACTTCGCAAACTGGGCCAATTCCTCTTGCATTGCTTCAACCCATGAATTATCTTTAAGAGCCATATGAATGTTCTTCGGCTCCTCTTGGGAAATAAAGCAACTATACAAGCATTCATTCACTATCACAGTCTTCTCAATCGAAACAAATAACCCAGAGTTCGTTGCTATGCTTCTTCTTGTCTGAACACCTGCAGTAGGATCCCCAAGTATCATGTCAACTGGATGATCCCTATTTGCTCGTGTAGAAGCAACAGCATCAACTTCTAGATTATCACCCAGGTTTGATCCAACCTCCCCCTGAATATTCTGATTTGCAAACGGATTAACAAACTCCTCCCCCTGAATGGGTTCAGAGTCACTATCGCTTAAATCAGGATCAGCAGCACCTTGGGAAGTTTTCGGAGCATCTGTCACATCAACATTCGATCTAGGCCCAAACTCGCCTTCATCGTCTTCACCAATCACTGTTTGAATCAGCTGAGAATCATCTGCATCAGAAACCTCAGGAATATTAAATGATTTAAACACACTTTCATAATCATATAGTACAGCAGGACCACTCGTTGAATGTTGAGGTTTGTAGGAGGTAATTTCCACATTAAAAACAACCTCAATTTTACCAGTTTTGAGATTAAAAACCCTTTTATTCGGTGTGCCAGACACGTAACCTAGAAAGTAGCCTTCGTCAGCCACCTCACCGAATTTTTGTTTATTTTTGTTTCGCACAATGGTGCAGGGTAATCCAAATGGTTCAAAGCCTTCTAAGTTTGGTTTCTTGTTAAACATCAATTCATGACAAGTTTTATTATAACGTTTAACAGTCAAAACTTTGTTTAGGACGTAGCAAGCTATATTCACAGCTTCTCCCCAGAAAAGAACTGGTAGCTTTGAATCTGAAAGCATAGTCCTAGCGGCTTCAATCAACGTCCTGTTTTTCCTCTCAGCGACTCCATTCTGTTGAGGAGTATAAGGAGCAGAATATTGATGTTCTATTCCCTTTCGAAGACAATAGAGATCCAGAATCTGATTCTTGAACTCCGTGCCATTATCACTCCTTATCCTCTTAATCCTTGCATCATGGACGTTTTCCAATTTCGTAAAAAGATCTATCAGCATCTCAGCTGTCTCATCTTTTGTACCTAAAAAGAAAACCCATGAATAACGTGAGTAATCATCAGTGACAACCAGACAGTAGTACTTTCCACCTATGCTCCTCACGTTCACTGGACCGAATAAATCCATGTGAAGTAATTCATAAGGGGCATTAATGGAATTTACTGTTTTAGACTTATGAGGTTTCTTGTGTTGTTTTCCCTTTTGACATGGAAGACATTTATCTTCCACTTGAAACCTCAGCAATGGAACCCCTTTCACTAGCTCATTCTTAGTGATATAATTCATTTTGCGGTAGTGAATGTGGGCCATGCGTCTGTGCCACAACATAGATTCAGCTTCAGATGCTTTTGACAGTAAACACGCCACCGCTGCAGTCGGATCCTTGGCACCCATGTCCATGACATAAGTATCATTTTTCCTTGGTGCACGCATTACTATCCAATCTTCCGGAATGACCAAACCCGGTTTGAACACCAATGCCTCCGACTTAGTAAAATGGACCGAGTGACCCTTGTCGCAGACTTGTGACACGCTCATCAGATTGTGTTTAAGTTGCTCAACATAGTTCACTTTGTCCAAAGTGATCTTCCCATTCGTCACTTTTCCTCGTCCAGTTATCCTACCACCTTTAGCACCAGCAAAATTTACATTTCCTCCATCATATTCTTCAAATTCAGAAAACAACCTTGCATCCCCCGTCATGTGCCTGGAGCAGCCACTATCAACATACCATAAGTTGATAATCCTCCTTAGCAGCTCCTGCACACACCAACCAAAAGATTAGTTAGATTGGGGGACCCAAGCCTTAATGGTCTTGGGTCTTCCAGATTCATCAACTACAGGAACATCCATCCAGTATCCATCACTCCTAACTGGAGTCTTGGATCTTGGACCTGTTGATGGAAATGGGTTTTGATTTCCATAAGGTCTCTGGTCCTGAGGGTACCTATTTGTGTTTGGACTATGTGACCTTTGAAAATTTTGATTTTGATTCCAAGAACCTTGATTGTAATTTCTAAAGCCATTGTTATAAACAGTTTGACCACCATTATTTTGGTATCGATTTTGATATTGACCTTGACTTCTGAAATTATTTGAATTTTGGTTGTTCATTCTTGGTGAACTACTTCTAGGTCTTTCATATCTGCCTGATGTAGATTCAGGCTGAAATCTTGGTTGATTTCTTTGAAAACGAGGAACTTGTGGAGTTCCTTTTTCAGCCTTATCTACACCACCAGCAACACCCTGTTGTTGCTTTGGAGCAGATTTCTTTGGAGAGTTTGAGACTTTCTCCTCATTATCACCTTTCTTCTATGGTGATTTCCCTCTCTGTTTCTCATTTACTTGTGCTTCAATCTTTTTGTTAGGACAGCAGCTAGCTACATGTCCCTTTGTGTGACATTTGAAGCACGATCTCTTTTTCGAAGACTTCTCAACTGAAGCCTTTGAACTAGATTCTGGTTTTGATGATGATGCCTTAGAAGGATTTGGTTCAGTTTGCTTAGTTTCAAGATTTTCTATGTTTTTGTTTTTAGCAAACTCTATATTTGATTCATTTTCAATAACAACTGTTTCATATTTCATGTCACTTCCTTGAACAAAATTAACCTTTTTAACAAAAGTTGGAATTTTTCTTTTTCAAAACAGGTTTGCTGTTATTATCCTTCTTAGCATCATTATCTTCAGACACATCACCTTGACTAGATGTGAAACTACTTGGTGATGTTGACAGAAAGTCTGTGAACTCATCTTCATCAGGTAAGAAAGAATAGTCATGACTAAGAGGAGGTGGGACTTCATTAAATCCCTTGAATCCCACACTGGTCTTGTCATTACTCTTCTTTAACCCACCCATCATGTGTTTCATAACAAAAGTAGAATCCCTGAATTGACCTAATTTCTTTTCAAGTTCAACAATTTTAAGTTGTGCATCTGACAACTCTTTGCATTTTTCAGAAATCACTTTTGTTTTCTCAGCCATCATGTCATGAGCTAAGTCTATGACTTGAAGTTTTTCATTTAGTTTGCAAGTTAAAGCTTCTATTTCAGCTTCATAGCCTTTTATCTTTTTCAAATATGATGACTCATTTCTTTTAGCAAAGAAATTTGATTCTTTTACGTTAGACATTTCGCTCACCAGACTTTTTTTTTTAGTTGACAACCTGTCAACTTCACCCTGTAATTCACGACACTTTAAACAAACAGAAGTAGCAGAGTTACTTACCTCTCCTGTCGATTTGTCTGAGTTGGCCATAAGAGCAGCAAGTTGAGCTTCCATTCTTTTGATGATTTCATCTTTCGCTTCATCTTCCCTTTCATGCTCAGATTCCTGCTTTTCTTTTTCAGCATCTGTTGTCTGCTCGGCCTTATCTACCTCAGCTTTAGTTTTCTTCTCAACATTTGTAGCATTCACTTTAGCTTCAGCATCATCAACTGGCACAATTTCTGCCATGAAAGCTTGAGTGACATTTTCATCATTTTCCAAGTGAATACTCCAGTCATATGAGCCTTCTCTTGCAGTAGAGATCAACGCCCTTGAGTTAGAGTTGTTTGATGCATTCCTATTGTTTGAACTCTGACTCGAAGTCTCATGCTTTTGTTTCTGACATTCCCTAGCGAAATGACCGTAACTTTGACAGTTAAAGCATCTCACTTTGGTCTTGTCGAAACCAACACTCTTCCCTACGAACTTCCTTCATGTCCGGTTCATAAATCTCTTCACTCGTCTGGAGATCATGGCCATTTGCCATTGCAAATCCATCTCTTCTAGATCATCAGGGTCAATCTGATCATAATCTTCATCCAACGTGGCAGGATCAGATATCTTCCCCTGAATGTAGTTCTCATAGGAAGCAACGAATGAAGCAAGTAGAGCAAGATGTTCTTCAGCAGACTTCACACTCATAGGCATCGACTTAACACCACTACTCTGCTTAGAAGCTGAGGTTTTCTTGGCTCCTGTTGATCCTCCTGAAGCAGCTACAAAACACACATCACCATCCTCATTCACTGTGACCTGCTCATTTTCACACGATAGAAACGCAGTAGCAGAGTCGCTAGAAGCGTTGTGAGATGAAGAAGAAGAAGTAAGCCCATTGTAAATCGTTGGATCTTGAACCTGATCATATCCAGTATCTTTCTTCTTCATACTGAGCTCATAAGCTCTCAGCTTGCCAACTACTTCTTCCAGCTCCTTTGTCTCATAATCTGCCTCTCCCTTAATCAAGAGAGTGTAGATATCCCACTTAGTAGGTAAAGCATCGAGCAGCTTGTCATTCTTTTCTACGTCAGTATAGCAATCGATCTCATAATTTTCCATTTCTGACATCAGATGATAGTAGCGAGTGATGATGTCCTCAAGTGACTCATGTTTCATGAACTTGAAAACAGCAAACTGCTTCTTCAGTAGATCAACTTTGTTTTTCTTGACATCTGCATTTCCCGCATATCTCTTTTCCAATGCATCCCACATATCCTTGGAATTTGTGTACCTCTTGAAAGTATGCTTGATGCTATCAGGTAAGGACATTTTGATTGCAGCCAAGGCTCTCTTTTCAGCCTCATACATCTTTTTATCAGCATCTACCATGTTCACATAGGCAGTTTTATGTGGTCTGCCTTCAAAGTCATGTGTTGGGTCCATGTACCCTTCTTCAATGCATATCCACATGCGAGTATCCTGATATTCAATGAACGATTGAAAACGATCCTTCCATGTCAGATAATTTTCCACCTTCATCATCTTAGGCGGTTTGTTGGTAGTGCCAACCTCATGTTCCATTCTCAAAAGCTCATTGAGGCTAGACATGTTCGACATTTTAACGTTGCAGACTGGTAAAACCGTACAAAAATTTTTCCGAAAACTGTTTTTACAAACTTATATCGTTAGATTCGTCTTGGAAATACGATTCTAAAGATATATAATGTCGAATGCCTTTTTCGGTATTTTCCAGAAAATCCCGAATTCAACGGTGCAAACTGTTTTTACAAACTTATATCGTTAGATCCGTACAATTTTTTTTTTTTTGTCCTAAAAATCCCGCGAATTCAACGGTGCAAACGGTTTGTCCAGATGAGCTACAGATGCTTCTCTAGACACGAAACAACGGAAAATTTCCTACGCTTGCCTTTGAAAATTCCACCACTAGTGAATCGCACAATTTACAGTCGCATAAGACAGCCTCAATCGCACAAGTACTACTGGATGGCACAATCCACTAAATTTGGGCTGAACAGTCACTTAAACGGGCCTGGGCCTGATCGCACAAGATTTAGAATCGCACAAGATGAATTCAGATCGCACAAGATAACGTCCAATCGCACAAGACGAATTCAAATCGCACAAGATGAATTCAGATCGCACAAGAACTCTTCTGATCGCACAAGATACAATCTGGGTCGCACAAGAACTATCCGGGTCGCACAAGATCAATCCGGGTCGCACAAGAGCTATCTGGGTCACACAAGTTTCAAACACACAAGTTTTAAACTTTGAATTCAACTAATCAGCCACTCAATCCCGAAAAATCAGCAACTAACAATCAGCAATTCTTTCCAAAAACTCGAAATTCAGTTCCTTTTTCAAACTTTCCAAGCAAAGTCTCCTACAAACACGAAAACAGTCAAAACTAATAATCAAACCAGATCAAAATACACGAATTTAAACTGTTCTTCAACTGTTCTTCCTGTTCTTCGTAAAATCCCAGAATTTTAACTCGAAAATATTCAAACAAACCAACTGCCTTGATTCCAATCGATCAGTCTTGAACCACGCACAAGAGCAAATGCTCTGATACCAATTGTAGGTCCCCGTAATCCCGTATGGATCGTAACAAGACTGGTAATTAATCAAGGATGCGGAATCTCCTTGATTAACCTTCGAACACAGAAACAAGAACATGTAGAAGAATAAGAACTCGAACACACAAACTTTCAAACTGATATTCTGTGATTATCAAACCTTAGAAAACGTTTTACAATCACTAAGATCTCCAAGAACCTAACAACCGATTTCTGTTTGTTCTAAACCTCTCACAATTCGAATGCTCTCAATAATCTCCAAAAGTCTAACCCTAAACATGTAGCAAGAGGTTGTTTATATACTACAACCTCCCATACACGAATTGGGCTCTGGCCAGTATACAATTATATAATAAATTCGGACCTAATAAACTAGATACAAACTTGGACTTGATTGGGCTTGATAATCTCGAAATCTTTAAGTCTTCATAGTCCAGTCTTCTGTTTAATATCCAAACACCAATCCACAGCTGTTGTCACATAACATGCACCAACAGTATTCGGCTGACACCGAAGAAGGGATTTTCGTATTCAAAGCACAATCTAAAGAACCGTTCCCTCCCAAGAAGAGAGGATGGTTCAGCAGAGGAGCTCATGAGCGTAGAAAAAGAATGAGAAAATTGCAACAACAGCGGGCCTTAGCAACGGCCAATAGAGAAATGAATGCTCAAACCCAGGATATACTCAATAGGAGACTAGCTAATTTTCACATCTTAGCTACCACAGCTGCCGACCCTAATCTAGAACAATTTATTGCACCTCAGCCGTTACCACTATTTCCCACACAACCCATGGAAATTGAACCAAACCCAGTAGACCAGCTTCCAGCACCTGCTTTTGACCCAGCCGAGATTCCTAGAGTCCCAGCACCCCCTCCTCGAGATTATGACCCATGGTTTGACGACCATAGGGATTATCAACAACTTTACCCAATAGAGGAACCCATGTAAAACCCAGTAGCACGTTACCCAAAATTGGACCCTCTAGACCCATATTTTGATAATGACCAATATATCAGGGAGATCCTAGAGAACCCATACCCACGAGAGGAACCGATGCCCCAATACCCTGACCCGATACCAGCACCCGCACCACCCATGAGTACTGAGAACATACAGGAACTCCGACCGTTTGGCGAGGAGTTGTTAGATGAAAGTATGACGAGCGTAACATGCAGTATTGGATGGACCCCCACTAAGTAGTAGTAGTAATAGTAGTAGTAGTAGAACCGCGAGATATATATATAGGGAGCTGATGTGTGCTAGGTGGTTTAATAAAAACTACAAAAAATGGTTAAATAAAGATTGACTCAAAAATTTAAACTTTAGACATGCTTTGGCCTAATAGGTATCGGTACTCTCATTGGGATTGTCCCCAGGTAGGCAACTGGTCCTTATAATTGGATTTATACGAATGCCAGCCTAGACAGGAGTTCCCAACTTAACGGTACTTTAACCCTTCCAGTTACTACATGTCCGACACGAAAAACACATTTTTACAAATGATGTACAAAAAGACAAACTTTAAAAATAACCTTAAACTAGACACTCTAAGCTTTAAATTTATACTTAGACTCAATCTTAAAACTAAACCACACAACCGGCAAGTGTACCGATCAGTGTAGTATAGTAAAAGTAAGTCCGGATGTCGAACCCACAGGACACTGTTGAATTACGTTAAATAATTTGTTTATACTAAAATTTACACAACAATAAATATTTTTGTATTTTTGTATTTTTGTATTTTTAATTCGAAAGGGGGGGTTTTGCTCGAAAAATAAATTAATTAAAAACTAATTAATAAAAGTGAACTAAAACAATTTACGACAAAGATTTAATAATAATAAAGGACTATCTAGGTTAGAATCCCACTTGTCAATAACATGCTTTCTACCGGGTAATTGTGTGATATGAAACCGGGATCTTTAGATATTAAACCTTTAAAGACTACGTAGGATTCCCAATCATTCTCGGGAAGTCAACTATGTGACTTGAAAGGTTTATTTTGATTACCGATTTACTAGACTTCTTTACAGTTATCTAGTGTTCTAGAAAAGTACTTGGAAAGACTGACTTCCTCTCGGTTGTAAGTCTAAAGCAATTTAAGAAAACTTGATTTGGTTTAATAGACAAGTTAGCGACAATTTAACTAAAAGCTGGTTTCTCACAAAACACAATCTTAGCAATACACTAAACTCGATCTATTAATATTTTTATACCTTACAGCGTTAAAAATAGTAGAACATTAAAACCAGATTAATTCTTGATCATTAGTTCTATGGTTTATTTCACAATCCACCATAAGATTACCCAACCCGTTTAGGACTTGAATATCGACATAATTCTTTTTATGAAAATACATTCACCGGAATTTATGTGAAACAAATGATCAAAGTGTAAACCAAGTTAAAATATGCATAAACACCAAAACATATAACTTAAATTATTTACTTAACAAGAACAAACCATAATCACACAATACCCGGTAAAAATTACATATTAACAAGTGTTCATCATAACCTAGATAGTTTCAAAGTTTAGCTACACATAATATTAAACATTACAACTGGACAAAATCTGAAAGTAATTAAAAACATGGTACAAGACGAGATAAAAACTAAAAAACGAATAATTACCGAACTCGGATCGCTTAGGACTCGAACCGAAATCTTCCACGACTCCCGAGAGCTCCGAGGGACTTCAACTTCACTCCTAGCTACTTAAATTCGACTGATAGCAGTCTTAGAAGTGTGTTTTCGAGGTATGAGAGGTGTGTTTTTCGAGTGAGAAGTGAAGGCCTTTTATAGTTGAAATTTTGAGCTTCTGCGCACCCCTTGCGCACCGTAAGGGTGTAAGCCTTGCGGTGCGCAAGGCCCATTCACCTAATCCACTTCCAACTGCTCCAATTCGCACGAAAAAGTTTCTGCCGACAGGTCCTTGCGCACTGTAAGGGTTTAAGCCTTACGGTGCGCAAGGCATCTTCAAAAGCAAACTTTATTTTTGGATTCCTCTCGTCGAGCTACCCCAAAAGCATATATTATGGCTCCCGTAACTCATTTTCTAGCTCCGGATATGTCCAGATGAAGTTCTGACTGTTTCTGGCGGGTATTTGTGTTCTTTTCTTCATTTCTTCTTCATTCGAACTCCGTTTTATTCGCCGTTTTTGCTCCCTTTACACCAGGACCTGGCAAAACACAAAATAAAATAATATAAAATAAACCTAAAACTAAATAAAAACAAATAAAAACCATACAATAATTATACATTTCACACAGGACAAATATGTGTATTTTACTACACATCAAATATCCCCACACTTAAACATTTGCTTGTCCCTAAGCAAAATCCTAAACAACATGTCCAACATAAACGATTAACAAGAACGCAAGTATCGAGCAAATTAAAATGCTAACTACAAAATCATTAAATACAGAGGTTTCCCAAGACTTACATCGTTCAAAAGGTTGATAATTCAAGAGAATGAAATGAGAAACCGAGCCTACCTAATCAAACTTTTCTTACCTTCAAGTAATTCATTTATGCAATATCAAAACCTTACGAAATTCACTCCTCTTGGTTAATATATATATGTGTAATTTTCAAGTGAACTCTCAAGAACCAAACTGTGAAGCATGACTTTTATAGGCTTGTACGTCAATCAGATCTCCACCTAATTGTTAGAAATTGATACAAATAAAGAGGAAAATGGGTAGGTAAGGGTAAAAGGTAGGTTGTTTATTTGGGTGAAAGTGGCTAACAGGAAATTTTACGATAAACCGGAAAAACACGAAATAAGAATTAACAACAATTTGGTCATTTGACCATACTTTATTCTATTTTTCTTTTTCTTTTTCTCTAGTTTTTTTTTTCAACAAAGATAACAATAATATCACAATATTATACGTTCCGGTTTAATTTGGGTAACAACAGAAGGTTTCAGGTTCAAAGTGGTGTCTAAAGGAAAATGGTGAATTTTTACAGAAAATGTGATCCTAATGTCTCTTATCAAATTTGTATCAAAGTCTAAACCAAAGGTCTCGAAATGTATCAAAACGTACAAGTTCTAAAGTAATGCAACACGTCGGTAAACACACATGAAACGAAAATAGTGTTTATGTAAGAAACACTTATAGGCTCAAATCTTACCGTCATGTGGAACAAGGGTTGTAGATTGGTATCGCATAATTAATTAACTTTCCAGTTCGATCTATTATCTTAGGTATCTCGTAAATTATTTTTTTGATTTCATGAAAAACTTGATTTAATCAACCTACTATTCCGCAACTTAAAGAAACATGTGTTTTTGGTTTCGTAAGTTCAACATTTAAATTGCTTTTCGACAGACATTTTGGAAAATGTTTATGTTTTATTTGTGTTTAAAGGACTGGGACAAGTATAAACATTATTATTTTTTTTATATAATATTATAATATAATATTCCCTCATCCCCACACTTGAAAGACACATTGTCCTCAATGTGTGAAAATAAGAAAATATGTTGCACACTGAAAATGTAATACAAAATGCACACTGAAATTTAAAATGTTACTTCCCTGATGTGTTGCGATATGTGTATATGTGTTGAAACGCCAAATTATATATGAATTCTGCCTCGATGCCTGTGCGTGACGCTTGCAACATTCTTGGGATTCAGTAGGACTTCGTTTACATCTTCCTGTGTGCGCCCAATTTCCACATCCCATGCATCTCTCGTAGCGTTTTGCTCTTCTTTTCATTGCACTTTTGGATGTTCCACAAAATGGGGGCGTCTGGTCTTGTTGATGCCATTCTTTCCTTACCTCAGCGCTTAGGAGAAAGATTTTCTCCCTAAGATCTACACGTAACCCTGGTTTTGCAAATTCTAAACAACAAAGCAAATTAAAATCAAACGGATGCATTTTAAATCTAAATCACACGCTTGGAGATGTTGTTGAATTTGTCAGCTGTTCCGAAATCACCCGAATGGAGATTGAGTACGGGTGGTATGATTCAAACCTGCATATACAAAAACAAGCAAAAAATCCAAGTAATACCTAAAAAATGACTCAAATAATACTAAATTAGACTCCTAAACAATAACTTGAAACACACATTAACTATCTATCTACCCTAATCTTGAGTTTTCACTCAAGATTCTAAACGATGGCGATTGGTGGGACATCGAGACGAGTTACCCCCGTCTCGGTGTTGTTAATTGGTCCCCCTAGGTAATGTTTCAACCTATGTCCATTCACCTTCCAAGTGCTTCCGTCTGCTTCGTTCTTCAACTCAATTGTCCCGTATGGAAAAACTCCGTTCACAACATACGGTCTTGTCCACTTTGATTTCAGCTTTCCTGCAAATAGTTTTAAACGTGAATTGTATAAAAGCACTTTATCGCCTGTTTTGAATTCCTTCAACCCCTTAAGCTTCCTGTCATGCAACGCCTTTGTCTTTTCCTTGATATTCCAAGATCGTTCATACGCGGCGTCTCTCAAGGCTTCCAATTCATGGATTTGGAAGTATCGTCTCTTGGCGGCCTCCGTTAAGTCGAGATTAATAGTTTTGAGAGCCCAAAGTGCTCGGTGCTCTAAATCAACGGGAAGATGGCAAGCCTTACCATAGATAATCATGAAAGGTGTAGTGCCCAGGGGTGTTTTGTAGGCGGTTCGAAATGCCCACAATGCATCGTCAAGCTTGTCTGACCAATCTTTCCTGCTTTTCCCCACTGTTTTCTCCAGGATTCGTTTCACTCCTCGATTCGCATTCTCGACTTGCCCACTAGTTTGGGGATGGTAGGCGGTGGAGAAGCGATGAGTGACACCGTAGCGGGCCAATGTCTTTTCCATGATTGCATTGCAAAAATGAGTGCCACGGTCACTTATAAGAGCACGAGGAGTACCGAATCGCGTGAAGAGTTTCTTGAGGAATTTAACCACTACACGGGCATCGTTTGTAGGAAGAGCTTGTGCCTCCACCCACTTTGAAACGTAGTCTATTGCCACAAGTATGTATCGATTTCCTCTAGATGAGGGAAATGGTCCCATGAAGTCGATGCCCCAAACATCGAATATTTCAACAATTTGAATTGGGTTTTGGGGCATCTCATCCTTGGATGAGATATTGCCAGTACGTTGGCAACGATCACAAGTCTTCACAAACTCTATCGCATCCTTCACTACCGAAGGCCAATAAAAACCACAATCGAAGATTTTTTGTGCAGTAGTGTGTGGACCGTGGTGGCCTCCTGTTAATCCTTCATGTACGTGCCTCAGAATTCCTGAACCTTCTTCCTTACTCACGCATCTTCTCAAAATCCTGTCTCCTCCTATCCTGAAAAGATAGGGGTCATCCCAAATGTACCTCCTCGCATCCCGGAAGAACTTCTTCTTTTGTTGGGTGGTCATACCTTTCAACACCACCCCTCTTGCCAGGTAATTTGCCAAATCTGTGAACCATGCCATACCCTCTGTTTTAGCTGTAATGAAATCTATATGCTCATGAGGGAATTTATCACCAATTGCTTCCTCTCGAATCTCCTCTCTCTCAGGATCCTCCAATCGTGATAAATGATCTGCGGCCGTGTTTTCCGCTCCCTTCTTATCTCTGATTTCTATGTCGAACTCGGAAAGGAGTAGAATCCACCGTATGAGACGGGGTTTTGCGTCTTTCTTTTTGAAAAGATAACGCAAGGCTGCATGGTCAGTGAAAACGATGGTTTTGGATAGAACGAGATATGAACGAAACTTGTCGAATGCGAACACTACGGCGAGAAGCTCTTTCTCAGTGGTGGTATAATTCTCTTGTGCATCATTAAGAGTTTTGCTCGCGTAGTAGATCGGATGAAAGTGCTTTTCGATTCTCTGACCCAAAACTGCTCCTACAGCATAATCACTAGCATCGCACATGAGTTCAAAAGGTAAGCTCCAGTCGGGCGAGATAAGAATGGGTGCACTTACAAGTTTTTCCTTCAAAAAGTCAAAGGCTTTCAGGCACTCCTCGTTAAAGACAAATGATACATCATTTTCAAGGAGTCGTGTTATGGGGCGCGTGATTTTCGAAAAATCCTTAATGAAACGCCTGTAAAAGCCTGCATGACCAAGGAAACTGCGAACGGACTTCACATTTGTCGGTGGAGGCAACCTACTGATGGTATCTATCTTTGCTTTATCAACCTCTATACCGGCTCTCGAAATTTTGTGTCCTGGCACAATTCCTTCTGTCACCATGAAGTGACACTTTTCCCAATTCAGCATCAGCTTTGTTTCAATACATCTCTTCATCATCTCCTCCAGATTTGCTAAACACTGCTCAAAAGAGTCGCCATAAACCGAAAAATCGTCCATGAACACCTCCATGGACCTCTCAACCATGCCTTGAAGGATGGCAACTATACACCGTTGAAAAGTCACCGGTGCATTGCATAATCCAAAAGGCATGCGTCGGTACGCATATGTGCCGTATGGACAAGTAAAAGTGGTTTTCTCTGGGTCTTCCGGTGCGATTGGAATTTGGAAATATCCCGAAAAACCATCGAGAAAGCAGTAGAACTGCTGCCCTGCAAGGCGTTCGAGCATTTGATCGATGAACGGGAGTGGAAAGTGGTCTTTCCGAGTGGCATCGTTAAGCTTGCGGTAATCGATACACACTCGCCAACTGGTGACTGTACGGGAAGGTTGTCACGGCCCCCGACCCACCCTGGACGGAATCGGGAGTCGCGAACAGCCCAGTGGTACCGGTGATTATTTTGAAAACGTTGTAGCGGAAATTTCATCAGGACCGTGAGTTAGGAAAAATATCAGAGTTTAGAAAACACCGGATTTTTATTAAATAGATGGGATAAACCCATGTTTTACAAAGGTAGCTTTAATAAGGTAAATTTGATTACATAAAACAATATTTCTTAATTTGATTTAATTAATAAAAATAAGTCACTTCTTGAAGCCTTTCAGTGCCGTATCCATCTCTTACTCCAATCTACTGTAATTACCTGAAACGCGTTTTGAAAAGGTTTTGTCAGCAGGAAATACTGGTGAGTTCATTCATTTTACTTAAAACATATTTGTTATAATTTACAGCATTAAGAGTTTTTACATTTGCTTCTTAAAGATTGGCAAAGACTTAATCACTGCAAAGTATAACTAGAAAATATTGTTATAATTTACAGTATTAAGGGAGATTACAATGTTTCTATATCAACCAACTACCCACAATATTTGTCACTCGACCGGATCTGTGACTATGGTCATATCTCCATTGGCCACCCGTTTGTCCAATGGCAAAGATTATCAAGTAATGTATACAAAACCCCACATACTGGCTGTAATTTGGTGATTACATAAACTTAATCCCTGTAATTATAACTTTGAAAATAAACATGCTTTTGAAATTAAATTTGATAAAAAGAGAATGACTCACATTATAAGCATGCAGATTCATACGGCCAAAGTTTAGTCTACAGATAAGCCTTGATATATTGCAGATTTATACAGGCAGAGCTTAGCCTATTGATTAGTCTTGTAACCTAGTGCACACGAACTAGGTAGGTAACTTAATTCAGCATTTACGATAACTCACGAGATTAAAACCCTCACAACGAATGACAAAGTGCAATCACTTAAACATCCATCGGATTCACAACGAATGACAGAGTATTCCCCGAGTTCGGGTGGTACTCAAACATCCTGTCGGAATCACGACTAATGACAAAAGATAGCACTTAAACATCCATCGGATAGTTTCTATCGATCGGACATTAAATCGTAGCAGCGATCGAGTTAATACCCTGTATCGTAGCAGCACCCCGCTATACTAATTAGTGATTTTGAGACTGTTTCTACTATAACTCGGAGTGTATTTCGACTTTGTTCGTCGTTTCAGTGCCCAAAATCAAGTCCCAGACGCTACTATTTATACACGAAATTTGACCCCCTTGCGCACCGTAAGCCTTATCCCTTACGGTGAGTAAGGGACACCTATTTTCCATAGGGTAGCTACGCGTGTTTGTAGGCTTGCTGAGTCGACGTATTTCATAAATTTGATTTTGACAGCGTTTTATGTAGATAATCGTAACTAGGGTTTTACCCCCCCTGAGTTTTAGGGGCCCTGATCCTGATTCTGATGATTCTGAAAATTTTAGGGTTTGTGCAGAATCACTTGGGTGTCTCAATTAGGGTTTCCTATTGGATAAAATAATAAAATAAATAGGACTTTTAATGAGGGTTGTTACATTCTCCCCACCTTGTTTTAAATCTCGTCCTCGAGATTTGGGTTACGATATTTCTTTTAGGCTTATGTCATATTTTAGTAAATAAAAACAATATTAAGGGTGATTACATTTAAAATATCAAATTTTGTGAATACGAATTGTACAATAAGTAGGATTCAATGGTTCAACTGAATTAGTTCAAGAAATCGATGATAAACGAATGAGATGAAATGATATAATTTCCAAGATGACTAGGTTCAAGCCAAAAGATATATGATCAATAGATATTAAAATGAATGTGAAGGACTTTTAGAATCAATAAAAATTCTTTGTCAAAAGAAAGTTTACTTTGATTGGCAATTGAGGAAGACTTAGAATCGACAGGTTTAAAATGAAATTAAAGCATGAAAAATGATTTGTCAAATATTTATGATATTAGAAAATCAAAGTGTTAAGATGAGTGAATTGCAAAGATACACCAAAAGACAATAGAGTTAGTGTATCATTGTTTAGAGTTCCAAGTTGTTTGAATTGTGAAACAATGTGATAGTACACTATTAGTGACTATATTTTTCATATTATGTCCTAGAGATCGAAATATAATAAGAACAAGTTGTTTTGGTATGACCAATCATTATATTATATTTGTAAAGCAAATGTAATATATATTATTTGTATCCCTGTCTGAACCGTATCTTACATATCAAATATAAATACTATGTAATATATATTATTTGTTACGCATTTTTACTATATGTAAATGGTCACCACTTTTAAATAAATATTATTTTAGTATTTTACTATACTATGTAAAATAACTTATATTTACTATGTAATATATATTATAAAACACCGTAATGAAGTTATTACAAAATATTTTAGTATTATTATTTTGTAAAAGAAATCACTATTATTTATAACGTTATATGAAAGTTGTAAATAAAGGTGTAAAAATATTTATTGCACAAAAGTATTTGTAAAATATTTTGTAAATATATAACACTTATTGGGTCGATTCTATGTGACTACTTATTTTCATTTTGAAACCATATAACGTTGTGAATGTATTTACAAATGTTGTAAATAAGTGAAAACAGGGACTATTCTTATATAGTACAATGTTCCCCTAACCCAACGTAGTTGATGACTACCATATTATTCTTATATGGTTATTTTCTTGTTAGAGCGTTACGGTACATAGTTACCACAAAACATGTGATAGACAATTATTTATATAATTTTATTCATCCTTCTAATTCTTGTATTGTTTTATGAAAATATGTCTTCTCCTTACAGTACAAAGTAAAATATTTTTATATATAATTAAAATTTACTAAATAAATATGATGACTTAATTTATATATATAAACTAGTCATTATCATGGGTGGATATTGGTTAGTGTTGCCTTGTTTAAGCATAAGTGATCAGTCCATGCCTAACTAAGGCTAGGCTATCCAATACATGCCCCTGACAATAACCCTAATATTAAAAATAATACTAACATTACTATTATTAATATATTATTACTAATAATAAAACTAATATTAATTATCAATAATAAATAACTTAAACATAAATTTAAATGAGACTATACCTCAAACAAAATTTTATACATATATATAAAATATAAATTCCTCACCTCAATGGTTTAACAAAATTTATTGACTCGATATCAAAGAGTCACCGTTTTGAAATAATGCGGTTCACAGTGCAAAAAGCGGAATGATATTTAAGTTTGGATGAAGCCCTCCAGTGGTCTTCATAAATCAAACGAACCATATGCGTAACAAACAGTGCATGTGTAACGTGTGGATTTACCAAGAAATGAAATAGATCAATATTTGCTACTATGAAAGAAATCCTCATGGTATGATGATCATTAGAGAAAGTAGAAACACGAAAGTCAACTCTTTATAGAAGTCAAAATTTCAATAAAAGAAATATAAGAACTTTATCTGGAATTTCGTGTGATAACCGTTGTTAAATGACATTACCAGGGAATGTTGAATAAAATGAAATAGGGAATTTGCAAAGGTATGTGACTCTTTTTGCAGTGATAATAATATTGACTCTGATTAGACTGTGCACCGATGGTTGTAAAATCTTGTTACAACGTACCTCAGCGATATTTATGTCGTTTATAGGATTGCGTGGCAAAGTGCTTCTTTTTAATTAGTAGTTCTTCTATTTGAAGAAATTAGCATTGGTGTCATCGTGCCTAATTTATATTTTCCAAAGGTCTTGCCTTGGAAGTTGTGTGAGATATACTTTAACGTCTGTGGACGTATAATTTAAGTTTCATGTGTTTTCTTGTGTACTAGCACAACTTTACATGCTTCTTACTTGCATTAATAGTCTATGGTAATGCATTTAGAAATTTTTACACTTTTGATGGTATCCCAACTTAATGGGTTTCTATTGTTATTATTGTCGCTCGAGTTACTAGGCAGATAATCAAACGAAATAATGTTTGTTATCGAAACTATAGATATAGGCAAGAGTTTTCTGATAAAGAAATCTAGAATTATTATCGACACATATGCTTGTGCTTTATTCTTAATTGACTTTTGGAATTTCTTATAGATATACATATCTATATAATCACATATTTCACATGCTGTAATATACATACCCTTCATAAGGTTAAATGTATTTAACAGATTCATATTTCCAAAAATAAGTCAGATATCAGATCATGATACTATTTAGGGAAATTTTGTCACTTGTTTGACATATTATATACCTCGTCTTATCCGGTTCGCGCCGGAGAGGTAACCTCAGTATATCCGGACAAACTGGAGAGTCTGCTACATCATACCCAGTCTTGGCGGAGAAAATTTTCTTTTTCCCATAAATAGTATCTTTAAAAGTGCCTCTTTTATTAGGCTTTTATCCAGAATTAGGGAAATTTGTATTCCCGTAACATATCTTATTCTAGCCCAAGTAATATCAATAAGCAAGAATTAATAGCAATTAAGTGCTATTGCCTGCAATGTTCTAATCATTATTCTTACGGCATACCAAAATCCATCACACTTTATTTTCATAAGTACTTAGCTTATTTCGAATATGATACTAAGGCATCTTTTCTTAAGTTCAAGTCTAAATGCTATCATGTGTGCTACCAGTTAATAGCAATCTCCTAACTCTTTTATACAAACTTAGGTATTATTATCACAACACCTAGAGGCTTAAAGCAGTGGTTCTGATACCACCTTCTGTCACGGCCCCGAGTTTGGGTGGTACTCAAACATCCTGTCGGAATCACGACTAATGACAAAGGATAGCACTTAAACATCCATCGGATAGTTTCTATCGATCGGACATTAAATCGTAGCAGCGATCGAGTTAATACCCTGTATCGTAGCAGCACCCCGCTATACTAATTAGTGATTTTGAGACTGTTTCTACTATAACTCGGAGTGTATTTCGACTTTGTTCGTCATTTCAGTGCCCAAAATCAAGTCCCAGACGCTACTATTTATACACGAAATTTGACCCCCTTGCGCACCGTAAGCCTTATCCCTTACGGTGCGTAAGGGACACCTATTTTCCATAGGGTAGCTACGCGTGTTTGTAGGCTTGCTGAGTCGACGTATTTCATAAATTTGATTTTGACAGCGTTTTATGTAGATAATCGTAACTAGGGTTTTACCCCCCCCCCCTGAGTTTTAGGGGCCCTGATCCTGATTCTGATGATTCTGAAAATTTTAGGGTTTGTGCAGAATCACTTGGGTGTCTCAATTAGGGTTTCCTATTGGATAAAATAATAAAATAAATAGGACTTTTAATGAGGGTTGTTACAAAGGTATAAGCTCATTTTTCTCATTCATGACAACGGTCATTCCTCCTTTCTTAGGAACGACTTGGGTCAGACTAACCCACGCGGAATCAGAAATAGGATAAATTAGCCCAGCTTCCATCAACTTAATTACCTCTTTCCTAATCACCTCTTTCATGTTAGGATTTAGACGTCTTTGAGGTTGCACTACCGGTTTGAATTCATCCTCCATGAGAATCCTGTGTGTGCAAAAAGTGAGACTAATCCCCTTGATATCGGACAACTTCCATGCTATGGCATCTTTGTGCTCTCGTAGCACCTCAATCAACTTGCTTTTCTCCTCCTCCGTCAACTTAGATGATATGATGACGGGCAAACTTAACTCATCTCTTAAGAAAACGTACTCTAGGTGGGTAGGAAGGACTTTGAGCTCTAGAGGTGACTCTATGGGTTTGCTCTCATTCTCTTCCTTGATCTCACATAGCTCCAATGATTCCGGAATCGGCTCCGGATCGTCTTCTTCAATCTCAATCTCATCCTCTTCTTCATTCTCGTCTTCAACTAGATCGGCTCCACTAATGTAGTTAAAACAATGATCAACGCACGAAATGAAGGAATCTAGAAAGTAAACGGAATGACAAGGATCATCATTATCAATATCTCTGGGATGTTGCATGGCTCTTTCTACCTCGAATGTGACAATCTCGTCACCTGCACGAAGTGAGATTTTACCGTCGAAGACATCGATGACTGCCTTGGCGGTTCGAAGGAATGGACGGCCTAAGATGATTGGAACTTTTTCATCAGCCTCCATGTCAAGGACAACGAAGTCAACGGGGAACACAAATTTATCGACTTTGACTAACAGGTTTTCTACAATCCCCCTAGGATATTTTATCGAACGATCAGCCAATGATAATGACATGCGTGTGGGTGTAAGCTCTCCTAGACCTAGCATCTCGTAGAGTGAAAATGGCATCAAATTAATGCTCGCACCTAAATCGGCTAACGCATGAGCGGGAGCAATGGTACCTCCGAAGAAACACGGGATGGTGAAAGTGCCTGGGTCAGTTAATTTCTCAGGTAGCTTATTCAAGACTACCGCGGAACAACCTCCAGTTAATGGAATGTTTGAAAGTTCACCTAACCTGTCTTTTCTCTTAAGAAGGTCCTTAAGAAATTTGGCATATTTAGGCATGGTCTGAAGTGCTTCGATAAACGGAAGATTTATCTTTAATTGCTTAAAGATTTCTAGAAAGTGACCATATTCCTTAGCATATTGTTGTTGCTTAAGGCGAGCAGGATATGGGACACGCGAATGATCAACCAAAGGGGATGGCTTAACTCCTACTGGTTGATTTTCTGCCTTTTCTTCAACTTGAGGCTCTCTGGTTTGTGCGGTACTTGCTAGATCTGGTTTCTCTTGCACCTTACCGGGAGTTTCCATTATAATCTCTTCGTCTACCTTGTCTTCATCCTCTGTCTCTGGTTTCTCTCGAGCAACCTCTCCAAGAATCCTGCCACTACGAGTAGTAATAGCTTTAGCTGATTGATTAGCTGGATTCTGGTAGGTGTTTCCCGAGAACTGACCAGGAGGTTTCTGGTGTAGTTGTTTGGTGATATCACCTAATTGTCTCTGAAGATCTAAGAGAGAAGATTGTTGATTTTTATTATGAAGTTCTTGATTTTTGTTAATTTGGTCTTGATTTCTAGCGAAGTTAGTAAGTTCGTTTAGAGTTTTCTGAGTAACTTGATCTTTCGCCATTAATTGAGAAAACATCTCCTCAATTCTTCCAAGATTCGATTCTGGACCTTTTCCATTAGCTTGACCTTCTTGTGATGAACTCCCTGTAGCAAATTGATTACCCGAACTTGAACTTCCGAATTGACCTCCTTGGTTTGAATTTCCGAATTGACCTCCTTGGTTTGAATTTCCGAATTGATTCCCTTGACTTGAGTTACTATTAGAATAGAAACCTGGTCCTCGACTTTGATATTGACCGGAAGAAAATCCAGGAGGATTTCCAGACGAACGGTAATTACTACGCCAATTAGAGTTGTTATTGAATGAGTTGTTGTTGAATGGGTTGGTGGGACCGCGGTTTTGACCTGCTATAAATTCGACTTGTTCTAGGGTGAGTGTTGGAAAATCTCCAGTACCGTGCCCTCCTCTGCATACTTCACATCTATCGACCTTTTTCTTGATCTCATCAACCTCTCTTGTGAAAGTCTTCACCATCCGATCTAGAACAGCAACTACAGATTAATCCAAGCCAACTTGGTTCACCCCTCGAGTGGTCGAAGAGGTAGTAGTCACAGGAATTGATTTCCTGCTGGCAGTGCTATAATCCATATCAGAATGGGCAAAACTCTCGAAAAGATCGTTACAGTCAGCAACTGTCTTCTTTCCCATAAGCTGTCCTCCAGCCGAAGTGTCAAACCGGGATTTGATTTCTGGGGTGAGACCATTGTAGAATTTCTCTACAAGTGCCCAATCTGACAATCCGTGCTGTGAACAACGAGCGAGTAAAGTTTGAAATCTCTCCCAGGCAAGATGATAAGGTTCATCAGGTTCCATCCCGAATGAATGGATCTGATCGCGAAGTCGGGA
This sequence comes from Helianthus tuberosus, assembly GCA_030545235.1. NCBI lineage: Eukaryota > Viridiplantae > Streptophyta > Magnoliopsida > Asterales > Asteraceae > Helianthus > Helianthus tuberosus. The sequence goes on along the minus strand of CM060385.1, from coordinate 134,921,813 downwards.
TGCTTTGGCTGGTGGGTAATACTTAGCTAAGAAGGCGTCTCGAAGACCTGCCCAGGTGGTGAAAGTTCCTGCTGGCTGCGAATCGAACCAGATGGCTGCGCGTCCAGCGAGAGAAAATGGAAAGACCTGAAGGTAACGGGCTTCAAGGTTTACACCTTCGATAGAATAGGTGGTGCAAAGACGGGTGATACGGTTTATGTGAGCGGGTGCATCCTCATCGTCACGGCCATGAAATTGGCAAGAATTAGTGATAGCAGTCATGATGTAGGATGGGATTTGCCAAGATCTTTCATTGGTGATTTCGGGAAGGGTGATGGGTGAAGCTTGACCGGTGAAACCGGTTGTGGCTTGTTGGTAAACAGTGCGGTTAGCCATTTGAGCTTTGGTTTCTGGACTCGGAGAACATGAAATTTCGAAAGAATCGGTCTCTGTGGTTGTTTCGGATTCAAAATAAGGATTTTCAAAAACTTGGAATTCACTTGTGTTGCCCGATTCTCCTTCCTGATTGTTGGTACGGTGAAAGAATAAAAGTTCAGGATCGTCTTGTGGCTCAAACTCAGGTGGTCCTCGTGAGCGTGTATGTCGCATAAACTAATGAAATTTAAACTAGGAATTGGAAATAAACAAGTAAACACAATTTAACTAAGGATTAAATAAAAACTGAAAATAAAAATTGTAATAAAAATTACACTAATGAATTTTAGACTCTTATGACTCAAAAAAAAAATACAAACAAAATAATTAACGCAATTGCAAAGTGTCCCCGGCAGCGGCGCCAAAAATTTGATGTGTGCTAGGTGGTTTAATAAAAACTACAAAAAATGGTTAAATAAAGATTGACTCAAAAATTTAAACTTTAGACATGCTTTGGCCTAATAGGTATCGGTACTCTCATTGGGATTGTCCCCAGGTAGGCAACTGGTCCTTGTAATTGGATTTATACGAATGCCAGCCTAGACAGGAGTTCTCAACTTAACGGTACTTTAACCCTTCCAGTTACTACATGTCCGACACGAAAAACACATTTTTACAAATGATGTACAAAAAGACAAACTTTAAAAATAACCTTAAACTAGACACTCTAAGCTTTAAATTTATACTTAGACTCAATCTTAAAACTAAACCACACAACCAGCAAGTGTACCGATCAGTGTAGTATAGTAAAAGTAAGTCCGGATGTCGAACCCACAGGACACTGTTGAATTACGTTAAATAATTTGTTTATACTAAAATTTACACAACAATAAATATTTTTGTATTTTTGTATTTTTAATTCGAAAGGGGGGTTTTGCTCGAAAAATAAATTAATTAAAAACTAATTAATAAAAGTGAACTAAAACAATTTACGACAAAGATTTAATAATAATAAAGGACTATCTAGGTTAGAATCCCACTTGTCAATAACATGCTTTCTACTGGGTAATTGTGTGATATGAAACCGGGATCTTTAGATATTAAACCTTTAAAGACTACGTAGGATTCCCAATCATTCTCGGGAAGTCAACTATGTGACTTGAAAGGTTTATTTTGATTACCGATTTACTAGACTTCTTTACAGTTATCTAGTGTTCTAGAAAAGTACTTGGAAAGACTGACTTCCTCTCGGTTGTAAGTCTAAAGCAATTTAAGAAAACTTGATTTGGTTTAATAGACAAGTTAGCGACAATTTAACTAAAAGCTGGTTTCTCACAAAACACAATCTTAGCAATACACTAAACTCGATCTATTAATATTTTTACACCTTACAGCGTTAAAAATAGTAGAACATTAAAACCAGATTAATTCTTGATCATTAGTTCTATGGTTTATTTCACTATCCACCATAAGATTACCCAACCCGTTTAGGACTTGAATATCGACATAATTCTTTTTATGAAAATACATTCACCGGAATTTATGTGAAACAAATGATCAAAGTGTAAACCAAGTTAAAATATGCATAAACACCAAAACATATAACTTAAATTATTTACTTAACAAGAACAAACCATAATCACACAATACCCGGTAAAAATTACATATTAACAAGTGTTCATCATAACCTAGATAGTTTCAAAGTTTAGCTACACATAATATTAAACATTACAACTGGACAAAATCTGAAAGTAATTAAAAACATGGTACAAGACGAGATAAAAACTAAAAAGCGAATAATTACCGAACTCGGATCGCTTAGGACTCGAACCGAAATCTTCCACGACTCCCGAGAGCTCCGAGGGACTTCAACTTCACTCCTAGCTACTTAAATTCGACTGATAGCAGTCTTAGAAGTGTGTTTTCGAGGTATGAGAGGTGTGTTTTTCGAGTGAGAAGTGAAGGCCTTTTATAGTTGAAATTTTGAGCTTCTGCGCACCCCTTGCGCACCGTAAGGGTGTAAGCCTTGCGGTGCGCAAGGCCCATTCACCTAATCCACTTCCAACTGCTCCAATTCGCACGAAAAAGTTTCTGCCGACAGGTCCTTGCGCACCGTAAGGGTTTAAGCCTTACGGTGCGCAAGGCATCTTTAAAAGCAAACTTTATTTTGGATTCCTCTCGTCGAGCTACCCCAAAAGCATATATTATGGCTCCCGTAACTCATTTTCTAGCTCCGGATATATCCAGATGAAGTTCTGACTGTTTCTGGCGCGTATTTGTGTTCTTTTCTTCATTTCTTCTTCATTCGAACTCCGTTTTATTCGCCATTTTTGCTCCCTTTACACCAGGACCTGGCAAAACACAAAATAAAATTAAAAAAACTTAAAACTAAATAAAAACAAATAAAAACCATACAATAATTATACATTTCACACAGGACAAATATGTGTATTTTACTACACATCAAGAGCCGCTAAAATAAGAACCACCTCCAGTTGTAAGAACCGCGAGAACCACTCTCAACCAATCAGAATATGATAACCCAAAGGGTGTTATGGTCATTTACCCCAAATGTCATTTCCCACCCTCTCTCCTCATTTATAATTGTCAGTAGTCTCTCTCTCCACCTTTTTAAAACTCCATCTCTTCTCTCCTCAACCTACTTCACTTCCTAAATTCAAAAGAAACCCCCTGCCCCTTCCGGTTCTCCTTTGCCGGCGACCACCACTGTTAATCAGTGGAAGATGATGATGATGATGATGATGATGATGATGATGATGATTGATGGTGGGGGGTGAAACCACCGCCAACCACTGTTTCTCTCTCCCCCACCCTCGTTCATCCCTGTTTCTCTCTCTCCGGCCTCCCTTCCTCTCTGCCATCGTTTATCGGAGATAAAACCTTGGTCGCCGCCGCCACTGTCACCGTCTCCCCCGCCACCGTTCAGCACCATTTAACGGAGATAAAACCTTGGAGGTGGTGGGTGCTCGATGACGGTGGTGGAGTGTCGATGTCGGAGGTGGTGGGTGCTCGATGGCAGGTGGTGGGTGCTCGATGACGGTGGTGTAGTGCCGATGTCGGAGGTGGTGGGTGCTCGAGATGATGGTTTGAGTTGGGTCAGTGAAGGTGGGTTTTCAATTTTGTTTTGGTTGGGTTTCTTTTGATATTTTGTCTGATGAACTCTGTTTTTTATGCGAGGTTGATTCTGTTGAATCTGGGTTTGAATCTTGTGGGTTTGACTTTCTTGATGGTTTGTTTATCTGCTTCAATCTGGGGTTTGATTCTGTTGAATCTGTTGCCTTTTGAATATTTTGAATTTTTTGAATCTGTTTGAATATGTTTGAATGATGTTCTTGTTCCTTTTGGATGTTTAAATCGGTTAAATCTGGTGCCTTATTGAATCGGCGGTGACGATGCAAAAAAAAACTGACGTTGGCGCGGCAAGGATGGTGGAGGGTAGGTTTTTGAACCTGCAACCCCACTTTGCAGCCTCTGATTATCGGAAAATCTGAGCCAAAACTTCGTTTTTTTTTCAAGAATCCACTCGTTCTTTTGATTTTTGTTTGTTGGGTTTTTTTTTTTGACGCGTCGATGATGATAGCAAACTATCTGAGACACCTCCAGAGTGTGCGATTTTCTGGGTGCGTTCGTTTTTGCGTAAAAACGTTTTTGTAAAAAAAAAGTTAAACCGTAAACTTTTTAACGTAAAACGTAAAAAGTTTTAGGTAAATCGTAAAACGTAAATTTTTTTTAGTAAAACGTAAAAAACGTTAACGTAAAAAACCTGAATTTAAAAATGTTAACATAAAAAACGTTAACGTAAAAAATCGGCGCGTAAAACGTAAAAACGTAAAAAACGTTAACGTAAAAAACCGACGCGTAAAACGTAAAAACGTAAAAAACGTTAACGTAAAAAACCGGAGCGTAAAACGTAAAAAACCGGCGCGTAAAACGTAAATAACGTTAACGTAAAAATGGCGCGTTGAAAAAACGACTCGTGAAAAAGCCGGGCGTAAAAACGGCGCGTCAAAAAACGGGGCGTGAAAAGGCCGGGCGTAAAAACGTAAAACATTAAACGTAAAAATCTGTAAATAAATCTGAATTTGAAAATGATTAATAAAAAAACTATGTTTAAAAAATAAAAATCTAATATAATAATACAATAAAGTAATAAAAAAACAATAAAGACAAAAAGACAAAATAGAGTAATTTTACTAAAATACCCTTTTGGATTAAAATATTAAAGACATAATAAAACAAAAAAATACTTAATATTATTTTTAAATACTTTTAATCTCATCCATCCATCTTCTTGATCTAATGGCTAGAAAGTGGTTCTCGCGGTTCTTACAACTGAAGGTGGTTTTCATTTTAGCACTCCCCTATATATATATATATATTGGGAAGGGTTCTTTACAGAACTTGAATTTTAATGAGAACTCTAAGAACTTTTAAGAGCCATTGATCTAATTAATCAATGGTGTTAATCCATCATGCCAAAATTGTAAATAATGAAAAATTTAAGGAGTTAGTTTTATTTGATAAGGGTATAATAGTAAACACAACTACACAAGTCCAACTGAATTCGAAAGACACTCAAAATATATCCGATTATTTCTCCTTCTTTCTATATCCGCATTCATTTTCAATTTTACATCAATTAATTAATTGGAGTTTGGTTTCTGCTCTAAACAATCAATTAGGAGTTGGGCTTATCCATTTCTTATTTGATTTTGAAGTTGGGTAAATAGAAAAGAGACATGAGTGGAGTTGGGTAAATAGAAAGGAGACTTGGGAATTTCAATATCGTGCGGATATTTTTATTTATAATGCTAACAATTATTATGTTGTTTTAAAAGATGCATGCATACCATAGTTTATCTAATAAAATAACATGTTACATATATGCATGTCATATACCTTACATTTACACATATGTAAATAAGGAGTTTTACACATATGCAAATAAGTAGTTTACAAATATAAAGTTAGTTTACATATATGAAAATACATAATTTACATATGTGTAACCAACGAAAAAAACATATTCTTGTATTAAATTAAAGATAAAAATCATCATAACAATAGTCTTGAACATATATATACTACAAATTTTGACTAATTTAAACTACTACTAAACAAATTGTAATATAATATATGTAAGATTGTGTAAATTGGTTTTTTTTTTTGAACGGCAAACACACTTTATATATATATATAAAGAGCCAGTAAGAAGCTGAAAATACAAAACAAAAACACGGGAAAAGGAAAACGAGTTACAGCAAATCTAGAACATCAAAAAGTTTCCATTTCGCCCACACTGGCGACTTCAGCTTCAAACGGTCACTAATCCATCTAAACGCTTCCTCCTTGATCCGGTCCACCAACTTGCTAATCGGGATAAAGCTATCATCAAAGACCTTCGCATTTCTAGCAAACCAAATGTTCCACACAGTTGCAGCGGCAACACTGTAGACGATCTTCTTCCACACAGCACTTCCGGGCATTGTAATTATTTAATACCACCATGATAATTTCACAAATACAAACTGTTGTTTAAAGCATAAATATCAAACAAGTAGGATACAAAAACTTTTTTACATTTATTTATAAGTAAATACTTCACACATATGTATATTATATGTTTTACATATATCTGTTAATTATTTTTACATATATGTAAATTATTAGTTGTATACATATAAAGAACAACTAAACCACAAATAAAATAAAAGATGAATCTATAATCTATACAAACAATATACCTATAGATTTCAAAGATTTAAATAATGCAATATTTTCTTTTATTTATGGAAACTTTGCATTTTCGAATCAGTGTTAACAGTTGATTGGATCAACGAATCGGACTGTAAAACTGAATTTTGAAATTAAGATAATAATTTAGGAGGGATGGATAAAATCAATTAAAAACAGATAATATAGGAATTAATCTACTGAAACTGAGATAAATATGGACATGTTAAATTTTGGGCAATCAATTTTACTTTTATACCCTTTGTAAATAAAATAAAGAAAAAACTAAATAAAATAAAATGAGTGGCTATAAATGGTTCTGCAAGTTCTGTAAATATATATGGTTCTGAATTGATCTTGATCATATATATATATATATATATGTGTGTGTGTGTGTGTGACTTAAAAAAAAGAAAATATAGATAATCTTATAGCTACTGATGCCTACTAGTATTGTATTTTAAATTCCAGTTGTGGTTTGTACTAGACGCATATATATAAAACAGAGTAAAGGTCGCAATGTACGACGATTTTGACCAATCTGTTTGTGTTGTGAGATTGTTTACATTTAATATTGTTTTGCAATATTAATACTTGGTAATTGTTTATAATCCAGATGGACAATGCAGCGAACCAGGAAAACCAGAATAATGATAATCAAATAAATAACAGTGCAATTCGACACATAGTAACCCAAGGAATTAGAAATGCTATGCCATATATCATCCAAAATGTTAAAGAAGCGGAAAATAATAACAGTAATGGTGGAAGTAAGCGAACCCATACTGAACTTAGTCACAGCGTGAACAATGGACCATTTCTTCAAATGCCAATTCCAAATAGAAGAAGAACCATGTCTTATGGTTGTTCTTACAAAGAATTCTGGTCCTGCAAACCGATAGAATTCTCTGGCAATGAAGGGGCCATTACAGCTCTACGTTGGATATAAAAGACTGAGGCAGTCTTAAAAATAAGCAAGTGCGCAGAAGAAGATAAAATCATGTTTGCTTCCAATTTATTTAAGAATGCAGCTCTAGAATGGTGGAACACTATTCTCAGTCTAGGGGAAGTGACAGGGTCTATAATATGGAATGGAAAGAGTTTAAGAACATGGTAGAAAGAAAATTTTGTCCTCCCAATGAAAAGGAACAGATAACTAATAAATTCTTAAACCTTAGAATGACTGGAGTAGACAGCAAGGGTTACACTACTACATTATTTGAATATGCTAGAATAGTGCCAACTCTAGCATCACCAGAACCAGTTTTAATCTCCCGTTACATCTGGTGAGTAATCACTGAAATTAGATATGTAGTCAAGGCAGCTAGACCACAAACCATAGAAGAAGCTGTAGAACTAGCAAATACCTTGACTGATGAATTAGTGCGTACCCAAGAAGAAAACCAAAGAAAGAACCTAGCTCAAAAGCTTACCCAGCAATTTCGCTACGGTAATTCTAACCGTGAGAAAAATATAGGTTCTACCTCTACACCTTACTGTAAAGCCTGTAAGAAGAAGCATTCAGGAAGATGCTCCATCTACTGCAATTACTGCAAGATACCAGGACACAAAGAAGAAGATTGTAGGAAGAAACTCAGTAATGGAGTATGCTTCAACTGTGGAGAAAAAGGACATATCAAGCTAAACTGTCCGAAACTAGCTCCAGCCACGAACAACAAGACTACTAAGAATGCTAGAGCATTTGTTTTGACAGCCGAAGAAGCAAAAATGATTCCGGACGTGATCGCCGGTACGTTTTTAGTTAATGATGTTTTTGCCAAAGTATTATTTGACTCTGGTGCGAACCAAAGTTTTATTAATACTTCATTTTGCAAACTTCTCAATCAACCATTAACTAAACTCCAACAAGAATGTCTAGTAAAAATAGCAAATGGAGAATCCATTAAGATTACTGAAATCTTGCAGGGAGCAAGAATAGAATTTTTAAATCAAAAATTTATTGCAAATCTTTACCAAATGAATCTGGCAGGATTTGATATTGTATTAGGGATGGATTGGCTAATAGCCAATAAAGCCAGTATTCTATGTGATCAAAAGTCAATACAAGTAAATTCACCAAAAGGTGAAAAGATCACAATTAAAGGAGATAAGCCAACTAGATCCACGAAATTCATCTTTGTGATGAAAACTACAAGCTGTGCAAGAAAATGGTCACCAGTGTATATGATTTCCATAATAATTCACACTAAAGGAACGGAGTTAAAAGATATCCCCATAGTATCTCAATTTTCAGATGTATTTCCAGAAGAACTACCAGGATTACCGCCAGACAGAGAAGTAGAATTCCGAATTCATTTGCTACCAGGAACAAATCCAACTGCCAAGGCACCTTACCGTTTGGCACCCGCAGAAATGCAAGAACTAAAGAAGCAGTTAGACGAACTGTTAGAGAAAGTATTCATACAGCCAAGCTCATTGCCATGGGGAGCACCGATCTTATTCGTTAAAAAGAAAGACGGGTCAATGCGAATGTGCATTGATTACCGTGAATTGAATAAAGTCACGATTAAAAATCGGTACCCATTACCGAGAATCGATGATTTGTTTGATCAGCTACAAGGAGCTCGATTCTTTTCTAAAATCAATTTACGCTCAGGATATCATCAATTAAAGGTACAGGAAGAGGACATTCCTAAGACCCCTTTCAGAACAAGGTATGGCCATTATGAATTTACTGTCATGCCATTTGGTTTAACCAATGCCCCAGCCGCATTTATGGACATGATGAACCGAATATGTAAGTCATATTTGGATAAATTCATAATTGTCGTTATAGATGATATTCTCATTTCCTCTAAAAATAAAGAGGAACATGCAGCGCATCTGCATGCACTCCTAAATTTGCTGAGAAAAGAAAAGCTTTACGCTAAATTTTCGAAATGTGAATTTTGGTTAGAAGAAGTGCAATTTATTAGACACTTAGTTAACCATGAAGGAATTCATGTGGACCTCACAAAGATTGAGGCAATTACTAAATGGAAAGTCCCTGAATCACCAACAGAGGTTAGAAGTTTCCTAGGATTGGCCGGTTATTATAGAAGATTTATCCGAGATTTTTCTAGAATAGTCATTCCCTTAACAAAACTAACCTGTAAGTCTGTTAAGTTTGAATGGGGACTAAAACAAGAAGAAGCCTTTAGAATTCTTAAGCAAAGATTAACCAATGCACCCATACTAGCATTACCAGAAGGAACTGAAGATTTTGTAGTCTATTGTGACGCTTCTAAGTTAGGTTATGGATGTGTGTTAATGCAACGTCAAAAGGTTATAGCCTATGCCTCTAGACAACTAAAGAATTATGAAGAGAATTATACAACCCATGATTTAGAATTAGGAGCCATAATTTTTGCCCTGAAAATTTGGAGACATTATCTTTACGGTGGTAAGTTTACTATTTTCACCAATCATAAGAGTTTAAGATATGTCTTTGGGCAAAAAGAGTTAAATATGAGACAGAGACGCTGGATGGAAATTCTTAGTGATTATGATTGTAGTATCCAGTATCATGCAGGAAAAGCTAACGTAGTAGCCGATGCTTTAAGTCAAAAATATCACGAAAAGCCAAAAAGAGTACGTTCTCTTAGATTAAATCTGCAGATAGATTTAAACGAGCAAATTCGAAAAGTACAAGAATCAGTAATCAAGGATGATACTGAAAAATTGAAAGGAATGATTAAGGAATTATAACAAGGAAGAGATGGAATTTGGAGATTCCATAAGAAAAGGATCTGGATACATAAACTAGGAAACCTACGCCACCAAATATTAGAAGAAGCCCATAAGTCTAAATATACAATACATCTTTGAAGTGATAAGATGTATCAAGACTTAAGAAAGAATTTCTGGTGGATATGAATGGAAAAGGATATAGCAGCTTATGTAGCCAAGTGTCTAACTTGTTCACAGGTCAAAGCTGAACACCAGAAACCCTCAGGTTTGTTGTAGCAATTGAAAATGCCTGTTTGGAAATGGGAATTGATAACCATGGATTTTGTTACCAAATTACCCAAGACACGAAAAGGTAATGATACAATCTGGGTGATTGTAGATAGATTAACTAAATCTGCTCATTTCTTACCAATGAAGGAAACTTTCAGTATGGAACAACTAGCCAAGTCGTATATGAGTGAAATAGTTTCATTACATGGAATTCCTTTATCTATTGTTTCTGATAGAGATAGCCGTTTTACTTCTCATTTTTGGACAAGTTTTCAAAAAGCAATGGGAACCAAACTAAATTTAAGCACCGCTTATCATCCTCAAATGGATGGACAAAGCGAAAGGACGATCCATACAATGGAAGATATGCTTAGAGCTTATGTAATTGATTTCGGAGGAAATTGGGACGATCATCTACCATTAATAGAATTTTCCTACAACAACAGCTATCACACCAGCATCAATGCTGCACCATTCGAAGCACTTTATGGACGAAAGTGCCGAACCCCAGTCTGTTGGGCAGAAATTGGAGAAAAGCAATTATCTGGACCCGAGATAGTGCAAGAGACAACAAACAAGATTATTCAAGTCAATGAACGACTAAAAGCAGCATGCGATCAACAAAAGAGTTATGTTGATATCAGGCGAAAACCCTTGGAATTTCAAGCAGGAGACAATGTATTATTAAAGGTTTCTCCTTGGAAAGGAGTGGTGAGATTCATCAAAAGAGGAAAGCTAAGCCCCAGGTATATTGGACCCTTTAAGATTATTAAAAGAATAGGACTAGTAGCTTATCAGCTACAACTACCAGAGGAAATGTGTCACACCCCAACCAATGGCGGAATCATTGGAGCGGGACTTGTTCAAGATTGTAAGAGACTTCATAACACTATTTGTGACAATATTTAAATAAACCGATTTCATTTCATAAAGTAAATTGTCAAACATTACAAGGAAATTCAAATAACAACAAGTCCAAAAGAAATACATAACAATATAAGCAAAATTGATACAACATTTTAAACCTAAGTGTCTATATGTGTATCTAGGCATCAAGGCTACTTCATTTCATAGCATCGTCATCCTCAACCTGTAACATGTTTAAAATAAAGTTCAATGCAAAAGCAAAGGCGAGAATACAAGTTTGATACATACATAGCATAAAAAGATAAGTTTAAACGATTCCTCATAGCAAGCATGTGATACAAGATAAACCTTAAATTCGGCATGTGTCTAACATATCAAACCAATGATGAAACGCAATATGCTCATGACATAACCACAAGTCTACGGGCAGTGCGTTAATCCTATAGCGCTATATATGTCACGGATAGGCTCGTACAAAGTTAATAATAAGTCTAACACAAGATGTAATTAACCCAAGTTTAAAGTATCAAGCAATCACGTATACAAGCATGTTATAGGAATGTTTGTGCATTTAAGTAAAATGTTCATGTGCAAGTTTATAAGAAAACATGTTACACCCCAAAAGTGGTAAATGTAAAGAGGGGGGATTCGAGTATACTCACATAATTGCCAAGTCTTTCGATTATCCAAGTGTTGACGAGTGTAAAAGATTAGGAGGATGGAACACCGATGTCACCCTATATGGGCAAACGATGGTGCATGAATAAACGGAATTCCAAGAGAACGAACGAGAGTGTTTATCCTAGATATTTAAAATATCACGAACTCGTTATTAATTATTGGCTTAAAAGAAAGAATAATCCTAATATTTATGTTTTGCATAATTTGGAATTCGTATATTATATTTTATCTCAATAAAAATTTATTGTTATAAAAAGGATTATTCGTTTATGTTATAAATTTAGAGATTTGGTTATAAAAGAAAACGAATCAAAATAAAAATCGTTTTGAAATTAAACATGTATGTTTCGTAGATTTTTACGAAAAATGGGTAGAGTTTCCTTTGTTTTTTGACGATCCCGACAACCAAGGTGTCGATTATTATTTTCCAAAACGCAACAATAAACAACATATATATAACATTCACGTCAAATGCTAAAATATCATTAAACGTCAAGTGCATCGGTTCGAGCTTGATTAGTTATAAAAATATATACACAAAATACTATATAAATAATCGGGTCGTTAAATTTTACCGAACGTCGAATCTGAACCGAACAAGTGTGACCGTCGTCCCAAGCCGTTGACCAGTTTTGACTCGTTTGACTAGACCGAAACTATGACCCGAGAGTCTGTGGTTGACCCGGAGAACCCGAAACAGAACCGACGCAATCTTGAACCTGAACCCAAGCAAACCCGCTGAGCCAACCGTTAACCACCTCCACTGCCATGAATCTGAACCGAGCCGCATTTATACCCAAACACGAAGCTGAAAGAAAAATGATACAAACTCGAGCCTGCTGACTAGCTCATACCGAACCCAAAACCCAAACACAAATCTGAGCCAGCTCTGAACTAAACAAGACCCGAAACAACAGAAGTAATGAAATTATAACCTGTTGAATCTCATCAGAAACAAGAACACCACCACCGCCGCGGCTCTGCTGCCTATGGCGGTTCGTCACCGGAAACGAGAGCACCACCGACGTCGGCCGATAGCCCGACGTGAACCCATCAGAATCCACCTCCCACCGCCGCTGATTTGGACCTCCTATGGTTGTTTGTGGTGTGTAGTCGACTGGACTGCTGCTGGAGTAGAAGGGAGGGAGATGAGCGAGGGTGTGGGGGTGTCACGTCGGAGAAGGAAAGGGATACCGGAGCTCGGCCGGAATTCCGGCTCTGGTCGCCTTATTCGTGAACGAGAGGGAGAGAGCAGGGAAAGGGGGCTAGGGTTTGGTTTGGGGTCTCAAATGAGGTGTAGAAGTTAGGGTGTTTATATAGTTAGGTTAAGTTATTATATATAAAAAAACTAACTTAACAACAAAACTAACTGGGTTAACTTGTATTATCTTAAACTAACTTTGAAACTTAACGTGACTAACTAGATTATTATAAAAAAAATCAACCTTTTAAATTGTAAAATTAATTAATTTTATTAATTAAACAATGAAAAACTAACCATATTTATAACGAATTAAAAATAAAGATAAAAGATTTTCGACGATGCAACGGATTATAATTTTGATAGAGGCAAGCTTCTAAAAATAGGTTTTTAAGACTCGATTTCTAAATTAGGAAAGTCATGAAAACGCGGAGCGTTACAAAATGGCAGGAATACATGATGTATTTCATGTATGTAATTTCAAAAAGTGTTTAGCAGATGAATCATTAGTAGTACCTCTTAAAGATATAGAGGTAAAAGAAAAGCTTAAGTTTGTAGAGAAGCCTCTACAAATTGAAGACGGGAAAGTCAAGAATCTTAAACACAAGAGATTAGTTCTAGTCAAAGTAAGGGGTTGTTTGGTAGCCTCTTAATGACCATTCAGATGCTACCTCTTAATGGTTTAAAACCTCTGAATGAATAAGAGGTAACCTCAAGTCTGAATGGTAAATCATCACATGTCACATTCTTCTACCTTCTCATTAGTAAAATTCTTAATGGTTCCATTAAGAGGTAGCCTCTTAATGACCATTCAGAGGCTACCAAACAGCCCCTAAAATGGGATTCCAAGAGAGGACTAGAGTACACATGGGAGCTTGAATCTGAGATGCAGAAGAAATATCCACACCTATTCCAGTACACATGGGAGCTTGAATCTGAGATGCAGAAGAATCTGAGATGCAGAAGAATTATTTTAGGATGGTTGAATCTGAGATATAACAACCATCCTAAAATAATTCCGACATTCCTAAAATATTTAGAACATCCCTAAACGTCTTAAAATACATTCCGTATACGTAAAATGGCCCTAAATACCTTTATTTTTATAAAAATTAAATAAAAATGAAATTCAGTACTCTCTCGCGGGCCGCGAAGCCCTTAGCTAGCTTCGTCACGGGCCACGACAGCTAGGACACCAGATCGCACCCTGAGGTGCCACGTGTCGTGATGCGTGTGGGGGCTACGGGTCAACTCAGCAAAGCTAAGACCTAGTCTACAAGTCTTCGCGGGACGCGAAGACTTTGTCTTCGGCCTTCGTGGGGCGCGACAAAGTGTCTGATCAGCACTATAAATATGATCGATCAGTTTCAATTGCAAATCGTTCACATCTCGTTTTTCTCTCTCAAATTCTGAAGTGTAGGAATTATATCGGGCATAATACCCCCCCTAAATAACGAAGTTCTGCCTCGTTGTAAGTATCATAACCCCCGGTTACGTATTAGATACGCTGCCCGATTGATCTAGCGCTCCGTAATGGCTGTCGAGGTTCTGCCCGACGTAGTCGTTGGAGTTCTGTCTCGGGGAGGGTATAACTAATGTAAATATTTAGTTATTATACTAACGCGTGTGCATTGTTTAATTTATTAGATTATAACCAGGAAACCACAGGAAAAAGTCTAAATTAGCAATGTAAGTAATCCTTTCTTTTTGTAAACTGTTTTTACAAAACCTCAATTATTTTACATGATAATTAACAGTGATTGAGTATTTGTAATTCTACAATTATCGTCGGTATGTTTGGGTTTTGTATACAAAATTTGTTACTACACTGTGAGTAGTAACATTACCACAAGTCAGGATTGACAGTGCCGTGGGTGGTAATTAAGGTAGAATAATAAACAAATGTAATTGTTGATTGCCCTCAATAATGTACAAGGACAAAATCTGTTTTGATTAAATTGGGATTCACTAACCAGTATTTCCCACTGACAAATGTTTTTAAAACGCGTTTCAGGTAACAAAATGTGAAAGCCAAAATAGAAACCAGCTGGAGAGCACTAAAGGCTTGGAAAATATGGTTATAAAAGTTACCTAAACAAAGAAAGATGTTTTATTCAATAAATTAGGGTTATAAAAATATGGTGTTTTACTCTGATAAAATATTTCCTAACTACGGTCCTGATGTAAATTCCGCTGCCAAATAATGATAAGCACCGATACCACCATCTCTGAGGAGGCCGCGACCGCCCACCTCCCGAGGCAGGGGTCGGGGGTTGCGACAACTGGTGCCACCAATCATCTTACTGCGGACTCAGGTATGATTTCTTGCTCGTGTAAAACTTCTATTAATAACGTGTTAGTTGGAAATGGCCATCTTTTACCAGTTCTTGGATCGGGCAACTCTGATCTTCCATCTAATTCCAAACCACCCCAACTTAAAAATATATTACACACGCCCAATATCATCAAAAACCTTATTTCTGTCCGAAAATTTACTCGTGATAATTGGGTGTCTGTGGATTTTGATCCTTTTGGTTTTTTTGTGAAGGATTATCCGAGTGGGAAGATTTTGGGTCGGCACAACAGCACCAGTAATCTCTACCCACTCACAGCTCTCCAACCTCCCAATGCATCTGCTTTTGGTTCTATCGTTGTTCCAGGCTCTTGGCATAATCGTCTAGGACATCCTGGCTCGCATGTTCTATATTTTTTAAATTCCAATAAGTTTATTTCATGTAATAAAAAGACTCGTAATGTTTTTTGTGATTGTTGTCAAATTGCCAATCACAAACGATTACCTTTTCCTTTATCTAAAACTTGCACTTTGTGTTCGTTTGATATTGTCCATTGTGATTTGTGGACCTATCCTGTGCCTAGTAAACATGGTTATAAATATTATCTTGTTATTATTGATGACTACACCCATTTCACATGGATATTCCCGTTAAAATTTAAATCTAAAACTCACTCCAAATTTACTCAATTTCATAAATTTATCTTTACCCAATTTTGCCTTAACATCAAAACCTTTCAATGTGACTTGGGTGGGGAGTTCGACAATTACCAGTTTAAACAGTTTGCTTCAACACATGGGTTGCAATTCCGGTTTTCCTGCCCACACACTTCCCAGCAAAACGGGACTATCGAACGCATGATTCGTCGCCTTAACAAAATTATGTTGTCTCTTCTCGCACATGCCTCGCTCCCACCTCATTACTGGGTGGAGGCCCTTCATACCTCTGTTTACCTGCACAACATTCTTCCCGCCAAACCTATCGGCTATCGCACACCTACAACAGCTCTTTATCTAAAGAACCCTAACTATGAACACCTTCGTGTGTTTGGCTATGCCTGCTACCCAAATCAATCTGACACTCGACCTCACAAGCTTGCTCCATGGTCTACACCATGTGTATTCCTTGGGTACCTTACTGATCACCGCAAATATTGGTTCCTTGATATTTCGTTTGGAAAGATTATATTATCCAGGCATGTTACCTTCAATGAACTTGTCTTCCCCTTCTCCAAAAGTTATAAAGCTAACTCATCATTCTATGCCTTCCTCGAATCCGATCCATCTCCCATTCTCTTCCACCAACCCGTCGCTACCACTCCTACTCCCACAGCTTCCGCAAACCCACCTCCCAGTGGCCCACCTGGTTTTGAAACCCATTCCCCTTCACCTCCAGCCCACACACATACTCCTGTTCACCTGAACCAACCTACTCTCACCTACTCTAGGCGACCACACCTCCCAAGCCCAACAACCTGCTCCAACCTAATCCGCAATTGCGGCCCCATCTGTATCGATTCACCAACCACCGTCACACACTCCACACGTACTCCCGAGACATCCCATGATCACCAGGTCTCGTGACGGACATTGAAACCCATAACCCCTTTTAACCTTAACGTGGATACTGTTACACCCTTACCCAAATCCTACCTTGATGCCAAGTCAGATCCATACTAGTTAGATGCCATGAAAACTGAATACGCTGTGTTAATAGAAAATAACACGTGGGATCTCGTGCCTCGACCACCCGATGCACACATTATTCGATGTATGTGGCTGTTTCGGCACAAGTTTCATGTAGATGGTACACTTGAACGGTACAAAGCCCATCTCATGGTTAATGGCAAATCCCAGCAGGTTGGCGTCGATTGCGATGAGACTTTTAGTCCCGTGGTTAAACCAACCACCATTCGCATTGTCCTCAGTTTGGCATTATCTAGGTCTTAACCTATTAATCAGCTTGACTTTAAAAATGCTTTTCTACACGGGAATTTAGATGAAACCGTATACATGTTTCAACCACCCGGTTTTGTGGACAAGCAAAACCCGAAATTTGTGTGCCAGTTGAAGAAATCACTGTATGGTCTTAAGCAAGCCCCTCGGGCTTTGTATCACAGGTTTGCCACCTATATCCTCCAGTGTGGTTTTAGAATCGCCACTTCTGATAGTTCATTGTTTATTTACAAACGTGGCAATGACATGGTCTATCTTCTTCTGTATGTGGATGATATTATACTTACAGCCTCCTCGGACGCTCTTTTACAGCATTTCATTACGGCTATGTCTAGGGAATTTGCTATGTCTGATCTTGGCAGGCTACATCACTTCTTGGGCATTGAAGTACAATACAAGAATGATGACCTATTTCTCTCTCAGCAATCTTATATTAATGACATCTTGGCTCGTGCTAAAATGGAAAATTGCAAGCCTTGTCGCACCCCTACTGACACTAATTCCAAGCTCAGTGCTACAGTAGGTGAATTACTCTCAGATGGTACTTTGTACTGGTGTAGGTCCCTGAATCCCGTATGGATCGTAACAAGACTGTTAATCTATCAAGGGTGCGGAATCCCCTTGATTGATCTTCGAACACAGAAACAAGATTATGTAGAAGAACAAGAACCGAACACACAAACACGCAAACTTTCAAACTGATCTTCTATGATTATCAAACCCTTTGAAGCGTTTTACAATCACTAAGATCTACAAGAACCTAACAGCCGATTTCTGTTTTGTTCTTAACCTCTCAAACTTGAATGCTCTCTCTAGTTGTCTAAAGTGTCTAACCCTAAAACTCAAGACTAAGGCTGTTTATATACACACAGCCAAGATCTCGAATTGGGCTTTGCCCATATTACATTTGTCACATAAACTTGGGCCTAATAGACTTGTTACAAACTTGGACTGATTGGGCTTCATAGAGCTCGTTTTTCTTTAAGTCTTCATGATCCAATCTTCTGTTTAATATCCAAAGACCAATCCAAAGCTGTTGTCATATAACATGCACCAACAAACTCCCCCTTGACAATAGCTTGCAAAGGAAACTTTAGTCTTCAGAATCTCACAGTCTTTGGTCTTTGGATAGCGTCAGCTTCAACATGAATTCTGTCTTTGTCAGCAACATCTTTGTCAGCAACAGACTCCCCCTAAGCTGATGCATCCAATCACCAAATCTTCCAAGTTTTGATTCAGCATTCAATGTAAGTCTTCACAGCATCCACTCTGCATTGTAGAAGGAGGATTCTACCAAGCAGCAACAAACTCCGCCTCTCTTCACAGCACTTCTCATCAACAAACTGCTTCAATCTGTATACTATAAAACAAGCATCTCGAGAAACCATAAGAATTTTTCAACATAGTTAAAGAATTATTATTGTACAAGAGATAGTTAAACTGTATCAGATTAAGCATTTTCAAATAAAGCACCAACACGCACAAATTTTAACACACACCTTATAACCTGCATGATTTAAAAATTTTTGAACCCACTTTCTAACACAGTCTCCCCCTTTTGGTAACAACTCCTCCAAGAATAACAGTTTTCCGTACATTAAGAATTTTAACAGAAAAAGACACTATTTTTGGATTTTTATATTTTCAAATGTAAAGACTGAAAGCAGTAAATAAATATTTACAGACATTCTTTTTGCGAGTTTCGAGGGTAAGAGAATCATATCAGTGTACGGTCATGTCAAAAACGCTCTTGTTGTTCTTTTAGTTAACATTTAGATAAGCATCCTATAACGATTATCGGTATTGTTGTCCACATAAGCTCAACTTATCATATGTAATCATGGCGAGGGGATACGTTAAGGTATGATTTATACTTACTGACCGGTGTTCATCCACATCACGACACATTCCCGTATCAAGGTATGCACGAGGGTTCATCTTACCGGTGAGTATACCGATTATCATCTGTTTGACCGTATATGATGTGAGAAACTCACTTATTTTGATTGAAAACAAGCCCTATGTGATAGAATCACTTATTGATGAGGAACTTGATTTTCAGATGCATGAGGGCACAGGAGCAAGTCCGTGAACAGGTCAGTACTTTCGTACAGCAGAGAGACGAACTTGACTCCCGGATAAATGTGATATTTTATCACTTATTTTGGGGACATGTGATTGTTGATCACTTATTGAGGTCGAATGCAATATGTACACGTATGTATGATATCATGGAAGATCTAGACTTGCGTCCCCGTTATATTTTCGGTAAAAGATACAACCATGATACCCAGATGACAAGCAGCATAAAGACCGAATATCTCAGAACCTCGGCAATCTCTCAAACGAAATTTCGGTACTAAGACCATATGCCAATGAATGGTTCCCACCTGGTCTTCAGTCGATTTAAGTTTATATCACCCTACACACTTTAAAATGATTGCGAGCCTACCGATACATCTTATATAGAGCTGCTTAGCATATTTCATTTAAGGTTTAAAGAGGTTTAGACAGACCACTGATGTACTATCATTTTCTCTTTTGCTCGCCAGGAAACTCATTTTTGCTTTTCTATTGTTTTTGTGTTTTTGAAATTTTTCGATGTTTTTGTATTTTTTATTTTTAAGAAAACAGTAAACTATTTACAAAAATTCTGATGAAAAACCAGTTATTCAGGATTCCTCATCCCATTGAGTTCGACTAAGTGTTCAAAGCGAGCTCGATCAAAAGCTTTTGTGTAAAGATCAGCAAGGTTATCTTCTGTGTCGACTCGGTGCAATTCAATTAATCGTTTTTCAGCACAATCCCGTATAAAGTGATGACGTATGTCAATGTGTTTAGTTCTACTGTGCTTTACGGGATTGTTTGTGATTGATATTGTGGCATTATTATCTATCATAATAGGAGTACGAGTGAAATCCAAACCGTAATCGCGTATCTGCTGTTGGATCTAGAGAACCTGAGAGCAACAGCTACCCGCAGCAATATATTCAGCTTCACACGTAGAGGTAGACACACAGGATTGCTTCTTGCATTGCCAAGACACGATCCTGCCTCCTAAGAACTGACAACCACCTGTTGTAGACTTCCTGTTTGATTTGCATCCTCCAAAGTCTGAGTCAGTGTAAGCAACGAACCTCAAATCATTATCAGCTGGATACCACAAACCAAGTTTAGGTTTCCCCTTCAAGTAACGAAGAATCCGTTTCACTGCTTTCATATGTGACTCCTTTGGATTTGCCTGATATCTGGCACACAAGCATACGGCAAACATGATGTCGGGTCTTGAAGCAATCAAGTACATTAGAGAACCAATCATCGCCCTGTATTGAGTTGGATCAACATCTTCAGTGCTTTCATGATCTGGGCCGAGATTGTGGTTTTCACAAATGGGTGTGTTGAAAGTAGAGCAATCATTCATTTTGAATCGAGCCAAAATGTCATACACATACTTTGTTTGATGTATAAACATCCCATCCTTCTTCTGTTCAACTTGTAATCCCAGAAAGTAAGACAGCTCACCCATAGCACTCATTTCAAACTTGCTCTTCATCACCTGTTCAAATTCCTTACACATGTTTTCGTCAGATGACCCAAAGATGATGTCATCCACGTATACCTGTACCAGCAGAAAATCTTCCTTCTTTCTCTTAATGAACAGTGTACCGTCAATCTGACCTCTTTCAAAACCATTCTTGACCAGATGTGTAGACAGTGTCTCGTACCACGCCCTGGGAGCTTGATGTAACCCATACAAAGCCTTATCAAGTTTGTACACTCGATCTGGATAGTCTGGATCAACGAACCCATCTGGTTGTGAGACATACACCACTTCTTGGACTTTTCCGTAAAGAAATGCACTCTTCACGTCTAGTTGGTAAACTTTGAAGCCCTTGTATGAAGCAAAAGCCAGAAACAAACGAATTGCCTCCAACCTCGCCACTGGTGCAAACACCTCATTGTAATCAATCCCCTCTTGCTGATTAAAACCTTTGACAACCAACCGAGCTTTGTTGCGTGTGACAATACCTCTTTCATCTTTCTTGCACCTAAATACCCATTTAGTGCCAATCTCTCTCTCACCTTTTGGAAGGTCCACCAATTCCCAAACCTTCAACTTAGCAAACTGGGCCAATTCCTCTTGCATAGCTTCAACCCATGAATTGTCTTTAAGAGCCATATGAATGTTCTTCGGCTCCTCTTGGGAAATAAAGCAACTATACAAGCACTCGTTCACTATCCCAGTCTTCTCAATTGAAACAAATAACCCAAAATTTTCTGCTATGCTTCTTCTCATCTGAACACCTACAGTAGGATCTCCCAGTATCATATCAACCGGATGATCTCTATTTGCTCGTGTAGTAGCAACAGCATCGACTTCTAGATCATCACCCAGGTTTGATCCAACCTCCCCCTGAATATTTTGATTTGCAAACGGATTAATGAAATCCTCCCCCTGAAAGGGTTCAGAGTCACTATCGCTTGAATCATGATCAGCAGCACTTTGGGAAGTTCCCGGAGCATCTGACATATCTACATTCGATCTAGGCATAAATTCACCTTCATCGTCTTCACCAATCACTGTTTGAATCAGCTGAGAAGCATCTGCATCAGAAACCTTAGGAATATTAAATGATTTAAACACACTATCATAATCATATAATATAGCAGGACCACTCGTTGATTGTTGAGGTTTGTAAGAAGTAATTTCTACATTGAAAACAACCTCAATTTTACCAGTTTTTAGATTAAAAACCCTTTTATTCGGTGTGCCAGGCACGTAGCCCAGAAAGTAGCCTTCATCGGCCACTTCACCGAATTTTTGTTTATCTTTGTTTCGCACAATGGTGCAGGGTAATCCAAATGGTTCAAAACCTGTTAAGTTTGGTTTTTCATTAAACATCAACTCATGACAAGTTTTGTTAAAACGTTTAACAGTCAAAACTTTGTTTAGGACGTAGCAAGCTGTATTCACAGCTTCTCCCCAGAAAAGAACTGGTAGCTTTGAATCTGAAAGCATCGTCCTAGCGGCTTCAATCAACGTCCTGTTTTTCCTCTCAGCGACTCCATTTTGCTGAGGAGTGTAAGGAGCGGAATATTGATGTTCAATTCCCTTTCGAAGACAGTAGAGATCCAGAATCCGATTCTTGAACTCCGTGCCATTATCACTCCTTATCCTCTTAATCCTTGCATCATGGACGTTTTCCAATTTCGTAAAAAGATCTATCAGCATCTCCGCTGTCTCATCTTTTGTACCTAAAAAGAAAACCCATGAATAACGTGAGTAATCATCAGTGACAACAAGACAATAGTACTTTCCACCTATGCTCCTCACGTTCACTGGACCGAATAAATCCATGTGAAGTAAATCATAAGGGGCATTAATGGAATTTACTGTTTTAGACTTATGAGGTTTCTTGTGTTGTTTTCCCTTTTGACATGGAAGACATTTATCTTCCACTTGAAACCTCAGCAATGGAACCCCTTTCACTAGCTCATTCTTAATGATATAATTCATTTTGCGGTAGTGAATGTGTGCCATTCGTCTGTGCCACAACATAGATTCAGCTTCAGATGCTTTTGATAGTAAACACGCCACCGCAGCAGTTGGATCCTTGGCACCCATGTCCATGACATAAGTATCATTTTTCCTTAGTGCACGCATAACTATCCAATCGTCCGGAATGACCAAACCCGGTTTCAACACCAATGCCTCAGACTTGGTAAAATGGACCGAGTGACCCTTGTCGCAGACTTGTGACACGCTCATCAGATTGTGTTTAAGCTGCTCAACATAGTTCACTTTGTCCAATGTGATCTTCCCATTCGTCACTTTTCCTCGTCCAGTAATTTTTCCACCTTTAGCACCAGCAAAATTTACATGCCCACCATCGTATTCTTCAAAATCAGAAAATAATCTCGCATCCCCCGTCATGTTCCTGGAGCAGCCACTATCAACATACCATAAGTTGATAATCCTCCTTAGCAGCTCCTGCACCCACCAACCAAAAGATTAGTTAGATTGGGGGACCCAAGCCTTAATGGTCTTGGGTCGTCCAAATTCACCTACTACTTGAACATCCATCCAAGATCCATCACCTCTAATTGGAGTCTTGGATCTTGGGCCTGTTGATGGAAATGGGGCATGATTTCCATAAGGTCTCTGGTCCTGAGGGTACTTATTTGTGTTTGGACTATGTGACCTTTGAAAATTTTGATTTTGATTCCAAGAACCTTGATTGTAATTTCTAAAGCCATTGTTATAAAAAGTTCGACCACCTTTATTTTGGTATCGATTTTGATATTGACCTTGACTTCTGAAATTATTTGAATTTTGATTATTCATTCTTGGTGAGTTACTTCTAGGTCTTTCATATCTGCCTGATGTAGATTCATGATGAAATCTTGGTTGATTTCTTTGGAAACGAGGAACTTGTGGAGTTCCTTTTTCAGCCCTATCTACACCACCAGCAACACCCGGTTGTTGCTTTGGAGCAGATTTCTTTGGAGAATTTGAGACTTTCTCCTCATTATCACCTTGCTTCTCAGGTGATTTCCCTCTTTGTTTCTCACTAACTTGTGCTTCAACCTTTTTGTTAGGACAGCAGCTAGCTACATGTCCCTTTGTGTGACATTTGAAGCACGATCTCTTTTTCGAAGACTTCTTAGTTGAAGCCTTTGAACTAGATTCTGGTTTTGATGATGATGCCTCGGAAGGATTTTGCTCAGTTTGCTTAATTTCAGATTTTTCTATGTTTTTGTTTCTAGCAAACTCTACATTTGATACCTTTTCGATAACAGCTGTTTCGGTTTTCATATCACTTCCTTGAACAAAATTGACCTTTTTAACAAAAGTTTGATTATTGTTTTTAGAAGGTGTATTTTTCTTTTTCAAAACAGATTTGCTGTTATTTTCCTTCTTAGCATCATTATCTTCAAACACATCACCTTGACTGGATGTGAAACTACTTGGTGATGTTGACAGACAGTCTGTAAGCTCATCCTCATCAGGTAGGAAAGAATAGTCATGACTAAGAGGAGGTGGGACTTCATTAAAGCCCTGGAATCCCACACTTGTCTTGTCATTACTCTTCTTTAACCCACCCATCATGTGTTTCATAACAAAAGTAGAATCCCTGAATTGACCTAATTTCTTTTCAAGTTCAACAATTTTGAGTTGTGCATCTGACAACTCTTTGCATTTTTCAGAAATCTCTTTTGTTTTCTCAGCCATCATGTCATGAGCTAAGTCTATGACTTGAAGTTTTTCGTTTAGTTTGCTGGTTAAAACTTCAATTTTGGCTTCATAGCCTTTTATCTTTTTCAAATATGATGACTCGTTTCTTTTAGCAAAGAAATTTGATTCTTTTACGTTAGACATTTCGCTCACAAGACTTTTGTTTTGAGTTGACAATTTGTCAACTTCACCCTGTAGTTCACGACACTTTAAACAAACAGAAGTGGCAGAGTTACTTACCTCTCCTGTCGATTTGTCTGAGTTGGCCATGAGAGCAGCAAGTTGAGCTTCCATTCTTTTGATGATTTCATCTTTCTCATCAGCTTCCATTTCATGCTCAGACTCTGGCTTTTCCTCTTCAGCATCTGTTGTCTGATCAGCCCTATCTTCCTTAACTTCACTCTTCTTCTCAACTTTAGCCTCATCTACTGCAGCTTCACCATCATTGACTGGAGTGATCTCTACCATGAATGCTTGAGTGACATTCTCATCATTTTCTAAGTGAATGCTCCAGTCATATGAGCCTTCTCTTGCAGTAGATATCAACGCCCTTGAGTTAGAGTTGTTTGATGCATTCCGATTGTTTGAACTTTGATTCGTATTCTCATGCTTTTGTTTTTGACATTCCCTAGCGAAATGACCATAACTCTGACAGTTAAAGCACCTGACTTTGGTCTTGTCAAAACCTACGCTCTTTCCTACAAACTTCCTTCCTGTTCTGTTCATGAACCTCTTCACACGTCTCGAAATCATGGCCATCTGCCATTGTAGATCCATCTCTTCTAGATCATCAGGGTTAATCTGATCATAATCTTCATCTAAAGTGGCAGGATCAGATATTTTCCCTTGAATGTAGTTCTCATAAGACGCAACAAAAGAAGCAAGTAGAGCAAGATGTTCTTCAGCAGACTTCACACTCATAGGCATTGACTTTGCACTACTACTTTGCTTTGAAGTTGATGTTCTCTTGACTCCTGTTGATCCTCCTGCAGCAGCTACAAAACACACATCACCATCCTCATTTACTGAGACCTGCTCCTTATCACACGAAAGAAATGCAGTTGCAGAGTCGCTAGAAGCATCATGAGGTGAAGAAGATGTAAGCCCATTGTATATCCCTGGATCTTGAACCTGATCATAACCAGTGTCCTTTTTCTTCATACTAAGCTCATAAGCTCTAAGCTTTCCAACTACTTCTTCCAATTCCTTCGTGTCATAATCTGCTTCTCCCTTAATCATGAGAGTGTAGATATCCCATTTAGCCGGTAGAGCATCAAGCAGCTTGTCGTTTTTCTCAATGTCAGTATAGCAATCTATATCATAATTATCCAGTTCTGACATCAGATGGTAGTATCGAGTGATGACGTCTTCAAGTGACTCATTCTTCATGTACTTGAATACAGCAAACTGCTTCTTCAGTAGATCAACTTTGTTCTTCTTGACATCAGGATTTCCCTCATATCTCTTCTCTAGCGCATCCCACATTTCCTTTGAAGTAGTGTACTTCTTAAAGGTATGCTTGATGCCATCAGGTAAAGACATTTTAATGGCTGCCAAGGCTCTCTTTTCAGCCTCATACATTTTCTTTTGTTCGGCATCCATATCAACATAAGCAGTTATACGTTGTCTTCCCTCAAACTCATGAGTTGGGTTCACATACCCATCGTCTATGCATATCCACATACGCGTGTCCTGGTACTCAACAAAAGATTGAAACCTATCCTTCCATGTCAAGTAGTTCTCCACCTTCATCATCTTAGGTGGTTTGTTCGTCGTGCCTACCTCATGTTCTATCCTTAAGAGTTCGTTCAATTTAGACATGTTCGACATTTCAACGTAACAGACTGATAAAACCGTACAAAATTTTTCCGAAAACAGTGGTTACCAAATTACACCGTTAGAATCGTCTCGAAAAGACGAATCCAAAGATATATAATGTCTAAAACTGAATTCGGGATTTTCCAGAGCCTTTTTTTTTTTTTTTCGTAAAAATCCCACGAGTTCAACGGTGCAAACGGCTTCTTCAGAAGAGCTATAGATAGTTCTCTAAACTCGAAACACTGAAAAAATTCCTACGCTTGCCTTTCAAAATTCCACCACTTGTGAATCACACAAGATAGGATCGCACAAGACCCTTTGAAACGCACAAGGTCTTCTGGATCGCACAATCCACCAACTTTGGGCCAAACTGTCACTTTAACGGGCCTGGGCCTGATCGCACAAGTTTCCTGTTCACACAAGCTGACTTCGGGTCGCACAAGAACTCCAAACGCACAAGATCCTCAAACGTACAAGATCTCCAAACGTACAAGGTTAAAACAGGATCGCACAAGATTCAAATTTTGAATAACAAATGATCGCACAAGAGCTGATTGGGCCACCCAGCCACCCAATCCCGAAACAGCAGCAGCTGTCAACAGCAGCAGCTGACAATCCGGTCGCACAAGCAAAAGTCTCAATCAATACTTCTTTCCTTACACGAAATCCAAGCAAAAGTCTCCTACAAACACGAAAACAGTCAAAACAATAATCAAAACAGATTAAAATACACGAATTTAAGCTGTTCTTCAAGTGTTCTTCCTGTTCTTCGCAAAAACCCAGAAATTTTAACTCGAAATTTTCAAACAAACCAACTCAACCACAACTACCAACTACCAAATCAGATCAAAACTTCAGAATTTTGAACCGTTCTTCCTTGTTCTTGCTGTTCTTCACGAAAATTATGAATGAGACACCAAAAATTTTTCAACCGAAAAACAACTTGAATCTTGAATCCAGATCTTCAGTCTTGAACCACGCACAAGAGCAAACGCTCTGATACCAATTGTAGGTCCCTGAATCCCGTATGGATCGTAACAAGACTGTTAATCTATCAAGGGTGCGGAATCACCTTGATTGATCTTCGAACACAGAAACAAGATTATGTAGAAGAACAAGAACCGAACACACAAACACGCAAACTTTCAAACTGGTCTTCTATGATTATCAAACCCTTTGAAGCGTTTTACAATCACTAAGATCTACAAGAACCTAACAGCCGATTTCTGTTTTGTTCTTAACCTCTCAAACTTGAATGCTCTCTCTAGTTGTCTAAAGTGTCTAACCCTAAAACTCAAGACTAAGGCTGTTTATATACACACAGCCAAGATCTCAAATTGGGCTTTGCCCATATTACATTTGTCACATAAACTTGGGCCTAATAGACTTGTTACAAACTTGGACTGATTGGGCTTCATAGAGCTCGTTTTTCTTTAAGTCTTCATGATCCAATCTTCTGTTTAATATCCAAAGACCAATCCAAAGCTGTTGTCATATAACATGCACCAACAACCGGAGCCTCGCAGGTGCTTTACAATACCTGACCATTACATGACCCGACATCTCCTATGTTGTTCAACAGGTTTGTCTTTTTATGCATGCCTCTAGAGATCCTCATTTTCAGTATCTCAAGCGTATCATGCGCTATCTCCGAGGAACCTCTGATCACGGCCTACACCTCTGTCCATCCAAATCAACTCAATTAACTGCCTACTCGGATGCTGACTGGGGGCGGGGGATGCCTAGATACGCATCGTTCAACGTCTGGTTACTGTGTCTTTCTTGGAGATAATTTGGTTTCTTGGTCATCGAAACGTCAACCCACCATCTCTCGATCAAGTGCTGAGGCCGAATATCAAGGCGTTGCCAATACTACAACTGAACTTCATGGATTCGTAATCTTCTACTTGAATTACAGGTTCCAGTTCGCCAGGCATCTATAATTTATTGTGACAATATCTCGGCCATGTACTTATCTCAAAATCCAGTTCAGCATCAGCGCACCAAGCATGTGGAAATTGACATTCATTTTGTTCGTGAGAAAGTTAAGCTTGGTGCGATATGTGTTCTACATGTTCCTACTGAATACCAATATGCAGATATCTTCACTAAAGGCTTACCGCGCATTCTCTTTGAACGTTTCAAATCCAGTCTTTGCATTCGGTCGGTTACTGCTTCGATTGCGGGGGTCTATTAGCGGATCACATCATATTATTTGTATTTATTTTGTGTATATTCCCTGTTTTGAGGAGATCTTGTTTCCTTTTGTATTGCTTGTAATTGTGTATTTAAGCCATTAAGATTATCAATAATATTGGGCAATTACGTAGAATTACACCATCTTCCTACAAATATATATATATATAAATAAATAAAAACCAAACTCACCACTCATCACTCACTTTATAACCCATAGAAAACACACAAAATAAACGAAATAACAATGGACTACTTCCTTCTCTCTCTTCTCTTCACATTCTCTCTCTCTACACTCACATTCTTCCTCCTCCGACGAGCCACCACCACCGCCACCCGCCGGAAAACCCATCATCCCCCAGGAACCGTCGGTTTACCATTCATCGGAGAAACACTCCAACTCATATCCGCATACAAAACCGAGAACCCTGAACCCTTTATCGACTCACGTGTTAAAAAATACGGGACCGTCTTCACAACACATGTCTTCGGTGAGCGAACCGTTTTCTCAGCTGACCCGGAAACCAACCGGTTCATTTTGCAGAATGAGGGCCGGTTGTTCGAGTCGAGTTACCCCGGTTCGATAGCAAACTTGGTTGGGAAACACTCTTTGTTGTTCATGAGAGGTTGTCTTCATAGACGAATGCATTCGTTGACCATGAGCTTTGCTAACTCTACTATTATTAAGGACCATTTGTTGGTTGATATAGACCGGTTGGTCCGGCTCAACTTGGACTCGTGGACCGGTCGGGTTCTACTCATGGAGGAAGCCAAGAAGGTACTTATTTTACTTATTAGTCACTAACTCCTTTTTATGTTGTTGCAATAAATTTCGTGTCCTTTTTTTTAAACTTTGAGTCTTGTATAAATAAAAAAATAAGTTGGTTGCGATACAGCTTGTTGCCCGTTTACCTGACATTCTTATATATATTTTCTCGTAATCTTGTTTTGAATTTTCTGTTGGAATTGCATGTTTTTGTGATTTTTGTGTCTAAAGCCGTATATGAAAATTGTGTTATCATATACCCACGTGTTATGATTCTTAATATATTTTTTTAGTTTGAAAAGAGGAATATTTTAGAATTCGTTTTAGACCCCGAATGGTTACCGGTATCATTGTCTATCTAGATATTTTAGTTCGGTTTTTAAGTATCTTTAAACTCATTTTATTATATCATTTAAAGAAAATATTCCAATTTAAAGAAAATATTTTTTTAGTTGTACTTTTTTGCATTGATTGTACTAATTTTACACAATGGACTATCGATCAATCCGGCTAAAGAAGAACATTCATGTACTCGCTCACATGGTTTCATTTTCTCTCTATTTCTAGAACAATTTAACCGTGACGTTTTATACGACTACCGACATAAACTAAGATTTATTTAATTATCTGATCTTGTTGGTTAGCAGAGTATTAACAGCGTTTTATACGACAACCGACATAAACTTAGATTTATTTAATTATCTGATCTTGTTGGTTAGCAGAGTATTAACAGAGCCGTAATAGGTTCCCATGGTTTTAAATAAGAAGTTTTAAACTTTTTTATATATTAAACTATTAAAAGTTGTTGATATGTTTTTAAAAAATATCCAAATTGTAAAGAATGAAACATGAGAATGCATAATAACATCATGTGCATGTGTTTATTGTGTTATATGTTATGATCTTATGTAGTGAGTGCTTCTCATGCTTGGAAGCTTCCATATATTCCATTCCATGTGTTCTTTCAAAAGGGTTATGGGCATAATTATTCTTGATTTGATTTGAATCAATTATGTTATCCTCAAATAAAAGGATAATAATATTTTTTTTATTGATTAATTATATTATAAATTGCATAGATAACGTTTGAGTTAACAATAAAGCAACTATTGAGCATCGAGCCATGTGAGTGGACCGAGAATTTAAGGAAGATTTATATGCGAGTCATTGAAGGATTCTTCTGCATTCCTATTCCAGTGTTCTCCATCACATACCGTCGTGCTATAAAGGTATTTATTAATTGTGGATATTTTTAATGAAAATAAAATAGTAGTTTTTATGTAGTTTTGTTAATAAAAAGGCGAACCGTAATTTTTTTTTTTTTGAAGGCGAGAGAAAGGGTGGCGGAGGAGTTTAGTTTAGTGGTGAGGGAGAGGAGGAGAGAGAGTGAAAGAGGGATGAAGAAAAACGACATGTTGGAGGCGTTGTTTGACAGTGGAGGTGATGGTGGCGGGGACGAAGAAATTGTGGATTTTTTGGTGTCTCTACTTGTAGCGGGGTATGACACCACATCAACTACCATGACCCTTGCAGTTAAATTCCTAACCGACACACCATTGGCTCTTGCTCAACTCAAGGTTCGGTTCGCTCTCTCTTTTTTATTTTGCTTGCTTTTAACCGTAACGTCTTTTGAATAAGTGATTTTAAGTTTAACTAAAAATAGAAGAAGAAAAAAATTACTAGTGACACAATTGTTTTAAGTATTTTGAACCCACTAGTCTATTGTTACTAGTTTGTGTGGTGGTGAATTTAAATTTTGATGGATTTAGACATATGGTCCATCAAACATTTAATAACATGCTTATAAAGAAAAACAAAAAGAAAACTATATGACATTACCCTATACATTTTGGGTTGGATGTATTTCTAAACTAACTTATAAAACTTTTAAGTTAGCTAACCTACGTTAAGGTCTTGTTTGAAATAATTGTTAAGCTCGGATAATAATGAAATAAGTGAAATTATTTATTGTATCTATTTCATATTCAAACGTCGATTATAAATGTTTTACAATTCCGAAACCTAACGATACTTTTTGTTTTAAACGAGTTGATGTCTACCCGCAAGTTACGACGGGATATTGATTGTGAATATCCTTAGTGTCAATACATGAAATACGAAAATTTATTAACTTTATGCCAAACAAAAGCAGCTCAATATACATAACAAAACGTTGTACTCATACATCATATCCATTAAAATATTATATACATCTACTTTTCTTAACCGTTTATTATCACATTTTTCACATTGAAAAGTTAATCTCAAACCCTAATTGTGGTTACTTATTTTACCAGATTGTTTGTAAAAACTTATTCCCATAGGAGTATCTAGTAAAAAATTAAAAAAAAAAATTAATCTAGGAAAAGGGTTCAATGTAGGATATAATGTGCATAAATTTTGAAAATTAAAGCAAATAAAATGAAGTTTATATTTGCGAACATGCTCGGATTAGCATCTAGGTTTAAATACTATTTAACTAAATTTGAGTGTTATTATTAGCCACGATTATAATAGCGTGGATGTATAGTATAAGAATCACAATAGAACACTAATCTAATCATTCACTAACAATTATTATAGGGTGGAATCGTGGATGTATAGTATAAGACTCACAATAGAACACTAATCTAATCATTCACTAAAGATTATTATAGCGTGGATGTATAGTATAAGAATCACAATAGAACATTAATCATATAAGAATACAATTGCTAAGTTCATATTCCAAATACGACCAAAGGGTATAATTTATTTGTTACGTAAAATTGCACTAGAGTGTATATCTAGTTAGGGTGGAGGTAGTGCTTATGTCACATTTGCCACAACTCCTTCCTTCTTCATATCACCATATTAGCTTTTTCACTACTAGTCATAATTTGTCAAACAACGAGAAATAATATGCCTCTAATGTCAAAAACCATTTGTAAATTAAATTAAAAAAACAATGAAAAAATATGTGATTGATTAATGTTGGAAAGGGTCCCACTCTCTCTCACCGTCGGCGTCAACAACAAAGTGGCAAACCTCTTTGCCGCACACCACAACTCGCCCAAGCCCAAGGAGTGGAAGATGTCGATTCGCCGCATATTACCCGACACATGCCGATCCAATTTGCCCCCCTTAGGGTGCTAGGAGTTTATATAAAAGTAAACTAGGTTTCACATTTTTCTTTGTTCCTAATTGTTTACCAAACTCTCCTCGAAAAGGAAATCCAATTGGAACTAAGTTACTCATGATCATCGGACTTTTCTAATTCGGTAAAAGTTCATTCATTATATTAAATTAAATTAAATCATTATATTCTTTTTAAGACAAGATGTATAAGTGAATACCACTGCATAAATATACATATACATACAAATATATATAAAAAGTAAATGAGAATGATAAATAAGACATTGTGAGGGGGAAAATGAGAAACAATTAGACCACCCGTAGTAAGGTTTTTGGGCGTTCCCCCCCCCCCCCCCCCCCCCCCAAAAAAAAACCCCTCCACACCCCTAAACCACCCCTTGGGCGTTTTTTCCAAAGAAAATCAAGAAGTGTCCTTTTTTCCACGGCCCCAACTCTTTTCTTTGGCCAATGACAGTTTTTCTTCTTTTTGGTTGGCCAATACCTTTTTCTTATTTAATTTTTTACACCCCTTTTAACATAATGTCCACATCCTCACTACATCTATTTTAGAAAAACGTTCTATAATGCTCCATTACTAATTTGACCGCCACATGACACAAAACGTACAAAGGTCTTTCCTCTTCCACTACACAGGGTCTTAATGTTCTAAAAACATTAAAAAAAAGAAAAAAGAAACAAGAAAATCTAAAGTCAAAGATCTTTTTTGTTGGCAAATGAAAAATAGTGAAATAGACACTAGAGACCAAAGAATCTGATGCAGCTTACGAAAAAAAAGTATATTATGGGGGATCGTGTGGCTCGGAAATTAAGGTACATTTATCGTCCCATGTATAGGACGGCGTAACACTTCACACCTAGTTTGACCTATAAATCCAGACCTTTTTCAGGTAAAAAAACACTTAGATTTAGTATGTTTGATTTTGAATCGAGCATTAATCATTTTTTCTATCAAACATTCAAGTTATATCGATGAAAAAAAATATTAAACGAGATATGTATTGAAAGCATAGAGAGTTATAACTTATAGTAACATATTTCAACTCAAAGTAAGAAATGAGAAAGAATTCAATGAGGGGGTCGCGTTGCCCGGTTATTGACTGATGAAAAGTAGCATGTAAAATACATATATTCAGATTTGAGTTAGTTATGTTTTTCATCTATGTGGTTTGTTGAAAATAATCATTACATGTCCATTAGTTTAAAAAATGCTAAAATAGTCCATGTACTTTCACTTTTGTAACAATTACAGTCCACCATTACTGTTTTATTGCAAAATGGTATCTCTTGAGGAACATTGACAGTCAACGGTGTCGGAAGTGGAAGACGATGGTCGGATGGTGGGGACACACAAATATATATTAATGTAATAATAATAGACAATGCAAGAAGTTAGTGATGTAGAATTTTTTAATAAATATATTAGTACATGTTAACATGTTAATTATGCCAAAATTAGTGATACGCAATTTTTAAATATGCTCACTTTGTCATAGTTCGTTAACAAATTTTAGAACTATAGTTTACTAATCTTTATGTAGCTTTTAAACTTCGTAAAAAGTTTTTCTTACAATTATATTTATGATTAATGTGGTTGTCAATCTTTCATAGAAAGAACAAGATGAAATTCGAGTGAGAAAGACCGACTCAGGGCCTCTCGAATGGGAAGACTATAAATCCATGCCATTCACACAATGCGTAAGAGATCTATTAAACATTATTGAAATTTCAAAAAGCGACAAATTTATTTGCGAATATGTAACTCGGATTATATTTGTTACAGGTGATTAATGAAACATTGAGAGTCTCCAACATTATTAGTGGCGTATTCAGAAGAACGATGACAGACGTTGACATTAAAGGTTTGCTCATGAGTTCGATCCATTGTCCTACTATCTCACCTACATTGTAAGGAGTGTATTGTACAACATAACCTATCGTACCATGTTGTATAGCGCTACCCTACAACGTATATCAAACATATGTCGTTATATGTTAATAGTTTAGAATGTATATTTTTCCTAGGTTATAGAATTCCTAAAGGATCCAAAGTGTTCACTTCACTCCGGGCAGTTCATCTTGGTCAAGAAAATTTCAATGATGCTAGAGTTTTTGATCCTTGGAGATGGCAGGTACATGACCCACTCATCTTCTCTTCATTTTCCTAACATATATTTATAATATATATATTGAGGTTCTTGTAAAAATGACATTTTTTGTAAGAAGTGTGAGAAAGCATAGGAATTGACATGTATGCATCATGTTTTGGACTTAGCCATGATGTTTTGGGTTTCTTTTTTTTGGTTATTGGATTTTAATAATCCTAAGTTCCACTTGTTGGCCGATAATAATCCCAACTTTAAAAATTCCCTCCAATAATCCCAACTTGTAAAAGTTTGGCCGCCATTGATCCTTTTCAAACACATGTGCACTTAAACCAATTAAGGAGTCTCTAGGTGTAATTGAATCTATTGAGGAGACCAAATTCTTATATGTTTGAAAAGGATCAATGGCGGCCAAACTTTTACAAGTTGGGATTATTGGAGAGAATTTTTAAAGTTGGTATTATTATTGGCCAACAGGCGAAACTTAGGATTATTAAAATCCAATAACCATTTTTTTGCAAGAAAAACACAAAACATAACAATTTAAGACATAAAGCAATGAATTCTAGACTTAAAACTTAAAACACAATGCTTAACACTTAAACACACTACTTAATGTTCTTGGCATGGTATTTTAAGTTTTAAGCCTAAAATTCATTGTATTGTGTCTTAAATTGTTATGTTTGGTGTTTTTTCTTACCAAAACATGATGCATACAGATCAATTGCTATGCATTCTCACACTTCTTACGAAAAATGTCTTTTTACAGGAACCTAAACACATATATATATATATATATATATATATATATATATATATATATATATATATATATATATATATATATATATATATATATATGTGTGTGTGTGTATATATATTCTCATTTTTGTAAATATTTTTATAACTAGAAATCTTCAAATCCAACAAACTTCATGCCATTTGGAGGAGGGCCAAGGAGATGCCCTGGGAATGAGCTAGCCAGAGTCGCGCTCTCGGTTTTTCTTCACCATCTTGTTACTCGGTTTAGGTAAAGAATATTAACTGTTTCGCATTCGTTTCACACATGATTCTATGGTCCCAAACTTAAAACTAACTACATTTGTTTCTTAAAAGTTGGGAGCCCGCAGAAGATGATAAATTGGTGTTTTTCCCCACAACAAGAACTCAGAAGCGATATCCGATCATCGTGAAACGTCGTAGTAATGTTGTCAAGCCATGTAAAGAATTCGAAAAGGAAAGCTTGAGCGGGGCAAGATTTTGAAGTTAAGACGCGATGATATGTAACGAGAACTTCAATATTTAAGTTTAGGATATTATATATTCACATATTGTTTTATATCCTCATTTCTCACATGAAAAAGTCATGTTGAATAGAGCTAATTCTTTTGTAAACATATTCTAGCATATAAATCATGTTGGCCGTGCTTTGAGGTGGAGACACAAATATGGATACTAAAATATTAACATGCATGATGATAACTTGAGTAAATTTGTTGTAATGAATTGTAATTTCTCAATGCATTTAAAGGTTGGGTAAATTAAAATAAAGTTAGCGAAACAGAAACATGGATCCAATGATATGGTGTCGGATAAAGTTCCTACAGGCTTTATTACGTCACGTAAACATCATGTTAGTGTCAACTGGACAGGGGCTCTATTGTTAAATGGTCTGTAGTGAGATAAAGCTCCATAAAGCTAGGGATGGCAATGGGTCGGGTTCGGGTCGGGTATTGGTAATCCCATACTCATACCCGCTTGTAAAATCGTGTCTCATACCCGACCCAATGTCCGTCGGGTATCAGGTATACCCATTAATTTGTTAAAAGATTTACGTTGGGGTTTCCAACTTCATTTTCTTACTATTATAATTATTATATATTTTATTTATACAACTATTATAAATTAAAAACGTACATTACATAATATAAGTTTTATCATAAATTAATAATAACTTTATGATACTTATACACCTATATGTATATACTTCACAACATACAAAGTATAAATATTGTTATCAAATACATATACAAAAAGAAAATTTATTCTTTTACATTATGAACAAACTAAAATAAATCACTAATAGAGAAGAGTTGATGGAAAACAAAAATATAAATTAAAAAATCCGGGTATATGATCGGGTATATAGTTCGGGTAAACGGGTATGTGGTTTCGGTTAATCGAGTCGGGTATCACCTAATCTCATACCCGACCCATACCCGCGAAAATTTTTAAAACTAATCTCATACCCGTTGGGTATCGGGTATACCTGTCCCATTTGTGTCGGGTTTCGGGTATACTTGACGGGCTCGGGTATTTTTGCCATCCCTACATAAAGCCTTTGTCATCCTTACTCGATTATTATTTTTAATTTTATATTTTTAAATTATTAAATATTATATAAAAAATAAGTATCACAACAATATACAAAACAAAACGTTTTATTAAACTAGAATAAAAAAGATTACAACCCAACTTAACTAAAAACCATACATAGAAATTTATTTAATACAAACGCCATAATTGTTAAAATGGAAACGCAAAATTCTCTAACCCGCAAGATGCAAGAAGGTTCTGCCCTGATGTAGTTGGTACTCGACATGAGCCGCCTCAATCGCTTGCTCTCCAATTATGCCCTCTTTGCGGTTCGTGGCAATGATAAAGAGCCTCTCGAAAAGTCTACAAGTTGCTCGCATCAAAAGAAACCTTCCGGTAAAGTAATGTGATTCTAGTCACGATTGTTTGTACCAACTTGTTGACGAAAGTGCTTAAAAAGCGCATTTCAAGTAGATATGATCTGGAGGTTGCCCTTGCTCCACAACATGCACCCAAATGGTAGCCAAAGCGATGTCCTCTTTCTTGGTCCATCGGTTCGCCATAAAAAAGGCTTGAAAATATGATAAAGATTTTTGAAATTGTGGTGTGAATGGTGGTGAGATGTGGTAAAAAATATTGAAGATTGGGGATTTACATAGGGGTTTTGGGGATAAAATTTAAAGATTTTTTTTTAAATTATTACCGCTTTTAATGGTCAAAAACAAAATTATTAGATGCCTAGGTGGCATGGGGCGCCACCCGACACGATTGAACTTTATAATCACTTTAAGCATACTTTTTTGTGTGCAAATTCTAATAAATTTTTATATTTAAGCATCTGATATTAAATCAAATAGTCATTGTGAAGAAAAACACTTTTAAATCAAAGTCATTGTGAAGAAAAACACTAGAACATAATAATTAAGTACTGGAACATAATCAATGAATACCTAAATCACGTATCATATGTGCAAGCAGTAACAAAATTCTCAATGTAACATTACATCTTTAATCACATACCAAATGATCAATGAATATTTAAATTACGTACAAGATACTCAATGTATACCAAAATCTAGAAGCACGTACCATGTGTGCAAAAGTGGTAGCAAATACTCAATATAATACTCACTATCATGTGTGCAAAGCAGTAACAAATGCTCAAATGTAACACTACATCTATAATCATGTGATAACTTATATTACAGATCTAATCACGTAGTAGTATAAAAACAATTAAGTTCTCATTATATCGAATGCATAATCACGTAATAAGCATAACTTTAGTAAAAGAATACATTGTACAATAAAAAATTATTATAACGTAATTATGTACAGATACATAATCGTTTGAGATTACACGTGTTACATATGGTACATGATTATAGATGTAGGGTCACAGTGAGCATTTGTTATTGCTTACACATATGGTACACGTGTTACATAAGGTTGTGTGATCAACAACAGCAGGACCATAGCAACCAAGGAGCAATGATTGCGGGCTTGATCAAAGGAGAAAACCCAGGTGTAGTGCAGTGCTAGATCGGATCAACGGCAGACTTCAAAGGTGGTGAAGTAGCGGGCTTGATCAAAATTGAAGATAGAGGATGTTGCTTTGTTTGTGGTTATTGGTTCAAGTGTTTGGACAAGTTATGGGTGTGATCCCAAAGAAGTCAGAAGACAAGTGTCGCAACCCCCGTCCCCTATCTGTCCCGGGAACGGGCGGCCGCGAGACCAGTTTTGGTGGTATCGGTGTTTATCATTTTGGCAGCGGAAATTTCATCAGGACCGTAGTTAGGAAATATTTTATCAGAGTAAATACCACGCTTTTATAATATTAAACATTTGGGATAAAACCCAAGTTTTCATTACAAACATTTTCATATGGAAAATCCCTATTTTATTGAATAAAACATCTTTTATTTAGGTAACTTTTATAGCCACTTTTTCCAAGCCTTCAGTGCTGTCCAGCTAGCTTCTAGTTGGCTTTCACATTTTGTTACCTGAAACGCGTTTAAAAACATTTTGTCAGTAGGAAAATACTGGTGAGTGAATCCAGTTTAATCAAGAAGAGTTTTATCTTTTAAAAGTATTGAGAGCGATTACAATGTTTACATCTACACAATTACTCATTCGGTACTGTCAATCCTGACTGGTGGGTCATATTACCCTAGAAAAAGGAGATTACTCACATTGTTGTCTTATGGTTTCCTTTAAGGGTTTCCTGGTGATTATCTATTAATTACACAAATGTACATGTGTTAGTATAATAACCCAATATTTACATTAGCAATACCCTCCCCGAGACGGCATTCCAATGACTACATCGGGCAGAACCACGACAACCATTACGGAACCCTGGATCAATCGGGCAGCGTATCTAATACGTAACCGGGGTTATAATACTTACAACGGGGCAGAACTTCATTAATTAGGGGGTATTATACCCGAAAATCACTTCAACTATAAAGAAATTTGAGAGAAAGAAAAGATTGTGAGCGACTGGGACTGAACAGCCGATGCCCTCTTTATATAGGGCCTGAATTCAAGTCCCTCGCGGCCCGTATAGGATTAAGCTAGGATTTACGCGGCCCGCGACATAGGGTGATAGGGCGTAGGTTTGCTGATTCGCCAACTGTAGACCTGACACGATGTTGACACGTGGCACGCTAGGGTGTCGCCCTGACTTTGGGCTGTCGAGCCCCGTGTAGACCCTGGGATGGTCTTACGCGGCCCGCCAGAGACCCATTTTTCTTGTTTTTATTTAATTTTAATAAAAATAAAGGTATTCGGGGTCTGTTTTCGCATACGGGGTATAATTTAGGACGTATAGGGATATTTTAAAATATATTAGGGGTGTCAGAATATTTGGGAGGGTTGTTATATCCTCCCCACCTTGTTTTAGAGCTCGTACTCGAGATCTACTGGAACAGGTGCGGGTATTTCCTTTGCATTTCTGATTCAAGCTCACATGTGTATTATGGTCCTCTTTTGGAGTCCCATTTCACTTTGACCAGAACTAATCTTTTGTGCTTGAGATTCTTGACTTTCCTGTCTTCAATCTCTAGAGGCCTTTCTACAAATTTTAACTGCTCATTTACCTCTATATCCTTAAAAGATACTATCAGTGATTCATCAGCTAAGCATTTCTTGATATTAGATACATGAAATACATCATGTATTCCTGCCATTTCCTCTGGCAGTTGTAGATGATAGGCTACAGGTCCTATTCTTCTAATAATATCAAAAGGTCCAACATACATGGGGCTTAGTTTTCACTTTTTATGAATCTTACCACTCCTTTCCAAAGAGAGACTTTCGATAACACTTTATCTCCTACCTGAAATTCCAATGGCTTTCGTCTGTTATCTGCATAACTCTTTTGTCGATCACGTGCTGCTTTCAGTCGTTCCTTGACTTGAATGATTTTTTCTGTTGTTTCTTGTACTATCTCAGGTCCAGATAGTTGCTTTTCTCCAATTTCTGCCCAACAGACTGGAGTTCGCACTTTCGTCCATAAATTGCTTCGAATGGTGCAGCATTGATACTTGTGTGATAACTATTATTATAAGAAAATTCTATCAATGGTAAGTGATCGTCCCAATTACCTCCGAAATTAATTACACAAGCTCTAAGCATGTCCTCCATTGTCTGAATTGTCCTTTCACTTTGTCCGTCCGTTTGAGGATGATAAGCGGTGCTTAGATTCAACTTGGTTCCTATTGCTTTTTGGAAACTTGTCCAAAAATGAGAGGTAAAACGACTATCTCTGTCAGAAACAATTGATAAAGGAATTCCATGTAAAGAAGCTATTTCATCTACATATAATTTAGCTAATTGTTCCATACTGAAAGTTTCCTTCATGGGTAGGAAATGAGCTGACTTGGTTAGCCTATCTACAATCACCCAGATTGTATCATTACATTTTCTTGTTTTGGGTAATTTAGTAACAAAATCCATTGTTATCAATTCTCGTTTCCAAACTGGCATTTCTAACTGTTGCAACAAACCTGAGGGTTTCTGATGTTCAGCTTTGACTTGTGAACAGGTTAAACACTTTGCAACATATGCTGCTATATCCTTTTTCATTCCTATCCACCAAAAATTCTTTCTTAAATCCTGATAGATGTAACACCCTAGCTATTATTTTAGGATTTACGTATAATTTACGAAAATAAACATGTGATTATGAGCACATATACCTTACATAATCCGGGATTACTAAAAAATTTACAATTTAAAGTTTAAAACAACATGCGGAAGCTTCTTCATCATGTGTTCGGTTCTTTCTTGTCGCTTGATCTCCATCCGGTGCTTCTGATATTCTCCTACGATCAAAACCAACTCAAAAGTTAGTTTTGATAATTTAAAAACAAGTTCCAACATCAAATTATTAAACAAAATAAAGTTTCCAGAATTATGGCTCTCGCGCCACGCGAGAGGCTTGGTTTTACTTGTCGCGTGCCGCGGTGACTCCCCCGTGTCGCGCCCGGATCGGTGTCACCCCTCGCGTGGCGCGGGGGAGACTGTTTTCCAGCAGGTCCGTATCTGGACCTGCATTTTCTGCCCAGCTCCAATTTTTTTTTTCAAACTCAAACTTTGAATGACCATAACGTTTTATCTACATGTCCGTTTTCCACGATTCTTTTTCCTACGCGTTCGTAATTTAATTCTCCATCTTATGGAGTTAAAACCTGATATTCAACTACTTTAAAAATTCAAATTTCAAGCTCTGGGCTTGAAATTCCTTTTTAACACTTTTGACCCGTTTCATAATTCTTTACACAAACATGTTTATTATACCAAACTTCTTATGAACATCATATTTCAATTGTTTCCTATGACACCAGATTTAAATCACGGATCATTAGGCATCATTAACCCGTCTATGATTATGCGCTTATTTTGACCCATTACAATCCCTAAAGGTTGTTTACCCGATTTACCCGCCATGGGCGTTTTGGTCAACTTTAGTCCTTCAATTTACGACGAAGGACTTTCACTACATATTTGACCAAAATCGCACTTTTCACTATAACTTGTTCATGCGTACCTGGCTCGGGTTACCGTTTCAATACCTTTCACTATTAATCACTAGTTAATAGTAACGCGAACCTTATGTTAATTCCTGTGAACACAAAACTCAACAAGCGATTATCAAATGTTATTGTCAAATGGTGTTAACAACACCATTTGACCCATTTAGTCTAATTGACCATTCGTCCGTATGAAATGGTATTTATTTACCATTTCACCCCTTTAAACCTATCCCGGTTTTCTCCTTGAACTCTTTTACTTAAAAACCGTTTCTTATTTGTTCGTCATTATATGACTAATTTACCATTTTACCTCTTTACCATAGTTCATGATTTCTTACCATTTTCCTTTGTTCCGACTCGCGTTAAATCGTGTCGGAACATCATATTCCAATCACTTAATAGGACTTATATACAATACTTGCAATTAAGTAAATTGTAAATAATGTAAAAGGGGCGTAAGCTTTACTTACCTCGCATCCCAGCTATGCTTTCCTTTTTCCTTCATGATTTGTTTAACCGCTTCTTTCCCAAGCCTCCACCTAGCTCGTTAAGCGTCAAACTATTGTCAACATTTACAAGGTGATTAGACTAGTCATTAACAATCACGACCATTCCACCTTACTTATTCTCTATGTCGAAACTACAATTCGACTTCATCATCAGTTAGATTAACTTATCAAAAGTTAACTACTTTCAATCACATGGTTTACACAATTGAGTCTAAATCAACATGATGTTTAGAACCCTTATCACTTCATATTGCGCATAATTGCCATATCATTCAAATACGCATTTTTTACTCTAAATTTCAACATTTAGCTTTCATTTAGGCATTTTAACAAACACCTAGTGGGCATATTTTTACACATTTACAAACTGGCTCATAACTAGTTATTTTTACCAAGGTTAACATCAATTAAGCAAGTTCATATCACTGAAAATAGGCTGTTTTTGGTGACCTGTTTAACCTGTTTACAAGTCTTCAAAAATTATGATTTTTTATGTGACGTACCTCTCGGAGGGTTAGGCCTTGTGTTAAAATTTAAAGATCTAACTCTTTACAAAAAATTCGTAAAAATTCATTTACTAAGCTGCAATCAGATTCGTCACTTCTAACTGCAGCTTACGGAAAAATTCATTTAAAATTCCTCGTTTATCCAATTGACGAAATTCCAATTAGCGATTCTTTTAATCACTTAAAACTATCTAAAGTAAAATTTTGAGATCATAACTAAATTCCTAAATTGAGTTATGACATTCGTAATGGGCTGCAAATTCTGCCAGAAAATGCAGCTTGAACCTTCGATACGGAAAAATTCATAAAACGCTTAATTTTCGTAGAAAAAATGCGATTCCAGTGGGGTTTTAAAGATATTTCCTGGAATTACATTTTAGACTCAAGAAACTCATGTTTTTGTCACGTTTTATCCATGTTACAGCCAATACAAGTCGGCTGTAAATTCTGATCAGAAGCTGTTTGAATTCAGCTTTCAACTAAAACATGTTTATGACATTATAACACTATCTTTAGCAATCAAAAACCCTAACAACAATCACCTTCAATGGTGTTCATGGATTTTACTAGAATTAGGCACGATTTCAACATATACTTGTCTAGGGTTTACTCCTAAACACTACAATGTTCCTATTTCATCCATATAACAAGCATGCATCAACAATTTTTGAATCCTCTAGGTTTACTCAGAAATTCAACTAGAGATTTCTCATGAAATTTACATACCTTGTGACTCCTTTTTCAGTGGAGATCACTAATTCGTGCTCGGATTTTGATTTGGAACTGATTTGGACCTTCAATTTGAGAGATTTAGCAAGAACTAGGGTTGGGCTCCCATGGAGCTTTCTTCTGGTCGATCCTACGCACACCCCTCTGTGTGTGGGTTTTTTTTTTTTTTTTTTGGTTTATAATTAAGCTTTAATTTTATCCATCTTTGGCCCCTCGTGTTTGGTTAGTTATCAAGTAGATCACAACTCCTTTAGTTTAAACAATATTCCCT
The DNA here is from genome assembly GCA_030545235.1 of Helianthus tuberosus. Taxonomy (NCBI): domain Eukaryota; kingdom Viridiplantae; phylum Streptophyta; class Magnoliopsida; order Asterales; family Asteraceae; genus Helianthus; species Helianthus tuberosus. The sequence continues at coordinate 134,878,120 of CM060385.1, read as the reverse complement.
CTTATTTACTAGGTTAGACATTCCTAGTTAACGTAATAGGTTCGGGGAAAATTATGACCCAGTCTGTTTTATGCCCCGTTAATTCGGGTCTTTTATTCACTTTATTTTCCTCAAAAGGATTTGCCCAACTTTTATTTAATATTAGGTTTATTTATTTAAATCCTAATATTTACCGGGTAAGTTTTACCACTAACTGTATTTTACCCGTCCTTTAGTATTAACGTGGTTTGATTACCAAACCCGTTTTCGGGGTGTTACAATAGATTTTATCACTTCCAGGATGCATCGTATACTTAGACTTATGGGCTTTTTCTAATATACGGTGGCGTAGGTTTCCTAATTTAGGTATCCACATCATTTTCTTATGGAATCTCCAAATTTCATCTGTTCCTTGTTCTAATTCCTTAATCATTCCTTTCAATTTTTCAGTATCATCCTTGATTACTGATTCTTGTGCCTTTTTAATCTGTTCATTTAATCTACTTGCAGATTTAGGTTGAGTGAACGTACTCTTTTTGGTTTTTCATGATACTTTCGACTTAAAGCGTCAGCTACTACATTTGCCTTTCCTGCATGGTACTGGATATTACAATCATAATCACTAAGTATCTCCATCTAGCGTCTTTGTATCATATTCAACTCCTTTTGTCTGAAAACATACCTTAAACTTTTATGGTCGGTGAAAATGGTAAACTTACTACCGTAAAGGTAATGTCTCCAAATTTTAAGGGCAAAAATTATAGCTCCTAATTCTAGATCATGGGTTGAATAATTCTCTTCATGATTCTTAAGTTGTCTAGAGGCGTAAGCTATAACCTTTTGACGTTGCATCAACACACATCCATAACCTAACTTAGAAGCGTCACAATAGATTATAAAGTCTTCAGTTCCTTCTGGTAACGCTAGTATGGGTGCGTTGGTTAGTCTTTGCTTAAGAATTCTAAAGGCTTCTTCTTGTTTTGGTCCCCATTTAAACTTAACAGATTTACAGGTTAGTTTAGTTAAGGGAATAGCTATTCTAGAAAAATCTCGAATAAACCTTCTATAATAACTGGCCAATCCTAAGAAACTTCTAACCTTGGTTGGTGATTCAGGGGTTTTCCACTTGGTAATTGCCTCGATCTTGGTGGGATCCACTTGAATTCCTTCATGATTGACTAGATGTCCAAGAAATTGTACATGTTCTAACCAAAACTCGCACTTTGAAAACTTAGCATAAAGCTTTTCTTTTCTTAACAGACTTAGAAATGCGTTCAGATGCGCTGCATGTTCCTCTTTGCTCTTGGAATAGATAAGAATATCATCTATAAAGACAATTATGAATTTATCCAAATATGGCTTACATATTCGGTTCATCATGTCCATAAATGCAGCTGGGGCATTGGTTAAACCAAATGGCATGACAGTAAATTTATAATGGCCATACCTTGTTCTAAAAGCGGTCTTAGGAATGTCCTCTTCCTGTACCTTTAATTGATGATATCCTGATCGTAAATTGATTTTAGAGAAAAATCGTGCTCCTTGCAATTGGTCGAACAGATCATCAATTCTCGGTAATGGATACCGATTCTTAATCGTGACTTTGTTCAATTCACGGTAGTCAATGCACATACGCATTGATCCGTCCTTCTTTTTAACGAATAAGATCGGTGCTCCCCATGGCGATGAGCTTGGTTGTATGAATCCTTTCTCCAACAATTCATCTAACTGTTTCTTCAGTTCCTGCATTTCTGCGGGTGCCAAACGGTAAGGTGCTTTGGAAATTGGTGTTGTTCCTGGTATCAAATGGATTCTGAATTCAACTTCTCTGTCCGGAGGTTGCCCTGGTAATTCTCCTGGAAATACATCTGAAAACTGGGACACTACTGGAACATCCTTTAATTCTTTTCCTTTAGTGTTAATGATTATAGAAATCAAATACACTAATGACCCTTTTCTTATATAACTTGATGTTTTCATTACAGAGATGAATTTTGTGGATCTAGAGAGCTTATTTCCTTTAATTGTGATCTTTTCACCCCTTGGTGAATTTACTTGGATTGACTTTTGATCACATAAAATACTGGCTTTATTGGCTATTAACCAATCCATTCCTAACACAACATCAAATCCTGCCAGATTCATTGGGTAAAGGTTTGCAATAACTTTCTGATTTAGAAATTCTATTCTTGCTCCCTGCAAGATTTCAGAAATCTTAATGGTTTCCCCATTTGCTGTCTCTACTAGATATTCTTGTGGAAATTTAGTTAATGGTTGATTGAGAAGTTTGCAAAATGAAGTATTAATAAAACTTTGGTTTGCACCAGAGTCAAATAATACTTTAGCAAAAACATTATTAACTAAAAACGTACCGGCGATCACATCCGGGATCATCTTTGCTTCTTCTGCAGTCAGAACAAATGCTCTACCATTTTTAGTATTCTTGTTGTTCGTAGCTGGAGCTAGTTTTGGGTAGTTTGGCTTGATGTAACCTTGTTCTCCACAGTTGTAGCATATCCTGTTGTTAGACTTCTTCCTGCAGTCTTCCTCCTTGTGTCCAGATATTTTTGCAGAAGTTACGGTATATGGAGCATCTTCCAGAATGCTTCCTTTTGCAATACTTGCAATAGGGTGCAGAAGTAGAACCTACATTTTTCCCACGATTAGAATTTCCAGAACGAAATTATTGGGTAAGCTTCTGGGTTAGGTTCCTCCTCTGATCCTCTTCTCGGGTACGGACTAATTCATCTGTCAAGGTGTTTGCTAGTTCTACAGCTTCTTCTATGGTTTGAGGTCTAGCTGCCTTGACTACATGCCTAATATCCCCAATTAATCTCCCCAATTAATCCCCAGATGTAATGGGAGATTAATTGTAACAACTCGTATCAAAAGTCCTAATTATTATTTTATTTTGTCCAAAAGGAAACCCTAATTGAGACACCCAAGTGATTCTGCGTAAACCCTAAAATTTTCAGAACAATCGGAATCAGGATCAGGGCACCTAAAACTCAGGGGGGTAAACCCTAATTGGTAATATCTAAACAGTTTTACGTGTATTTCAAATTTGATTGAGCGACCAACTCAGCTGAGCTACCTGGACACGAAGCAAACCTATGCTAGACTAGGGTCTCTCGCGCCACGCGACGCGCACAAGAGGACCCTTCGCGTGGCGCGGGGGGGACGATTTTTCAGATATAAATAGAGGGCAGTGGGACTTGCAATTGTGCGTTCGTTCGACGTAGAAATTCAAAATATACGTTGAGTTATAGTAGAAATAGTCCACAACACACACGATTCACGAAGTGCTGCCGCAATACAGGGTAATAACTCGATCGCTGCTACGATTCAATGTCCGATCGATTAAACTATCCAATGGATGTTTAAGTGCTGCCCACATTAGGGTTTATGCTTTGTCATTCGTCGTTAATTCGATGGATGTTTAAGTATCGCACTTTGTCATTCGATGTGAGGGTTTAATCTCGTGAGTTATCGTAAATGCTGTATTAGTTACTGACCTAGTTTGTGTGCATTGTTATTTAAACTAGGTTAAAAGGCTAATCAGTAGGCTAGGCTCTGCTCAAATAAATCTGCAATGTGAGTCATTCTCTTTTTATCAAATTACTTTCAAATCATGTTATTTTCAAATGTTATAATTACAGTGATTAAGTTTATGTAATCACCAAGTTACAGCCGGTATGTGGGGTTTTGTATACATTATTTATTTCCCGTCACCATTGGACAACGAGTTAGCCAATGGGTGATCTGACCATAGTCACAGAAACGAGTCGAGTGACAAATACTGTGGGTAGTTGGATGATATCTGGAAACATTGTAATCTCCCTTAATACTGTAAATTATAACAAACGAGTCGTTTTCGTAAAAAGAATGATTCACCAGTATTTCCCGCTGACAAAACCTTTTTCAAACATGTTTCAGGTGATCTATTGTGATTAAGGAAAAGTGCCGTGAAGCACTACAAGCTTAAGGAAGTGGCTCAATATAAAATAAAGAAACATGTTTTTGTAAAAGGAAGATTTTTCCGTGAAATCTTATGATTGTAAATTATCAGGATTTTATCCTGAGTTGTGAAATAAAATAATCGGGAAATTACAGTTTTAAAACGATCCTGAAGAAGACTTCCGCTGTTAAATAAATACCACGGGATTTTCTGTCTCGCGGCTCTTGAAACGGGTCAAACCGGGTCGGGGGCCGTGACAGAAAAAGGTGGTATCAGAGCCACTGATTTAAGCCAATTAAGTATTTAGAAAATACTTAATTTTCTACTTGTCATTTTGTAATTATGTGTTTTCTTATTTGAATATTTGTATACAGTATGGGTAAGCAAAAGCTTTCAAATATCTATCTTAAATTAGATAGGTCATCAAACGAGAAGGGAAGTTCATCCCAAACCAAATCCTCAAATCACTCTGTAATTCCTGAAGAAGGAATATTTGTGCGAAATGCACAATATGAGGAACCACTTTCTCCTAATAAAAGAAATTTGACTTTTAAGAAAAGTCCGAAGAAAATAAAGAAATTATGAGAAAAGAAGATTAAACAGGAAACCCAGGAATTAACCAGTAAAACACCTTGGGAAGACAAGTTAGATGAAAAATGGGCAGATCTTTATACGCTAGCTACTGTATCAGTAAATGCAAATCTTTAATCTGACCCAAGTTTTAGTACCATTATCACCTACAAATCTAGAAACCTTATCCAGTAAATAAATAAATTTACGATAAAACCTAGTATGTTTTAATTTTCGGTTGTTTTGTAGTTACCCAATATGAAATAATATTTAAAGGTTTTCTATGAAATTTTGTTATAAAGTTTTAACTTAGTAATTGTGTGTATTTTGCATAATAGCATGAGTGACTTGTCTGACGCCCTTCAGAATTTAAATCTCTATCCGGTAAAAATAGAGGTTTCCAGATATTTCAATAGGTATATACCAGATATAGAAGAACCTATTGAATTTAATGCTCCACCTCCGGAGAAACCCAAGCCCAACAAATGGAGGAGATTTGTGGGATGGAGACGTGTGCGTATGAGGAAACCCGCCACTAGAAAGATGCCTAAAATAGAAAATCCCTTAGACAAAGGGAAGGGGATTGAAGTCGGGGAAGAGTCTAGGCAAATGGGATTACAGTTTGATGAATATTCTAAGCAAATAGAAATGGAGATTGGGGGAGGTTCTAAACAAACCCAGGTAGAAATTGGAGAAAGTTCTAAGCAAACCCAGGAAATGACATTACAGGAGGAGCTAGATTTTATATTGGCAAGCTGTGATACTATTAAGCCTGTCAATACAAATATTTTTACTCATCCTATTGAAACTCAACTTCCAATAAATTTGGAACCAGCAATCCCAGAACCTATAATTCACACCCAACCTTTAGGAATGGACGAGTGGTGGACGAATGATTGGCAGTTCCAAAACCTGCTCAACAGTCCTTATTCCTTTCTCCCTCAATTTGACCCTGAACCAATACCTAACCCGCCAATGAGCAGTGAGAATTTAGCTGAACTCCGCCACTTTGGCGAAGAACTGGTGGATGCAGGAAATAGGATCAGGGAAGTAGGAGAACAGATCTCCTGGAAATACGACGAGAGGGAACTTCGTTACCAAGATACCAACTGACGAAGGATAGTAGGGTTGTGAGAATGTGATTGTATAATAAATAACTACAAATAAAACTTTGTAAAATAAAGGTGTGTATTGACGCATATATATAAATATAAAAATGGAATCGAGAAATCGATAGTTTTGACTATATATATGTGTTGTGAAATTTTATGATTCTTGTGTATAATTATTATTTATTTGATACTAATAAATTATATATATTAATTATCAGATGGAAAACGTTAATAACGAACCAGTTAATGAGGTTAACCAATCTGAGCAACACCCGGAGGATCAATTTCTAAATAGGCAAGATATAGAAAATATCGTTGCTCAAGGGATAGCCAATGCTATTCCAGCAATAGTTGCTGCTGTTAGAAATCCAATCGAACCTCAACAAATCATTCCTAGCAAACGTATTTCTGAAGATAACTTCAGTAATAGCGTAAATGGAGGCGGTAATCATACTAATCACGATAATAATCCACGGCAGACTCCGCTCCCTAAGAAAATGAAAGCCGTAACGCCTGGTTGCACTTACAAAGAATTTCTTGCTTGTAAACCATCTGAGTTTGCAGGCATTGAAGGAGCAACTGTAGTACTGCGTTGGTTAGAGAAAACTGAGGCAGTTATTACAATAAGTAAATGTGCTCAGGATGATCAGGTCATGTACGCGTCAAATCTTTTTAAAGAAGGAGCGCTGGAATGGTGGAACACGGTGTTACAAGCAAAAGGAAGGATGATGGCGTATGCTATGAACTGGGAAGAATTTAAAAGTCTTGTAGAAAGAAAATTATGTCCCGAATATGAAAAAGATCAAATGGCGAATAAGTTCTTAAACCATCAAATGATGGGTATAGATTATCGCGGTTATACTTCGACATTCTTTGAATATGCTAGAGTGGTACCAACACCGGCTTCGCCAGCACCGGTACTCATTTCTCGCTATATTTGGGGATTGATTAGCGAAATTCGTAATATCGTTAAAGCTGCGAGACCTCGTACTATTGACGATGCAGTAGAATTAGCTAACACCCTAACTGACGAACTGGTACGCACAAGAGATGAAAATAAGAAAAAGGAATTGGCTCAGAAAATTACCCAAGGCTTTCGTGTGGGTAATAATAGCAATTTTAAAAGAAGAGGAACAGGTCAATCTTCAACTTCGCCATTCTGCAAGAATTGCAGAAAGAAACATTATGGAAGATGTAATGTAATCTGCAACTTCTGCAAAGCCATAGGCCATCGCGAAGAAGACTGCAGAAAGAAAACAAGAGTCTGCTATAACTGTGGAGAAACAGGACATTTTAAGCCAGAATGCCCTAAATTGGTCAAACCAGCAGACAACAAAGCCAAGACAGCCGACGGAGCTACTAAGAAGAATGTTCGAGCCTTTCAGTTAACTACTCATGAAGCCGAGATGATTCCTGACGTGATAGCCGGTACGTTCTTAGTTCACAACATTTACGCAAAAGTATTATTTGACTCTGGTGCAAACCAAATTTTTATCAATACTTCATTCTGCCAAGCTCTTAACTTACCCTTAACCAAACTTAGGCAGATTTTTACAGTCGAAACGGCAGACGGAAATTCTGTTAGCATAGATAAAGTTTTGCAAAAAGAAAATATAGAACTTTCAGGTCATAAATTCTTTGCAAACCTGTTACCTATGAAATTAGCCGAATTTGATGTTGTGTTAGGAATGGATTGGTTAGTAGCCAACCATGCTCGAATTCCTTGTGATCAGAATTCCATAGAAATTCAAACACCCACCGGAGAAGTCATTATGATTACAGGAGATAAACCACGTAAGCCCATGAAGTTCATATCAGTAATGAAAGTTGCTAGTTATGAACGAAAGCAAGGAATAGTATATATGATTTCAGTAATCATTAGTACTAAGGGTAAAGAACTTAAGGAAATTCCTGTAGTCTCAGAATACCCAGATGTATTCCCAGAAGAATTACCCGGACTACCACCAGATAGGGAGGTAGAATTTAGAATTCATCTAATTCCAGGAACTATACCGATAGCTAAGGCACCTTATCGGTTAGCACCCACAGAAATGTTAGAACTGAAAAAGCAATTAGATGAATTACTAAGTAAAGGTTTCATACAACCTAGTTCATCCCCGTGGGGTGCACCAGTGTTGTTTGTTAAGAAGAAGGATGGTTCAATGAGAATGTGTATTGATTATAGAGAATTGAATAAGGTTACAATTAAGAATCGACACCCATTACCTAGGATTGATGATCTTTTCGATCAACTTCAAGGAGCTAGATATTTTTCTAAGATCAACTTACGTTTTGGATATCATCAATTGAAGGTACAAGAGGAAGATATACCTAAGACTGCTTTCAGAACTAGATATGGTCATTACGAGTTTACAGCCATGCCCTTCGGATTAACGAATGCACCTTCAGCATTCATGGACATGATGAATAGGATCTGTAAACCGTATTTGGATAAATTTGTAATTGTTTTCATCGACGATATACTTGTTTATTCCAAAAATCAGGAAGAACATTGTCAGCACTTGCATGCACTCTTAACTTTGTTAAGAAAAGAAAAGCTGTACGCCAAATTCTCGAAGTGTGAATTTCGGCTACAAGAAGTGCAATTCCTAGGACACATGGTGAATCACGAAGGTATTAATGTAGATCCTGCTAAGATAGAGGCAATTACTAATTGGAAGGTTCCGCAATCCGCAATGGAAATTAGAAGTTTTATAGGTTTAGCTGGATACTATAGACGGTTTATTAAGGATTTTTCCAAAATAGTTGTACCATTAACTAAGCTAACCTATAAAGCAGTTAAGTTTGAATGGGGAACTAAGCAAGAAGAAGCCTTTAGGATCTTGAAGCAGAAATTAACCAATGCTCCAATCTTAACCTTACCAGAAGGAACTGAAGATTTTGAAGTATATTGTGATGCTTCAAAACTAGGATTTGGATGTGTGCTGATGCAACGCAAGAAAGTAATTGCGTATGCTTCAAGACAATTGAAAAAGCACGAAGAAAACTATACAACTCATGATTTAGAATTAGGAGCTGTAATTTTTGCCCTTAAAATTTGGAGACATTATCTGTATGGAAGTAGGTTTACTGTTTATACAGATCACAAAAGTTTAAGATATATATTTGGGCAAATAGAGTTAAACATGAGGCAAAGGAGATGGATGGAAATCCTAAGTGACTACGACTGTGATATTCAATATCATGAAGGAAAGGCAAATGTAGTTGCAGATGCCTTAAGTCGTAAGTACCATGAGAAACAACGACGAGTTCGTGCTCTTAGGTTAAATCTACAGTTAGATTTAATGGAACAATTGAAGAATATTCAACAAACAGCAATCAAGGATGATGCTGAAGGAATGAAGGGACGAATAAAAGAATTAGAACAAGGAGCTGATGGAATTTGGAGATTCCACAAAAGAAGAATTTGGGTACCTAAGCAAGGAGAAATAAGAAATCAAATTTTAGAAGAAGCTCATAAATCTAGGTATACCATGCACCCGGGAAACAATAAGATGTACCAAGATTTAAGAAATAACTTTTGGTGGATAGGAATGAAAAAGGATATAGCCCGATATGTTTCTAAGTGTCTTACTTGTTCACAAGTTAAGGCAGAACACCAGAAACCTTCAGGTCTACTACAACAATTAGAGATGCCTGTATGGAAATGGGAACTCATAACAATGGATTTTGTTACTAAGTTACCCAAAACCAGAAAAGGTAATGATGCAATTTGGGTAATTGTAGATCGATTAACCAAATCAGCTCATTTTCTACCCATGAAAGAAACCTTTAGCATGGAAAGGTTGGCCAAGTTGTATGTAGATGAAGTAGTATCCTTACATGGAGTTCCACTCTCCATTGTTTCGGATAGGGATAGTCGTTTTACTTCTCATTTCTGGAAAAGTTTCCAAGAAGCAATGGGAACTCGACTAAACCTAAGCACTGCATATCATCCTCAAATAGACGGGCAAAGTGAAAGGACGATCCAAACTCTAGAAGACATGCTCCGAGCATGTGTGATAGATTTTGGTGGAAATTGGGACGATCATTTGCCTCTGATCGAATTCTCCTATAACAATAGTTATCATTCAAGCATTGAAACTGCTCCATTCGAGGAACTATACGGAAGAAAGTGCATAACTCCAGTTTGTTGGGCAGAAATAGGAGAAAGTCAATTGTCAGGTCCTGAAATAGTGCAAGAGACGACCGACAAGATTACGCAAATCAAGGAAAGATTGAAGACAGCTCGAGATCGTCAAAAGAGCTATGCCGACAATCGACGTAAGCTGTTAGAATTCCAAGTTGGAGACCAAGTACTATTGAAAGTTTCACCTTGAAAAGGAGTAGTCCGATTCGGTAAGAAAGGAAAGCTAAGTCCAAGATACGTAGGACCATTTCCGGTGATCCAACGTATAGGACCAGTTGCTTATCGTTTACAACTACCAGAGGAGTTAGCTGGAGTACATGATGTATTTCATGTATCCAACCTCAAGAAATGCCTATCAGACGAATCTTTGGTAGTACCTCTCCAAAATATAGAAGTAAACGAAAAGTTAAAATTTGTTGAGAAACCTCTTCAGATAGAAGACAGAAAATTGAAGTTTCTCAACCACAAACGATTAGTGCTAGTTAAAGTAAAGTGGGATTCAAAGAGAGGAGCTGAATACACTTGGGAGCTGGAATCAGAGATGAAATGAAAGTATCCTCAATTATTCCAGTAAATCTCGAGGACGAGATTTTTATTAAGGTGGGGAGAATGTGACAACTCGTATCAAAAGTCCTAATTATTATTTTATTTTGTCCAAAAGGAAACCCTAATTGAGACACCCAAGTGATTCTGCGTAAACCCTAAAATTTTCAGAACAATCGGAATCAGGATCAGGGCCCCTAAAACTCATGGGGGGTAAACCCTAGTTGGTAATATCTAAACAGATTTACGTGTATTTCAAATTTGATCGAGCGACCAACTCAGCTGAGCTACCTGGACACGAAGCAAACCTATGGTAGACTAGGGTCTCTCGCGCCACGCGACGCGCACAAGAGGACCCTTCACGTGGCGCGAGGGGGACGATTTTTCAGATATAAATAGAGGGCAGTGGGACTTGCAATTGTGCGTTCGTTCGACGTAAAAATTCAAAATATACGTTGAGTTATAGTAGAAACAGTCCACAACACACACGATTCACGAAGTGCTGCCGCAATACAGGGTAATAACTCGATCGCTGCTACGATTCAATGTCCGATCGATTAAACTATCCAATGGATGTTTAAGTGCTACCCACATTAGGGTTTATGCTTTGTCATTCGTCGTTAATTCGATGGATGTTTAAGTATCGCACTTTGTCATTCGATGTGAGGGTTTAATCTCGTGAGTTATCGTAAATGTTGTATTAGTTACTGACCTAGTTTGTGTGCATTGTTATTTAAACTAGGTTAAAAGGCTAATCAGTAGGCTAGGCTCTGCTCAAATAAATCTGCAATGTGAGTCATTCTCTTTTTATCAAATTACTTTCAAATCATGTTATTTTCAAATGTTATAATTACACTGATTAAGTTTATGTAATCACCAAGTTACAGCCGGTATGTGGGGTTTTGTATACATTACTTATTTCCCGTCACCATTGGACAACGAGTTAGCCAATGGGTGATCTGACCATAGTCACAGAAACGAGTCGAGTGACAAATACTGTGGGTAGTTGGTTGATATCTGGAAACATTGTAATCTCCCTTAATACTGTAAATTATAACAAACGAGTCGTTTTCGTAAAAAGAATGATTCACCAGTATTTCCCGCTGACAAAACCTTTTTCAAACATGTTTCAGGTGATCTATTGTGATCAAGGAAAAGTGACGTGAAGCACTACAAGCTTAAGGAAGTGGCTCAATATAAAATAAAGAAACATGTTTTTGTAAAAGGAAGATTTCTCAGTGAAATCTTATGATTGTAAATTATCAGGATTTTATCCTGAGTTGTGAAATAAAATAATCGGGAAATTACAGTTTTAAAAAGATCCTGAGGAAGACTTCCGCTGTTAAATAAATACCACGGGATTTTCTGTCTCGCGGCTCTTGAAACGGGTCAAACCGGGTCGGGGGCCGTGACATTAATACTGGTTCAGATGATGCAAGGGTTGGTACTATTCTAGCATATTCAAAGAATAATGTAGTATAACCCTTACTATCTACTCCAGTCATTCTAAGGTTTAGGAATTTATTTGCTATCTGTTCCTTTTCATTAGGAGGGCATAATTTCCTTTCTACCTTGTTTTTAAATTCCTCTCATTCCATATTGTAAGTTCTATCACTTACCCTAGACTAGAGGATAGTGTTCCACCATTCTAGTGATGAATTCTTAAACAAATTAGAAGCAAACATTATCTTATCCTCTTCCGCGCATTTGCTTATTCTTAAGACTGCCTCAGTCTTTTCTATCCAGCGTAGAGATGCAACGGCCCCTTCATTGCCCGAGAATTTCATTGGTTTACAAGACCAGAATTCTTTATAAGAACAACCATAGGACATGGTTATTCTTCTTTTGGGAATGGGCACTTGAAGTATGGGTCCATTGTTTACGCTGTGTGCAGGTTCAGTTGGTCGTTTACTATCACGTTTACTTTTATTATCTACTTCCTTAACTGTTTTGATAATATATGGCATCGCATCTATTATCCCTTGTGCCACTATGTGTTGCATGGCACTGTTATCCACTTGGTTTCCATTATGGTTGTTGTTCGGGTTTTCGTTATCCGGGTTATTGTTACTCTGGTTATCATTATTCTGGTTTTCCTGCTTCACTTCGTTGTCCATCTGAATTTTAAACATTTGCCAATTATTAATATCACAAAATAATATTTTAAGGCAAATAATCACACAACACACATATTGGTCAAAAGCGTCGATCATTGCGACTTACTCTTTCTTATAGTATGCATCTAATACAAACCGATACTGGAATTTAAAATTACAATACTACTATGCATCATTAACCACGAGGTGGTCTATACTACAATATATTATTATTACACACACACACACACACATATTATATATTATTATTATTATTATTATCACCATCACGGATATGGGTTCATCCATAACTCCATATTACGCTCGTCGTACTTCCAGACGAGTCGTTCTCCAACCTGCCTCATTCTCTCGCTACTTTCTAAAATTTCTTCTCCGAAAGTTCGGAACTCTTGCACATTTTCTGCATTCATTGGGGTTGCAAGTGCTGGTACTGGATCTGGGTACTGTGGCATGGGTTCTTCCTAAGGGTATGGATTCTCTAGGATTTCCCTAATGTATTCATCATTATCATAGTAGGGATCTAGAGGGTCCAGACCTGGGTAAGCTGCTAGGTTTGGCATGGGTTCATCTGTTAGGTGGTAGCGTTGCACATAATCCCTATGATCATCAAACCAGAGGTCGTAGTCTGGGTCTAAGGGATTGGATGCTGGTACCCTAGGTATCTCCTCTGGGTTAAAATCATGCATTTGGACTTGGTTTTCTGGGTTATTTTCAATCTCCATTGGCTGGGTGGGAAACAAGGGTAATGGTTGAGGGGCTACTAGTTGTTCCAGGTTTGGGTCGGCAGCTGTGGATGCTAAAATATGGAAGTTTGCTAAACTCCTATTAAGCATGTCTTGGGTGTGGGCATCGGTTTCTCTTTTAGCGGCTGCTAGAACGCGCTGCTGTTGTAACTTTTTCATTCTTTTCCTACGCTCGTGTGCTCCCTTACTGAACCATCCTCTCTTTTTATGAGGGAATGGCTCTTCAGACTGAGCCTTAAACACAAATATCCCATCTTCATTGTCAACTGAATACCCTGAGAGGGCAGGCTGTGAAGAGGTGCCTTCGCTTCTAGGTGAGCCGGACAACTGACGATAAGCGTCGGAGGGTTCTTGATCGCTCATACTGTAAACTAACAAATAGTCAAATAACACACAAAAAAATATAGATATGCACGTATTTCCGTAATTAATTTCCTAACAATTTGAATAATATCTTGGTGTCAGCAGAACACTTATGTGGCTGAATCAGTGGCTTAGCTCTGATACCACCTTCTGTCGCAACCCCCGTCCCCTATCTGTCCCGGGAACGGGCGGCCGCGAGACCAGTTTTGGTGGTATCGGTGTTTATCATTTTGGCAGCGGAAATTTCATCAGTATCGTAGTTAGGAAATATTTTATCAGAGTAAATACCACGCTTTTATAATATTAAACATATTGGGATAAAATCCAAGTTTTCATTACAAACATTTTCATAGGGAAAATCCCTATTTTATTGAATAAAACATCTTATTTTATTTAGGTAACTTTTATAGCCACTTTTTCCAAGCCTTCAGTGCTGTCCAGCTGGCTTCTAGTTGGCTTTCACATTTTGTTACCTGAAACGCGTTTAAAAACATTTTGTCAGTGGGAAATACTGGTGAGTGAATCTCAATTTAATCAACAAGAGTTTTATCTTTTAACAGTATTGAGAGCGATTAAAATGTTTACATCTACACAATTACTCATTCAGTACTGTCAATCCTGACTGGTGGGTCATATTACCCATTGGCTAACTCTTTGTCCAATGGTAACGTGTTCCACATTTTGTATACAAAACCCCAACATACCGGCAATAATTGAAGAACTACAAAGACTCAATCACTGCTTAATCGCATTGTAAAATATTTAAGGTTTTGTAAAAACAGTTTCCTGGTGATTATCTATTAATTACACAAATGTACATGTGTTAGTATAATAACCCAATATTTACATTAGCAATACCCTCCCCGAGACGGCATTTCAATGACTACGTCGGGCAGAACCACGACAGCTATTACGGAACCCTGGATCAATCGGGCAGCGTATCTAATACGTAACCGGGGTTATAATACTTACAACGGGGCAGAACTTCGTTAATTAAGGGGGTATTATACCCGAAAATCACTTCAACTATAAAGAAATTCGAGAGAAAGAAAAGACTGTGAGCGACTGGGACTGAACAGCCGATGCCTTCTTTATATAGGGCCTGAATTCAAGTCCCTCGCGGCCCGCGTAGGATTAAGCTAGGGTTTACGCGACCCGCGACATAGGGTGATAGGGCGTAGGTTTGCTGATTCGCCAACTGTAGACCTGACACGATGTTGACACGTTGCACGCTAGGGTGTCGCCCTGACTTTGGGCTGTCGCGCCCCGCGTAGACCCTGGGGTGGTCTTACGCGGCCCGCCAGAGACCTATTTTTCTTGTTTTTATTTAATTTTAATAAAAATAAAGGTATTCGGGGTCCGTTTTCGCATACGGGGTATAATTTAGGACATATAGGGATATTTTAAAATATATTAGGGGTGTCGGAATATTTAGGAGGGTTGTTATAACAAGGGTTGCGGTGTTGTGTCGGCTGCAGCAAAGGCGCTGATGCAAAGCGAACACAAGATACTTAGTATTAAGGTGAAAGAACTTCGGGTCTTACTTAGTATCAAGACCTAAGAGGAACTTGACAAGATTAGGGGGTGATTGTCAAAACTAATCTTGTCAATACTCAAAACTCAAAAGTTTGATGATGTTAAATAGTTTAGTTTATTTATGGCAGTTTTATTTTATTATTATTTAGTTTCCTTAGAGGAGTAGGTTACTTGTTCTCCAAGGTATTATTTAGTATATATAAGGATCATAGTTTAGGGTTTATGTACCTTCCCTTTTAATTAAAGAGTTTTTCTTGTTAAATTTGTTGTTTGATTAACTTGAAGAAGGTCTAGTTCCAACACTTTCATGGTAAACAATCTATCACAATTCATGCATGCCCCCACCCATTAATATTAGACACCTTTATAGTGGTTGTTAAGATATTTACTAGGCACTTTAAACAAAGGTCTTTTACTTCAACAATAGTCTCCACTTAATTTGCATGCTTACAGGTTGTCGCGTATCAGCGGGAATTTGAAACGGGATATCTAGATGGTACAAGATTCCAGGGATGTTTGTGTTTCATGTTAATGACTTGGTGGAAATGCACGACCACTGTGCCATGTCGGGGAATAAGAAGATGGTGCTTCATGGGATTATTATTATTGCGTGTTGGCTGATGTGGAGGGCGAGGAATGAAAAAGTTTTTTCGAGTAAGGATCCGAATGTAGTGGAGATGATCGCGGATATCAAGACATTAGGTTTTTTGTGGTATAAACATAGGTTTAAAGGAGGAGTAGTTGATTGGGATCAGTGGTGTTCTTTCGATCTGATGTAATTATATTTTTTGTCGTTTTCGGCTTGCTATTTCCGTCTTGGTAATAGTTGGCCTTGGTTTGGTGGTTTAATGAAAGTCAATTTTCAAAAAAAAAAAAAAAAAAACCCTTAATTTGCATGCTTTTACGGATGCTGACTAGGCGGGCGATAAAGAAAACTATCGTAGAACCACCGGTTATGTCGTCTTTCTTGGCTATAATTTTATCTCATGGAGCTCCAAACGTCAAAGCACTTTAGTCTAAAGCATAATTCCACATGAGCATTAACTGGTTGGCGTGAGAGCACGCTCCTTAGAAAATGCAAACTTGGCCTTAGGCTGTGGGGTATGGGGCGGGAGTTTGGGCGTGGGTTGGGGGAAAACGCCCAAGCCACCACCCCGGGTGGGCTTGGGTTGGGGCGTGGCCCTTGGGGCTTGGGTTTCAAGCCGGGCGTGGGGCGGGGGTGACATCCTAACTGGCTGCCTTCTATTCGTTGACCATTTTTTGTAAAAAAAAATTTTTAATAATCTGCCACGCGGTGCACCCAACCCACGCCCCGCCATACCCCACGGACACGTCACTAGGCGGTGGGGGGCTCCCATTCCACGTGTCAACAAATGCCCCAACCCAAGCCCCACCATACCCCACGGCCTTACTTTCGAAATGGTGGTGGAAAGTTAGAACAAAAAAGGATAGCCTTTGGTTCTAAGTTGGTTCCTCTACTCATCATACCTACAACACTTCGAATTTCATTCCCTTCAACGCCTCTGCGCCTTGTACGTGGGGTACAATCAAAACTGGTGCAGAATTTGTAGAGTTAAACATCGAGTTGACCCACTTGATAAAAGGCCTGGTTGGTGATAGTAAGGTTGTACGTTTTCGGCTTGACACTTGGGCTACCCATGCCCCCTTTAACGATCTGTTTCCAGCCCTTTTTGAATTTGAAGTTGTTAAGGATTGTCTTGTCCATGATTGTTACTCACTCGGTCACTCCTCAACGGCCCTATTACTTGGCATTGGCGTTAGATGCATGACCCGGAAGGCTTGGTAGAAACTAACGAGTTGTGTGAAATTTTGGAATCCCTTAGGTCCGGCTCTCTTCCTGCAGGGATAGATGGTCTTGGCTCGCGGTTCATGGTGCAATGTACCGAACATCATAGCCTTCTCGGTTCGTGACTTATTGGAGTTCCACAATCATGCTAAGTTGTCAAAGTTTGAAATCTGATTTCAAATACTCTCACTCAATGAGTTAGGAGAAGTTGAGACAATGATTTCCAAATGATATTATAGGGTTGTAAATTTCAACTGCTAAAAATTGGGACCAACTGCAAAATAAACCATGTCCTAAAAGAAACAAGTCAAATAACCACATATAGTAAGTAACCTATTTATATGTTGTAGAAAAGATAAACATCCTACTAGCAAAGCAAATATAGATAGATAGATGATATTCAACATGTTTGTTAGAATTTCGGGTTTACGGGCGGCTTTTCTTCGTGCTGCAAGAAGGGCATTTGTACTGCTTGATACTTTCAGCTTTCGCGGGTGTTATTTTCACACACTTACCATGATACCACCTCTCGCAGATGTCACACCCGATCCAAAACTCATCACCGCTGTAATTCCCTCCACACGTCCCACAAAGGGTTTCCCCGTGCTCGTCTTCTTCCTCTTCTGCATAACCCTCATCATAGACCCTTGGTGTGCTTTTTGATTGCCCGTCATTCGTCCTCTGTAACCAAACAAATCCGTATGAGTCAACGCTAGGGGTGCAAACGAGCCGAGTGGCTCGCGAACTGCTCGAGAAAAAGCTTGAAATGATCCGAGCCTTATCGAGCCCGAGCCGAGCTTGAGCCTAAAGATAAAGCTTGTTTATTTATCGAGCCCGAGCTCGAGCCTGGCTCGTCGAGACTTATCGAGCTTTAGTGCAATTTAGTTTTTATTAATATTTAATAACATTTACCCCTTATTTAAAGTTTTCTAGTAAACGAGCCAAACTTATTTAAACTTGTTTACGAGCCGAGCCCGAACCTAAAGATAAGCTTGTTCGAGCTTCCCTTATCGAGCTCGCGAGCCTGAACAAGTCTATTTTTTATATTTAATATATTAATTAACAAATAATAAACGGGCCGAGCCCGAGCTTGAGTTTTGAAAACAAAGCTCGAACCGAGCTGATCCCAAACTCTCATAAGTATATTTAATATACTAATTAATAGATAATAAACATGCAGAGCCCGAGCCGAGCTCGAGCTCTCATAAGTTAATCGAGCTCGAGCTGAGCTCAGGTGCTTGGCTCGTTTGCACCCCTAGTCAACACACTACCCATTTTGACCCGACCCGCCCATTTAACCACCTTTAACGTACTAGTTACCTTTGTGCTGGATCTAGACTTGTTGCCGTTATCCACATTCGGCTTGTCCTTCACATGCTTCCTCTCCGTCACGACTTCAAACACGGTGGGTATCTCGTTTATCAGGGCGAACAAACGTTTCCTGTTCAAGTCAGATTCAGAGTCTTTAGCCATGAACCAGTAACCAAAACCTAAACACGTCTATATTCTACTCGGCATTAAAACGCCTATATAACCAGTAACCAGTCTACATGTGCCCAATCGTGTTTGGTTGGTGAGTTAAAATCGTTGAACCTGAACACTAGCCATATATTAATTCGTGTCAAAAGACATCAATCCTAACCTGACCCATTTATCTAAAGGAATCAAACGAGATGTAATCAAGTTGTAACGTGTTATTTAGTACGTAAACTAGTTGGTGGGTAGACCTGTTTAATTTATCATTGTTAACAAATCAAACCAAAAGCCCATTTAATAAAAAAAGTCAACCCGAACAAGACCCGTTTTTTAAACGTTAAACAAAGCAAACCAAAGAACGAGAAACGTGACGACACACACACACACACACACACACATATAGAGAGAGAGAGAGAGATGAAGGTTTAAATACAAACGGCTCTTAACGTGCGACGGTACGCGACCACCAATATAACGTACGTAATTATGCAGAGTTAATTACTATTGTACCACCGCGTTCAATTGAAGGCCTATATTATATCAGATGTGCGGTTGAGATTCTCACGTACGCATCACACGATAAGGTGGTCTTGTACGTTAACCGGCCTCTCTCTCTCTCTCTACACACACACACACACACACACACACACACACACATATATATATATATATGCTAAAATGTATGAATGGAGATGAACGGAAACAAGGTCATAGTGAAACGTGAGATACAATCGAAAAGAAAGAACTGGCACCTCTCGTTCCTATTCAAACGAGCACCGAAGTAGAAAGCGACCGCTAACAGCCAAGAGTCTGTATGCACGGCAACCAATGAGAGCCAATCTCTTTTGTGCATCCCGTCTCGAGCAAAGTTAATACCCAAAGCGGGTTCCGGGAGTTCTGGAGGAACTTCCTCTGCTGGAAGTGTTACTTCCCATGTTTCATTTGGATGTCCGTACAAACACAAGTTCTCCTTCTCTACAGGTGTTCAAAATTCATCAAATTAACCAAAGTTAAACCCGTCTAAAGTTAGTTCAATACACCAAGCAATCAAACCATCACTTTCATAACATGGAGTAAATAACGTGAAGCTCACTGAATATATCACAAAAGAGCTCAAAATCACACGAATTATACAATTGCATTTGAACATTAAAACTCAATTACAAATTAACACAAACAAAACTTCTATATGAAAGTTGTATCACTAAATTGCTTATTATTTTGAAAGCTAAAATCAAACCATCACTTTTAGAAAGTCAATAACGTGCAAAAATCACTGGCTATATCACAAAAGTGCTCAAAATCACACGAATTATATAATTGCATTTGAACATTAAAACTCAAATACAAATAAAGCACAAACAACACTTCTATTTGAAAGTTAAATTGTTCATCAATTGAAATCCAAAATTACTTCAAAATCAAACCAACATTTATATAATATCTAGTAAATAACGTGAACCTAACTGCTTATATCACAAAAGTGCTCAAAATCACACAAATTCTATAACTGCATTTGAACATTAAAATTCAAATACATACCAAGCACAAACAAAAATCACTGATTAAAATTCAATCTACTTGAAACTAATACTGCTAAACTGTTTATCACTATGAGAGCTAAAATAACTTCAAAAATCACTTATTACATTACAAAAGTGCTCAAAATCACATGAATTATGCACCTGCATCTAAACATTAAAATTCAATTACAAATTAAGCACAAACAAAACCTAAAATTACTTCGAAGATAATAACAAGTAAATAACAAGCAAAAATCACTGATTACACCACAAAATCGCTCAAAAATCACACAAATGCATTTAAAAATGAAACTAAACCTGGATCACAAGTGGCGTAAAATTCATCAACATCTGCAACAACAAACAATAAAAAATCAGCAACTAAACAAAGTGAAAAGCCACAAAAACGCAAAAAAAAAAGAATACCGTAAGTGAGAGCTCGAACGATTCCGGCACGACGAGCGCTGTAATCCTTGAAGATCTCTTCAACGGTGCGAGGACTGGAAGAAATTGCAGCCATTTCCATAAACAGTGAATCAAAAGGTTTCAGATCTGAGAAAGTAGCGACGGATCGAGTTAGGAGAACGAATCAGATGTTCATTTTCATGGATGAATTTGAAGGTTTCAGTATAAAGCGTTTGTTAGAGAGAGAGAGAGAGAGAGAGAGAGAGAGAGGAGAGAGAGGGGGAGGACTGGCTATCCGAAACAAGTTTTGACCTTTTTTACGGAGATGATGAGATTATAGCCGTCCGATTTTGATTCTTCTTTCTTATCTATGTCATCCAAATTTCACGTTTCAAGTTGAAATGTGATTCACATTGACCTAATGACAACCTCTTTATGCTCTCTATCAAGGTGCACGTAACCAATGTTCATGAGTTGTTCGTGTTGGATGTTGTGCTCCTTGATCGTGTCTTTTAAGCACCTATCGTCGTCGTCAAGGGCATTCCTCACAGTTGTCGTTTGGCTTTCTCTCAAGCGTTGAAAACCGCTCTCTATAAGGTGGTTGAAAACCCAGATCTGTTGAAGGATGGGTTAGGTTGTTCCTTCTTCCTCGTTGCACTTTGCAAGTGTTCAGACCAACAAATAGGCAAGAAAACAGGTCTCTGAATAGGAAGGCATTGCAACAAAGATCAATCCTGATTCTTTAGCCACGTGGGGGAAAGATGATGGTATTATCATGCTAGTTAAAAATATATTTGATAATCCTGGTGTGGGGCCCCCTAAGTCTAGGAGGTGTTGATAATCCCAAGGAGAGTACAGTTGGTAACACCAATATCAGGCAGTGTCTTCGAAAGGTTGCAGATGGCCACTTTACAACTGCGGTAAAGGTGGTATGCTCGTCTCATGTTGCTCCATACAATGGCAATACCACAAACACTCATACAAGGATCCTCCATCTATGTTGGGCACTATATATTCTGAGTCTCCCCTTGTGGCAGAGGTTGATAGTGTCCTTGGTTGCATTAAAGCGTTTCCTATAGGAACCTCGTGTAGGAGGGACGACATTTTGGATGCTTTATGTGGATAAGGGTCTGTTATTGCCACTGATCTTTTAAGTGCCATCATTGCAATGGTTGGGGGAAATGCTTATCGAGTTTGGCGGAGTTTGTTGCGTCCGCTCCCCTCAAGCCACTCTTAAAACCCGACAACAGGATTAGACCCATTACAATGGGTACTATATGGAGGCGTTTGGTTTCTAAGGTGGCTATGAAGGGTGTTGATAAAGAAATGACCAAGTACCTTAATGATTTTCAGTTTGGGGTTAGTGTATCGGGTGGTGTTGAGGCCATTTTATATAGCGTCAACGGGGTTTTAAACGAACGTCACACTGATGGGTCTCTTGCAATGCTCACAGAGGATTTTTCTAATGCTTTTAATCAGATGGATAGATCAGCCTTACTTCACGAGGTCAGGAAGAGGTGCTTTTCTATTTCTTTGTGGGTAGAATTTCTATACAGGCAACCAGCAAGATTGTATCTTAGAGATCGGCACATTTGGTCCACAATTGGGGTTCAACAAGGGGACCCATTGGGACCACTTCTTTTTGCTCTTGTTTTGCATCCCCTTCCACATCATATTAGAGACAAATACAAGCTTCTTCTTCATGCCTGGTATCTTGATGATGGGACTGTCATTGGAGATTCAAAAGAGGTGGCTAAAGTGTTGGACATCATCAAGGTCAGGTCCAACATTGGGTCTTGAACGATATTGCTGAATCATAAGGGAAACTATATACCATTGTGGTTTAGTATTTAGTAAGAAAATATCATAAGGGGTTTATACGACCCATCACTATGGACCTCTTGGTTTGGTGTTATCTCCCCAAGAGTAGTGACTTTAATATAAAGCAAGTCATCGGTGCTTTGATGCTATCTCCATGCTTTGGTAAGAGCTTACCAACCCAAAGTCCCATACCAAAACCTTTAACCCCCTTTCGAGGCATCAACATATTTGACTCTACATAGACATAACAAAATATGAATGTTCTGCGCTGGCGGCAACACAAGATTATTAATTTGTTTTTAAGGGTTTAGAAGAAATATTGCAATGTTTGATGTTTGATGTTGGTTATAGGATCATAGTTTTGATGTTTGATATTAGTTACAGGATCATAGTTTTGATGTTTGATGTTTGGTTACAGTTATAGGATCATCAATATGTAGGACTGTTAGGATTTAGGTTCAATATGCAGGACTGTTATGATCCTCAATATGCAGGACTGTTATGATTAGTTGCAGGATCATGTTACATAGTGTTCCTTTGTAGGATCAAACATCAAACAACTCCATTGTAGGATCATGTTGCATAGTCTGCTTTTGAGGTCAAACATCAAACTGTTCCATTGCAGGATCATCTTACATAGTGTAGGATCATGTTGCATAGTTGCCGGACTGTTATGATTTAGTTTCAATATGAAAGATCATGTTGCATAATCTGTTTTTCAGGTTAACTACACATAGTGTTGCAGGGTCTTGTAAAAGTCAAATTGCATACTAGATGTTTGAGGTCAATTGCACAGCTAAATTACAGGCCATAGAATAACAGCCCATTAAGAAGTCACAAAATAACAATCAATTGCAGGGTGTATGATGTTTGGAAGTTTGATGTTTACCTATTTGATGTTTGAGTAAACATTAGTCAACTGCACAATGTATTAATCTGTTAATGCAGGATGATAATAGTCAACTGCACATGCCAATTTAAAGGTGTTATTTAGATGATTTTGGTGGTTAATTACTAGATTAGTTAAAAGATTTGAATTTGGAGGGAACAATATGGTAAATAAATCATGGGGGTATTTTGGTCTTTTCACAGAAACTTAAACATCCATTCAACAACATAGACTTTATTGATTCAAATCGACAATCACAGGGACTAGAGTGTTCAATTTTGCCAAATATGGACTAACATCGCCATTCATTGTTAACCACAAGGACTAAAATTGTAGTTTACTCTTTAAAATATAAAGAGCCCATCTCAAGTCGAGCTTGAGTTTGAAAAACTACTCAGAAGTTAAGCTCAAACTTTAATATAAAACAATAAACAAGTCAAGCTTGAGCCCAAACTACATCAAAATTAAAAATAGCCAAGCTTAAGCCGATAGCCCTATACGAATTCAGGTTCAGTTGACTCGTTTACACCTCTAGCGAGTCATGGGCATTAAAAAGTCCCCCACTTTAATTTTCTCCTAACTTGATGTATTCCTATGCTGCCATGTAGGACTTTTGTACACTTGTCATTATTCATTATACACATTTTTTCCTTCTCCATTGTATCTCTAATTAGGTTTTTATTTTAGAGAATCCTCCCAACCCTTCTTTTTCCTCCAGCCGTCGACATGAAGAAAAACCTTCTCCGACCACCGATCTTCAAGTATCAACGCCATTTGATATTCCTTTCTCATACTTTCAAGAAACCCCAATTCTCTGTTCGTCGTTTTACAACGCTCGGGCCGCTGGCTATCAATTGTCGCTTCTCAATCTATTGATTAATGTTACGATTCTTCTATAAATCAAACACTCAGAACCATATCAAGGTATTGTTATGATTCCGCTATAAATCAAATACCCATAACCATATCAAGGTATCGTTATGATTCTACTACAAATCAAACTCCCTAAATCTTTCTTCGTTATTTACATCCTATTATCTTTTTTATGCTATTCGTATTGGTTAATCACTGATGAGTTCATCGGTTTCGATATATGTTTTGTTGTGATGATTAGGAGATAATTGTGAGTTTTATTGTTATTTTAACCGTTATCTTTTTTATGCTATTCTTATTGGTTAATCACTGGTGAGTTCACTGGCTGTGGTATGTGTTTTGTTATGATGATTAGGAGATAATTGTGAGTTTTATTGTAATTTTAATCGTTATTTTTTATGCTATTCGTATTGGTTTATCACTGATGAGTTCACCGACTTTGGTATATGTTTTGTTGTGATGAGTAGGAGATACTTGTGAGTTTTATTCTTCTTTTAACCGTTATCTTTTTTATGTTATTCATATTGGTTAATCACTTATGAGTTCACCGGCTACGGTATATGGTTTGTTGTGATGATTAGGAGATAATTGTGAGTTTTGTTCTTACTTTAACAATAACATGGAATCTCCTTATTGTAGTTATTGGATTTGCATACTTATAATCTTGAGTTTCTCATTATTGGTTATTCTTCTTTTAACCCTTATCTTTTTTTTATGTTATTCATATTGGTTAATCAATGCAAGTTTCGTTGTCCATCATGTTGGGCATCTTCTTTTTTCCTTACACATATACTAGTGGGAATCTTCGCGCGTTGCGGGGGGATACAAAAAAGCTTGCAATGGTGTGATTATGTACAAAACGCAAAAATGGAAAATTAATCGTTGACCCAACGTTGTGTTTAGAACAAGCCCTTTCGAAATAAATACCCAGCTGCTCATCATGAACCGTCTGTCAATAATATAAGACTCCGCCTATCCACCTTTAATCTTTATAGCCTCCGTGAGTTCCAAATTTCCCTGTACATGAACCAAAATATTGTCATAAAACACTTACAAAAGTAACATAGAGAGATGTTAAATATTAATATGCTTTATTTGTATAGAAGTCAAACCTTTCAAATTCATCCAACTTAGCACTTAAATGGGTAATTTCAGGACTCACTAATTATCTAATACATCGCAATGAGCAGTCACGGTTAGCAAAGTAGCCGAATAACCAAACCATAATTGATCCGAAATAACTGAACGTTCCTTTAGGACTTATTTCATAATCGAGTTTTATGGTTAGGTTATGGTTATATGCGTATTTATAACAAAAAATCTGAACCGAACGGCCACTAAATCCAAATTTTACTTTTTATGAAAACTGGCAGATAATAGGTACCTATGGTTAACCATCGTAAACTAAGGCCAGGGGGTGTGGTATACTGCCCCTGACCATATCATCAATGTTAGCATCCCCACCGCCATTGATGCTCCGCCAACCCAATAACGCGCATTAATGCGCTTTGTTTGTGAAATTTGGTCAACGTGACCGTTGGGCAACGGTCCTTTATTTTAGGGTAAATTACACTTTTCGTCCTTTATGTTTATATCAAATTGCAATGGATGCCCTTTAACTTCAATAATTACAGTCACAGTCCTTTATTTGTAAAACTCATTACACTCTACATCCTTTACCACTAAATTGGTTAAAAATTTTAGTTAAGTCTATTCACTTAAAGGTATTATGGCGATTTCACACTTTTATTTAAAATACTTTCTTAATGAATGAACCAAAAAAATACATATATATTTCCCGATTCCCCAACCCTATAACACATACTCCTAGTACCCCCTTTAAAAAAAGTAGGACCCCATCTCTCGCGTTTGGTTCTTCGAAAGTGTCACCTTGTAACACCACGGAAAAACGTGTCCAATTATATATAGACATGTGTCATAAACTCCAAAGGTGTGAAAGATTTCATTTGAAAAGCCAAAGTTGTCAAATAACGAAACTATGAAACCACAGGGACTAAAAGTGTCAACATGCCAAACTTGTGCCTCTGAATGACCTAACACGATGAATATATTCTTGAATGAGTGATTAATTGGATGTGAGAAGCCGTATACAAAAATAATCGGAAGATTATTATATTACAAGGGTTAAACGTGTCAACATGTCAATCCTGACCTCTGAGTGACCTTTTAACGAAACCGAGGCTTCGAAATATTCAAATATGCTCTTAAGAATAAGTGGTATAAATTTCATGTGGTTTCGATATCGTTAAGCGTAATTTCAAGACTTTGGGTCAAAAGTGTAAACTTGACGAAACTTGTTTCCATAGTGATATTTAACGAACCCGAGCCTAACGGAGTTTGTTTATATATCCTTGGGCCCCAAGAAAATAGTTACAAGGGTCTCTATGGTCAAAAACCATGTTAAAAAGGGTTAAAAACGCCAAGGGACTGATTCTGCCAGCTTTGAAACTTGTTTTGCCAGTAAACCAGTCCCAGGCGGCCCGCATTATATTAAGAAAAACCTGAAGCGGGCCGCATCAGGTCCCCAGCATCAGAAAACAACCTGCAGCTACGGGTTTGCCAGTTCCACCGCCTTAACCTAGTTTGTAACGACCTAGGGAGTTGTAAGTCGGTGTAAATGAGTAGCTAGGACACTTGGGTCAATCTTGGAGCTTCCTATTACACCTGGAGATGATCTAGACTCAAGAATTTCACTATATAAGGGAGCTAGGTCTTGTGTTCATAACACATATTTGCAACAATTCATTGTGGGATTTACTCTGGAGCTTCCAGCTGATAGAAGAGGATAATCAAGTGTAGAAAAGTTTGCTAGGACCTTAAGTAAGCTTCTAATTACTTGTTTAGTCATCTAATTTAGTCTAATTACTCTAAAGTCAAACTTATCTTAAAATTAGTTTGACTTTCGTTTTAATTACATGTGGCTTAACCACTGATCAAATTGAAAGTGGTTTTAAGACCACATTAGTGTAGGTGATTAACCCTTAAAAGGGCACCTCCTAATTATCTCGTTTGACTGGTCAATTGTCGGGTCAAAGTAGTTTGACAAAAAGTCAAACTGGGCAGAATGTGTAAATATGATTAAAATTAATAAACCAATGGTTCTAAATTATATTTTAACATTCTAATAACTTGGTAATTAATATTAAAGCATGTTTTATCAGTCCTAACCCGACAATTAATAGTCAAAGGTCACTTATTAACCGAAAGTCACAAAAGCTTGACTTTTGCTTTGACTTTCAGTTCTGACCCGTTTAAGCTTAATGCACCCATGTTTTAAGCTTCCATTAGGACCACATTACTTAGTAGTATAATCCCTTGGAATTATATTACATAGTACCTAATGGTTTGAATTATATGCACTTGATCGTAATTATGCTTAATAATGCCATAAACGCCCTTTTTACTTACAACTGAGATTTTTAACAATGTGATTGGATTAAAACCTTTGCTACAGATATTTAGACATGTCCTAAAGATTTGATACCAATGGGAGGTCTAAAATGAGAGTTATGCTCAATAACGTAATTAAGGGACTTTTTAGTAATTAAATAGGCGTAATTAGTATAAAGCCCATCTAAACCCGATTTTTGACACCAAACTTCATACCTACTGATGTAAAATAATATTTTGGGAATTTTAAAGATTTTTAATTATTTTTAGATTGAGCATAACATAGGATTATAGCTTAATTTCGGTAAGTGCCGGTTTTACCCTTTTCATGCATAAAATGAGTTCTACATATCTTTTTAGTACCAAACCTTTTGCTACTGATTTCTTATAATAAATAAAGTATTTTGAGCTTTATAAACTGATTAAAAACTCAGATTTACAATATTAACCCGAATACCCCTTTAAACCGCCTTTTAAGCGTTTTTAATACATAGTATGGGTCAAAACTATATTGGACATATAAAAATCATTACCTACTGATATTTTAAGTTAATTTATATAATTATACAGTAAGTTAAAGTTCTAAACTCAGAAGTCTATTTTTGACCTTTAAAGCATATGTAAAAGTACCAAAATGCCCATACGGGACATAGTTTGGATATATAAGATAATTTTCACAAATATAAACTATCCTACTGTTATAACTTATAAAAATATATATTTTTACTGATTTAATCAGGTCTGAAACTCAGTTGCATAATTAAACTCTTTTATGGGCATTAAAATTACCAAAATGCCCTTATGGGACTTATTTTGGTTTAAATAAAATTTTGGGCATATATGTTAATATCTTACTGATGTATTAACATATTTTAAGCATAATAATGATTAAGACCTGTATATAATTTATTTGGTTACCCGTTACGCATTTACGCGTTCGGATCGGCTTATGTGACTAGTTTACATAAAATAGTCGAAACGGGTCAAACCTTCTCATTTAATCCTCAATTTCCAGAATGTGTTTAGTTTACCCATATTATACAAGTATCCAAACTTGTCGGGTCTAAATCTCATTCTATTCCGGTCTCCGCTTAATCTAGCGTTTAGAACCGTAAGGTTTCTTTCTAGCTAGCCGGTCTAAGTCCTTGACTAAAGTAAAAGACCCGTTAGCATCCTAATAGGATAATAAACCTTCTATACAGATTAAATAGCTTCCGGTAGAAGGTGCCTTTGAAAAGCTTTAAGATTTTTACTGCTAAGCATCAGGTAAATACTTTTAACTTATTTTCCCTATACGGGCTTGGGATATGGTATTATAATAATACCACTTGGTCGGGTATGAAATCATTTAATCGGATTGTGATTAATAAATTACATAACCCGTTTTAATCTGTCTTGTTTGATAACATAAGCATTGGGGGTTAACGACCGTGTCCTGGATATCCTCGGCTCATTTATTTAAAAATGGCCACGACCTATGCACGGGGTGTAGGCATACACCTGACAGATGCAAATGCTAAAATATAAACCCACATGTTGGGGATAACTCCTTTGTGGGTTCTACAAGTGGTGAGTCGGTTAATCACGACCGGCTTCCAACCGGCCCCAATTGTATGACAAACATATAAATCTGTATACAAGATTATATTTAAATAATTGTCCCAAGTTATAAAAGATTTTGTGCCACGTGCATTCAACCCAATTTTCAAACCTTTTCAAAAGAGTCAGTTAATTGTATTTACCAGTGTAAACTGACGTATTTTCTTAAAGATTGATTTGACAGGTACCTCTCGAAATAGGCTGGAGCTATAGGGTGTCTTTAGAGGATCTTGCAAGTCCATAAGATGCCTGCAGTCTGTCTTTTGTTTTCTTTTGTATTTGTTTATGATCCGCCTGTGGATCTTATTACATTCCAGTCTGTACTTTCATATACTCGAACACTCAGACAATATGGTTTGTAATAGTTTATTCACCCAGACTTCCGCTGTGCTATTATATTGTGTATATTGACTATGATGATATCAACTACGTCACGATACTCCCCGCCGGGCCCACCGGACATATGTGGAAATATCGGGGTGTGACACACCTGAAGATTGTTCAGATCTTAGCTATACTCAGTAGTGATCATCCACTTTCATCTTCTTATCAATCTAATACACCGAAAGAAGATATAATGGATTTATGAGCTCTCAATGTCAATTAAATAAAACACGCCGCCTTGAAGATGCAAAATTAAATATAACCAAAGGTATAACTTATTAAATTCTAAAATAAACAATCAGATATATGTTTGGTTTTGATCCTAACCAAACTGACCCATGACAAATCTCCGAAAGGCAATCAGATCTCTATACTTATAAATCAAAATGATAATACACTTGGCTTGGTTTCAGCCCTCCCCCCTTTAATTTTCTTCTAACTTGATATATTCCTATGCTGCCACGCACGAATTTTGTACACGTGTCATTATTCGTTATACGCTTTTTTTCTTCTCCATTGTATCTCTAATTAGGTTTTTATTTTAGAGAATCCTCCCAACCCTTCTTCTGCCTTCGGCCGTCGACATGAAGAAAAACCCTTCTCCAACCACCGATCTTCAAGTATCAACGCCATTTGATATTCCTTTCTCCTACTTTCAAGAAACCCCAATTCTCTGTTCGTCGTTTTATGACGCTCGGGCCGTTGGCTATCAATTGTCGCTTCTCAATCAATTGATTAATGTTACGATTCTGCTATAAATCAAACATTCGGAACCATATCAAGGTATTGTTATGATTCTGCTATAAATCAAACACCCGTAACCATATCAATGACACTAGCCTTTGTGTTTAATCTCAATGACACAATAAGCACATTCCTTAGACTCTCGAGTCTAGGCAAATGACCTAGGATTTTACTCTTAACCTTCCTTTTATTGCTTTATTATATCTACTTGTTATAACAGGAAAATGCCGCCAAGACTAAGGGGACGAGGCAAGGGACCTATGCGTGGAGGACCCTCTAGTAGCTCCGGACCTTCTCACAGGCGCACTCCATCCGATTCGCTTACCGGTTCCGACTCCAAAGATAGTTGGAGCCATAACCCTGAACCAGCGAGACATTCTGTCTCGTTGGGATCCTCACCATCAGACCCTCCTTACTTTGGAATGCCCAATCTGAACGAACCTCATCGTTCTCCTCTATCATTAGGAACCCATCAATCCAACCAATCATACCACTCTTACCAATCTCAACCTTTTCACCAATCAGATTCCACTTATTCACCTTCACAATTCAATCCTAATGCTTACATTAATGACTTTTTGGGCTATAACCCTTTAGGACCTGAGGATCATTTTTCACAAGAGATGGAGATGGATGACGACCCAGACCCGGATTTGAAAACTGGTACACCAGGACACCCGATTAGTATCTCTAGCGGATCTCCATTTGTGGGATCACCGTACAATGGGCCTGACTCGTTCCAGGAGAAGATGGGCCAGTATGACTGGTATTACACGCCTTCATACCATAGCTCACCTAGCCAGCCACCCTTGGATGAACCACAGCTTAGGGCTGTTACCCCACCGCCCTTGCCAGTTGAGGATCCACCTCAACAACCTCCCGCGCCGCCTAGACGAGGGAGGAATGCTAGGATGTCGGTTCGTGGGGGACCAAGGTTTTCATCTCCACGTGGCTCAAGCTCGTATCCTGCTATCCCAGAAAACCCTCAGTTGGGTAAGTCGTCACGTACGGTAACGGAAGATAACCTTCCGCCAGTTTCACACGCACCACTTCAACCACCGTCAGGTTTCGACAACCCTATCCCGACCTACCCAGGATCATCTGGGTATAACCCGTCTGGATACCCATCCGACTATGGGACTCAGGATCCGTATCTTTCAGCTGCCCAATACTATCAACATTACCCTTCTTCCTACCCACCACACTATCCTACTGGATACCCACCGCAGGATTCTCAATACCCGCCATACCATCAACCTCCTCCGTATCAGCAGCAGCAAACTCAGGAGATTTTAGAGAGGTTGGAGAGGGTTGAACATAAGACTCATGAAAATAAGAAAAAACACAACGGTTTTGTTAAGGGCCTTATGAACCTTCTCAAGGGAAAGAAGAAATAGGGTGATGTTGGGTTGTGTTGTTTTTATTGTTATGTAATAAAGTCCCTGCGAGGACGTTTATTTGATTTTCATGTATCAAGTCCCTGCGCGGACTTATTTCTGTTTTAATGTGCCCCTGCGTGGGCAGTGTTTTCCTTTCAATATGCCCCTGCGAGGGCAGTATCTTTCCGTATGCCCCTGCGTGGGCAATGTTTTTCAATAAACCCCTGTGAGGGTAATTTGTGGTATTTTCTCAAAGTCCCTTTTCGGACGAAGTTGTAATCGTTTCACGATTTTAATGTAGTTATTTTGTTTCGAATATATAATTTATTATATCATACTACTTTATTTCGAATTTTGTTTAATCTGCCTAAGAAACTCTTAGAGGTATAACCTAGCCAGAAATATTAATTGGCTATGATGGTACAACCTTTTTTAAGATATGACTCCCTGTTAACATCTGAAAACATGTTAACAATCTTGCATTGTGCGATACGAGAAATCACACAATCTTCCTAAAATTTGGATTTTTCCATGTCACTATTATTATTAGCCTATATGATCATCATGAATCATGGCTAATAAACATCTATAAGATGTATACACCACACATCCATTAGAGATGTATGCATATAAGCAAAGGTGTAATGAAGACAATGAAAGTTCTATTTATGAATTTCTTGTCAAAAAAAAGGCGATGAACTTTGTTCGACCCTTAAATAATCATTGATCCAGAGGATCTTTGGTTATAGTAAATCGTCCGTGTGACAAGCTTTTCTAAGCCATTTAAATGTCCCTTAAGACGAACTTTGTATAATATGAATATCTCTATGATTATTATTTTAATGGTTTATATGGTTTAATAATACCATGACCATCTACTCATCAATATGATGATCTAATATGTAAATTAAATATATCATCTATGTTTGATATAGTACTCAGAAATGGCTGGCTCAGACGAAGCAAGCAGTCATCCTTCAGAAGGCGACAAAACCAGAATTAATATCACTGGTGCCGATCTGCAGGCAATGATCACCGCAACAGTTTCTCAAGCGGTGGATGCCAAGTTTAAAGAACCTAGTATCGTTAGGTCTCAAACTCATTCGAAATCCCATTCTCAACCCCACTCTAATAAGAAAAGTGAGTCTCAGCACTCATCTAACCAGGGTGATAAACCCAAGAAGCAATTAATCCTCAAGCCAACTTCTAGGTACGCCAAAGGTTGTACCTACAAGTATTTTGTCTCTTGTAAGCCCCGGGATTTCACTGGGGAAAAGGGAGCAATAGATTGCATGAAATGGTTAGATGAGATGGAAACGGTAATAGACATAAGCGGTTGTGCTAAGGAGGATGTGGTTATGTTTGTATCACAATCTTTCAAGGGTAATGCCCTCACATGGTGGAAAGCCTTAGTACAGTCTACTGGGAAGGTTCACTTGTATAATCTTTCATGGGAGAAGTTTGTAGATCTTGTAAAGGATACTTACTGCCCTCAACACGAAGTTGAGAGGATAGAATCAGATTTCCTCACCTTAGTAATGAAGGATCTAGATTGTAGGTCCTATGTGACTAGTTTCAACTCTATGTCAAGATTGGTACCATACTTAGTCACTCCAGAACCCAAACGCATCGCGCGTTTTATTGGTGGCTTGGCCCCTGAAGTGAAGGGAAATGTTAGGGCCTCAAAGCCAGCCACCTATAGATCCGCTGTGGATCTATCCTTATCCCTCACTTTGGATATTGTGAGGAGTAGGGCGAAAAAGGCGAATGATGAGGGAAAGAGGAAACGAGAGGAAGATAAGTCTCCTCAGTCGAACAAAAAGGGCAAAGGGAACTCTAGTTCCAAAAAGGGGCAGTCGAGTGACAAGCCTAGATGTAAGACTTGTAGCAAAAGGCATTTCGGGAAATGCAATCAAGATTCACAAGCTAAACCTTGTGGGATCTGCAAAAAGAAAGGGCACAAGTCTGTTGAGTGCCGAAATATAAAGGATGCAACCTGCTACGGTTGTAATGAAAAGGGGCACATCAAAACCAATTGCCCCAAGAATGCAAAGAAGACCGAGGAAGCAAAGAAAAACAATGCAAGAGTTTTTCAGTTACAAGCAAAGGAAGCAGTGAATGACGAGAATGTCATAACAGGTACCTTCCTCGTAAATAATAATTATGCTAGAGTCTTATTTGATTCCGGTGCTGATAAGTCTTTTGTAGACCATAAATTTTGTAAGTCATTGAATCTGCCTATTAAGACTCTAGACATAAAATACGAGGTAGAACTTGCTGATGGTACCTTAGAAACAGTTTCCACTCTTCTTAATGGATGTTCCATATCCATTAAGAATCACTCTATCCCGCTATCTCTCTTGCCAATGAAATTGGCTGGGTTTGATATAGTTTTAGGCATGGATTGGTTGTCGCATAACCAAGCCCAAATTGCCTGTGATAAAAAGCTAGTCATTATCAAAACCTCTTCTGGTGAATCGGTCACCATTCAGGGAGATACTCAATATGGATTGCCTAGCAATATGTCTATTCTTAAGTTAGCGCAGTGTATGAAAAGTGGACGTGTTATTTACATGGTGCAAGTAACTGTGAATGAACCTAAGCCTAAAATTGAAGACATTCCGATTATCTCTGAATACCCTGATGTCTTTCCTGACGAATTACCCGGATTACCTCCTGAGAGGCAAGTAGAGTTCAGGATAGACATTATACCAGGATCAGCACCTATAGCACGAGCTCCTTATCGCCTAGCGCCTACGGAAATGAAAGAGCTCAGAACTCAATTGGATGAATTGTTGGAGAAAGGTTTCATACAACCTAGTTATTCCCCTTGGGGAGCTCCAATATTATTTGTGAAAAAGAAGGACGGATCAATGCGTCTATGCATTGATTACCGTGAGCTAAACAAGGTAACAATTAAGAATCGTTATCCTTTACCCAGGATCGATGATTTATTTGATCAGCTCCAAGGAGCGAGCTTCTTTTCAAAAATTGATTTGAGATCCGGGTATCATCAACTTAAGGTTAGAACTGAA
The DNA here is from genome assembly GCA_030545235.1 of Helianthus tuberosus. NCBI lineage: Eukaryota > Viridiplantae > Streptophyta > Magnoliopsida > Asterales > Asteraceae > Helianthus > Helianthus tuberosus. The sequence continues at coordinate 134,843,703 of CM060385.1, read as the reverse complement.
GATGTATCTAAGACGGCATTCAGGACGAGGTATGGACACTTCGAATTTTTAGTGATGCCCTTTGGGCTCACTAACGCTCCAGCAGCATTCATGGATCTCATGAATAGAGTCTGCAAACCATACTTAGACAAGTTTGTTATCGTCTTCATAGATGATATACTTATCTATTCTCGTAATAAGGATGATCACGAGAAGCATCTTCGGTGCATTTTAGGGTTACTACGACAATAGAAGTTGTATGCTAAATTCTCCAAGTGCGAGTTTTGGCTTCGCCAAGTCCAATTTCTTGGACATGTCGTTAGTGAGAAAGGCATCCAGGTGGATCCTGCCAAAGTAGAAGCTGTTATGAATTGGGATACGCCCAAGACTCCAACTGAAATCCGCAGCTTTCTAGGGTTAGCAGGTTATTATAGGAGATTCATTGAAAACTTCTCAAGGATAGCCTCACCATTAACTTCCTTGACCCGTAAGAAAGTTAAGTTTGATTGGGGTCCAAAACAACAAGAATCCTTCGAGATTCTTAAGCAAAGGTTGAGCAATGCTCCGGTACTAACTTTACCTGATGGAATTGAAGACTTTGTTGTATACTGTGATGTTTCACACACCGGTATGGGTTGTGTGCTCATGCAGCGAGGCAAGGTGATTGCCTACGCATCACGACAACTGAAAGTGCATGAGAAAAATTACACCACCCACGATCTAGAGTTGGGTGCCGTTGTATTCGCACTTAAGTTGTGGAGACATTATTTATATGGAACTAAATGTGTGATATTTTCTGATCACAAAAGTCTCCAACATTTGTTCAATCAAAAAGAACTCAATATGAGACAACGTCGTTGGATGGAAACCTTAAACGACTATGATTGCGAGATTCGCTACCATCCTGGTAAAGCGAATGTGGTCGCGGATGCTCTAAGCCGAAAGGAAAGAGTTAAACCAATTAGGATCAATGCCAAGAGCATTGAGTTGAAGAATAGTCTGAATGAAAGACTATTAGCTGCACAGAAGGACGCCGTTTTGGAAGATAACCTCCCAAATGAAAATTTAGGTAAAATCTTCGACCAATTAACACCGGGGAAAGATGGAATCCTTAGGATGAACGGAAGAATTTGGGTTCCTATTCATGGAGGACTTCGAGAGGTAATCCTCCAGGAAGCCCACAATTCCAAATACTCAGTTCACCCGGGTGGTGACAAGATGTATCATGATTTAAAGGCTAATTATTGGTGGATAGGTTTAAAGAAATCTATTGCTACCTATGTAGCTAAGTGCCTGACTTGTGCTCAGATAAAAGCTGAACATCAAAAGCCATCTGGTCTGCTTCAACAACCAGAACTTCCCACATGGAAATGGGAAATGATAACTATGGACTTCATAACCAAGTTACCTAAGACGAAGCACGGAAATGACACAATATGGGTTATTGTGGATAGACTGACTAAGTCGGCACACTTCTTACCCATTAAAGAGACTCATAGCTCAGATAAATTAGCCCAGTTGTATGTAGACAAGATTGTGGCTCTACATGGCGTACCGGTGGCTATTATCTCAGATAGAGATACTAGATACACCTCTCACTTTTGGAAAAGTTTCCAACAATCCTTGGGCACACGTTTGAACTTTAGTACTGCCTATCATCCTCAGACGGATGGACAAAGTGAGCGTACAATTCAAACATTGGAAGACATGCTGCGAGCATGTGTCATTGATTTAGGAGGTAGTTGGGATGATCATCTACCCTTGATCGAGTTCTCCTATAATAATAGCTACCATACCAGCATTCAGGCTGCGCCTTTTGAGGCATTATATGGTAGGAGATGCAGAACGCCTGTCTGCTGGGCAGAAGTAGGAGAAGCTCAGTTGTCAGGACCTGAGATAGTCCTTGAAACAACGGACAAGATCGTCCAGATTCGAGACCGTTTAAAAGCTGCAAGGGATAGGCAGAAAAGCTATGCTAATGGGAAACGAAGGTCTCTAAAATTTGAAGTAGGCGATAAAGTTCTGCTGAAAGTATCACCTTGGAAAGGTGTGATGCGTTTTGGTAAAAAGGGTAAGTTGAGCCCTAGGTATATTGGACCATTCGAGATTATCGAATGTGTCGGTAGTGTAGCTTATAAGCTGAACTTGCCGGAGGAGCTAAGTGGGATTCATAATGTGTTTCACATTTGTAATCTCAAGAAATGCCTAGCCGATGAATCTCTAACAATGTCTCATAAGGACGTGCAAATTGATGAAAGTTTGAGATTTGTTGAAAAACCTATATCGATCGAGGATCGACAGGTTAAAAGGCTTCGAAGAAAGCAAGTACCTATAGTAAAGGTCAAATGGGAAGCCCGTAGGGGTCCCAAGTATACATGGGAAGTCGAGTCCACTATGAAGCAGAAATACCCTTACTTATTTCAGTAAATCTCGGGGTCGAGATTTCTTTTAAGGGGGTGAGGATGTAACACCACGGAAAAACATGTCCAATTATATATAGACACGTGTCATAAACTCCAAAGGTGTGAAAGATTTCATTTGAAAAGCCAAAGTTGTCAAATAACGAAACTATGAAACCACAGGGACTAAAAGTGTCAACATGCCAAACTTGTGCCTCTGAATGACCTAACACGATGAATATATTCTTGAATGAGTGATTAATTGGATGTGAGAAGCCGTATACAAAAATAATCGGAAGATTATTATATTACAAGGGTTAAACGTGTCAACATGTCAATCCTGACCTCTGAGTGACCTTTTAACGAAACAGAGGCTTCGAAATATTCAAATATGCTCTTAAGAATAAGTGGTATAAATTTCATGTGGTTTCGATATCGTTAAGCGTAATTTCAAGACTTTGGGCCAAAAGTGTAAACTTGACGAAACTTGTTTCCATAGTGATATTTAACGAACCCGAGCCTAGCGGAGTTTGTTTATATATCCTTGGGCCCCAAGAAAATAGTTACAAGGGTCTCTATGGTCAAAAACCATGTTAAAAAGGGTTAAAAACGCCAAGGGACTGATTCTGCCAGCTTTGAAACTTGTTTTGCCAGTAAACCAGTCCCAGGCGGCCCGCATTATATTAAGAAAAACCTGAAGCGGGCCGCATCAGGTCCCCAGCATCAGAAAACAACCTGCAGCTACGGGTTTGCCAGTTCCACCGCCTTAACCTAGTTTGTAACGACCTAGGGAGTTGTAAGTCGGTGTAAATGAGTAGCTAGGACACTTGGGTCAATCTTGGAGCTTCCTATTACACCTAGAGATGATCTAGACTCAAGAATTTCACTATATAAGGGAGCTAGTTCTTGTGTTCATAACACATATTTGCAACAATTCATTGTGGGATTTACTCTGGAGCTTCCAGCTGATAGAAGAGGATAATCAAGTGTAGAAAAGTTTGCTAGGACCTTAAGTAAGCTTCTAATTACTTGTTTAGTCATCTAATTTAGTCTAATTACTCTAAAGTCAAACTTATCTTAAAATTAGTTTGACTTTCGTTTTAATTACATGTGGCTTAACCACTGATCAAATTGAAAGTGGTTTTAAGACCACATTAGTGTAGGTGATTAACCCTTAAAAGGGCACCTCCTAATTATCTCGTTTGACTGGTCAATTGTCGGGTCAAAGTAGTTTGACAAAAAGTCAAACTGGGCAGAATGTGTAAATATGATTAAAATTAATAAACCAAAGGTTCTAAATTATATTTTAACATTCTAATAACTTGGTAATTAATATTAAAGCATGTTTTATCAGTCCTAACCCGACAATTAATAGTCAAAGGTCACTTATTAACCGAAAGTCACAAAAGCTTGACTTTTGCTTTGACTTTCAGTTCTGACCCGTTTAAGCTTAATGCACCCATGTTTTAAGCTTCCATTAGGACCACATTACTTAGTAGTATAATCCCCTGGAATTATATTACATAGTACCTAATGGTTTGAATTATATGCACTTGATCGTAATTATGCTTAATAATGCCATAAACGCCCTTTTTACTTACAACTGAGATTTTTAACAATGTGATTGGATTAAAACCTTTGCTACTGATATTTAGACATGTCCTAAAGATTTGATACCAATTGGAGGTCTAAAATGGGAGTTATGCTCAATAACGTAATTAAGGGACTTTTTAGTAATTAAATAGGCGTAATTAGTATAAAGCCCATCTAAACCCGATTTTTGACACCAAACTTCATACCTACTGATGTAAAATAATATTTTGGGAATTTTAAAAATTTTTAATTATTTTTAGATTGAGCATAACATAGGATTATAGCTTAATTTCGGTAAGTGCCAGTTTTACCCTTTTCATGCATAAAATGAGTTCTACATATCTTTTTAGTACCAAACCTTTTGCTACTGATTTATTATAATAAATAAAGTATTTTGAGCTTTATAAACTGATTAAAAACTCAGATTTACAATATTAACCCGAATACCCCTTTAAACCGCCTTTTAAGCGTTTTTAATACATAGTATGGGTCAAAACTATATTGGACATATAAAAATCATTACCTACTGATATTTTAAGTTAATTTATATAATTATACAGTAAGTTAAAGTTCTAAACTCAGAAGTCTATTTTTGACCTTTAAAGCATATGTAAAAGTACCAAATGCCCCTACGGGACATAGTTTGGATATATAAGATAATTTTCACAAATATAAACTATCCTACTGTTATAACTTATAAAAATATATATTTTTACTGATTTAATCAGGTCTGAAACTCAGTTGCATAATTAAACTCTTTTATGGGCATTAAAATTACCAAAATGCCCTTATGGGACTTATTTTGGTTTAAATAAAATTTTGGGCATATATGTTAATATCTTACTGATGTATTAACATATTTTAAGCATAATAATGATTAAGACCTGTATATAATTTATTTGGTTACCCGTTACGCATTTACGCGTTCGGATCGGCTTATGTGACTAGTTTACATAAAATAGTCGAAACGGGTCAAACCTTCTCATTTAATCCTCAATTTCCAGAATGTGTTTAGTTTACCCATATTATACAAGTATCCAAACTTGTCGGGTCTAAATCTCATTCTATTCCGGTCTCCGCTTAATCTAGCGTTTAGAACCGTAAGGTTTCTTTCTAGCTAGCCGGTCTAAGTCCTTGACTAAAGTAAAAGACCCGTTAGCATCCTAATAGGATAATAAACCTTCTATACAGATTAAATAGCTTCCGGTAGAAGGTGCCTTTGAAAAGCTTTAAGATTTTTACTGCTAAGCATCAGGTAAATACTTTTAACTTATTTTCCCTATACGGGCTTGGGATATGGTATTATAATAATACCACTTGGTCGGGTATGAAATCATTTAATCGGATTGTGATTAATAAATTACATAACCCGTTTTAATCTGTCTTGTTTGATAACATAAGCATTGGGGGTTAACGACCGTGTCCTGGATATCCTCGGCTCATTTATTTAAAAATGGCCACGACCTATGCACGGGGTGTAGGCATACACCTGACAGATGCAAATGCTAAAATATAAACCCACATGTTGGGGATAACTCCTTTGTGGGTTCTACAAGTGGTGAGTCGGTTAATCACGACCGGCTTCCAACCGGCCCCAATTGTATGACAAACATATAAATCTGTATACAAGATTATATTTAAATAATTGTCCCAAGTTATAAAAGATTTTGTGCCACGTGCATTCAACCCAATTTTCAAACCTTTTCAAAAGAGTCAGTTAATTGTATTTACCAGTGTAAACTGACGTATTTTCTTAAAGATTGATTTGACAGGTACCTCTCGAAATAGGCTGGAGCTATAGGGTGTCTTTAGAGGATCTTGCAAGTCCATAAGATGCCTGCAGTCTGTCTTTTGTTTTCTTTTATATTTGTTTATGATCCGCCTGTGGATCTTATTACATTCCAGTCTGTACTTTCATATACTCGAACACTCAGACAATATGGTTTGTAATAGTTTATTCACCCAGACTTCCGCTGTGCTATTATATTGTGTATATTGACTATGATGATATCAACTACGTCACGATACTCCCCGCCGGGCCCACCGGACATATGTGGAAATATCGGGGTGTGACACACCTGAAGATTGTTCAGATCTTAGCTATACTCAGTAGTGATCATCCACTTTCATCTTCTTATCAATCTAATACACCGAAAGAAGATATAATGGATTTATGAGCTCTCAATGTCAATTAAATAAAACACGCCGCCTTGAAGATGCAAAATTAAATATAACCAAAGGTATAACTTATTAAATTCTAAAATAAACAATCAGATATATGTTTGGTTTTGATCCTAACCAAACTGACCCATGACAAATCTCCGAAAGGCAATCAGATCTCTATACTTATAAATCAAAATGATAATACACTTGGCTTGGTTTCAGCCCTCCCCCCTTTAATTTTCTTCTAACTTGATATATTCCTATGCTGCCACGCACGAATTTTGTACACGTGTCATTATTCGTTATACGCTTTTTTTCTTCTCCATTGTATCTCTAATTAGGTTTTTATTTTAGAGAATCCTCCCAACCCTTCTTCTGCCTTCGGCCGTCGACATGAAGAAAAACCCTTCTCCAACCACCGATCTTCAAGTATCAACGCCATTTGATATTCCTTTCTCCTACTTTCAAGAAACCCCAATTCTCTGTTCGTCGTTTTATGACGCTCGGGCCGTTGGCTATCAATTGTCGCTTCTCAATCAATTGATTAATGTTACGATTCTGCTATAAATCAAACATTCGGAACCATATCAAGGTATTGTTATGATTCTGCTATAAATCAAACACCCGTAACCATATCAAGGTATTGTTATGATTCTGCTATAAATCCAATTTGCCTTATTTATAAAACTATTATTTAATATATTGAATATATATTTTTTAATAACTATTGTTATATACAAGTATACATGGTAAAAATAATTCAATAATCTACACTACAATTTATATAATAGTTATAACTATAAGATTATATATGAAAATAAGTATAAAAACATATAAATATAATAGTAATTTTTTTTCTATAAAATAAAGAGCCCCTCTCCAGACTCCAGCTGAGCTTAGTTTTAAAAGCTACTCACGAGTCAAGCACAAACTCTAATGTAAAACAATAAATAAGTCAAGCTCGAGCCCTAACTACATCAAAAGGGGTATGGTCCCAGATCTCGTGTCAGCACGACCGCGAGTGACCATTACCCTTAGCAAAAACCCCCACCAGCAAGAACTTATCTGTGTCCGTGCGGGCACACGCGAACACAGCGGTCGAAACAAATCTGTCCATTGATGAGAAGACTTACCTTAAGTACGAAAACGGATGTTACGCATAGCGATGCGGCCTGGCACCGCATCCTATGAACATTTTCGTCACGACAAGGGATCTGGATAATAGTTACAGTCACCAAGCGGCGATGCGGCACGACACCGCATCCCGCATACATCTTGGCCAGAACAAGAACGCGGGAACGACATCAGTTACCGCAAGCAGCGATGCGGCCCGGCACCGCATCCTGCCTACAAGGCAAGTAGGTCTGACACCACAGTGCAAGTGGCACTGAGAACAGTCACATGTTAGCCCACATGTATGCAACAGTCTGACACCACAGCAGGACGTGGCATCACCACCGTAACCGACATGCCTGACACACCTACAGGAGGTTGTGCGATGTCAGGCTAGCTACTCAACTACCCTCCTTCACTCCTCGGCTATAAATACATATCCCAAACCAGGTTTGAGGTATCTCTTCACAACTCTCTCACTACTACTACTACTACTATCACACTTTGCTTCCCAAGCAAATTACTGATTCTCACGCCGGAGAGTGGTAACAAGGAGCACCCCCACCCCACGGTGGGCGCCAATGATGAAACAATGGTTAACCGGGTAGGGTTAACTCACTGGTCTCGTCGAGTAGGGTTAATCCCTTCTCTCCGAGGATCGCTGGCTGGATCGTCCACTGGTTGATCTCCTGCACAAGGAAACAAACCAACCAAGCTTAAGCCGATAGCCCTATACGAATTCAGGTTTAGTTTGGCTCATTTACACCTCTAGCGAATCGTGGGCATTAAAAAGTTAGTAAATTAAAAAATTATGGCATATATAATAAATACATTACCATTACCATTACCATTACCATTACCATTACCAATTACCAATTACCATTACCATTACCATTACCATTACCAACATATACATTTATGATGCGCAAGAATAGTAGATGATGATAATTGGTTGACAAAGGCGGCTGTCCAACCGGTGGGTGCCACATGGCACCCATTAAAGTATTTTTTTTGTGTTTTTACCGACGCAATATTAATATATATATATATATATATATATATATATATATATATAATGGGAGACAAATTGTATCACAAGTAATGGAAGTGGTGTGGTGGAAAATATTGCTGGTTCAAACTAGCAGATTCAGGTTCAAATCCCGGTTGAAGTAAGTCGCGTTATATTTGTTTTTTTGGTAAATTAGAAATGTCAAACTAGAACTCTTAACTTAATAATTTACGTAACTACCCTTAACTTTAAAACTTACTATATAGCCTTCAAGATTTAATAAAGCCTTTTTTCCCCCTGTTTTCCGGCTTCAATTTACATCGTACACACTTAAAAAAAATTTTGATGTACCGTCATACATTTATGATGCGCATGAATAGTAGATGATGATAATTGGTTGACAAAGGCGGCTGTCCAACCGGTGGGTGCCACATGGCACCCATTAAAGTATTTTTTTGTGTTTTTACCGACGCAATATATATATATGGGAGACAAATTGTATCACAAGTAATGGAAGTGGTGTGGTGGAAAATATTGCTGGTTCAAACTAGCAGATTCAGGTTCAAATCCCAGTTGAAGTAAGTCGCGTTATATTTGTTTTTTTTGGTAAATTAGAAATGTCAAACTAGAACTCTTAACTTAATAATTTACGTATCTACCCTTAACTTTAAAACTTACTATATAGCCTTCAAGATTTAATAAAGCCTTTTTTTCCCCTGTTTTCCGGCTTCAATTTACACCGTCCAAACTTAAAAAAAGTTTTGATGTACCGTCATGAACCGAATCATTAATTAAAAACGCAAAAAAATTAGTTTTTATTTTTGACAAAACCATGGTAGTGTTTTGTTTTAATTGATTGACTTAATGTAATTTTTATTAAAATTGTTTTATAAGTGATATATACAAGTAACCAAAACACAAAAACGTATATAAGACTAAAGGGTATGGGGGCCGGCTTAGGCCCGGCTCCGGTACCCCACACCGCCCCCCTCAGCCCAGCTCGTCCCAACCGGCTCCCACACGACGATCTCGCCGTGCCTATCTTCCTCTATCCTCACACACACAGAGCTATACATACATACATACATACATATATATATATACATATATCATTTGAGAAGAAAATTAATTTGAGAAGAAAAAGAACAAAGGGTACAATTGTAAAACATTAAATAGTTTTTTTTTCTCATCTCATTTATGATTGTTTTTTGACTAATTAATTAGTCATAAAGACTATCATCCTTCACACTAAATTTTTTTCCTACACGTATCAAAATTTATCCTGCACGTTTTGAAATTTATCCTACACATATTAAATTTATCCTACACACCTCGTAATTCATCGTTCACTTTAAATTAATTTTTTTTTGTTCTTTGAAAAAATATATTTTTTGAAAATAAGTTACAAATTTAATGTAGTTAGTTATTAAAAAGAAAGACTACCAATTAATGATCTATTTAAGTTTACCAATATACCCTTACACTAATATTAAATGCAAAAATTAAATGAAGTAAAATGAAGGGTTCTTATTGGTTGAAGTTTATTCTTTTTTATTCTTACAAAAAATTTCTTCTCATTTGAACCCTCCACTACATATATATACATATATATATAGAAACGAGATCAGGAGAAAACACTCAAAAGTGTGAGAACAGTGAGAACGCTTCCTGGCCTAACACGTGTCACGCCGCTTAGAGAAAGGCGGAGGGGCTTTTTTGTCCTTTCATATTTCTTTTTTATTAACGTGTGTCCCTTCATCGTTTATTTTTTTGGCGTTTAATAAATATGCGGCATTTTATTGTTTTTAGATAAGAATTATATTAAATATTTTGGCAATTTAAGTATTGTTTTGGCGTTTTTATTGTTTTTTAGATCAAGATGCAGGCTTTTAATGTAAAAAACATCAGTAATTTTCTTGATTTTATTATATCAAGTGTTTTGTCATTTAGTATACAGGCCTATAACGTGACAGACAATTATGGCGTTTTGAAAAGATAAATAAATTTCAATTTTCCATGTAGTGGCATTAATATAACTATAATATTTTGGCAATAAATGATACCGTCTCTTTATTTTACTGTTTCTTTTCAATTTTCTTCTGTCAATTAGTGTTGATTTTTCAAGTAATTCTTTGTTTGCGTTTTTTGGCGTTTTATATAGCAACCGCATACTTTGCTAACATTCGTTCTCACAATTTTCAAACTATCAGGCATTTTGTTGTTTGTAGTTTTTGGCGTTTTATACTCAATTTTTTTACAATAGCAGAGAATTATATGATAAACAACAGAGAATTACATAACACACAATAGAAAATGAAAAAAAATTAAAAATTATAATCTAATTTCTCATTCAAATCTTCACTGTCATCAGCCTCTTCTACTTTAACCTTTTTGGCGCTTTGAACCTGTTTTTGAATACCTTATGTAGATCCTTATTTTCCTACATACCGGCCGTCTTTAGAAGATGCTTATTTTTTTTGGCATCCTTTATGGTGTGTGGATATATACTTGTTTGATGACATGTTGAACACCAACGCCTGCTCTAATGTATTGATCCCTTCATGCCATCCATATATCCATCAAGAACAAAGTGACATGATGTCATATCAGTGTCATCAGTCTCTTTATCTTGAATATTTGTCCATCCCATTCAGCAAAAGATTATAGAGATACCCAACTCACAGAAGAATCCATTCAGTGAAACCACACTCAGATCAATACTCAATATAGCAGAATCGAGGTTCTGCATCTGTGGCTTTTTTAAGTATTATTTTTTGGCGTTTTTAAAGTGAATGGTTTCTAGGGAATATGGCGTTTTGTTTCTGGTTTTGTGATAAGTTGTTTGTGCAGAGAAGTCTCTCTTTATAGGATGTTTTTGGCGCGTAGTTTAGGCGGGTTTTTATTTATAATAAATGATATTAATAAAGTAGCCGTCTTTTCAGTTTACTGTGTATTTTTATTGTTTTTTATGTTCAGCTTTTTATGAGTTTTTAGGGTCATAGACTTTCCATCTCACATGTTTGGCGTTTTTGAATGGGTTTAAGTAGTTTTTGGCTTTTTTTTCATTTTTAGCTTTTATTAATTAATACTTTGCAAATTACTTTCATTATAGTTTGGGAGTTTTTTGGCGTTTTTACTCCATTTATGGCGTTTTCATATGCATTATGACTGTTTTGGCGTTTTATTAAGATAATGTATTTTTTTACTTTAAGTTCAAAAATACATAGCAAACAACAGAAAAAGAAACTTAAAAAAATAAAAATAAAAACAATTCATCTTCCAAACCTTCACTGTCATCAGTCTCTTTCTTCATTGAATCATGTTCGCTGGTGGTTTGGGTTAGCCATGCTTGTGTTTTTGTGGCCGTTTGGGAAGACAAAATGACATGAGTTTTTTTTTGAATATGTATCTTCAAACAACTCATTAGTGTCATTCGTCTTTTCATGCCATTAAAATATTCATCAAGAACAAAACACAGAAAATGACATGAGTCTGACCCCAACATCTTTTTGTTTTTGATTTGTCCATCTCATGCAGCAAAATGTTATTTGAGTCCCAGCACCTCAGGGTAGAATGCATTATCCGAAATTTTGGCGTAGAACAATATTTTGAATATACAAGAAACGATATTTGGCATTTTTGGCGTTTTACTAAAGAAATAGTTTATCTGAAAGAACCTTCGATCTTTTGATGTTTGAGTGTTTTGGCGTTTTCTAAGATGAATGGTATATAATAGAAAATATGGCGTTTTTGAGTAGTTGTGTTTGATGTTTTGGGGATTTTGGCGTTTGTACGTTGAATGGTATATAGTTGAAAATACGGCGTTTCAGGTTCTGGGGGGTGTGTTTTTATGTCTTGGATGTTTTTTGTTTATATAGCGATGTGATTTGGTCCGTAATGACGTTTTATTCATCAGTGTGGCGTTTTGGTATAGAGGTGTAAAAACGTTTTTACCCTTAATGAGGAGCGTCCACGTAATAAAATTGATGTTATTTACGAAAACGCCACCGCGCAATCTAGTCCATTGATTGTTTTGATCCGACGATCCATAATCGTTCTCACCGTTCTCACACTTTTCACCGTTTTCTCCAAATCCCGACCATATATATATATATATATATATATATATATAAAGGGGTTCATCCCCCACCCCTTAGGTCCATCCCCTTCAAGCCCCGCTTATGTGGCGGTGACGTGACGGCCCATCCCCTTGGGGATGAGGCAGGGGCGGACTTATTAACAAAGATCGGGTTCCCAGGAACCCATTCGATTTTTACTTTTTAGTGCAAATATATATAACAAACTGAAAAGAAACCCATAAGTAAAATATGCAGGGAACCTATAAATTTTTTAGATTTATTAAATTTTTTAGATTTTTTAGATTATTAAATTTTACCTAAAACACAACACGAACCGGACACAAAACTAATTAACAAACAAATCTCTCCTAGATTTATTACAAAAAAGAAAAAAAAATCAAAATCGGACGGCTACAATCACATCACCTCCGTAAAAAGGTCAAAACTTGTTTCGGATGCCCCTCTCTCTCTCCTCTCTCTCTTCTTTCTCTCTCTCTCTAACAAAACCTTCAAATTCATCCATGAAAATCAACATCTGATTCATTCTCCTAACTCGATCCGTCGCTACTTTCTCAGATCTGAAACCTGTTGATTCACTGTTTATGGAAATGGCTGCAATTTCTTCCAGTCCTCGCACCGTTGAAGAGATCTTCAAGGATTACAGCGCTCGTCGTGCCGGAATCGTTCGAGCTCTCACTTACGGTATTCTTCTTTTGCGTTTTCGTAGCTTTTCACTTTGTCTAGTTGTTGATTTTTTATTGTTTCTTGTTGCAGATGTTGATGAATTCTACGCCACTTGTGATCCAGGTTTAGTTTCATGTTTGAATTCATTTGTGTGTTTTTTGAGCGATTTTGTGGTGTAATCAGTGGTTTTTGCTTGTTATTTACTTGTTATTATCTTCGAAGTAATTTTAGGTTTTGTTTGTGCTTAATTTGTAATTGAATTTTAATGTTTAGATGCAGGTGCATAATTCATGTGCTTTTGAGCACTTTTGTAATGTAATAAGTGATTTTTGAAGTTATTTTAGCTTTCAAGTAGATTGAATTTTAATCAGTGATTTTTGTTTGTGCTTGGTATGTATTTGAATTTTAATGTTCAAATGCAGTTATAGAATTTGTGTGATTTTGAGCACTTTTGTGATATAAGCAGTTAGGTTCACGCTATTTAGTTGATATTCTGAAAGTGATGGTTTGAGTTTTGAAGTAATTTTAGCTTTCAAATTGATAAGCAGTTTAGGAATATAAGTTTTGTTTGTGCTTAATTTGTAGTTGAGTTTTAATGTTAAAATGCAATTATATGATTCGTGTGATTTTTTAGCACATTTGTGATATAAGCAGTTAGCTTCACGTTATTTACTTGATATTATATAAATGTTGGTTGATTTTGAACTAATTTTGGATTTCAATTTATGAACAATTTAGAAATTTAACTTTCAAATAGAAGTTTTGTTTGTGCTTTTTTTTTTTGTAATTGAGTTTTAATGTTCAAATGCAATTATATAATTTGTGTGATTTTGAGCACTTTTGTGATATAGTAAGTGATTTTTGCATGTTATTGACTTTCGAAAAGTGATGGTTTGATTTTAGCTTTCAAAATAATAAGCAATTTAGCGATACAACTTTCATATAGAAGTTTTGTTTGTGTTAATTTGTAATTTGTAATTGAGTTTTAATGTTCAAATGCAATTGTATAATTCGTGTGATTTTGAGCTCTTTTGTGATATAATCAGTGAGCTTCACGTTATTTACCCGATGTTATGAAAGTGATGGTTTGATTTTGCTCGATGTTCTGAAAGTGATGGACTGATTGCTCGGTTTATTGAACTAACTTTAGACGGGTTTAACTTTGGTTAATTTGATGAATTTTGAACACCTGTAGAGAAGGAGAACTTGTGTTTGTACGGACATCCAAATGAAACATGGGAAGTAACACTTCCAGCAGAGGAAGTTCCTCCAGAACTCCCGGAACCGGCTTTGGGTATTAACTTTGCACGAGACGGGATGCACAAAAGAGATTGGCTCTCATTGGTTGCCGTGCATACAGACTCTTGGCTGTTGGCGGTTGCTTTCTACTTCGGTGCTCGTTTGAATAGGAACGAGAGGTGCCAGTTCTTTCTTATCCATTGTTTCTCACGTTTCACTATAACTTTGTTTCCGTTCATCTCCATTCATACATTTTAGCATATATATTAATAGGGTGGGGTTCGGCTACAAAGTCTATTTTTACTACAAAGTGTACAAAGTTATAAAACACCACAATTTCAGCCATAAACACACTCAAAACCCACAAATAACATAGTGAAGATCATTAAAACACAATATCCAATCCCTAACAGTCAATAAAAACTTCAAACACACCATCGTAGAACTATGAATATAAAATACAACATGATAATCAACATAAAACACACTAATGTTAGTCATTCGATAATCAAAGCCTTATCATCCAAAACACAACACAAAACCCACAAATATGGCGTTTTAGTAATCTTCACTTTGTTATTTGTGGGTTTTAAGTGTGTTTTATGGTTGACCTTATGGTGTTTTATGACTTTTTACACTTTGTAGGTAAAATGGACTTTGTAGCCAACTCCCACCCTATATATATGTGTGTGTGTATATATATATAGGTAAAGGATCCTGTAAAAAGTGCTCAAAGTGTGAGAAGGGTAAGAAATAATGTGATGATGACAAGTGTCCTATATCTAAATTAATTCAAAAGGGTGAATTAGTAATTTTCTATTTTCTTTCAATTAATTGATTAAAAGATAACTGCCCAAAATAACTTCCACCCTTTATTATAGGAATTCGATTTTAGGAATTAATCTACGAATGTGTGTAGTGTTATATAATTCTGTAGTGCAACAACCATTCAGAACTGCATAGTGTTATATATTTTTTATATAGTGTTATATAGTGTTACTTGGTGTTATATGGTGTTATAATATGGTTTTTGGTGTTATATAATTCTGTAGTGTTATATAATTCTGTAGCGCAACCATCAAAAAACACTATATAACACCATCAATTATTAATTCTGTAGTGCAACCACCATTTAGAACTGTATAGTGTTATATATTTTTTATATAGTATTATATAGTGTTACATGGTGTTATATAGTTTTCTTTGGTTATATAGTGTTATATGATGGATGCATAGTGTTATATAGTGTTATATTTTTCTGGTAGCATGCTTATGATGGATGTATAGTGTTATATATTGTTATATAGTGTTATATGATAGATGTATAGTGTTATATGATTGATGTATAGTGTTATACGTTTCTTTGCAGCAGTTACATATTTTTCTATTTTTAGAATTTAGGATCGAGATAATTTAGCAATTAAATTTGAATAGCTAGTTTTTAGGAGATTGATGGCGGTTACCATATTTGAAACATTGGAAAAGACACTATTGCCCTTCAATTTTACATAAGGTCCTTCTAATTAAAACACAATTTACATTTTATACCCTATTGATCTCAACCATTAGATCAAATATCCAATGGTTTAAAACACTTCTTACCCTTCTCACATTTTAGACACTTTTTACCATATCCCTACCCTATATATATATATAGGGTTAGGATCGTGTGAGAAGCACTAGGCTAATTAAGAAACTTGAGAAGCATTCTGGACCACACATTTTCACTAAGCTTTTTGTAATATACACATATGTATAGTTTAAAATTGACTATATACTATGTGTATAATTCAAGATTTGACAATATACATATATGTATATAGTAAATTTAAAACTATACATATGTGTATATTTCGAAAAGCTTAGGGAAATATTTGGTCCTGAATGTTTCTCAAGTTTCTCAAATAGGGTGGACTTCTCTTAGGATCCGTACCCTATATATATACATATTTATCTATATAGAGGCCAATTAACGTACAAGACCACCTTATCGTGCGATGCATACGCGAGCATCTCAACCGCACATCTGATCTAATCTAGGCCTTCAATTGAACGCGGTGACACAAAAGTAATTAACTATGCATAATTACACACGTTATTTGCATAATTACGCACGTTATGTTGGTGGTCGCGTACAGTCACACGTTAAGAGCCTTTTGTATTTAAACCTTCCTCTATACATATATGTATGTATATATGTCGTCACGTTTCTCGTTCTTTGGTTTGCTTTGTTTAACGTTTAAAAACGAGCCTTGTTCGGGTTGACTTTTTTTGATTAAATGAGCTTTCGGTTTGATTTGTTAACAATGATAAATTAAACAAGTCTACCCACCAACTAGTTTACGTACTGAATAACACGTTACAATCTGATTACATCTCGTTTGATTTGTTTAGATAAATGGGTCAGGTTAGGATTGATGTCTTTTGACACGAATTAATATATGGCTAGTGTTCGGGTTCAACGATTTTAACTCACCAACCAAACACGATTGGCACCTGTAGACTGTTTACTAGTTATATAGGCGTTTTAACGCCGAGTAGAATGTAGACGTGTTTTGGTTTTGGTTACTGGTTCATGGCTAAAGACACTGAATCTGACTTGAACAGGAAACGTTTGTTCGCCCTGATAAACGAGATACCCACCGTGTTTGAAGTCGTGACGGAGAGGAAGCATGTGAAGGACAAGCCGAATGTGGATAACGGCAACAAGTCTAGATCCAGCACAAAGGTAACTAGTATGTTAAAGGTGGTTAAATGGGCGGGTCGGGTCGGGTCAAAATGTGTAGTGTGTTGGCTAGGGTTGCAAACGAGCCGAGCTGAGCCTGAGCTCGACCAACTCGAGCTTGATTAACTTATGAGAGCTCGAGCTCGGCTCGTTTACTGTCTATTAATTAATATGTTAAATATAAAAAATAGACTCGTTTAGGCTCGCGAGCTTGATAAGTGAAGCTTGGGCTTGTTTACTAAACAAGCTTATCTTTAGGTTCGGGCTCGGCTCGTAAACAAGTTTAAATAAGCTCGGCTTGGCTCGTTTACTAGAAAACTTTAAATAAGGGGTAAATGTTATTAAATATTAATAAAAACTAATATTGCACTAAAGCTCGATAAGGCTGGACTAGCCTGACGAGCTTCACATGCGAGCCTCGAGCTCGGGCTCGATAAATAAACGAGCTTTATCTTTAGGCTCAAGCTCGGCTCGGGCTCGATAAGGCTTGGCTTGTTTCAAGCTTTTTCTCAAGCCGATCTCGAGCAGCTCATGAGCCGCTCGGCTCGTTTGCACCCTTAGTGTTGACTCATACTGAATGTTTTGGTTACAGAGGACGAATGACGGGCAATCAAAAAGCACACCAAGGGTCTATGATGAGGGTTATGCAGAAGAGGAAGAAGACGAGCACGGGGAAACCCTTTGTGGGACCTGTGGTGGGAATTACAGCGGTGATGAGTTTTGGATCGGGTGTGACATCTGCGAGAGGTGGTATCATGGTAAGTGTGTGAAAATAACACCCGCGAAAGCTGAAAGTATCAAGCAGTACAAATGTCCTTCTTGCAGCACGAAGAAAAGCCGCCCGTAAACCCGAAATTCTAACAAACATGTTGAATATCATCTATCTATCTATCTATATTTGCTTTGCTAGTAGGATGTTTATCTTTTTTCTACAGCATATAAATAGGTTGCTATTACTATATGTGGTTATTGGACTGACTTATTTCTCTTAGGATATGCTTTATTTTGCAGGATAGTCCCTTTGTACTCCCATTTTTAGCAGTTGAAATTTGCAACCCTATAATATCATTTGAAAAATCGTTATCTTAAGTTCTCTAACTCATTGTGTGAGATTATATTTAAAAGACCACTTGACCGAGAAGGTTATGATATTCGATACATTGCACCATGAAAATACCCGCCAAACTGATTCAAGCTGTTTTAAGACCTTTTTCGGAACCTGACCCTCAAACATAACACGCCATATCTTTCAAATCCATTTGAAATAGTACGAGATCCAGGAACTCCCAATGAAGGTTATCAAACGCCTTTTTAATATCAATCTTTAGAGGAAAGCCTGAGCTTTTAATCTCCTAAGCCATGACAAAACCTCGTTGACGATTAAACAATGTTATGACCAGAAAGGAAAACTGTTTGCATTTAGGATACAACCTTGCCAACCACTTGTTTCAACGGTTGGTGAAGACACATTTATGGAATAAAGAGTAATCAAGGTGTATAGAGGTGTTAAACGGGTCGTGTTCGCAGGTTGACGGGTTCAACCCGACCCGAACCTGAAAATTTTACACGAACCCGAACCCGACCCGAACCCGAAAATCGTATCATACATATGAACCCGAACACGACCCGGAGTTTCATGGGTTGACCCGAACACGACCCGGTTAACCCGAATTTTTTTATTTTTTATTTTCTGAAATTTATATATTAAAATTACAATTTACTTAAAAACACAAATGTATATAATAATATCATATTTAAATTATAAAATCTATGTTAATTTCTCTTTTTAAGTTATAATCATTGAATAAAATACACACTCCATTTAATTTATAGCATAAAATATATTGTAAAAAATATAATATATTATAAATGTGTTAAACGGGTCTACCCGCTAACCCGACCGGGTTGACCCGAACCCGACCCGTTAACCTGAAACTGACCCGAACCCGTTTAGACAAAACCTAAACTCGCGGATTTCGTGTTAGGTTCGTGTCGGGTTTTCAGGTCGTGTCAGAAATTCACACCCATAAAGGTGTATATATGTTTATAATCATCCTACTTGATGTCTATAAAATAACCATTGGAAACCATTTATCATGAGTTAATCTATTTTAACCATGGGAGTTCCTAAAAATTTGATCTGATTTGACCCAATTTGGAGGTTTTAAGATGCACATGTTGAATAGTTGAATCCATCAATGAACGATTATAACTTGTTAAAACAACCATCCAAAAAGCGTTTGAGATATGATGTTTTTATTTGTATAGAGAATTCAAGTATCAAATGAATGTGTAAAACTGAATTGATTAATTCAAAACCTGAACCATCATACATACACAATTGACTAATTCACAACTACAAACCATCATACATATACAACTACAAATCATCATACATACACAAGTACATGAGAAAGATTAAGAGATAAACCTGAGTTGACTATCTCACTTAACATTCCCCTCGTGACTCGCATTGGCAACTTTATCCCACCCTACATCAGCCGGTGTGTGTGAGCTTCGTTCCTTATAGCTATAGCTCTACACCGCCGCCGCAGACTCGTGAGTTTGGATTATCGTAGAAAGAATAAGAGAAGCCGTCTTAGGAAATGACTTAACTTAAAAGACAGATGACGCCCCAGCTTGACTCGAGATCAAGACTCCTTACAGCTCGCATCAATAGCGGAGCGGCCGGAGATTGATTGAAAAGGCGCAGCCCTGCCGCCCCCTAGCCGCCTACCTAAGCTTAAGTAGGACGGGAGGGGGCGGCCGACCGCCCGAACTTTTCGCTCAGTAGTGGAGAGTATATAGTTTTCGTATAGAAATTTTTGGGTATATACGTTTTCAACCCCCTGGTTTTATAGAAATTTTAAAGTCCGGTAACTTCCGCCCCCTCGGTCGGAAATCTCAAGCTTCGCCACTGAACCAATAGTGAGACCAATCTTGGAGATTAGGAATTAAAACCATGGTCGTAGAAGTGGCTTTGTGAGGACATCAACTTGCTGATCATCACCAGAGATACGTATAACCCGTAAGGAACTAGCTTGTACTTTTTTTCACGGACAAAGAGAAAATCTAATGCCAAGTGCTTCATTCGAGAATAAAAAACCGGATTTGCAGAATAGGTCGTGGCACTAAGATTATTACAACAAATAGTAGGAACTGTAGGTGAGTTGCCCCCAAGCTCAATCAAAAGTTGAGTTAACCATTGAACTTCAGTTGTAGTAGAAGCAACCACTAGGGATTATGTTTCAGTAGAGCTACGGGCTTGAGTGCCTTGACGTTTGGAGCTCCATGAGATAGGATTAGGACCAAGAACGACAACATAACCGATGGTTCTGTCCTTATCACCCGCCCAATCCGCATCTGTAAAAGCATGCAAATTAAGTGAGACTTTCCGAGAAATTAATAGGAGTATAAATCAGGCGAAAATCACTCATATGGGCTTTCTGAACTATGTCATTAATGTATTTCCCTTGAGAAGGAACAATACCATCGAAATGAGCGAGAACTTGAACACCAAGGAAGTAGAATAGAATTGAAGATCAAATATAATCAAGTCCATCCGAAGAAAATCGGTTTCGAACCGGTATTGTTTGTTTATTTGTTTTTAGTTAGTAATGGGTCAAACTGTTTAATGTTTATGTTATGTATTTGGGCCGGAGGCCAAGTCTAGTGGGTCGAACATAATAGTCCAGTAGATTAAGTTATGTTGGAGAACAAGCGGGCTGGGCCGAACTCTTTGAATCGGTACGTCTGCATAACCGCATGAGTGGTTATGAGGGAAACGTCATCTCCCTTCATGAAACGTTGTGACTGATCAAGGACGTACCCTTTCACTGCATATATATACGGCCGCAACCCTTGTTCATAACAGTTAAGTCAGTACGTTCAGTTTCTGTATTGCAAGTTATTATTATTCAAGATTCAAGTTTGTTCGGTTAGTTTAGTTTATCATTCAGAAATTTCAGTTTGTTCGTTTTCATGATGATGTATTGTGATTACTGTGGGTTGTATGAAAACGATTGTGTGTGCGGTCATAACTCTATCCGTTCCGACTGGTCCTGGGTTTCCGATGACGATGATACCAACATTGGTATCAGAGCCAAAGGTTTAACAGGAACAGGAAAGGGTTGTGACAATGATGGGAACCGTTTACGAGGAGACAAGGGAAAATCGGTTGAGACCGATTATGGTGAAGATGTTGTTCGTAGTGGAAAGTGCGGCCGGGCAGCGGAAGAGATGAATGAGTACGCGCAGGGGAAGCCAACCATACGAACCGGGAAGTCGCCATTAAAGAAGTTTCCAAAGAAAATGGGTCCGAAGGGTTTTGCGAAGAAATCCGGAAAGAAGGCAAATGCACCGGTGGGAAGGCCAAGAAAACCAGGAATTCGTTGCTTCAAGTGCAAGCAATTTGGTCATATCGCCTCGATTTGCCCAAGTAAGTATATTAATTTATCGCCGTTACCAATTGAAAGTGATTATGTGGTTAAGGATACATGTGGCGGTAAATGGGATTCAATATGGGTTGTTGATCCTACATTCAAAACACACATGACGGGAAACCGGAATGTGTTTAAATGTTTCAAGAGACACTTTGGGTTAGTGATAAACGAGAATAGGAAGGATTTTTCGTTTGTGCATGGTATTGGAGAAGTTAGAGTCCCGGTTGACGGAAAAGACAAAACGATCCCATGTGTAAGTTACGCTCCTAGTCTAGACAAGAACGTGTTAAGTCTAGAACAACTTTTGTTTCAAGGGATAGAAACGGTTACAATGGGGGACACATGTTTACTAAAGAAGATGTTTGGAAATCGCTCGAAAGGGTTCGATATTTATGAAGATAAGTCGGAAGTTGACTTAGAACAAGATTATCTCAACACGTTTTATGATAATCTTGGTGTTGATAACGGTTACAAGAAATAAAAGAAGGAATGTTTGGAAGATTACTACGAAAGGGAATTCGAAAAAGAAAGAAACAAGAAAAAGGTGTACGGTGAAAGTTCGAGGGCTAGAAAGAAAGAAGTTGTGTATTCCAAGAAAGCAACGAAGGCGCTTTTAATTTACATTGAAGGCGAAAAAGATAATCCGCGTGAGTCAAAAGAAACGCTCCGGGAACGAGCAATAACTCTTTCACAACTCGAGGAAGACGTTATCGAAAGGAAAATGATTATAGAAAGTTGTGTAGAACCGGGAGATCTCATAACGTTGCACGAAGAATTAAAGAAACACCAAAGGTTTTTCGATGCACCATTCGAAGAAATTTTAATTTGGTTTATTACGGATTTTCTCGGAATCGTATGTGAAAAAGCAATGCCACCCGAATTGATTGATGGCCGGGATCTTAGTCTCATATTACTACATCGCATTGTTAAGCACAACGGAGGATTCAAGGAAGTAATGGAAAAGAATATGTGGGATGTGATTGCGGCTAAATACGGTTATGAACCGGATGATGCATATGAAGTCAAGGTTGCCTACATTTATTACTTGGAACTAGTCGAGTGGTATTTCGACTACATGAAGAAAGAGCGTGGGAAAAAGGCAAACGTCATGGCTGGAAATTCAAGCAACAACGGCGGTTGGATCGAAGAATCAAGTGACGATGAAGTGGTGGTCAAGATAGAGGTCACCAACAATCGCAAGGAGTAATCATGGCTGGAGACTCGGATGTTCTTGATTAGGGGGGTGAATGAAGATCAAATATAATCAAGTCCATCCGAAGAAAATCGGTTTCGAACCGGCATTGTTTGTTTATTTGTTTTTAGTTAGTAATGGGTCAAACTGTTTAATGTTTATGTTATGTATTTGGGCCGGAGGCCAAGTCTAGTGGGTCGAACATAATAGTCCAGTAGATTAAGTTATGTTGGAGAACAAGCGGGCTGGGCCGAACTCTTTGAATCGGTACGTCTGCATAACCGCTGCATGAGCGGTTATGAGGGAAACATCATCTCCCTTCATGAAACGTTGTGACTGATCAAGGACGTACCCTTTCACTGCATATATATACGGCCGCAACCCTTGTTCATAACAGTAGTACGTTCAGTTTCTGTATTGCAAGTTATTATTATTCAAGATTCAAGTTTGTTCGGTTAGTTTAGTTTATCATTCAGAAATTTCAGTTTGTTCGTTTTCATGATGATGTATTGTGATTACTGTGGGTTGTATGAAAACGATTGTGTGTGCGGTCATAACTCTATCCGTTCCGACTGGTCCTGGGTTTCCGATGACGATGATACCAACAAGAATACCGAGATCCTTAAAAGAGAGTTTAGTGGCTAGGAGTTGCATGAAATGAGTGACTAAGGATGTGGAAGGAAGGGCCTATGATGATGATATCATCAACGTACACCAGGATGAAGATTGGAGAAGAACCTACGTTTAGAGTGAAAAGTGATGAATCGGAGACAGTAGGCTTGAAACGATAGGAAATGAGATAGGTTTTGAGTTCGTCATACCAAGCTCGGAAAGCTTGTTTGAGTCTGTAAATTGCTTTGTTTAATTTACAAACATGGGTAGGAAAGGATGGATCAACAAAACCCAAGGTTGGGCCATGAAAACATCCTTGGTTAATGTTCTTTGAAGGAATAATTATTAATATCGACTTGTCAGAGAGTCCACCCATGAGAGACGGCGATAGAAAGAACCAAGCATAGGGTCACCGGTTTGGGAACCGGGCTAAAAGTTTCAATGTAGTCGATACTGGGCTTCTGAGTGAAGCCTTTGGCAACAAGATGCGCTTTGAAGTGTTCAACAAAACCGTTAGGACTAAATTTGGTGTGAACAACCAGCTTAGATCCCACAGCAAATTTTAACAGACTCCGCCGTAATGCTTTTAAATAAATATAAATCATATATATATTTAGTTAAAATATAGGTGGTTAAAATATTAATTAGTACTTTTTAATAAATGTAAATCATAGATATATGTTTAGTGATGGTATTGAACCTAGTATCCATATTCATGCAACCACTTAATACATCATAAATCTGAAGCTATAAGTAACCTTGAACTGTTGGAGGAAACTGGTGATCAATCACTAGTTATCTTGTAGATTTTAATGAGTCCACCTGAAGTTTGCCTTGCGGACCCTTTGTCCGAATGAAACGTCTGTAATCTTCAAATGTCATTGGTGGATAAAGTGCAGGTCTTTTGGAGGTGACAAGCTCAGATAGAGGTTGAATAAGCATATCATTCCTGGGATTATAGAAATAAGCCAAAGAAACCCTCTCTTCATCTTGATGCACTACCACCCTATGCTCCACACTTTTGTATATTGAGTTGCTTAAAACCTACTTGAATACTTTAGGCGGTTAATTACGCCTTCAATAGAATGATAATGTTTGGAGTGTAAAGAGAAATACCTGAAGTTGATCTCCAATGTTTACAATTATGGCATTAGGTACGGGTTTAACGCTTATCCATTGATCATTCTTTCGGATTTGAAGTCCAGAGACTCGCTTATCGGGAAGTAGAAAGGTCATACCCCCAGGATCCGAGTGGGACGATAGCCCGAGGGTCAAGTCGGGTTGCGGACACTTGGGAT
Organism: Helianthus tuberosus; assembly: GCA_030545235.1. NCBI lineage: Eukaryota > Viridiplantae > Streptophyta > Magnoliopsida > Asterales > Asteraceae > Helianthus > Helianthus tuberosus. The sequence continues at coordinate 134,819,176 of CM060385.1, read as the reverse complement.
AGAAGTTTGCTCTCAAGCAAGCTCCAACGTCTTTTCCACCAAATGCATTTTGAAGACAATCTTCGTTTAATCCTAGGTTTATTGAGAACACTTTCAAAAAAACCTTACCTAACCTTTGTATTTCCTTAGAATATTCTTCCATAATGTCTCTACATTAAAAATAGGTATCATTAGTGAATATTTGGTATTGAATAAGATCTTTATTAAGGAATCAAAACACATTTATTTTTAATGTATATCCAATATTTTTTATTGGCCAACTCGTGCGTACTCTTAAATCTGCATATTTGTCCACTACGGGACTTCAACTCTAGGGAAGGGACATATTCCATACACGTAAGCACCACTAGCCTACAAGCTAGGGCCGTTCAAATCGCTCGCCGCTCGTTCGGAAATTGCTCGGGAAATGCTCGTTCGATTTGACGCTCGGTTGTAAACGAGCCGCTCTGCTCGGTTCGGTTTGTAAACGAGCCAAGCATGAGCAAAGGTCCGCTCGGATCGGTTCGGCTCGAATTATTATTTTGATTAGTATATATATACATATACACAAACATCTATAAACATGTATATACACAAATATAAATATAAATATACATATATATACACACATACACCTATATATATACACACACTTACACATACATATATACTTAAATATAATATACATATATACTTAAATATAAATTAAATTTATAGTTTTATATGTACCAATCTATTAGATTTTGGTCAACTATATACAAATTTACAACTATATCTATACATACTAACCCAACCACGCCAATAAAAAATTAAAATCAAAACTAGAAGTTAAACCCTAAACCGATAAACGACAGTCTGTTCATCGCCTCAATGTTTCATGTCGTTACCCTAAGTCGATCGTCTCCTGCTCTCAACGTCATTGTTCGTGCAATATGATCATCGCCTTGTTATCCACAACATTGTTATTCATAAGAAAAAATATTCTGCCATGAAATGTGCATGTTTTTAAACACATAAAAACTTAAGACTCAACATTGTCACTATCTCTTTCAGTAAATTTAAATTGGGCGACATGGTTGTCTAAATCGCTCGAACTTCGCTCAACGCTCGCTCGGAATTTTTACTGCTCGAAAAATGCTCGCTTGATTGACGCTCGGTTTTAAATGAGCCGCTCCGCTCGGTTCGGTTTGTAAATGAGCCAAGCACGAGCAAAGGTCCGCTCGGTTCGGCTCGGCTCGTGAATACCCCTACTACAAGCCCATTGGTATCAACTTATTTGTTAATCTGTCACCAAAAAAACGTTATTTGTGACGGAGCTTTACGATAGATGGAATTACGTTGCTAATATTGCGACGGAGATCATACGTCAAAAATCCTTCACAAAAATCTATTTCGAATTCAGTCTATCGCAAACACTAACAAAACAAAATCCGTCACAAACCATAAAAAAATACATCCGATACAAACCGGTCGCTAAAATTTCCACTCTCGAAATCTGTCTCAGATTTAGCAACGGAACAAAGTCGCTATCCGTCGCAGAAAGACTATTATTGCTTAAAATTTAAATATGATAACCTACACCTTTATCAACCGAACAATCACTTTTTAAAGCAAGAACAAGCAAAATTATGTAAAAACAAATAAATTATAAGTTTCTCAAATATTTAAACATCATAATTACCTTAGATAAGGTGGATAATCAGGCCATTTTGTTTGACAATTAGCATGATAGTTAAGGAAGTAGTAATCATTCCAATCAAGAAGTGCACCTTTCTCAACACCTAATCTACTCCCAAACCCTTCATAAGTCTTTGGTGAGTTTGCATACTTCTTTTTCACCTTCATTGATGCATGAAAAAACTCTCTCCAAATTTCTCTAGCCCCATCAAGTAACTCCGTCTTCACACCATGATTAACCAGTTGCATAAAACCCCATTCACGACATGCTTCGAACACTTGTTTCATGGCTTCTTCGCGCAAACTGACCAAACCGGTCATATCGATAAGTGGTATGTTGGTATCGGTTAGGCATACACACGGCCTCTCCGATGGTGGCTTGATGTATTGGTTGGGAATCACAAAGTTCCCACTTTCCGACAAAGATTGGACACAAAGCACTGGTTCCGGCCATTCTCCAACGCTTTCCATGTAAAAGGTTATTGTGGTTTGGTTAGAGAAGGGATGGTGGTTTAAATAGAGGATCAAATTAAGAGGCCGGGATATGATGTTAAAATTTGTGAAGTTCAATATTTATGATTTTTTGATAGAATTTTTATTTAATTCCAATCATCAGGGCAAATTACATAAGGATAGCGGGTAGATGAGCAACGAACTGCGCCGCCATCCCTTTCTGAATAGAAAACCCTAATCTACTAAAAACAAAGCCTCGCCCATGAGGGGTCGAAAAGTTGCTGTGGACCACACGCTGAACTCCAGACAAGAACCGAACTGCCTCTGGCGCCAAGGAGCCGAACGTGTCAAACGCCAGGGGGACAAAGGCATGCTGATTATCCTCACAAGCTTTCGCATGCTTTTCCACCTTCTTTGACTCTGCTTTTAGTACCGCTTGCCCCGTCACAAACCCATTTTCCCGGAACCCGGCTAGTGGGGATACACATGTGAGATCGACACAAGCATGTTTCCCGCCCTCCCAACCAAAAACTAGCACGTCAGCTGGGCGTTGGGTGGATCTCCCCTCCGACGGGTCTGTAAGAAAATTAACCGGTGCCTCTTTCTTTGCCGAGATCCCTGCTCGTCTGAGAATATCCATTAACGCGTCTCGTACAAAGTCATGGCGATACTTAAACCCCGACAACTCTCTACAGTGTAACGCATGCTCCCCGTATTTATCCAGGCATGCTTTACGGCAGACTGGGCAAGTTTCATCATTCGGGAACATAGGGATCATCAAACGGTACTTAAGGATTGACCGGTACTCCACCGCTGACATACGTTGACCCAAACCTTCAATAGGAATAACAGTTAAAAAATCCTGAGCGTGAGGCCTCTGTAGGCATTCAATGACAACTTTCTGGCGGGGGGACAAATGGAAATCTTTCCCCAAACTTTGTGCGATTCGACAACAAAGGGCAGTCGCCAAAGTTTTCTGTGGCTTTTTGGGGGCGGTGTCCTTGTTAGAGAAACCGCCGAGATCAAAGTCAGGTAGAGATTCATGCAAGCGTTCCAAGGCGCTGGCATAATCCGGATCAGTGTTAGCAACCCCATTGTTACGTAAGACGTGGTCCTGCAACTCCCAAGATTGAGACCTGGAAGCCACAAAGGCATAGGCAGCCACATCCCAGGCCGAGAGAAGGCCCAACCCACCAAGCCTCATTGGCAAGGTCATGATTCGCCACTGTAGATCACCAAAAAAAGGACCCCTACATACGGCAATGTCTTTTATTGCCTCCCGAATACCTTTATCAAAACATGAAACAACATCATCCACAAAGGGGGGCTGGCAAGTTCGCAAACCAAATATCAACTTTGCAACCCCCATACAAGATCTAAGCAAGAGGAGTTCTCTTTGTGGATCCCGTAACAAGGGAAGGTGTCCCATAATGTCAACAGCACGCGTTGCCCTCTTAGCCGCTAGACCACTAATAAAACTGGCATCACGGCTGACTGCCCCTCCTAGCAGTTTGACACCTTTCTCCGGCCTCCCAATCTCACTGGGGAAAAGCCCTGGCTGGACCTTCACCCTGTTGCATGTCGGCCAAAATACTTCAGTTTTTCTAATATTAAGCCGTAGCCCCAATGCTGGACCCTCCGAACCGATGATGACGAGAGCTTTAGCAACCTGAACAGCGTCCCCGATAATTATCTCGTCATCCAAGTACCAAGCATGGAAGGGAAGTTTACAATTTTCCTGCACCTGAAGCACTAAGGGGTGGGGCTTGAAAAGGGGCGTTGTGCGACATGTGTACGTCACGTCAGCACGCATCAGAATAGTGGTGTGGTTAAAAAAACGGGAGGAGTGGAACGAGGCGTGAAAGGTTGGTGTGGTGTGACACATTACACATACTTTTTATTATTATTTTATCAAACAAATCTATTAAATAAAAAGAATAAACAAATCTCTAAACCACACCAAATCACCATAGCTCACATCATCGTCAACAACACAATGCATGTGGAAATCCTCCCATCCCCTCCCCCACGTTAGCCACAACGTCGTCTCTGGGGTGGTGTTCTAGCGTGGTTGTGGCTTCCATGCCCACACCAGATGGTCTTAGTATTGAATTGAAAAAAACTAAACATGTCATTGTTGAAAATTTGGAAGTATATAAAATAACATCTTAAAGGTTGTAAGAGGAAAAAACCCACAAAAATGGAACCTTTGTAAGGCCCGGTTCTGACGACTTATACATTAGTATTCCGAGAAAAATCAAGACAAAATGTTGTTAGAAAAATAAACATGTCACAGCGGGGGAACTTTATAAAACATCACATCTTAAAGGTTCTAGAGGAGAAAAAGCTTAAAAAACGAACTATTAGGCAGCTTTTGATGTCTTGTACGTTTGTAATTCGATAACACATTATCACGAAAACTCTAATTTTGAAAAACAAGCATGCATCATATGATACCGCTTTTGAAGAAGATTTACTTTTATCACTCATTACATTATGGGTTATAGCTGTTAAATCCCTAGTTGTTATTTTATATAAATGTTTTAGGTCGATGAAACCGTTTGAACATGTACTTTTAGAGTCTTGTAACTTTTGGAAACTATTCGGTACCGATGATTATGTTTTAGTCACATGATGTTTGCTTAATCGAATCCTTGAAAACCTTTTGTAGTTACACCCGCACGTTTCCACCTTAATGGGGTAATTAGGGTTGTTTCTCAAGTCTAGACTATAAATTCTAGGATACTCACACAAAAAGATTCACTTGCATGAACATATTTTCATTTCATTGCATTGCATTTATGAGTCTTGATGATTAGTGAACATAAGATTTATTTATATACATGTACGATAAGGATTATTTTGCAAGGTTACATATGGCTTCACTGTCGGACCCGATCATGCTTTCTCACTCAGAGGATGCGGTTGTATACTTAGAGCCCATGGATAAGGTGCCCATGGACGATGCAATGTCGGAAGCCAATTCGACGAAGGATGGGTCAAATCCAGAGGAGCCACCGAATTTTGCCTCTGAACGAAGGATGCTAGATAGTGAGAGTGAGGATAATGATGATTGGGATGATGTTAGTTATGAGAACGAAGACCTTATCGAGAATGAGGTTCCTGCCATGATAATGATGTTGCTGAAGCTAATGTCTCTACCGATGGTGCTGCTATTGTCGAGACCGATGCTAAAATGAAAAACATTAAGGTTGCTTTCTATGCTAACGATGCTGATGCCGTTGTGGATGATGAAGAGTTGGAGCGGAAGTAGCACAATACATTACGAGTTTTCTCGAACTGCCTCTTATTTGGCCGTATCTAGTTACTCCAGAAGCCCACAAGATTGAGCGTTATATTATGGGTTTGAGTCCTCCAATTCGTGGCTTGGTTGCCTCTTCCCACCCTACCACATTTCGAGAAGCTGTTGATTCAGCCCAAGGTTTTTCTGAGAATGACGCTGACATGGACCCCCATCCGGGAAAGGTTTGAGGAAAATGACATGGAGGGAATGGCTTAATTTTAGAAGAAGGTAGAATTTAGGAAATCGGTTTAAGATGAAACAAGACGTGAAGATTTTTGTTGCTGTAATTGCTAAGCCTAAGAAATACATAGGGTCACTTCCCAAATGTGACAAGTGCAAGAATCATCATGCGGGTTCCTGTGATAGCTTTGTGTTCACTCACTGTAAGAGGATTGGACATTCAACCTCTTAGTGTTTTTTATCAAGCTAGGACAATGGACGTTGTTTTGAGTGTATAGTTCCTAGTCACTTCAAGAGGGAGTGCCCGAAGCTGAGGGACTCGACTTGTGGGAGAGCATTAGTGATTGGAAACAGAGATGCTTGTCAAGACCCTAATGTTAACAAAGGTACGTTCCTTGTTAATAATCATTATGCTTCAGTTCTATTTGATACTAGTGCTCATTTTATTTTTGTGTCAACTGAATTTAAACAATCACTCGGTTTAGAATCAAGTAGGTTTGACACATGTTTATCTACAAAATTAGCTAATGGTAAGTTCACCAAGTCAGGGGAAGTAGTTGAAGGTTGCATGTAGAGTTTGTTTGATCACGAGTTAGCATTGATCTTTTACCGGTTGAGTTGAGGGGTTTCAATGTCGTTGGCATGGATTGGTTGTCGAAAAAGCTTGCTGAGATTGTGTGCCACGAAAAGATAATATGTATCCCCCTATTTGATGGCGAAACTCTTTTTCATTCAAGGAGAAAAACATGGAGCCACATTACGAATTATCTCATGCATGATAGTCTGGAAGTGTTTGTGAAAAGGGCCACTTTGCTTTTCTAGCATGTGTTATGGTGAAGAAGCTCAAAGAGAGAAGATTTAAAGACGTTCCAATTGTAAGGGAATATCCAAAGGTCTTTATCGAAGATTTTCCTGGGTTGCCCCCATCGAGACTAGTCAAGTTTAGAATCGTAGTTACACCCGCATGTTTCCTCATTGGCGGGGTGTCACAACGTGACATCATCTGGCTGGTTAATAAGCAAATGAAAACTAAAGGGTTTAAATGGTATTTTTAGTTAAAAGGTTAAGGAGTCATATTGTAACTTTTGATGGGCCGTATTGTAGTTTTATTAGTTCATGTTGAGAAGACTTGTAATATAGTGTTTCATTCACTTGTAAAGTAGGATTTGACGTTATAAATAATGTTAACTGGTGGGCAACCACCCGTATTTTATGGCGAGTTTGAAACGCAAATAAAAATAAGCAAATCGCGAACGTAATAATAAGACCATGGGGTATGGGGGTCGTCCCCTCCCCGTCCCGGTTCATCCTCCATGTCGCACACCGCCCCGTGGGGTCGTCGCGGCACTCCCGGCTTCTCCTAGCCGTTGGAGACGAGGCAAACAAGTGGGCCCCCTTAATTAATGCCGTTGGCTAACGGCTACTTAAAAAAATATTTTTTAATTATTTTAAAACCTATAAATACCCATTCATTTAACCATTTTATACAAAAATTCACCCACACTCTCCAAACAACCCCCTTTACACTCTCAAATAATCTTCTCTAAAAAATACACAATGTCATCTTCCTCTTCGTCGGGTTCGACGGAAACCAAATGTAACAACCATCTAATTTCTACTCGAATTTTATTGTAAATAACCGTGGTTTTATAAAAAGGATACTTTACTTCAACACAAGTACAAAATTGAAGTATTAAAGTGACTACATACTAGTTAACTACTAAACTTGTTTAAACATTCAAAATACGATTAGTAAATTTTTTACATCATAAGCATTGTCTAACAAAGTTAAATTAACGCGGAATCTTCAAAAGTTCATGTTCGGTTCTTCAAAACATGCTTGATCGCCATCCGGAAAGACCCCATCAACACCTAGAGTCAAAACCACTTAAAATGTTAGTTTTGACATTGAAATAATGCATATAAACGAGTTCTAGCATCAAACCATCGAAAATAAAATAAAATTTTTATTTTGGGCTTGTCGCGTGTCGCGCCAGAACCACCTAATCTCGTCGCGTGTCGCGCCAGATCCAAAGGATCCTGTCGTGTGGCGCGGGGAACTTGGTTTTTCAGCAGGTGCAGGTTTTTGACCTGCATTTCCTGCCAGCTCCGAAAATTCCAAATTTCAACTTCAAATATCCGTAACTTTTGATCCGTAGGTCCGTTTTAGGTGATTCTTTTTCCTATATGTCTGTAATTTCATTAACGACGTGCCTATTACATTTATCATACCCAAAAATTTACATTACGTACCGAATGACTAAAATCACTATGTGATTATTCAACCCACCAAGTTTATACCAATTTTTATACCATTGAGATAGTAACCTTATGGCGCTCTTACCCAACATCCGGGGCTTAATATCACCGGCATTTCATTACCATCCATATGGCTTCATGCTCTTGTGATTCTCGATGCCAAAATCTAACTATCAAACTCTAACACTACTATCTACACAATTATTCGACCCGTTTGGCTCAATTATGAATCCTCCATTTATATTGACTACCAAACGCTTCTTAATCCATTAATTCAAGTAGTGAACATCGTCACCTCAATCAAAACAATTCTCTTTTCTAAAACACAACTAGACATGATTTGAATATCGAACTTACTTAATGTAACGAATTGAGTTACATACCTTCAAAGCAAACCCTTCAAACGCACGTCACCACCAGCTTGTCCACTAGACGCTCCGGCTTCCTTCCCTATAGAGTTCATCCATAGCATGTTTAGAACTCTTTTCTAATCATATATCGCATAATTTGCCGAAACATTACAAATATGCGATTTAACTTGAAATTTCAGTTTTAAGCCTTCTTTGAGGCATTTTTACAAACACTTTAAGGGCAGAATTTTACATGGTTCATTATCAAGTTCATAACTTGTCATATAGCTCAAATTTACATCAATCAAACTATCTTACATAAATGTTAACCTCTATAATTCTGAAATCACTTCACAAATATCAAATTACACTAGAACAACCACCAAAATCCTAGTGTTTATCAAGTTCCACAAAAACCCACTAATCACTTTCAATGGTGTTCATGGAATTTTACTAGAATTAAGCATGATTTCAACATATACTTGTCTAGGGTTTACTCCTAGACACTACAATGTTCCTATTTCATCAATATAACAATCATGCATCAACAATTTTTTAAATTCTATAAATTCATCCAGAAATCAAAGTAGAGATTTCCTTCAAAATTCACATACCTTATGACCCCCTTGCACATGAGATCACCAATCTAAGCTTTAATTTCGTTTTGGAACTGATCTTTGTCTTCAATTTTTGAGTTTTATGTGACTTAGGGTTTTGAAGATGAGCTTAGGTCGCCCCCCTCTCTATTGATTGACCAGACACACACATTAGTGTGTGTTTGGTGATTAAATTTTGTTTTTAATAATTTTAGTTTCAGCTTTTAACACCTTTGGTCCCTCCATTATCAATAAGTTCTTATTTAGGGTGTTTTAACCCTCTACCAAGTTATTTACAAGACTCTCGACTAACTGGGTTATTTATTCCTAGTTAGTTTTTATCATTTATTTTATTCTTTATAATTCTAATATAAAGTTTTATATTTTCGGGGTGTTACAAGTCCACCCCCCTTAAAAGGGTTTCGTCCCCGAAACCAGAGTACGTACTGAATAGTGTAGGGTAGAGACGTCGCATCTCCTCTTCGGATTCCCATGTTGTATCCGAACCCTTTCTATGCTCCCACTTGATCTTAATCTGATCAATCTTCTTATTCCGCAGGTCCTTAATCTTCCGATCTAGGATTTCGATTGGCCTTACCGCATAATTAAGGCTATTGTCCACCTCGAAATCATCGTAATGGATATAAGCCGTTTCCTCCGCCAAGCACTTTCGGAGTTGTGACACATGAAACGTACCATGGATTCCACTCAATTCGTCCGGTAACTCAAGGCGATAAGCTACCTTGCCAACCCATTCAATGATTTTAAATGGCCCGATAAACCTCGGGCTTAATTTCCCTCTCTTTCTGAATCGGATAACACCCTTCCATGGGGAAACCTTTAACATAACCATGTCGCCCACCTGAAATTCAATCTGTTTTCGTCTTTTGTCGGCATAAGACTTTTGTGTGTCTTGAGCCGCTTTCAAATGGGCTCGAACCACGTCAATTTTCTCGTTAGTGGCTTGGACAACATCTTTATGGGCCAGTTTACGTGGACCCATTTAATCCTAACACACCGGGGTTCTACATTTCCTACCATATAGCATCTCGTACGGAGCCATACCGATGCTTGCATGGTAACTATTATTATTCGAAAATTCGGCCAATGGTAGATAAACATCCCAACTTCCCCCGAAGTCGATGATACATGCCCGTAACATATCCTCCAACGTTTGTATTGTTCTTTCACTCTGCCCATCCGTCTGAGGATGGTATGCGGTGCTGATAAAAAGTATTTCAAGATTTTGTTGTCAGTAAATATGGTGCACTTTACTCCGTATAAATAGTGCCTCCATATTTTTAACGCAAACACCACTGCCGCCAATTCGAGATCGTGCGTGGGATATTTCTTTTTAACGCAAACACCTTGCCTCGTTGCATTAAAACACATCCGAGCCCTGAAAGTGACGCATCTGAGTAGACTACCAAGTCTTCGACCCCGTCCGACCACGTTAATACCAGAGCTTGAGTTAGCTTCTCTTTTTGCGTTTGGAACGCTCTTTCTTGTTCGACACCCCAAATGAATTTCTCCTCTTTCCGAGTTAACTTAGTTAGCGGCGACGCAATCTTGGAGAAATCTTGAATGAATCTCCTGTAATATCCCTCAAGCCCTAAGAAGCTTCTAATTTTCGAAGGATTCTTCGGAGGACTCCATTTCGACACGGCCTCTATCTTTGACGGATCTACCAATATTCCTTCGGCACTTATGATATGGCCGAGGAATTGCACCTCTCGTAACCAAAAGGCGCACTTTTAAAATTTTGCATACAATCTTTCTCGTCTGAGTGTCTCTAACACCTCCTGTAAATGATGCGCATGATCTGCTTCACTTTTCGAGTACACCAGAATGTCATCGATAAACACGATTACCAACTTATCCAACATCGGCTTGCAAACCCGGTTCATGAGGTCCATGAAAGCCGCGGGTGCATTTGTCAGCCTGAATGACATCACGAGGAACTCGTAATGTCCGTATCACGTGCGGAAAGCCGTCTTCGGTACATCCTCTTCCTTGACCTTTAATTGGTGATATCCCGATCTAAGGTCGATTTTTGAAAACCAATTCGCACCTTGTAATTGGTCGAATAGATCGTCTATTCTCGGAAGCGGGTATCGATTCTTTACCGTGAGTTTGTTTAACTCCCGGTAATCAATACACATTCGCATGCTTCCGTCCTTCTTTTTCACAAATAGTACCGGCGCGCCCCAAGGAGACACGCTCGGCCTTATAAATCCTTTATCGAGCAAGTCTTGAATTTGCGACATTAGTTCTTGAAATTCTGACGGCACGAGTCGGTACGACACTTTAGCTATGGGTTTCGCGCCCAGAACCAGTTCGATTCTGAACTCTACCTCCCGTTTAGGCGGTATCCCCGGTAGATCTTCCGGAAACACATCTTCGAAGTCACGTACCACCGGTACATCTCCAATCTTCAGTGATTCTTTCTCGGGCTCATTTGCGTATATCATAAACGCCTTACATCCATGCTTCATGAGCTTGTGAGCTTTCAACATCGAGCATATTATAGGATTGCCTCCTTTCTTGCCAAAGATGGTGACGTGTTTTTCGCTCGGAGATGTTAGCTTTATCTCCTTACGGAAACACACGACCTTTGTGTGGTGTCGAGATAGCCAATCCATCCCAACAATTACTTGAAACTCTCCCATCGACATCGGGATTAGATCTATCAAGTACTCCTCGTCATCGATACTTAATTTACAGCCTTGACAAACATCACAAACTATGAAACTTTTGTTTTCCCCTATTTCAACTTCTAAGGGCACAAATAATTTCGTCAATACAAATGAAGGATGTCGAATAAATCCATGTGAAATAAAGGATTTATTCGCACCCGTATCAAATAATACACGTGCAGGAATCGAGTTTATTGCGAATATACTTGAGACCACATCGGGTTCTGTTTTCGCTTCAGCAGCTGTAAGTTGGAAGGACCTGGCCTTCGCCTTTGGAGCTTCTATTGGAGATTCTTTGGTGTCTTTCTTTCCAACTAAGTCCGGGCATTCGGACTTTTTGTGACCGGGCTGATAGCATTTGTAACAAACTGAGACTTTACCCGGACATAGAGATGCCGTGTGCCCCGTTTTCCCACATATGGGACAAGGTTTGTCCTTGAAGCGGCACTCGCCCTTGTGCCCTTTTCCACAAACTTTACAGCTTGGCGACCCGCCTTTCGCATCCGTCTTTTGCGTCGATTATGATGTTTTCGCCTTCTTTGAAGGGCTTGGGTTAACATCCTGCGCCCTTCGTTCGCCCCTCTCAATTTGTTTCTTCAGCTCGATCTCCCGCTCCCGGGTGGTGTTAATGATTTCCGTGAGGGTTTCATACTTTGAGGGAGTCATAAACTCCCGGTATTCAGCGCTCAACATGTTGTAATAGTAATATATCTTCTGCTTTTCAGTGGTGACTAACTCGTCGCAGAATCTCAGCTTATCCATAAAAATGCCCGTGATTTTATCAATTGTTTCACCCCTCTGTCTTAACTGGATGAACTCCTCCTTAATCTTGTTGATGACTGCCTTGGGACTATGATGTTTTAGGAATGGCACCTTAAAGTCGTCCCATGTCATGACCATTGCCGCTTCGGCTCCTATCTCCTTCTTTTTGTTGTCCCACCAATCCTTGGCTTGACCCCTCAACTGACCCGTTCCGTAAGCCACAAAATCGCTTACGTCACAGTGGGTCCTTTCAAACACCCCTTCAACGTCACTTAACCATCTCTGGCATATTATCGGGTCGACCTCCCCGTTGTAGATTGGCGGTTTACACGCCATAAACTCCTTATACGAACATCCCTTACGTTCTCAAGATTTCTCTCTCATAAGGTTGACATTATCTTCCATTTTAACTCGTTCTTCGACTAACGATAACACCGTGTTTTGAATTTTGTCTATGAAACCGGATAGACTACCCTCAATTGCCTTTCCCACTTCTTCGGCAATTATTTCTTTCATTTGTTCGGTGCTTGTCGGCACCGGATCATCGTCATTCCTTTCCGTCATCTCGAAACTGAAATGTTTACTTCAATTATTAAACACTTCATTTATAACATAGCTTTATTTACTTCGGTTTTGTCAAGTTCGTAACTTGCTTTGACCGTTCTCATTTAGTGCACTTTTCGGGTTTGAGTGTGTTAACACGCACTTCCCATGCACATTAATTCACATCTCTTTTCTTACATAAGATAAGATCTACTAAAATAATTAATTAATTCTTACCGGACGATCGATCAAGCTTGAACCGAACACTTTGTTGACAACCTTGAGCTCTGATTACCAACTTGTAACAACCATCTAATTTCTACTCGAATTTTATTGTAAATAAGCGTGGTTTTATAAAAAGGATACTTTACTTCAACACAAGTAGAAAATTGAAGTATTAAAGTAATTACATACTAGTTAACTACTAAACTAGTTTAAACATTCAAAATACGATTAGTAAATTGTTTACATCATAAACATTGTCTAACAAAGTTAAATTAACGCGGAAGCTTCAAAAGTTCGTGTTCGGTTCTTCAAAACATGCTTGATCGCCATCCGGAAAGACCCCATCAACACCTAGAGTCAAAACCACTTAAAAAGTTAGTTTTGACATTGAAATAATGCATATAAACGAGTTCTAGCATCAAACCATCGAAAATAAAATAAAAATTTGATTTTGGGCCTGTCGCGTGTCGCGCCAGAACCACCTAATCTCGTCGCGTGTCGCGAGACCTCTCGCGTGTCGCGCCAGATCCAAAGGATCCTATCGCGTGGCGCGGGGGACTTGGTTTTCCAGCAGGTGCAGGTTTTTGACCTGCATTTCCTGCCAGCTCCGAAAATTCCAAATTTCAACTTCAAATATCCGTAACTTTTGATCCGTAGGTCCGTTTTAGGTGATTCTTTTTCCTATATGTCTGTAATTTTATTACCGACGTGCCTATTACATTTATCATACCCAAAAATTTAGATTACGGACCGAATGACTAAAATCACTATGTGATTATTCGACCCACCAAGTTTATACCAATTTTTATACCATTGAGATAGTAACCTTATGGCGCTCTTACCCAACATCCTGGGCTTAATATCACAAGCATTTCATAACCATCCATATGGCTTCATGCTCTTGTGATTGTCAACGCCAAAAGCTAACTATCAAACTCTAACACTACTATCTACACAATTATTCGACCCGTTTGGCTCAATTATGGAATCCTCCATTTATATTGACTACCAAACGCTTCTTAATCCAATCTTAATCCATTAATTCAAGAAGTGAACATCGTCACCTCAATCAACACAATTCTCTTTTCTAAAACACAACTAGACATGATTTAAATATCGAACTTACTTAATGTAACGAATCGAGTTACATACCTTCAAAGCAAACCCTTCAAACGCACGTCACCACCGACTTGTCCACTAGACGCTCCGGCTTCCTTCCCTATAGAGTTCATCCATAGCATGTTTAGAACTTTTTTCTAATCATATATCGCATAGTTTTCCGAAACATTACAAATATGCGATTTAACTTGAAATTTCAGTTTTAAGCCTTCTTTGTGGCATTTTTACAAACACTTTAAGGGCAGAATTTTACATGGTTCATTATCAAGTTCATAACTTGTCATATAGCTCAAATTTACATCAATCAAACTATCTTACATAAATGTTAACCTCTATAATTCTGAAATCACTTCACAAATATCAAATTACACTAGAACAACCACCAAAATTCTTGTGTTTATCAAGTTCCACAAAAACCCACTAATCACCTTCAATGGTGTTCATGGAATTTTACTAGAATTAAGCATGATTTCAACATATACTTGTCTTGGGTTTACTCCTAGACACTACAATGTTCCTATTTCATCCATATAACAATCATGCATCAACAATTTTTTGAATTATATAAATTCATCCAGAAATCAAAGTAGAGATTTCCTTCAAAATTCACATACCTTATGACCCCCTTGTAGTGGAGATCACCAATCTAAGCTTTAATTTTATTTTGGAACTGATCTTTGCCTTCAATTTTTGAGTTTTGTGTGACTTAGGGTTTTGAAGATGAGCTTAGGTCGCCCCCCTCTCTGTTGATCGACCAGACACACACATTAGTGTGTGTTTGGTGATTAAATTTTGTTTTTAATAATTTTAGTTTCAGCTTTTAACACCTTTGGTCCTTTCATTATCAATAAGTTCTTATTTATGGTGTTTTAACCCTCTACCAAGTTATTTACAAGACTCTCGACTAACTGGGTTATTTTTTTTTTAAAGGTGTAATTCACAACAGACGGTTAATACACACCCGCAAGACGCAGGCCCGCCCCATTTCTATCCCAAGGACTATGTTGTCTTAACGGGGCCCACGCCTCGGTAGAAATGGGACATAGCTTTCCCCGAGAAAATTTCCGACCCCCTGCCACTTGACAGGAGTTGCACCTTCCACACGAATCGAACGCCTGTTGTAACAGAGCGACCCGCAAGACGCTGGACTAACTGGGTTATTTATTCCTAGTTAGTTTTTATCATTTATTTTATTCTTTATAATTCTAGTGGAGGGTTCAAAGGAGAAATTTTTTTTGTAAGAATAAAAAGAATATGTTTTAAACCAATAGAAATGATCCTTTTTAGTTCATTTAATATGTGTATTTAATGTTATTAATAAGGGCATATAGGTAAATTTCTAATTGTAATTAATTAGCTAACTAATTAAACTTGTAACTCACTTTTAAATATACTCTTTCAAGATAAAATAATTTAGGGTGAAGGACAATTTTCGACATGTGTAGGATAAATTTTAGTATGTGTAGGATAAATTCTTAAATGTGTATGATAAATTTACATATGCGTAGGATAAATTTCGGTAAGTCTAAGATATATATGTAGGATAAATTTGAAAATGTGTAGGATAAAATGCTGCATGCTTTATTAGTGAGAGATAACATAATTAATGAGAGGAGTTATAAACCATTTAATGTTTTACCATTATGCCATTTTCTTCTTTTTCTTCTCACATTAAATTTCTTCTCAAATGAACATTCCCCTATAATTCTAATATAAAGTTTTATATTTTCGGGGTGTTACACCAGAGAAGCCGAAGGACATGCAATTTGTGAGTATGACGAGAATGCGGTGGAGCAGGATAATGTTCCGGTTAGCGAAGAAAAACAAGATTTAAACAGGTTCTCGTTACATAACGATTTCACACATGCCAATCTTCAATCAGACTTGATCGAACACATTTGGAATCTCGAAGAAAACAACGAATAGTTTTTTATTTATTTGTGTTGTATTATCTTTTTAAATGTAACTTTAGGTTTTTTTAAGTGTAACTTTAGTTTTTTTTAAATGTAAATTTAGGTTTTTTTTAATGTAGCTTTAGGATTTTATTTAAATGTAACTTTTTTATTTTTATTTACTTTGTTTTTATTATTTAACTAAATAAAAAAATAATAATAAAAACAGGGGGAAGGACTATCCTCCACACCCTTGGGTAGTCCCCAAGGGGATGGTCCTCCACCCTTGGTGAGGTGGCGCCTATATGGCGGGTAGTCTCTTTGGGGACTAACCAAACCACACCTTATGGTTTAAAAAAAACCACGTGCTACGGTATTTTTGAATGTTAGGGAAAAGTAGCTTTGTTGTATACGAAAGCCAAATTTATTTGAAGAACACTTACATTAAAACGTATTTAAAGATAAACACAATGGCCACACGTTACATCGGGTCAGTTTAAACATAGATAAAAAACACGTCGCAATGGTGTATTTAGAAATGAGTGCCGAGACTTAAAAAAAATGAACGGTTTATAACAAACGTGTAAAACAACTCGTCGGTTTAAAAACCAGGTTACGGAAATTTACGTAGAAATGTAGATAAAAATAACTCGCGTGGAGCCGTGATATAAAAAAAGGAAACCCATAAAAAATCACGTAACATAAAATTTGTTAAAAACACAAAATGATAACTTTATTAAAATCAAGGGTTGTGGTGTAAATCGGTTAGAGAAAAAGCAAAATAAAAATATAATTTTACCATAGTTAAGAGGCCAAATGTTAAATATATTATTAATAGGTGTAAATAAATATTAGACACTAAATAACAATTATTTAACTGTTGCTAAGCATCTAAAATCTATACTATATAATAAAAGAAACCACTTTAGGGACACTTGTCATTATATTAGGCCATCTCTTATAGATAATTATTATTTTAATTTATTCTCTTCTAATTAATTATAATATTATGCCAAATGCTAAACATAATTTAAAATAATTAAGCAACAATAAACTGAATTTCAATTATCAAGTCAACAACAGAATTTAGGTTTTTAAGAAAAATCAATTTAGTGATAAGTGTCGTGTGTTGTAAATTAAGCTTATAATCATTTAAAAATTATTTTATTTTTATAAAACTTATAAACACACCTTCTATATACCAAGCTATAGTTTTGTAATATAATTTAAGGTTTATAAAAAATTAGTTTATTGAGAATTATCTGCTTTTGCTTATCTTCCTATACTAATAAATAAAAATCATTTTTGGACACGTATCACTTCCTGGTGCTTTCTCACCTTATTTTCATATTTATCTCTCATATTAAATAATGATAATAATAATTTTAAACAAAAAATTAGATAAGAATATAAACGTTTATTTTTATTATGATCATATTAAATAATAATAATTTTAAACAAAAAATTAGTTAAGAATACATATTTAACAAAGTAAAATATTATGATAAGTAAAAAGTACATTAAAGTTTATTTTTAAAGGATAAATCTTGACGACTGTATGTTTTAACATATAACGTTATATTTTATTGAACACGTGCAATATACGAGTTTTTTTTAAAGATATATTTTTTTATTATTTATTATATAAAATTACATTTATGCAAAATAAAAAAACAAAGTAAAATGTTATAATAAGTAAATAGTATATCAATGTTCATTTTTAAAAGATAAATCTTGATGACTGTTTGTATTAACATATGACATTATATTTTATTCAACACGTGCAATATACGAAATTTTTTAAAAATATATCTTTTTATTATTTATTATATAAAATTATATTTATGCAACCCGTGTAATATACGGGGTTTTAACCTAGTTGTTGTATATAATAATGTATGTGTGGCCGACATTGCAATTTAGTAATTTAGTATAAATTGTTGTATATAATAATGTATGTGTGACCGACATTGCAATTTAGTAATTTAGTATTTGGTTTATAAATTGGTTGATGTGGAAATCAACATCATACGTGGTTAGTTTTAAAAACCATATATAAAATATATTTTGGTGTTATTAACTAGGAAACCATTATTACATAATATTTCGTTTTTTAATAAACATGAATTATATGCATTAAATAAAAATTACAAGTACAATAAGCTTCACCTTCTTCACTTTATAGAAAAATGATAAATAAAAAACGATTTAAAGTACACAATATTCAAATATAAAGTTATCATTATAAGTTTAGAAGAATGATAAATTAAAAACGGTTTAAAGTACACAATATTAAAATATAAAGTTAGCATTATAAGTATAAAGATATATTAACATGGCGATGTTACATGCTATAAAGCTCATCTAGTGGCTAAAAGGTTTTATCAGCAACAGGGGTGGACCTAGGTTATGCCTAAGGTGGGCGGGCGCACCCCTTGGAAAAAAATTTAGTGTATATTTTAGGCAAAAAACTCGATCGCACCCCTTGAAAATATGTTTGAGCCACTCATCCGCACCCCCAGCAAATAATTCCTGGGTACGCCACTGGTCAGCAACCCAACAATGATTTTGATGAAACCTTCAATCTTTTTGTCAAGTCCATTACCATCCGAGTGTTTCTCTCTCATGTTGTTACAAAGCAATGACCATTTCGACAACTTGATGTTTAAAATGTATTCTTACATGATGATCTTACAAAGCCAGTCTACCTTAAACAATTACAAGGCTTCCTTGATCCCAAATATCCGGATCAAGTCTGTCTGTTACACAATTCGCTTAACGACCTTAGATAAGCTCTACGAGATTGGTTTCATCGTTCTTCACAAGCTCTTTAATCTTTGGGGGTTCATGGTTCAAAAACCGATCATTGCCTCTTCACTTACAAAAAATAGATAAGTCTTATATACAATCTTGTTTATGTGGACGAGGCTGTCATTGGTAAAAACACCACTACTATCAATCACGTCATACATTTGCGCACCAAAAACTTTGTTGTGAAAGATATTGGCACACTTGACAACATTCTAGGGATTAAACTTGTTTCCCTGGCAAGGATATTTTTCTTTCACAAAAGAAGTATATCTCTTAGTTCCTTCAATGAACAGATTTTGCTAACTGTAAACCAATATCGTCTCATATGAGCACCTAACATACCTTTGTCTCTTGGTGATACTTCTCTTATAGTAGATCCAATCAAATATCATGAACTAGTTGAGGTTCTTTAGTATGTCACCTTATCCAGACGTAACATCACCTTTGCCAATACATGCATGCTCACACTAATGGTATGCTGCCAAATACATCATCGGATACTTAGAAAGCATAATTGGTCATGGATTACTTACTCGTCACAAATCGGGTTCCTATCTTCAAGCTTACATTGATGTTCAATGGTAGAGATCCTCTTCCCTTTGTGCTTTCTCTGATGCTGACTATGCTGGTTGTCCTGATGACCCTCGGTCAATGAGGGATTAGCCATATATATAGGTTCCAATCTTATCTGCAGGATCACACAAAAACAAGAAAAAAAATTTCGCAGTCATCTACCAAATCAGAATACAAGGCCCTAGCGGAAACGGTTGCTGAATTAACTTGGTTAAAGGATTTATTGAAGGAACTTGGGCTTGATACAACTTTTGCTCGAACTCTCTAGTGTGATAATTTTAGTGGAACTATCTTGGTGCTAATCTAGTCTTTTACGCATGAACAAATTACGTTAAGTAGATTTTCATTTTGTTCAAGAAAATGTTGCGCGCTCAAGGAAAATTACATGTGCAATTTATACCTAGTGGAGAGCAAATCGCACACATCTTCAAAAAGTTGTTATCAACACAAAGATTTATGTTTTTACGTTCCAAGCTACACATTGCTTCCTGCCTAAGCTTGAGGGAGAATACTAGATACAATGTAATTACTCATAGTGTAGGGTGTTCTATATAAAATGTCTAGATTATATTTAAACCTTTGTACAAACCCTAACCGTTATACAATCAATACAATTCACAAATATTCTCTGATTACATCTTTGATTGGTAGTGAGTGCGTCGTCTCGTCTCCTTAATTTTCTTGATTCACCCTTGAATCACCGAACCACGGTTCTTCGCTCGGCATGCCTCTTGGTTCGATCCACATAAGTTTTTGAACCTTAATCTCAGTCTTCTAGCAGCTCCACACAAGTTTCTTTGCCTTCACGTATTCTTGATCACATGCACAACTCCACACAATATTTTTCTAATACCTTCACGTAGCTCCACACATGATGCTTTGCACCACACAGGTTGATATACATTACACAATTTGGCCACTTTGGCTTCTTTCTAGGTCGTTCTTTCCATCGTTCCAAACAAGATTGATTGAATTAACCGCGCCTTCACATAAAAATGTAGCATATCTAGTCTTTGATTTCTCAGAGTGGATAGTCGTACTGCAAAGGTTACGCTTTGGGTGATTTGCTTAATTCGACATGATATTTTTTACTAAATGATCACAGTTACGCAGACGTGATCCAACTCTTTGATGGGTTTGATTGTCCCACATGGCTTGATCTTCGGTCTTCTATGGCACGTATTGAGCTTCATCTGTTGGGTTTCCGTGGTGATCGGTCAAAATTTTATTTATCAAAAACCCAGTTCAATAAATAATAGTTAATTAATTAAGCGAGTTAATTAATCAAACGTAGCGGAAATATAAACTAATGATCAACAAAACGAAACCCGACAGGATCCGGTTACATACAAATACGAGCACAGTGAAATATATTTAACTACCGATGAGAAAGATATACCTCGGTTAATGACTAACCGGTCGAGACACCGAGGTTCAACGAACAAGTGCTAGTAAACGAACCACGAAACGCGACGAAGGAGAAGACGACAAGTGACGACGGCAGCCGGTGGCAACAACGGCGGCAGGTGGCAGCGGCGGGATGGCGGAGGCGGGGCGGCAACGACGGCCCGCGCGGTTGGCTTGGTGGCCGGTTGTGTATGTGGGTATTGAGAGCATTTTTGTGTTGTAACAACCAACTCATTTGTCCATCTAACAACCCTTTTTAAAATGAAAGACCCACAACTTCAAAGACATGAACCTTCTTGCATGCAAGCCAAGTGGCACTCATGCAAAAATGCATGTGTTGTAATTGGCCAAAGGTTTGGTGCGCGACAAGTGGAAATGGGTGAGTATACCCGTGTCACCCGGTCCATGTACCCGTCTCTCAGTTAATATCCGCTTTTGATCATAAATATAATTATAATCTGTCTCGTATGTTGTTCGTAATTACCAGTGAAACAGGTTAAGTGGATTTTTAGTTCGTTGCCCAAGGTGTAACTCTTACGGGTCAAGACCAGGTCGGCAACGTTGACTTATCGAACCAGACATAATATCCAACAGCTCCCACTTGGACGGTCTCTGATAAGATCTCAACGCAGACAACCAACGGTGTTCTAGCTACACATAGCTGCCCCCAACAGGTCATGACACTTTAAAGTCATTAACCAAGGTATCTTCTCTTTAGCAATGGTTTACAACTTGAAGACAGTAGACTTATGGCAATCTTCGTGGTCCAATCAAACACACAGTAAGTTTGGGTAAGGCCTTATACTTCACCAGTTTGAATCAACGAGGGCGCCCAGATGTCTAACTGTTACATATAATGTAAGAGTACAGAATCCTATCTTGACTACATACAACTCCCACTAAACTTCAGAACCACTCCCAACCAATTCCTTTATGACTAGCAGTTACGCGACAACGTTTGACACTGATCAAAGAATGGTCTTCAGTAGACGAAAGTTCTAATATGTATCTCAGGTCAGAGGATACTAAATGAGTATACCTAAATCAAATACATCTTATGACTAAGATCCATGAAGATGATTTGATGCGAGTTACATCCAGCGTCATTCACAATGAGGCCTGTGAATTTGGAAGTCAACTCCTTGAGTCCAAAGCCAGAATAGTCTTAATTCAGAGTCGTTCCCACGAGTCTGACCGACTATAGATAATTTAGAATACAAGATTCATGGATTAAACGTATCAAAATCGAACACAATTGTAAGATTCAAACTTTGCATTTAGCCAGTAAATCAAAGGTGAATTCAAAAGGTACAACTGTTTGAATGTTCGTACATCCAAATACTAAATCAAAACAAATGGTTATCTAATCTAAGACCGATAGCATTCCCATGCTTGTCCTGAGACATCGGTCTGGTGAACGGGTCTGCTAAGTTTTGAACTGTGTCTATTTTGCTTATTAAGATGTATCCTCGTTCCAGTATTTCCCGTATATAGTAGAACTTTCTTAGAATGTGCTTAACCCTGTGATCTGGGCTCCTTGGTTTGAGCAATGGTTCCTGTGTTATCACAGAACACCTAGATTGGTTTCTGAATACTTGAAACCACATCGAGGTCATTGATGAACTACTTCATCCAAGCAGATTCTTCTGCAACATCTGATGTAACTATACATTCAGATTCGGTGGCTGAATCCGCCACTACACTCTGTTTAGAGATTTTCCAATAGACAGCTCCTCCATTGAGAGTGAATACGAATCCTAACTGTGAGCGAGAATCATCTCGGTCACTTTGGAAGCCAGCATCAGTGTAACACCTTACAGTGAGCTCCTCTTCCACTCCTCCAAACGCCAAGAACATATCCTTAGTTCTTCTCAAGTACATCAGAATGTTCTTTACAGCAGTCCAATGGGCAATGCCAGGACTATGCTGAAAATGACTGGTCATGCTTGAAGCATACGAGACGTTAAGCCTAGTACATAGCATACATGATTGAACCAATCACTGAAGCATATGGAACTACTTCCATTTGCTTAATTTCTATGTCCGTTGAAGGAGATTGCGATTTGTTCAACACGGTTCCTTTAGTCATAGGAACATCTCCTTTCTTGGAGTTTCCCATCTTGAAGCGTGTCAACATTTTGTCTATGTACGTTATTTGACTTAGCCCTAGAAGCTGCTTAGATCTATCCCTATAGATCTTCATTCCTAGAATGTAAGCAACTTCTCCAAGATCTTTCATTGTGAAGCAAGATCCCAAATAGTGTTTAACTTTGTTAAGCAAAGGGATGTTATTTCCAATGATTAGTATCATCCACATACAAGATGAGAAATGATATGGTGCTCCCACTAACCTTTCTGTAAACACAAGCCCATCTTCATTCTTGACAAAACCAAACTCTTTGATCTTCTGGTCAAAATAAAGACTCCAGCTACGAGATGCTTGCTTGAGTCCATAAATGGACTTATTGGGTTTGCACACCTTAGTTGGATATTTAGGATCGACGAAACCTTCAGGCCGAACTTAATAGACATCTTCAGAGAGATGTCTATTAAGAAAGGCGGTTTTGATATCCATTTGCCATATTTCATAATCACAGTACGCAATTATGGCAAGCAATATCCTAATTGATTTAATCATAGCAACGAGCTAGAGGGTTTCATCATAGTCATTACCTTAAGTTTGAGTGAAACCTTTCAGAACTAGCCGTGCTTTATAGGTGTGTACATTTCCATGCATATCGGTTTTTCTCTTAAAAATCCATTTGCTCCCTACTGCCCGAGATTCGGGGGGTAGCTTAACCAAGTCCCACACTTGATTGTTATGCATAGATTGCATCTCGACGTTCATGGCTTCTTGCCATTTCTCAGATTCCGAATCTAAGACTGCAGATTTGTAGTTAGCAGGTTCATCACTAGACTCAGCTACTAATAAGACTTCGGGACCTTTTAGACGCCATAGACATCTATCAGATTCTTGCGAATTCTACTATTTCTGCAAACACTTGTGTTTTATGTCTGATTCATTGGCAACAACTACCTGTTGATCAGACAGTCCGAGTACATTAGTGGTTGTTTGTGGTTCTTGAATTTCTTCAAGATCAACAACATTATTTCCAGTTCTTCGATTAAGAAGTTCTTCCTCGAGAAAGTGTCCCTTCCGTTTGATGGAAATCACATTTGCATCAGGATGGAAATAATATCCGCTTCTTTTATAGTATCCGGCGAAAACAACCTTTTCGTCTCGAGGATTGAGCTTATAATCAGAATCACGTGTGATGTATGCATCACATCGCCATACTCTAAGGTATTCCAAATCGGGTTTACGCCCATGCCATATCTCATATGGCGGTTTTGTTTACCTTTTAGTCGGAGCTAAATTGACAATGCGGGAAGCGATCTTAAGAGCTTGTCCCCAAAAGGAGTGAGGCAAGTTAGTTCTGCACATCATCGATCGAACCATATCAAGTAGAGTTCGCTTTCACCTTTCACTCACGCCCTTAAGTTGGGGTGTGCCAGGTGGAGAGGGTTGTGAACTATTCCACACTCTTTCAGATGATTGAGAAATTCAAAGCTGAGGTATTCACCACCTCGATCTGATCAAAGTACTTTTATCTTTCTATCAAGCTGGTTTTAGTCATGGTTTCTAGTCATGGTTCTGAAAGGGCCATATACATCAGGTGAATGAGAAGGGGTGCTTTGTGAGTTTGCCAGCTAAGCAAGATTCGCAATCATCAAAAGAGTCCTGTCTAGTGGATTCAAGAATCCTCTTGGACTGGAGCCATTTTATGCGTGCCTTACTTATGTGGCTAAGTCTGCAATGCCATAATGTGCCAGCTTTGTTACGCTTAGAAAGATGATATATGTTACTACTTGTTTGAACATCAATCTCATAAATACCATTTCGAGGTTTAGCCTCAAAATAAATGACATCATTCAAGTAGGCTATAATAGAAGAACCATTTAAAACGTACTTAGATTGAATCCTTGTTCAAACAGTGAAGAAACTAAAATAATGTTTCTGGTCAAACCAGATGCATATAAACAGTTATTTAAAGTAACTACATGGCCAGGGGAACATGAAAAACAAAAATGTTCCATTTGCTAGAACTGGAACTCTCTTTTCATTACCAACTATGAGTTCCAGGTGGCCTTGTTTAAGTTTTTTCCACTTTTCAGTCTCCTGCACGACATTAACGATGTGGTAACCACATCCGGTATCAAATACCCATGTCTTGCTAGAAACAGTGAAAAGTTCGATAACATAAATGAGAATATCAGAAGAAGTGCCAATGTTATTGGCCTTGTTCATTTTCAGCTTGGCTAGATACTGCGGGCAGTTTCCCTTACAGTGCCCCATTTTGGTTGCATTCAAAACATTGACGCTCCTCAGAAGGGTGTGGTTTTGCAACATGCTTGTTGTTGGTGGCATTTCTGGCAACAACAACAACTTTTCTCTTGCCTTTACTCTTATGTTTCCTTTTCTTGTTATTGGGCTTCTTAACACCACCAGACTTGACCATCGGAACTTGGTTGGTTTTGTGGAATTACCAAGTTTGTTCATTTGGTCAATGTATCCTTTCATCTTTAGCACATGAGTACTGATACATGATCCTTCCAGCATTTTACAGCTTATGATGTTTCATGGTGTCATATCGCTCCTGTCGGGCTTGTTTCTGGAACATGCCTTTCAGTTGCTGGATCATGTCATAAGCATCCATATCTTCCATGTTCTTCTGAATTTCAGGAGACATGGTGGCTTTCATAAGGCAAGCAACTTCAACGGCATCCCCATTATGTTTCTCCAGTGCCTTGCGAGCAATAGTAGAATTACTTTCAGGCTCGGTAGGGACTGGGCCATCTAAGATATACAACTTTTCCTCCATCTTGAGAACTATTCTCAGATTGCAGTGCCATTCGAGAAGGTTGGTGTTATTCAATATTTTTTTTTCTTTTCCTTTTCAAGTATAGACTTGAGAATGAAGGAGTTTGTTTTTCATGAGACATCTGTTATATGAGCAAGGTGATATTAATTAGTATATTCGATGTATATCTCCTTATTTCATGAGGTGAGACGATAAGGAACGAGAATTCGGTTAGAAGCTCTTGCCAAAGGCGGCTGGGGCACGCAACATTAGCAAGAGGTTCAAGCGGACTGACAACGATTGTCAATTGTGAGAAAAGCATAACTCCCGAGGTTTATGAGGCTGCGAGGATAACCTGTTGTCCTTGCATTGATACGTTTGGCCTCATCTATGCCACTTTTGTTCTCGAGACAGCTGGGGCACGTAAACACGAGAAGAAAAGTAATAGTCGTCCTAAAACGGTCACATGTGGAAGGGTCAGATGTGTCGACGTTGGAAGGATAAACTAGACACCAAGTGTTGTGCTGTGGCTCCAACACTGATGGTTCGCATTATGCCCCAAGTTTTACTAGTAGTAGGATGGCATAGACCATTGATTTTAATTTTTACTAAATAGGGTCGTTATAGTCGGTTTTAATTTAGATATTAAATTTGCGTTATAACCAAAAGACCCTTTCACCTCTCGGGACAATTAGTTTTAGATTACCTATAAAACTAAGTTTGTCGCGACTTGGAATAACCAATTTTAAGTTAATAGAAAACTATTAAGTTAATAGTTTTGGAAAATAAAAACAAGTTTAATTTGCAAAACTTAATTGGTTATTATTTGTTGCAAAAACAACTTTTGTTTTATAACAAAACTTTAACAAATTCTAAAAACAATTTAGAACTTGTTTTAATGTGATTGTTTTAATATTTTAAAACTTCTTTTAAAACCATGTTGGTATTTAGGTTGGTTACGTTATAACAATTTATAAAATAAAAGCAACCACAATAGCAAGATAAATATGTAAATCCATATGGCCAAAATTTGTTCGATCTTTGCTAGAGCCTAATAGCAAGATCAAACGGGTCACGGGGTCACAACACACAAACAATCACAAGGATGGACTTGAGTGCATCTTGTTGTCTTGAGCAACTCCCACTAACTCCAAGACTCCTCTTGGCATTAAGTTTTGCTTCAGGTCTTCGTATCAACAATATTTAACAAGTAAATACAACAAAGATAAAAGGTCTATCTATTAAAACTTTGAACCACAAGATGGGCCAAAACCATAAACTAATCTATTACAACTTTGAACCATCTCGGTGGCCAAATAACAATTACAAAACCGAATAAAATATACAACTACAAAAATAAGCTCGGGCCGGATTTACACATCGCACAACAATCACAAAATAAACTGGGCAATGTTTTGGTCAAGCAAAACAGATAAAATATTGACCAAAAATAAAAGTGCCCTTAAAAATACTTAGATCAGAAAGTTTAAATAAATAAAGTTTGTGTTCTAATTCTGGTTAAAAGGACCAGTACCGACTCGTATGTTGTAACCAAGGCTCTGATACCACTGTTGGGTTTCCGTGGTGATCGGTCAAAATTTTATGTATCAAAAACCCGGTTCAATAAATAATAGTTAATTAATTAAGCGAGTTAATTAATAAAACGCAGCGGAAATATAAACTAATGATCAACAAAACGAAACCCGACAGGATCCGGTTACATACAAATACGAGCACAATGAAATATATTTAACTACCGATGAGAAATATATACCTCGGTTAATAACTAACCGGTCGAGACATCGAGGTTCAACGAACAAGTGCTAGTAAACGAACCAATGAAACACGACGAAGGAGAAGACGACAAGCGACGACGGCAGCCAGCGGCAACAGCGGCAGCAGGTGGCAGCAGCGGTCAGCGGCGAGACGGCGGAGGTGGGGCGGCAACGGCGGCCCGCGCGGTTGGCTTGGTGGCCGGTTGTGTATGTGGGTGTTGAGAGCATTTTTGTGTTGTAACAACCAACTCATTTGTTCATCTAACAACCCTTTTTAAAATGCAAGACCTACAACTTCAAAGACATGAACCTTCTTGCATGCAAGCCAAGTTGCACTTATGCAAATTTGCATATGTTGTAATTGGCCAAATGTTTGGTGCGCGACAAGTGGCAATGGGTGAGTATACCCATCTCACCCGGTCCATGTACCCGTCTCTCAGTTAATATCCGCTTTTGATCATAAATATAATTATAATCTGTCTCCTATGTTATTCGTAATTACCAGTTAAATAGGTTAAGTGGATTTTTAATTCATTGCCCAAGGTGTAACTCTTACGGATCAAGACCCGGTAAGCAACGTTGACTTATCGAACCGAACATAATATCCAACATCACCAAGTCAGACCCACAAATCGCTACTTCAACACACAAATTTTGAGCTACCTGTCCGACTCCTTTACTTTATTAATATTGAACAAAAGAAATACACACCAAAACCAATTACAAGGAAAATATCATCCATACTAAATTACAACTAGATAAACACAAACACACAAACTTTCTTTTTCTTTGACAAATAGATACTAATTAACTCAACCAAACTTTATCTTTTATCTTCTTTTCTTGATTATCATTAACTCGATCTTTGTTCGTCTCTTCTTTTCCAAACATATCTACCACCCCCATCAGGGTTAACTTCATCAGGAGTACATAAAAATGTTGGAGGAAAATGATGATGGATTAGTGATTATCTTGTAGATTTTAAAGACTCCACCTGAAGTTTGCCTTGTGGACCCCTTGTCCGAATGAAACGTCTGTATTCTTCGAATATCATTGGTGGATAAAGTGCAGGACTTTCGGATGTGACAAGTTCTGATATAGGTTGAATAAGCATTTCATTCCTGGGATTATAGAAATAAGCCAAGGAAACTCTCTCTTCATTAGGATTCACTACCACTCTATGCTCCACACTTTTATACTTTGCGTTGCTTAAAACCTACAATCTCCAACACAACAACTTGAATACTTCGATCTGATGATAAAGTTGCTTAAAACTTTAACAACTTCAACGTGTGATTTTTTAATATAAAGATATATGGACCTAAAGCAAAGAAGGAGGATGCATGTGTTCAATATCCACAAGGACCAAAAATGCTTTTAGAACTATGTTAAATTAAAGATGAAGAGTGTCAAAGATAATAGGATATTGTAGTTTGGTAGTCAATGTGAATCCAGTTCTATGTGTATATTTTGCTAGAATCTTTTATTTTTTAAAGTGTATGATATTAAGCCGATGTTTATAATGAAAACTAGGTTAGAACCCGTGTATTACACGGGTTGAATAAATATAATTTTATATACTAAGTAATAAAATAGTTACATCTTTTAAAAACTCGTGTATCACGATTTAAATAAACACATGTCTTACACGAATAATATAATTCATTAACACTACTAGAAAACTGCTATTTTTCCTACCAAAATTTCCTACGCATTTCCTACGAACGAAAATGGCTACACATTTCCTACGAAATTCCGACGTATTAAAAAGGGTCTTAGTTTTGTGACAAAAAAGCGACAAAAGAACGACAAATTGGTTTGCGTAGGAAAAGTGTAGGAAAATTCAGACCGATCTCCGACGGAATCCGTTTTCATTTTAACCATTAGTCGGAAATTCGTAGGAATTGTTATGCGTAGGAAAAGTGTAGGAAAATTCCGACCGATCTCCTACGGAATCCGTTTTCATTTTAATTATCGGTAGGAAATGCGTAGGAATCCAATTTATTATTAAAAAAAATTCATAATAAAATGAAATTACTGATATTAAAACATAAAGTTTTATTATTTATATCAATATATGTTATTTTTAAAATAAATTTATTTATATCCGTAGAAAAAGTGTTGGAAAATACCAACACAATTCCTACAAAATATGTTTCATTTCCTATCCGTAGGAAGTGTGTCAGAAATTATCGACAAATTGCTCACAAATTGCTCACGAAATATGTTTCATTTCCTATCCGTAGGTTTTTAATTAATATCCGTAGGAAATGTGTAGGAAAATATTGACTCAAATAGTATATATATAGAATTAAATCTAAGATATATCAGCTCCTGTACAAGATGATAAACTGGTTAAGACACTTTGGTTATAACGTATAGGTCTCGAGTTCGATCCCAGGCACACACCGATCCAGGGGGAATTTCCCCTTTTGGCCGATTTTTTTTTCCGTAGGAATTGTGTAAGAAAATTAAAATATATAAATATTATATAATAAATATAAATATAATTGTTTTAAGCACAAAATTTTAAAAAATAAATATTCCGTAGGAAATGCGTCGGAAAGTTAAGAAAATTAATTCCGTGAGTAATAAGTAGGAGAATTCTAACGAAACATTTGTGTGGGAAAGGAGTAGGAAATTCCGTAGGAAATGCGTCAGAAAAAAATTACCCACGAGCAAAATTCCCACAGCCCATTTTCGTGGGAAATCCGTGGGTAAACGCAGTTACCCACGGATTTCCTACGGAAATTGACGTGGGAAAAGTAGCAGTTTTCTAGTATGTGTTTTCTAACAAAATGAACTTTTATTGTAACATCTCACTTTATTTTTTTATTAGGTTAAAGAGTTGTTTATTACATGGTTTATAACATTTTACTTTGTTTTTTATTTAATATTAGGTTAGAAACTTACGTATTACATGATGTTGAATAATCAGCAGAAAAAAAAAGAAATATTTTAGTAAAAAATATTAAATATATAAAAGATAAGATGGATATTATGATTTAATATTATTATTTCATTGGATTATAAATCGGAATAATGGGATCATTTATTAGAAGTAGGATTCTAAATATACCACATGTATAAAATATATATATATATATATATATATACATATATATATATATATATATATATATATATATATTCTACATGTATTGAATAAATCCTTTTAACGAAAAAGTTGATTAAAATAAACATTTTTATTTTAATATGTGATTATCAGTTATCCTTATCCTTATCATCAAAATATAAAAACAATTAAAACAACAATTAAATAAAATCTTTATCTTTATAAATATTTAAAACGCTAATATATTTTTTTAGATTTTAATCTAGAATGAATTTTAGATTCACTCTTAGTTTAGTACCTTCAAAATGATCTCATGTTCGGTTAACATAATGCTCTTTTTTTAATTATAAAACGATTGATGATAAATGTTTTTGATATATTAAATTGTTATCAAATTTCAAATTTACTTATTAAACCCATGGTATAGATCTAATAGATCGGCGTTACCGGAACCGTTATCAGTGTTTAAAATCACATAGTTATGTGCTGGTTATTCAGAATCACGTAATCACGTGATAGGTATTTAAAAATCATGTAACTTTTTAAGAAAATTTATAATAATTAATATATTATTATCAGTTATCTTTGTCTTTATCATTAAAATCTCTTCTACAAATTTTAAATTTTAAATTTAATATTATCAATAATTGACTTTCCATAATAAATATTTAGAAAAATAATTAATTAAGACCACCTCATAGAGCGTCATGTGTCCCAAACATGGTTTCTTTTATTATATAGTATAGATACGGGTTTTAAAAAGAAATTGACACTGGCAGATAATTTAAATGAAAAGCGTGAAAGTTTAGTTTCGCTTTAGGTCTCCAAATAAATTCAACCACCCATGAGGAAAACTATAGATAAGTTTTTGGATTATAGGACCAAAGTGTGTTGGCGGATCAACCAAATCAAAATGAACCTAACTCGAGCCAACCCTGATCCCTTTACATAATAACTACAAATCTTAACTTGTTAACGTGTGCGCCCATGCATTTTACCGCCTCTAAAGATTAACAATACAATAGTTTGGGTATATATAAGAAGAAATACCTGAAGTTGATCTCCAATGTTCAGAATTATGGCATTATGTACGGGTTTAACGGTTATCCATTGGTCATCCTCTCGAACCTGAAGTCCAGTGACTCGCTTATCAGGAAGTAGAAAGGTCATACCGCCAGGGTCTGAATGGGAAGATAGCCCGAGGGTCAAGTCAGGTTGCGGACACTTGGGATAAAAATTTGCCCTCAAGCAAGCTCCAATGTGTTTCCCACCAAATGCATTTTGAAGACAATCTTCTTCTAATCCGAGGTTTATTGAGAACACCTTCAATAAAACCTCACCTAACCTTAGTATTTCTTTAGAATATTCTTCCATAATGTCTCTACATTAAAAAGTGGGCGCTATTAGGGAGTATTTGGTATTGAACATGAACTTTACTAAGAAGTAAAAAATCAGTAAAACGTTTATATTCATATTTTTATTAATTCCTCTTTTCACACATATAAACAATATTACAACAGAACGAAGTCTATAATTAGTATTTTTCTTGTTAATAAATTATAATATCGAATGAACCTAACAACTACTCATCCCAGAGATATTTTGAAAGTAACAGTAATCTGTTTTATTTTAGATCAATAGTTTTTACTAGCCAAATATATTTAGACAAAAATTTGTGATAAATTAAATTAAGTAGCTAACGGTCAAAAATCTTTTCAACCCGTCACAATAAGATTTTGTAATAAATCTGTAGCAAAAATCAGTCTTTAGCAAACACTAAGAAAAATATATCGGTCGCAAACCAACAAAATAACATCTGTTACAAGCCCCTCGCAAACACTTTCAATTGCAAAATTTGTCACAGATTTAGCAAATCGAAAAAGTTTGCGACCAACATTTTCGGTTGCAACATGTTTGCGACTAACGTGAGTGCCTAATTTGTCAACCCAACTATCACCTTTATATTCAAAAACAAACAAAAGCATGTAACAATAAAAAAATACATATAAGCCTTAACCTTCAAATGGCCTTTCGACGAACCAACGGCCATTCAAAAGTAGGGGGCGATGACTCAAGCCTTCAAACGATCGTTTGGTGCAACCTCAAATAGCCGTTTGAAAACAACATAAAATTACATTGTCATGTATGTATCATGCACTATTTAAACAACATTACCTTAGATGAGGTGGATGAGCAGGCCACTTTGTATGACAATTAGGATGATAATTAAGATAGTAGTAATCACTCCAATCAAGAGTTGCACCTTTCTCAACACCTAATCTACTCCCAAACCCTTCATAAGTCTTTGGTGAGTTTGCATAATTCTTTTTCACCTCCATTGGTGCATGAAAAAACTCTTGCCAAATGTCTCTAGCCCCATCAAGTAACCCCGTCTTCACACCATGGTTAACCAGTTGCATAAAACCCCATTCACGACACGCCTCAAACACTTGTTTCATGGTTTCTTCACGCGAACTGATCAAACCGGCCATATCAATAACCGGTATGTTCATATCGGTTAGCGATGTAGTCGGCCTCTCCGGTGGTGGCTTGATGTATTGGTCTGGAACCACAAGGGTCCCACTTTCCGACAAAGATTGAACATAAACCACCGGTTCGGGCCAATCTACAATGCTTCCCATGATAAATGTGATTGTGTTTGTTTGGTTTGAGAATGTATGGTGGTTTATATAAACGATCAAAGGTATGGTGGTATATATAGAGCATGGGATGGTGAAATAGGGTTTGGTGTGAATATGACGTGAACAAATAGTATGCTATTTAATATCCACATGTATTAAGTTTTAGTGGTTGTGATTTGACGAAAGTTTTTTTTTAGTATTCTTAAGGTTGATAAGGACAAGGCCGACATGGTATATGGATTAAAAAAAAAAACGTGTTTTCCACCACAATTTGTTTTTTTTTGGTTTCGGAATTCGGCGCCGCAAAAAGCCAAATAATAACTCTAGTTAGAGACCACTTTGCATCAGCAAGTATTGCTAAGTTTAATGTTTGTTATATGGCAATATTTATCCAAAACTCATTTTATTTTTGTAAAGAACTAGTTAGATGCCCGCCCGTGTTGTGGGGCGATCGCCGAATAATTCTCAACCAATTAAAAAAAACAGTATTATACTTTTGGTTGAAAGAAAAACTAAAACGATGACAAGACCGTAATTTTGAGCGAGTGTAAAATCTTAATTTTTAGGTAGGGGAAAATCATAATTTTATTTTGAACTGTGGGAAAAATGTATTTTTGAATTGAGGGTAAAAACGTAATTTTGAACCGATGGGAAAATCGTAATTTTGAGCTGGTGGCGAAAGCATATTTTTAGTTAGAACTAGGGGCAAAAACGTAACTTTAAACTGGGGGCAAAACCGTAATTTTAAAGTGGTTATAAAATACTAAGCTGGTGTAAAATCGTAAATTTTAGCTGTGGGGAAACGTATTGTTATTTTTAATTGGGGCGAAAACGTAATTTCGGCTGAGGGTAAAATCGTTATTTTTTAACCAAGGGCATAAGCGTAAATTTGAGCTGGGGGCAAATGGGGTAATTACAATTTGAAATTGGGGCGAAAACGTAAACTTTTAACTGGGGGCAAAACCGTAATTTTAAAGTGGGTATAAATTAATAAACTGATTGGTCCAATAAGAATTGGCCACCGCCAATTTCAACCAATGGCAGGGAAACACTATTCCCTGCCAATGTTCACGCTCATGTGTTTTGTAGATATAGGAAATTTGTTGTTGAGATCACACTTTTATATAAATGAACAAGGATTTTAATGGTTTTGTGTAAAAATAAATACTAAAATATAGAAAACATGAAAAAAGGGACTGAGATTGGAGTGCATCGACTATCGCGAGCTCAACAACAGGGCCGGCTCTGAGAATTCATGTACCCTGTTCGAGCTCGAAAAAACGTGCCCTTAGACCTTAACAAAATTAGGTACTGAGCTCACTAAAGGTCTAAACCTAATGTCAATGGGCTAATAACTAATCTAAACCATAAAAATAGTTTTGTAAGTGAGCCTATATATTGGTGTTTGTATGGGTATACCCTATTAATTTCTTTATTTTTACATATACATATCAGAGTTTTTAAAAAAATAACGTGCCCTTCGAAATATCGGGCCCTGGCCGGTGGTACTCCCCGCCCACCTTCAGGGCCGGCCATGCTCAACATACTCATTGTCAAAAACCGTTATCCTTTTCCACGAATCGATAATCTTTTTGACCAACTCTAAGGCCCAACGTGTTTTTCAGATATCGACCTTCGCTCCGGTTATCATCAACTTCGAGCACTTGAGGAGGACATACCCAAAACCGCCTTGCGAACTAGATATGGACACTACGAATTCATGGTCATGCCCTTTGGATTAACCAATGCACCTGCAGTCTTCATGGATTTAATGAATCGTGTGTGTAAACTTTATCTCGACCGTTTTGTGATTGTATTCATCGATGATATTCTAATCTACTCCAAGAACCAAACCGAACATGAGCGACACTTACGTTTAATCCTAGAACTTCTTCAAACTGAACAATTATACGGCATAATCTCCAAATGCGAATTTTGCTAAAGGAATTTCAATTTCTCGGTCACGTCGTAAACGCAAAGGGTATACATGTCGATCCTGCTAAAATCAAAGCTGTCAAGAATTGGATTGCACCCAAGTCACCATCTGAAATTCATTCTTTCATTGGATTGGCGGGATTTTACCGTCGATTCATCTCAAATTTTTCCAAAATTGTCGTACCCCGCACCCCTTGACCCAAAAAGATAAACCTTTCACTTGGGGTACCACACAAGAAGAATCTTTTCAAACTCTCAAGGACATGCTTTGCAATGCTCCTATCCTAGCCCTTCCTGAGGGCAACGATGACTTCGTGGTCCATTGCGACGCTTCCAAGGAAGGTCTCGGTTGTGTTCTCATACAACGAGACAAAGTCATTGCCTCTGCATCAAAACAACTCAAAATCCACGAAAAGAACTACACCACTCATGATCTCAAGCTTGGTGCGGTTGTTTTTCCTCTAAAGATTTGGAGACACTACCTTTAGGGTACCAAATGCGTGATCTTCACCGATGACAAATGTAACACCCCGTGTTTCGAAAATCGAAGTCAAAGTCAAGATTGAAGTCAAAGGAAGAAAAGATTGCTAATTGCGATCGGTCACTCCTTGCTCAACTACTGTTTTGACTTCTTTGACTTGTAATCGAATCTATTATCTATTTGTTTTAGTTGTATTATGTGAAGTATCTATTAATAATCGAGGTTTAATCACTATTACGTGTGTTTAATCGAGGATTAATCGCATGTCTAATCGCTAATCGACTTATCGCTATCGCATCGCAACTCGAATTATGTGTTCTGGATATTGTTTTACGTGTGTGTGTTATTTATGTGTTACTTGTGCATGATATGTTTATGTTGAGGTGTTTAATCGCAATCGCAATCTAATCGCAAACGCTAAACGCAAGTTACTTATAGTGATTATATGTTAGATATAGTAGTTAAGTTATTTGTGCAACTAATGGGTAATACTATCGCATCGCTCGCTCGAATCGCATCGCAACGCAACGCTCAACACGCGAATCGAAACGACAAAACTCAACGCGCCGGACACCTGGATCGAGTGGCCAACCGATCGAGTGGCCATCCGATCAGATTGCCATCCGATCGGGTTGCCATCCGATCGGTGACCAATCCGACACTTCAGCACTTTCCCTTTATGGAAACCCTATAAATACCCCCCTGTCACATCATTTGTGATGTGACAGCTCCTTGTTCGACCAGCCGCACTCAAGCACTCATTTCTCTCGATTTCTCGCGATTCTTGTAAGTTTTCAACCTAAACCTTATACTTCTATGATCTACACGCATTTCTTCATCTTTTTCACCGTTGAATCTTAACTTTTAACCGTGAAATCACCGAGTTTGAGGTGTTCTATGGTGATGTCATTATGGAGTTCTTATGAACTTCAAGGTTTGGCTTCATTCCACCAAGAACAACTTAGATCTGAAGGATTTCCACATGAATAAACAATGTTTTTGCATAGATCTACACATATTCATGGTTAAAAGGATTGAAAGATGGTTTTCTAACTTTCTTTCAACTCTTTTACACTCAATGCACTCAAAACCGATAGAATCGGAGCTCGTTCTGATCTTCTACTCCTCCTTAGTGATGTGTTGGTTCAAGATCTAATTTCTATCTAAGAGACAACTGATTTCGGGTTAAACACGAACGACCGTCACGAACAGTCAACTGATCGGACTAGGGTGATTCCTGTTCGATCGGATCACTTGGGATAAGATGGTGTTTTTGTTGTTTAGCACTTTATCACACCGTCACGATCAAAACTGCAAAACCTTT
Source organism: Helianthus tuberosus (assembly GCA_030545235.1). Taxonomy (NCBI): domain Eukaryota; kingdom Viridiplantae; phylum Streptophyta; class Magnoliopsida; order Asterales; family Asteraceae; genus Helianthus; species Helianthus tuberosus. Next base: position 134,782,255 of record CM060385.1, on the reverse strand, counting down.
CAAAATAATCAAGTACAAAGACGATCAGGTCGTTGGGACGGATTGCCATCCGATCGGCTTGCACTTGGTTTCACTCTTAACTTTTATTTTCAACTCTTAAGGTTCTGAACGTCGAACGGATTACCGTCCGATCGGATGGCTTGCACTTGGTTTCACTCTTAACTTTTATTTTCAACTCTTAAGGTTCTGAACGTCGAACGGATTACCGTCCGATCGGATAGCCATCCGATCGAACCACCATCCGACCATGTGACATTAGGAACTTCGACACTTAATCATTTTCATAATTTTCAAAGATCATCAGTAACTAACGGATTACCAACCGATCGGATTTCAATCCGATCGAGTGACAATCCGGCTGTGAACTTGTTCTCACTAAGTCCCTGCCAATCGGATCGCTATCCGATCGAAAGACCGTTCAATCGATCGACCTAAAGGGTAGAGATACTTCTCTGTTTTTAAAATGCTACAACGAAAACTTCAAAGCCATCATACACAAACACATCCTTACCAAATAGATGTCAATCCAGTCGAATGGCCATCCGATCGGATGACCATCCGAACGGATTGACATCCGATCGACTGGCCATCCGATCGGATTGCCATCCGACACTTGGTACTTTTGCATCGTTTATCGCGCTGCTCATCGTTTATGCTACCGTTAACTGTTCAGGCTAATCTCTCTCAGTGCTCCCTTCAATCCAAGAGAGTGTTTACTTGTTAAACACAATCTGTGAGTATACTCGATCACTTTTCGCTTTACGCACTTTTGGGTGTTACATACGTTACTTATTCTAAATCACATCTATCACACAACGCAAACACTATTTATACGCTGACCGTTACTGCATGATACGTGTTACTCGATGAATGCTTGTATGTTATGTTAACACAGTGATTGTTGCTTAACGCCTTAGCAACGATTGTTAGGACCGGTTTTGACTTTCGAAACGATTGCGAATCGAACGTGTGACGTGCGGAATCCATACACGAACGTGACCGAACACAAGAACGTATAATTTAATGTGATTCTATTGAAAGATATAACGAGTACAATCACCGTGAATCACCTACGAAGACTTTCTCTCTCTAAGCTCCAAGATCTCAAATGAGAAAAAGTCGCAAAAGTCCTAAATCCTAACCCTAAGGATTCTATTTATAGGCAAAGCATATAAGGAGAGTTTCCCTTATTTACAATAATGCCGCCTTGCCCTTTTCATCTAAATATTACAATAAAAGGCTAGATTCAATCCTTTTCAGCTACGACTCGCATTGACGGAGGCGGTAGACATAAATGCACTAACAGACTCCCCCTTGGATATTGCCGCAGTCAATCTCGTAACGTCTTGTCTTTCTCTCTCTCTGAGTCTTCTTGAAGGTTTGATATCATCAGCAACCACAGACTCCCTCTTGCTCGAACAGAATCCCGGTGGATCTGTCTTCAGTTTCAACTCTCCCTTTCAGTAGACTCTTCAGGCTCCCCCTTTCGTCAAGCTTCCGTGTTTTGGGATCGACACCTAGCTTTCCGGTTACAAGCTCCTTCAGGGTAGTTACCTGGCTCCTTGAAAGCACGCTCCTCCTTGCGTTGAGCTCATCTTCAGACTCCCCCTTAGACTCGTCTATCGGGATCGTAGTCTGGTACTTCCATCTGCAACTCTCAAACATTTATAAGTAAAACATTTTGAACATCCAGGATTGAACAACCTGGCTCTCTAAGCTGAAATATTTTTACAGTGAAAGCATTTTCAGATAGTCCAGGAATCGTGACCTGGCTCTGTTAAACTTTCTAAATCAAGATCCTAGCTCTAAGATATAATAATATGAATATATCCAGGAATACTTGATTCTCTCCCCTTATCAACAATCTTCAAAGATTTGGCAGTTTTAGCGAATAGGATCGGAAACTGACTCTTTTCAATAGATTTTAACACTTTAAGAATCCAAATCCCTCACAGTTAATCATCCAAGTCCAATTTAATGACCTTAGAGATCTCACAAACTGTTTTTGATTTTTAGAGTTTTTAAAACTTCAAGTTTCAAATTAATGAACTTGTTTTATTTTCAGAAACACGATCAACATACTTAGATTTTGAAACTCAGCTTCAGACATCGGTTGTCGAAACTAAAACGGAAATCAAAATATTTTTGTTATTTTCTAAAACATAAAGCAGTAAAGAAATATTTACAAACATATTTACAGACAATATTTTTGTTTGAGTTCATGTCAGAGGATCATATCAGTTTTTGACAAATCACTAGCACCGTTGAGCTTTTAACACTTTAAGTTCTAAACGATTCACTTAGATTGTCAGTATACTGATCCACTTAAATTTTCACACAAAGTTCAATTGATTCGAGATACTGATTTAGTGTTTTAAGGACTTAAACTTATTCGCGTGTCCCACCTCAGAATATACTCCCGTATCGAGACTCCTATATTCAGTCTTACAGGTGAATATACACAAATGATATCTGTAAATGGGTAATGCGAGGCCATGAGAGCTTAGGTTAGAACTTCCGTTTAGACAAAGAGATGATGGCTCGACTTTAGGTGTGTCCCGTTTGGGGATCTTTTCTTCAACAGCACATGATTAGCATTTTTCAATGTTTCATCATTTTTTATGCTGAGGGTGTGCTTTATGATTAAAGCAGTGCAGAGTATTATACGAGGACTAGGCTATTGCTCCCTCAAAATCAGAAGTCCCGGTATAATACCCCAGATATCATCACATACAAAGACCTAGTATGTCAGAAACAGAAAGCCTTTCAAACAAGATTTCGGGGGTTACCCATATATCCGAGAGATGTTCCCCACGAGATAAGTAAGTATTTGATATTTAGGTTTATATCTCGAAAACAATCTACTAAGCGTGTAAAAACCTACTGGCATATCATCAGTGAGACTGTTTATCACATTTAACTTTCCATTTCTTTAGCGTACTATGATTGTCTACTGATGTACTATCATTTCCTCTTTTTACACAAAACTCATTTTGGAATTTTATCATGTTTTTGACTTTTTCAAATATTCTAATGTTTTTGGATTTTCTGAAAATTTTTTACTCCCTCTAAAATTCAAAACATTTAAAGAAAATTTGACAACCTATGTAGAAAAATATAATGTACCCCCATGATTTACAACACATTGATATTTTACAGTTTGAAAACCGTTTTTCAATCTCGTGAAATTAATCATGTTTGTTCCGCCGTAAGGGTTTCGGCATATTCACTCAACATATTTTTTATTTTTTTTATTTTGACAAAATTTAAAAACAAACTTATTTTTGTTTTTTCAACTTTTTGACAAAATAAAAACATATTTTTGGTTTTTTAAATTTTTCAGTTTTTTTAGGGTTTTTAGAAATATTGTTTATTTTTGTACAGAAACAAACAAACTCCATGTTTCAGTTGCAGGGTTCAGCAGCCTCCTCTCCTTGTGTCAGGCTGCTCCTAATTCCATTTTCACAATCTTCAGTTTTCTTGAGCACCTGCACATTCAACTATTCAGTCACTTGAACAATTTAGCCCAGATCTTTTTGACCTCAGGCATTTCAACACAATATGCATCATTTAACTTCGGAAAATCTTTGTCATTTTGTACAAAAACTTTGTCAATTTTGACTTCAACTTTTTCATCATTTACCGAAGCTATTTGTTTCTTAACAGACCATGTTTGACCTTTTGGAGTACCTCTTTTGTAAAAATGTGAATCTTTTTTAACATTTTGATTTTGAACAACAGTTGGTTTCCAAAATTGTTGTGGTTTTGTTGCATCAACTGTTATTTTCCAATTTTGTGTTGTTCTAAATCTGGGTGTGTGAGAATTCCAGGTATGTTTTGAATCGAACCTATTCGTGTTTGATTTCCAAGTTTGATTCGAAGCAAACTTGTTTGTGTTGTACCTCCAAGTTTGTTTTGAATCAAATCTGGTTGACCTTTGTTTCACATCCTCATATTTTTGTTTCTTAACATCATCGAACTTCTTTTTCTTTTCAACACCAACAGGTTTTAGATTTGGACACTTGCGTGCAAGATGTCCTGTTTGATCGCATTTGAAACATGTTCTCTTTGAAACATCTTTGACCTGTTGTTGTTGTTTTTTCTGAGCATAGAACTCTTCATTAGACTGTCGTCTGAATTGGAGTTCTTTCTCTTCTTCGGAACTTGTTCCGTGAACAAAATTTATTTTCGTCTGATAATTTGGCATTTCATTTTTCTTCCAATTCTGTTTCTTCTTATAACCCAACCCAGCCTTCATGTTTTTCTTCTTGTAACCAGGTTTGTTATAAAAAGTTTTGTGACACTTTCCAGCAAACTTTGGAATTTCAGATTTTTCAATCTCAACCATTTTGAAAACTTTATCAATCTTTTCTGAAATCACATTCTGAATCGGGAATACAATATCTAAGAATAATTTATCCGATCCAATCATGGTATAAACCAATCCTTTTGAATCATCATTCAAATTTTTCTCCGATTTTGAGTTTTTCAGATATTCTTCATGAAAACTACCTTCATTTTCATCTTGTGATTCAGATTTACCTTTATCAACCGACTCTTCTTTCAGCACACTTTCAACGACCTTACCTACCACCTCTGAATTATCAGATTTGGAATAGGTTACGTCAATGTTATCTGGCAATTGATCCACCATGTTGAAAGCTTTTTCGACTTTCTCATCATCATAAAATGCGAACTTTTCCGGTGGTAGAACTTGATGAAACTCTGAGCCAATACCTTTCTTGTTTTGCTCAGAATCTTTACCATCCGGTTTTAGATTGAAAATTCTTTCAAGCACATATGATGATGCATGATAACTGTGTAACTTGTTGTTATCCTGTTCTAAATCAGCTATTTGATGCTTTAGCTTAGCAACATCCTCAATGTAAGAATTGACAACTTGTTGCTTTATTGAATATTGTCGCTTAAGCGTATCAGTTGTTTCAGAACAGTATCTCAATCTGGATTGAACAAGTTTCATTTGACTTTTCACATCTTCATATGACCCTTTTGTAATGTGATAAGACAATTTTATTGAATCGTATTCTTTTTTCATTTCTTGAAAAGCACTTTCCTTTTGCAAACATTCTTCATTCATTTTTGAAACCTTTTCTTTTAAATTTTCATTTTCTTTTTCTAAAATATTGCATTTTTGAGAAAGTTTTTCATCATTTTCTTTTAAAACTTTTTCATTTTCTAACATTTCTTTGCATTTATTTTTGAAAACCTCTTCGATTTTAGTGAATTCAAGATCTCTTGTTCTGAACTTTTCGTCTTTTTCAGTACAAGCACTTCATGTTTCCATGCATTTCTTGCACTGTTCAACATTTTTGTTTAAGATTTCACAATCAGAATTTACCTCAGTGATTGGCACTTCGGCTTTCTCTGCTGTCTTTTTTTGATCAACATCTTCCTTCTTTTCTTCACCAGTACCAGCATCACCACCAACATTAGCTGAACTTTCAACCTTCACTTCTTTTTCTTCTTCTTTCTTCAGAACTTCTTCATTCTACTGTTTTTTGATAACAGCTTCTTCACCAACTGTTTCCACTTTCTTTTCTTTCTCTTCCTTCACTTCTTCAACCACTTTCTTCAAATCATCAACCAATTCTTCAACATTCTTTTTCATTCTCTCTTCATCCCTCTTCTTCAAACTCGCGGTCATCACATCACGAATAATCTTGTCCAGCCTTTTCAGATAAGTTTTATCTTTTGCTACGTTTGAGTAGTATTCGCCAGACAAAGGGACTACTGCAACAACATCATCAAAAACAACTTCCTTTCGATGAACGACAGGATCACCATTTTTGTTGACATAGCAATCTTTCCTATTGTCGTATGTTTTATTGCTTACAGCATTTTCATACTCTTCTTGCATTTTCTCAATTCTGCAACCAGCAAAGAATCTCTCTCTTTCGGTCTTCTCTTTCATAATTTCTTCTTTCGTTCTTTCTTTCATTTCAGCCATGATTTTTTCTCCTTGAAATTCGCACCTCGTAAATCACCTGAATACGATCAAACAAAAAACGACCAGTTTAAACACTTATCAAACAACTTGAATCGGACTAGTACTCCGAACGAGCTGCTGTTCGATCAAGTCACATCACAAAGTTGCTGTTCGATCGAGCTGCTGTTCGATCGGGTGGCCTGTTGACTTTGAATCGAGTAACTTTGAATCGGGTGACAACTCGTACGAGTTGCTGTTCGATCAATGGCACAATAAGACAAACAACTTTTTAAATATGATTTAATTTGAATCTTTGAACTTTGAAATAGGTGTCTTTGAATAGGGTAGCACCTCGAATGACCCACCACTCGATTGAAGGCACTAAACAACTAAATGTTATGTTGTCCGATCGGGTGACTATGCTTTGAATAGAGTGGCAATTCGTTCGACCCACTGTTCGATCGAGTAGCCTGTTGACTTTTTGACCACAACAATGAATTACAATCTCACATGCAACCTGACATGTCACATGCACAAATCAATTCTCATGCAAATACTTTGCAAATGGCCGACATACCTGTTTTGATATAAATTGTGATTGGACCGATTGATATGAATCTATCTATATTAGTGCAACATGTGACTTCTGTTGTTTGTAATTAATGAGTTTGACTGACAAGGTTATCAACGATGACTAAGTAACTCGATCGGGTGGGATGTATTGACTCGTATTACCGCCCGATCGGGTGGGATTTGGATAAGTTGTCCGATCGGGTAACAGTCAACATAGTCAACATTTTTAATGAATAGCAGTGAATGGGATTGGTTGTCCGATCGAGTGGGCTTGTGACTCGATCGAGTGGGATCTTCAAAACTAATGTGACCCGATCGAGTGGGATCTACAGCTATATTTTTTAATATGTTTCGAACACAAAAATCTAGATTTCTTTCAAACCGCTTTGAATTAAGATCTGAAACTTTGTAGGCTTTTAGATCAAGTATGTTCGCACAACATATCCAAAAATCAGCAATTTTTAACCGCAAAAACTTGTTTAATTTGGCGATTTTCTGATCCGTTTTTTAATCTGAATCTGATGAAATTCCGTGCGAAACAGTGTGTTTGATCCGTGCAATCGAGCTCCTGCTCTGATACCACTTGTTAGGACCAGTTTTGACTTTCGAAACGATTACGAACTGAACGTGTGACGTGCGAAATCCGTACACGAACGTGACCGAACACAAGAACGTAAAATTTAACGTGATTCTATTGAAAGATATGACGAGTACAATCACCGTGAATCACCTACGAAGACTTTCTCTCTCTTGACTATCTCTCTCTAAGCTCCAAGCTCCAAATCTCAAATGAGCAAAAGTCGCAAAAGTCCTAAATCCTAACCCTAAGGATTCTATTTATAGGCAAAGCATATAAGGAGAGTTTCCCTTATTTACATTAATGCCACCTTGCCCTTTTCATCTAAATATTACAATAAAAGGCTAGATTCAATCCTTTTCAGCTACGACTCGCATTGACGGAGGCGATAGACATAAATGCACCAACAACGATAGTACTATTTGTTTGGACTCAGCACCTGTCGTGGACAGGGGTTGTTAAGGTTACCTCTCACATGTCGTAGTGGTGATATGTGTTGGGCATTCTACAACTCGCAGTCTAGTCGGTGCATATTTCATTGGCGATAACCTACTAGCTTCGCATTATACATGATACATGCTGGTTATGCGTAAACTATTTCGAACTCTATTATACTATATCAAACTTGTATGCTCACATTTACACTATGTGTACAGACTTTACTTTAACGTATGCGACTGGTGCTTAGGATGCTTTGCTGCTATGTGGAAATCAAGTTAGGATGGAGTCTTAGAAACAAACAATTAAATGAAATCTGAGTTGTCGGAATGGATAAATTTGTCTTTGAGAACAATGTCTGTAATAACTGTTTTTATTTTTTTATGTTTATGGTATGGGACATGAACCTTTAATATATTATAACTAATAGTTGTTATGGATTCTCCTGGACAATCTGTTTCGCTCAGTGCCGCGCCCCGATGATTCCTGATACGTGTGAGTGTCGTATAGTTTTTAATGTATATTTTAAACCCTTTTTAACACTTTAGCCAAGTTTTAAATTTATAAAACACGATATTTACTAACACTAAACACACATATGGGCAAGTGCACCCATTGTGAGCGTAGTATAGTGTTGGTAAGATACCGAAGTCATCCAAGGACACAAGAGCTTTTAATACCGGTTTATCCTCAACGTCTAATCAAATAAAAAATTTAGAAAAAAGGTTTTAAAACAAGAAAATAAAACTAACTAAAAATGCTGAAAAAAAAAACAAAACAAAAAACAGATAGACAAGATGAATCACTTGGATCCGACTCGCCTTTAGTGTAACCTTTGATTATTTTCGCACTTTTACACTTTTTAAGAGATTATCTTAGTTATAGTAGTAGGCCCCTCTTTTGAAGGTGACTTAACCCTCAACACAGTAGTTTGAGTCACCAAGGATACAATCCTAAAGGGTTGGATTATTGAAAGATAATTAATTAAGTTATTAATGCATAATGTGGTAGGCCCCTCTTTTCAAGGTGACGTTACCCTCGGCTAAGTAGTTTGAGTCAGCAGGGATACAATCCTGAGTAGCCAGATTAAAGTTTTAATAGTAGCTTACATATGAGGGGGTCAAGGAGTTCGGACCCCCGCCATCCAATACCAGTGGGTATTGAAGGAGGTCCTAGTAAACTTGACCCAGGTCCTTGCAGGATCTATACTCTGAACAAGGCAAGACTCTTACCAAACCATTCCCTTAACCCCCGACCAGGTAGCCAACTATAACAACCCTAAAGAAAACTAACACGCTTGAATTAATTTCGACACCCTGATATATTTTTTAAAATATCCCAATATGTCTTAAAATACACCCCATACGCGAAAACGGACCCCGAATACTTTAAATATTGTTAAAATTAATTAAAAATGGAGTTTTTGGAGTTGAGGCGGGCCGCGTAAGCCACACCTCAACCCTTACGCGGGCCGCGACAAGGTAAAATCTGGCGAAACCCTGGGCCGCCACGTGGCCCAACACCTATTGAACCTACTAGCTGACCCGGATCAGCTACGCTGTTAACCAGCGTTGACGCGGGCCGCGTAGTCTCTCGGCTATACCTTACGCGGGCCGCGAGGAAGTCAGGTTTCAGCCCTATAAATTGCATGCAGTGGCCTTTAGTCGAATTCGTTGCGATTTCTTTTCTCAATCTAAAATTTTAAGTGTAGGCATTATACACGGGTATAATACCCCCCTAAGTAGCGAAGTTCTGCTCCGTTGTAAGTATTATAACCCCTGGATACATATTAGATACTCTGCCTGATTGATCTAGGGTTCCGTAACGGCTGTCGTGGTTCTGCCCGAGGTAGTCGTTGGAATGCCGTCTCGGGGAGGGTATTACTAATGTTAAAATGGGTTATTATACTAACACGTGTGCATTTGTGTAAATTATAGATTATCACCAGTAAACTCTAAAGGATAATCTAAGACAGCAATGTGAGTAATCCTTCTTTTTGTGTAAACCTTTTTGTGAGTAATCTCCTTTTTGTAAATTGTTTTTACAAAACCTCACTTAATTAATTAATTATATATTAAGCAGTTATTGAGTATTTGTAAGGATACAATTATCATGAGTATGTTGGGATTTTGTATACAAAGTTATGTTACTACCTTGCGAGGGGTAACATTTCCACAAGTCGGGTCTGACAGTACCATGGATGTTAATTAATATAACTTGGAAACAAATGTAATTGCGAGATCGCCCTCAATACTGTACAATGGTTTTTATTAAACTTGATTAAACTGGGATTCACTCACCAGTATTTCCCACTGACAAAATGTTTTTGAACGCGTTTCAGGTAACAAAATGTGAAAGCTAAATAGAAGCCAGTTGGACAGCACTGAAGGCTTGGAAAAGTGGCAATAAAGTTACCTAAATTAAAATAGATGTTTTTATTAAATAAAAATTAGATTTATTCCTATGAAAATGTGTGTACTGCAAACTTGGGTTTTATCCCATGTGTTTAATATTATGAAAATGTTGTATTTTACTCTGATCCAATATTTCCTACCTACGGTCCTGATGAAAATTCCGCTGCCAAATTAGACAATACCAGATACCACCGAAACTGGCTCCCGGCCGCCCGTTCCCGAGGAAATAGGGATCGGGGGTTGCGACAGAAGGTGGTATCAGAGCTAAGCCACTGATTCAGCCACAAAAGTGTTCTGCTGACATCAAAATTCAAATTGTTAGGAAATAAATTACGGGAATACGTGTATAATTGTATTTCCTTGTTATGTGTTATTTGACTATTTGTTAGTTTACAGTATGAGCGACCAATGACCATCTGACGCGTACCGTCAATTGTCTGGTTCGCCTAGAAGCGAAGGTGCCTCTTCTCAGCCTGCCCTCTCGGGGTACTCTGCTGATACGGAAGAAGGAATATTCGTGTTTAAGGCTCAGTCTGAAGAGCCATTCCCTCAGAAAAAGAGCGAATGGTTCAGTCGAGGGGCACATGAGCGTAGGAAGCGTATGAAAAGGTTACAAGACCAGAGTGTACTAGCCGCAGCCAAAAGAGAAACCGATGCTTATGCCCAGGATATGATTAATAGGGGTATAGCCAATATCCACATCCTAGCAACCACTGCAGCTGACCCTAATCTGGAACAAATGATAGCACCCCAACCACAACCACCAATTCCTGACCAACCAATGGAAATAGAAAACCCTGAAAATCAAGTAGAAATGCATGATTTCAACCCGGAGGAAATACCTAGGGTACCAACACCAAATCCATTAGAGCCAAATTACGACCCATGGTGGGATGGCGTTCGAGACTATGTGCAACGCTACCCGATACATGAAGACATGCCCATGCCAAACTTAGGAGCCTACCCAGGTTTGGACCCTCTAGATCCCTATTACAATAATGATGTATACATTAGGGAGATTTTAGAAAATCCTTACCAATTCCAGGCACCTACACGTCCATACCAGGAACCCGCACCCCAGATAACCCAGTCCTAGAACCTGCACCCCCAATGAGTGCAGAAAATGTACAAGAACTTAGGACATTTGGTGAGGAAATTTTAGAGACTAATGAAAGAATGAGACAGGTGGGAGAGCGACTCGTCTGGAAGTACGACGAGCGCAATATGGATTTCTGGATGAATCCATATCCATGAATGTGATGGTGGAAACGGCAGTAATAATAATAATAATAATAATAACAATAATAATAATAATAATAATATGTGTGTATGTGTATGAAAAAAAAACTACGGATGCCTATTATTAGTAGTGTAACTTTATATTTCGGTCGGTATTGTAATTTTAATTTCAGTACTGGTGTGTAATAGATGCATATTATATGAATAGAGTAAAGTCGCAATGATCGACGCTTTTGACCAAAATGCGTGTCATGTGATTGGCTATATTAAATATTATTTTGTGATATTAATACATGGTAAATGTTTAAAATTCAGATGGCCGACGAAGGAAATCAAGGAAATCTGAATAATGATAACCAGAGTAACATTAACTTGGTTAATGAGAATCCGAGCATCAATAACAATGGAAACCAAGTGGATAATAGTGCTATCCAACACATAGTGGCACAAGGAATCATAGATGCAATGCCATTTATTATTCAAACGGTTCAGGAAACGAATAATAAAAGTAAACATAGCAGTAAGCGACTGACGTGTGCGTATATATACATAATTTTGCAATGAATTTATACACGATTGGGTTTTAAATTTATAAAAGTGATTATTACTTTTACATCAAAACACACACGAAAGAGGCAAGTGTACCCCGTCACATATGTAATAAAGTATCGGTAAGAACCAAGTATCGATCCAAGGAAATGGGCGGAGAAATAATACTAGACCTTTGTCACTAAACTACCGGTAAAAACATAGGTTTGTTTGATTTAAACTAAACTAAAGTAAACATAAACAAATACATAATAAAAACATAATAGAATATAGATAAAAAGCCTTGCTAAATACACAACCACAGCATGTCAACTAAGTCAGTTTTGGCACTAGAAGCATTCGGTCAATTTTCCAATTTAAGACAATTAGTATCCCTTTCGGGAATCCTAACATGACAATCATTCGGAAAGTTAAAACGATAAACACACTTTAACCACCTAAAATTGTTCTTTAACGTGCATTTGATAAATGTCTATGAAAATCTCTTAAAAATAAGTTAGTCAGCCGTTAGGATTATTCTAACCTCACTTAAACAAGGAAAGCGACACCGATAAACACAATGCAACCACCGAGACAAGCATAAACTAGATTAAATCACAACCGAGTTCATTTTACAAATCTTGCACAATAATTCACTAAGATAGCAATTTTGGCCTAAACTACTAACTAAGCTAACAAATCATGGCAAGAATTTATAACAACACCATCTAACCCGTTAAGGTCCTTACGTGACGGCAAGCTCTCTTGATTAACAATAATTACATTTTATTAAATCACTAACCATTTCTAGTATCATGATGCATACATTTAAACCAAGTTAAACTAGTTAACCAAATTCAAAGTTTACTAATACAAGATTAATTAAGCTTCATTTTTCAACTATCTTAACTAACCAAGCATCAATCATCCAACATAATTACTTATAATCAAGAATTCAATATCAATAACAAGGTTGCAAACTAATCATCAAAGATTAACATAGAAAATACTTCAAGTGTCATTACAAACAAAGCTTAACACACTAATGGCAATAATCTAGCAAGGGATTGTTTGTGTTTTTGCCCAAAGGCTACAATAATACATAAACAATAATCTAAGTACTTGAAAGATTAACAAAATCATGGAAAGATTAGAAAATCAAACCATAAACAAGTACTAGACTAAGGATCCGGGTAGTAATCGAGCTAAACGAGACAATGTGGCTTGAATCCGGGTGAAAGCTAATGCCTCCGAAGCCTGAAAATCGCTTGTGAAGCTCTCCAAAAATCCAGAATGTCGAACAGAATGTTTCTGTTCTGTTTTTATAATTTTCGCTGTCGCACGGTCGTTCTCCATATGGCACGACCGTGCACTTTATGCAATTATTAGGGATGGGCACACCATACTGCATGACGTCACCAGATCGTTGACCAGATTTGAAATGGCACGACCGTTCTTCATATGGAACGGTCGTTCAGTTCCGGGTTGTTGCTGCACGCCAAGTCGCACTGGTCGTTCATCACCGAGACTCTGTTGGTTCATCGGATACGCACGGTTGTTCCTCAGATGGAACGCCCGTTCTTCACCGAGCCGCCTTGTTTTCCTAGAACGCCCAGTCGCACCTCTCGTTCATTACCGGGTTGATCAACTTTTTCGGAGATGCACGACCGTGCATCAGGTGGAACGGTCGTTCCACACGTCCAGTTCAGAATCCTTAACAGAATGTCCGCAGCTTCGTCGTTTTGTCCGGAAAGTCCTCGTTTTTGCTATCATCTTGTCTGGTATGCTGTTTTAGGCCTGTAAACATAAGTGTAGATATTTAAGTATCCGAATGACGGTTTTACGGCCAAAAACGCATAAAATAGGGGTAAAACGGGGGACTCAAATATGTGTAAATTAACAAATATCAAATCTCCCCACACTTGAACCTTGCTTGTCCTCAAGCAAGCTAAACTAAAAAGCAACAAAAGATAAAAACAAACAAGAACGATAATTTACACACTATTTTATTTGAAAACTAGTATAAACGGTTAGCTGGTTTGTCGAAAGACAACATCAAAAGACTCAAACCCAACAAGCATATGCAATTAAAAAGCGACAACCAAAAAGCCGTGACATCACATTTAATTGACTCACATGTTAATCTTCACACGACTCACAATGTTCACACACTCGGTTTTATTTATGAAACATACATAAAATGTGTATGTGTAAACACTCAACGCCTAGTCAATGAAATGTGCAATATCATAAGCTTATCATAAGATCTCGTCTCCACCAACTAACATGCAAACAAGTGTAAATCAAGAGGTCTTTACGGGTTATAACGTTAGGCTTGGGCGAAGGGTATGGAAGTGGACATATAAAGTGGCGAAAACGGTTAAAACTCGGTAGTAGCGTTTAACTAGCAACAAACAATACAACTATACAAACAAATGCCTTAAAAAGGCGACTATTGCGCAATCGAGCTAATCAACGAAATTTTTAACATTTAAGCATTCAAAATTGCTCGATTTCTATCAACTTCACCCTATTTTAGGGTTTTTTTTTTTTTTTTTTTTTTTTTTTTTTTTTTTTTTTTTTTTTTTTTTTTTTTGCAAACAAACTATACAATGAAATTTAAACAATAAAAAGCTAGTTAAACTATTATTTTAACCGAGTTTCAACACTAAAAAGGTTTAAAAACATAAAAAGGCTAAATTTGGTTAAGTGGGC